>OX375830.1:7753201-8987973 GCA_947359405.1 Antitype chi | reverse complement strand
GGTCAAAAAGGCGGTATCTTCATGTAAAATACTGCTATGCTGCTACATCCGCACCCTAATTGCGTAACTCATGATTAATCATAATCTGTTTCGTTTTGAAACAGATGGCTAAACCATTGCTTCATAAGTTCGAAAAATGTGTCTGCTCAACAACGTAAATAATGCAATTAATATTGTTTAACTGTCAAAATGAAACCGATTATGATTAATCGCGTGTTACGCAATTAGGGTGCCGGTTAGACTGGAACATCGGTTGAAAAAGTCTAGGCAGATTGATATAGTTTAACTAACACAGCTCTGACTTAGAAAACATCACAACAGGATCTCGAGTTTGAAATTATTAGGATAGTGATAGAAAGAAAGATTTTCTATTTTTTCTCCTTCGTTCTTTTTTAACACGCTTTTATTAGCTTCGTCTGTATGTTTATTTGTTTGTAACCGACTCTTTTGGACTAGATTTTGACCCACTTCAAACGGTCAGACTTCATTTAAACTTTGTAGACTTATCGAGGACCGATGACAATAAAACAATAAAAAAAAAAGAAAACACGCCTTTGTAGTTGGCAGAACTAAAAATAGCAAGTAGTAGTGCTGTTTGAGGTATTTTTATAATCAATTAATATCAAGCACCCCACGCTTTTTTAAATAATTTTCTGCTTTTTAGTTGATTAACGAAAACTGAATTATGGCAAAAAAAAATATGATGTAGTCTGATTTTGCCCACGATTTCATCACGGATCACGGAAAACGATGCAAGGGTTCAAGTACCCTTGAAGTATACCTTATCCATAAAAAAAATAGAATCCATCCACATTAGACGGAGATATCCCATAACAAACATACAAAAAAAGAACATACAAAATCAAAATCAAAAGTTATTTACTCAAACTAGGCTGAGAATCAGCTCTTTTACAGACGAATTGAAAACCTCCTCCTTTTTGAAGTCGGTTAATTAAATACATAGACACAAAATATCTCCAACACGAACACTAATTATGATTACCGCCCACAGCTCTCAGCGCCCACGTAAATAATACATGAGTTAGATCTGACGACGAGGGCCGTGACGTCAGCACTGTCAATTAAACACGACTATCTCAATGGTGACAGGCGAATTAGTTTTACGCGTAAGTTAGTGGGCGGGTTTAATTCAGAGTACTGCTAGAAATAGATGAAGGTTTAAAGGATTTTAATAGATAACTAAAGTCCGTTTAACTAAATAACTGGTACACAAAACAACAACAGAAGGAATGGGTTTAATGTTGACAGTTCTTCAACATTCATCGCGTATTTACGTTGTTGAACAGACACATTTTTCGACCATATGAAGCAATGGATTAGCGGTATCCTTCAATATGATTTATAATAGATTCTGATTGATACTGTGATGTTAGGGTGCTGGTGTTGTATTCGTATGTTGTACATAATGAAGAGTAATTCTGTTCTATAATTGGTATTTTTTGCTTTTTCAATATCTACTTATACCTACTGGGGTATTGGCAGGACTTAAGAGGTATGAGGAACACGGAAAACGACCAGACCACCGTACAAAAGACCTCCATATAAAAGGGAAAAAGAGAATCCGACGACCAGACGGGTATAGTATCTGGTGGGCTACCTGCCCGGCGATTGATGTCAGGTCATACGTTGCTGACCAAACAACATTTTCGAACATAAAGCAATGGATTAGCAATACGCTTCAAAATTATTCAGATTCTAATTTAATAGTGTTTTACGTAATTAGGGTGTCTTTGTAAGGATTTTGTCTTTGTAAGGATTTACTCTAACATAATTATTTTAATCACGAAAATAAACCATGAAGCTCAAGCTCATAACACTGTAGTCAAAGTTAACCCTTTGTTTGGGTATCACACAACCGCTTCGCAAAGCTTGGTGAACCGCGCTTTGACTGTCACCTGTGTACCTGAATAACTTTGCTCTTTCTTGTAATAAATGTATACTGGAATAAAGTGGAATGTTTGTGTCTAAGTCCAACAGTAGACTGTTTTAGGGTGATTAATGCTTATAATATAAATAAATCACACCATTGAGTATTTTATCTGACTATTCACGGAAACTTTCAGGTAGGTCACAATCAGCCTATAGGGTCCCATTGCTGGGATACAGGCCTCCTCTCTGTGAGAGGGAGTGGGCCAGAAACTACCACGCGGCCCCAGTGCGGTTTGGTGGATGTCACATGGCTTCGGATATTTGGTTCTTGAGCATGCCGGTTTTCTCACGATGTTTTTCTTCTGCTTTTTGAGAGCAGTGGTGATGAAATTAAATATACAAAGTAATGCACCTGCCCGGGTTTGAACTCACGACGTTATCATCCGTAAGTCGGGACCGATAGGTAGGTACTGATGTTCAAATTCACCTTAAATCATGATCGACTTGGTATGGCGAAAAATCAAATTCAGACTAAATCGCTTTAAAAACCTTATGAAATATTCATTTAAATTAATTTCTATCAAATAATCAACTAAACGATTTACAATAACTTTCCGTTCTAAGTAAAATCACGTTAACATTGCAGGATATCAAACAGTCCATGCTCAATCACGCCTACACATTTGCCTCCTCCAAATAACTCAGCTCATATCTTCAGAAAGTCGCATACAATCTCATTAGCAGTTCCAACGGCTTCACTGAGCCTCTGAGTGAGCAGTTGATCTTAACCAAGTAACTTGATACCAGATGCTCTTTTGTTTTAAATTGAATTTAACCTTTGAGTGTCCATCCATCCAATAACAGCCACACTGTGAAGATAGTCATTAGTCATTCTGCCTACGCTGAGACCGTTTTATACTGTTTTTGCTGAGGATTGGGCTCAGTGGTCCAATGGAGAGGCTAACTTCCAGTGGACTGCTATACGTCCATGTTGATGGAGGATTATTCCTATCACTGATTTTTTTTTATCGTTCTTAGAACTGGTAGTTATAAAGCTAGGTAGATGATGATCTATTAACCACCACACCGTGGATATAGTCGCTTCCTGAGAGTGTCCTACACTGATTTTACCAAAAAGATCTCAAATATCGTGCCATTGGAAAGGCCTATATCCAGCAGTGGACTGCTTTAGGCTCATGTTGATGGAGGATTAGTCCTAACACTGATTTTGAACCGGAACCTATACTGGGATTCACCACTAGGTGTATATTTATGTCGAATACACCAACATATCGCTTTAAAAATCCCATGAAATATTCATCGAAATTAATCTATAATCACACAATCAACTTTAGTTCTAAGTAAAATCAAACAGTCCTTGCTACACCACGCCTACACATTTGCCTCTTTCAAATAACTCAGCTCATATCTTCAGCAAGTCGCATACAATCTCATTAGCAGTACCAACGGCTTCACTGCGCTCTCTGAGTGAGCAGTTGATCTCCAGAGTCAAGTACACCGGCTGATAACTTCCGAGCCAACCCTCTTAACACGGAGCCTTGTATTTGCATAATTTATTCGTCGACTTGTCGCTGGATTTGTTGGGGCGACTAGTCGTGCGATTTATTAGGCGAATAATCGGGTCCTGTATTTATTGATTTTATTTTATTTGAGATAAGTTATGATTGATTGTGATGATTACGGCTTAATTTTGTAAGATTTGAAACTAAGGAATGTTAAGAGGCTCTGTTTAAAGACGAAAAACACACCAATTTCGTGACAATATTCGGAAATGTAATAACTTACTTGATTGTTTTTCTTCTGAATAAAATAGAAAAGAATATGCAGAGCTGATGGCCTATCTAAAAGAAGGAACATCTTAGGAAAGAAAACCATCTGAAAAGATTATTTTGACCTGATTGTAATGGTCCGCCCAGTATCAATAGGTACAGATTCAAGAGTTGATATTACATTGTCAATAACAAGAAACATTTTTAAAGTTTATACTGTTATAACAAAGTTATGAATCAAGTTGATTTTAACACAAAGCAAACGCAAAACAGATATTTCAAATAAACCATTTACAGGCACTTTTGAACTGTCAACGAATCGGTCAGTTAGACGAAACTAGTTGCCCATTCCAATACGAGAAGAACCGGCAAGAAACTCCAAGGACACTCTTTTAAATCAAGATATTCCAAAATTCTGGGTACATTATTCTTGTTGCTTCTATTTGTAAGAACAATGTAAAAATAATAGTTTAAAAACTAAAAAACACGCTTTAAAAACCAAACTGAAAAAGGAGAAAATAAATTAATTCAATTAAAAAGCGTGGGGTGCTTTTTGGGGTATTTTTATATTCAATTAATGTCAAGCACCCCACGCTTTTTAAAGCGTGTTTTTTAGTTTTTAAACTATTGTTTATTTTTTATTTTTTAGTTCTGCTAACTACAAAAATTGTTTTTTTTTATAATTTTTTTTCCTTTTTTTTAATTTTTCTCATTTTTTTTTTTAATTATTGGATTGTTATCGGTCCTCGATAAGTTTACAAAGTTTCAATGAAATCTGCCGTTTAAAGTGGGTCAAAATCGCGCTCTAAGGAGTCGGTTACATACAAACGAACATAAAGTGAAGCTAATATAAAGCGTATAAAAGATAGATTAAAGACAAAAAATCAACACGAAGAGACATTAATATCTGAGCCAGATAGATTTTCGAAACTTTTGACACATCATAGCATCGTCCGTTTATTGAACCCCAAGTACGGAGGCCAGCACATCAAGCTACCCAATCTGTCAAATTTCTTTGATAGTTTTTCAACTTTATTACAAAAGCATAAGGTTTATGTTCAATAGGGAAAATTTTACAGTTCGGGATAGTTTGATGTGCTGGCGTCTGTACATTGCGACCTCAAAACTATCACGATCATCTGTTTTACAAAAAACTACAGTCACCATATTTTCTCCTTGAACCAGTAATGACACGGATACCACCGCAGTCTGCAACCACAACCCAAACTTGGATGGGTTGCGCAACCGATCGGGTCGCGTCGTAATTTTAGAACGTCCTTAACGAGAGATTAAGATTTGCTGGATGCGACACGGCTTTTGTTGTTTATCTGGATACTGTGGTGAAGTAACTTTAGTGTTTTTGTTTTCATTAGTTATCAGGTACTTTCTTGTATGTAATTTCATTTTCTCCTTTATTTTGAAGCTGATTTGAATGGATTTCATCAGAACAGTAACAGATAGATTCTGGCTTTTTGCGTCGAGTCAAATCAGTATAAAAAATACAACAAAACTGATCTTTAATTTAAGGAGAATAGCACTCTCAAAATAGAGAGGAATCTGACTGGCAAACATATCTGCTTTAAATTGAGTGGTAAGTGTAGAAAGGTTACTCTTAAATTACGCACAAAATATAGTAAGTACAGGGCGATTTTCAAAGATTTAGGCGTTAGTGCATGTCAAGAAAAGGGTTGACGTTTCCAAAATATATCTTCATAATCTAAGCAATACTTGTATAACTTATAAGCGAAGAAAAATCCACAATAATTCACGTTTCATTGAAACTGACGTTCGAATAAATATAAGGTTCATTAACAAAAGCAACTGTTAATGTGCCCCTTTTCATAAATAAACGATTATTATCATATTAATTCATTCGTTGAATTCAAACTTGTTATATGACCACTCTGAAGTGGAACCTTAAACAGCCAGTTTTCCTAGATCTCCCTTAAAAGCGAATTTGCACAATAAAACGTGAAAACTCGTTGTATGGCGAATCGTTATGTCGCAGTACGCCTCAGCCGTTTCCATGAAACTATATCGGTGTTAATAAGTAGGCAAGTACTTAGATAATGCAGCCACAACTTAACTCTTCGCGGCCTTTACTTAAAAGGGGTGAACACACTTTAGCGTTAACGATACGACGCTTTTAAAATATTTATAAGGCTGCGTATGAGACTTCTTGAACTTTTGAGTTTGGCGGTTTTAATCATGAGTATTTATGAAGGATTCTGTAGCAAGTTTTCAGAAGCCTTACAGAAGAGGGAGACAGAACTCTAATCCCTTTGAAATACATATTATTATAATGTATTATGTATTATATTGACAAGTGTCAAGTAATTAAGCCAATTATTTTTCTATTGTTTTCAGACTCAATGAGACTGCCTACCAGACGAAGGGTTAAGCACTAGAAAGTTGTTAAGGGCGGGCGGACGTTTTATGTAATTTTGAAGTTCCATAAGTGTTGATTCTCAGCCTAGTTTGAATAAACGACTTCTAATTTTGATTTTATAATGCAAAATTATTTTTCTTAGAAAACACAAAAAGTTGTGATGTAAAAGTTAATGCCATAAGGAAATGTAAAAATATAAAATTTGAAGATAATATTTATGAACATAAAATATTTTTCTGGAAATAAGGAAAAGTGACCATTTTCAACATACGAGTGTAAAGGAACATGGAGAAGGAAGAAGCAGTTGATGGCAGACGAAATTGTAAATAACACAACCTTTGTACCTACAAACACAATATTATTAAGTAACTAACTACCTATAGATACAGAACTGGCCGGTTGGCGGATTTAAAAAGCCTTTGATTCGATTAATTGAGACATAGGCTGTACTAAAGCGGTACCAGAAAGCCAATTCTCGTAATTAAAAACGTTCACAATCTAGTCGCAGTCTCATCTCAGCGACAATCAAACGTCAAGAAGTTGTCAAAAATGTATGGAAACTCGAGGTATTTTTGACAGATTGAGACTGAGATCAGACTGTGAACGTTCTTTAAAATTACGAGAATTGCCCCTCAGATCGACTATAGGTACATGGAGGTGCTGAAGTGTCTGTACAAAAACGCCACTCACTATGACAGTCCGACTCCAGGACCAGACGTCAAAACCTATTCTTCTGCAGCGAGGTGTGAGATAGGGGGATGCTATTTCTCCGAAACTGTTCACCGCTGCACTGGAGGATGTCGTCAAGGTTCTGGACTGGGGAGGGATTGGCATCAACATGAATGGCGAGTACACTCACCTTAGATTTGCTGATGATATAGTTGTCATGGCTAACTTACTTTTTATTAGTAGCAGTAGTTAATATTTTTCCAGTGCTACCAAACTCTATAGTGTCTGAAATAATTCGAAAAGCCAATACCATACCGAATTCCTTGATAATATTTTAAATGCTAAAAAACACTGCCGAAAAAGGTTTTAAGATTCGCTTATGATTATGACTTTTTTAAGCTAATTTGCGAACTGACGATTCCGATTAACTTAATCTTCATTTTATTTAAGCGTTACATTAAATACTCTTAAAAACGGTGGTTAACCATTCAACCATAACATAAAGCCTGCTGCACACTAATGAACACTTAAAACTTAATCGTTATTAAGTACGCAGACAAGAATATCGAGACGAAAAATTTTCAATTACGATAAAGCCCTTACATAATTGAGACTCTTAACTTAACAGCGTTCGCGATATCGTGTGGACTCCGCTTAAAAGCTTTATTCATCTATAAAACGTACCCTTCTCAAGATCCAAATGAAAATATACTTTATCGTCTTTGTATTAAAGTTTAAATTGGGTGTTTGTGTGACGTGGTTCCTTTACATGCAAATTAATGTTGGGTGCATTGGAAAAGTTTAATGGTATCTTAATTAGTCGATACAACAAGGCTGGTGCTTATTTAGTGGTGGCCAGTATCAAATTTATATCTTCTCTAATAATGTGCAGGGCAAAGTTGGGAAGATTTCGTGTACATGTTCCATAAAGGAGTACATAGAACGTACATTGCTTTTATAAACTTTATTTAAAAAAATAAACGGTTTTACAAATTTTATTTAAAAAGAGAACGGTTTTCTTTATTTAATTAGGCAATTTTAACTAGTGGTTCGTGATATTTATTATTGTTTAGATGTTTGTTACAAAATCTCACAAAAACGGCCGAACAGATTTGGATGAAATTCAGCACAAATAGTTTATAACTTGGAATAACACATTGGATACTTTTTATCTCGGTAGTACTCTCCCGTGGGATAATTTCCCACCTCCACGCGGGCGAATCCGCCGGCAAAACCTAGTAAGTAATAAATATGTCTCTTTTACTAATCTACTCATTATTTTCAATAATACAGGTCGTCAAGATTCAGCTAGCAGTCTATTCAAAGTTAATCAAGAACATAAATACCTATCTCTCAATCAAATAATTTAATTCTACTAAAACGCGTGGGGTGCTTTTTGAGGTATTTTTATAATCAATTAATATCAAGCACCCTACGCTTTTTAATAGAATTAAATTATTTTCTACTTTGGTTTTAAATCCTGTTTTTTTTTAGTTCTGCTAAAAACAAAAGCGTGATTTTCAGTTTTTTTTTTAAAATTATTGAATTGTCATCGATCCTCGATAAGTCTACAAAGTTTAAATGAAATCTGGCCGTTTGAAGTGGGTCAAAATCAAATCCAAGAAAGAGTCGGTTACAAACAAACAAACATACAGAGCTAATAAAAGCGTGTTAAAAAGGCACCTATAGGTATACCAGGCGAGAATTAATTACTAAAAACAATAAAACATACTACATATCGAAACACAGACAAAACCACATTAACTTATAAAGCGAAGAAAGTTCCACAATAATTCACGTTTCATTAAAACTGACGTTCAAATGAATATAAAGTTAATTCATTCGTTGAATTCAAACTTTAGACTGATATATGACCACCCTGAAGTGGAACCTCAAACAGCCAGTTATCCCCGATCTCCCCCACCGCCTTCAGTTATGAAGATTCTAATGAGGAAAGGGGAGATCTGGGATGTTTGGAGGGTTCTCATTATCCTGGTCTGTGTGTAGCGTGATGATGAATGATTGAACAAAGCGTTAAGTCTATTATAACGTTGCAAGAACTTTATTAGAACGGTTAATGTACGAGGCGAAGGGAGGTGTCGCGATATCGATAAGTTTTTGTCGATGTTTTTGTGAAGGTTCAATTGAGTAATGAATATTACTGATAAAGGGACAACAATAGGGTATTTTACTCTATACGAGAAAAAATCTAAAAATATATTATTGAGATAGCTTAGGCAAAATGCAGTCGGAAAATTGTTAGCTTTAGTTCATGAAACAACAAAATAAATTTTATAATACCATTTAAAGATTTCATTTTTTTTTCTGGTTTTGAACATCATGAAATAGTAGCCGCCATGTTATTTCGTCATACGGCATGTCAACTGAGCAACTTTGTACTTTTATTATATTCGTAACCAAAGTCATTTTTATTAAAATAATATTTTGCATTCAGGAACAGCAAACCAACGATAAGTAGAAAAATAACTCATTTTTTAAATTATAAACAATTATCATACAAAATATCAGCGCATTTGTTTTTAGCAAACTGACGTCATATCTACAGGGCGTCTACTGCGTCCAGTATTTTCGTCAAATTACGCGCGAAATTTGAAAATGTAAAATTTTAATGCATTTTTATGGCACTAATCGATGAAATAAAAATGTTGTGTTCTTGTGGTTTATTAGCACTCTAGAATCTAATTAAGACACTTTTCTAAAATAAGGTTAATACCCTGTTATCGCAACAAAAAACCTGTGCTCATTATTTTCATTAAACCTTGCAATTGTAGTTTTGCGATACCAAATATGCCTACAAAGTAAGAAAATAATTGGCGCATTCATTTCTCTTTATCTCGCAATTTGAAAAAGAAACAACCAATTAATTTAATTAAAACCAAACTTGTCTATTCTATATTAATCTGAAAGATAAAATATAACAACTAAAAAGTAATACTAAAAAGTAATTAAAGCGACACAATATCGCAATTAAAATTATCGAGTTAATTTTCATCGACATGGCACACCACTAGCTACTGCGCCTCGAGTTGAGTCCGCGTCTTTATAATTAGATAAAGCGGGTAACAATTAAACTTCCCTTAAATAAGCCAAACGTGGAGGGTAGCAATTAGCATTTTCAGGCTGATTATTTTATAAGTATAACAACGATGATGCATTTGCTGGATGTGGCAACAGTAATGGTATGACTGTGTGTGTGTTTGGCAAAAAAAAAGAAGTATTGCCAAATATCATTGCAGTCATTTTATACGGTTGATTGCCGTAATTACATAAACAATTTAAAAGCCATTGTCTGTCGCGTGGATACACGCTCAAAGGGCAAACAAAGGGTTAAAAATGTATCCGATCAAATGTAGAGTTAAGCCCCTAACTTACATTTTGGTCAAAATGTACGGTTTATATTCGCGGGCCTCACTCAGACACTCCAATGGATATCAGCCCGTGAATGTTTACTGCTAAAGAAAAGTTAAGTTTTTTTAGTATGCTTTGACTATGATGAGATGAAGAGAAGAGATCCGCAGGAGAACCAAGACCACCGAAATAGCCCGAAGAATTGCCAAACTTAAGTGGCAGTGGGCAGAGCACGTTGATCGCAGAACAGATGGCCAATAGGGCCGAAAGGTTCTGGCGTGGCAACCGTGTACCGGAAGACGTGAAGAGTGGTAAGGCCTCTCACAAGGTGGACCGATGACCTGGTGAAAGCCGCGGGAATCCGCTGGATGTCAGAAGCACAAGACTGGTCAAAGTAGAGGAGCCTGGAGGAGGCCTATGTCCAGCAGTGGACATCTTTTGGCTGAAATGATGATGATGATGATGACTATTACGTCAAATAGGTTTAAAAACTATAGCTGAATCACATATTTCCTTATTTCACTTTGTTTACAGTTGCTGCACAAATAGCTGACTAAACCACTAAATGATGAGCATCACCTACTAGAATAGGTACACTAATTATAATTATAATTTATTTAATACTAAAAACGTTTGCAAAGAGTAAATTTAGACAACAGTAGTAAATTTCCGATACAACTCGAGTGCCTAAAAATAAAATATTTTTTATTAGAACTACACGTGATGATATTTCGGAATAAGAATGTTAGGTAGCGACCCGCTCGATCTAGTTTTATCCAAACCTGTGTTTCGGAATTAACTGATAAAAACGTAGATTTTTTCCTCTCTAAAAGCTCTTCCAGTTTCACTTCTACATTCGTGACCTCTCCACCCACCAGCGCGGTTGGTTTTAACAAATTTATGCTAGCTAATTAAGATCTGCTTTATTAATTACTTTGGCCAACTCTCTACAGTATTTTTCCTTTTTTTCTCTTTTCCAAAATCGTGTCTAATAATCTGTTTAGCGGCTATGAATTTTTGGGGTTAAATAAGCTGATTTGACGCTACTTTTTGTGTCTGTTTTTAACGGTAGGTAATTAATTTTAGAGTAATTTTATGTCCCGCCGACATAAAATTACTCTGAAATTCTGTGGTAAGTTTTTATCGGTAATTTTTCGAATCCTGTTAAATCTCGTAGATCACAAGGTACTTGAACGCTGTTTTGTTTCTCGCTATCTATTGTAGTCATAATAATAATTATTATTATAGTTGGCTTATTAGTTGACTCGCCCAAATGAACTCGCCTGAATCGGACGAATCGTCACTTTTAGTATACGACTCGCAGTTAACTGTTGTAAACGTGCCCGTCGCATTGCTGGAAATGCTGGAATTGTCGATTCGTGAAATAAATTAACTTAGTGCGAGTCGCCTATAGAATATATTATATATTTCTTTTTTTTTTAAACGTTGCCCCACACTAGGAATTTCCCCTGTATTGTGGATGCGTTTACAAACATTTAAACTCACATACACAAACAGCCAGACCCGGAATATCATCACAGTTGATCAAATAAGAAATTCAGAATCGATTCTTGGTTTCTAAGTTCCAATATTAAACATTTTCTTTACCCGCACATTTTATTACATGTTACTTACTTCTTACTGAATCGTACGTTATAAAAAAAAAAACATTTTACCTTAAAACAAGCTAAGATTTCAATTGAAAAATCCTACCAATTTTATAAAATCACTTACTGAAACTCCCATTACCTACGTCAAAATATGCCTCTGAAAATTCCCTAAGCCCAAAACATACGGACAATAAAAATGTTCTACGATAAAACTTTACAACTTTGCCCTCAGCAGTTATCAAAACAGTCAAATAAATCCGTGAAGCGTTTTAAAACTTCAAGATGTTCTCGTAAAAACTCCCTGCATAATGTATAGCCTTTTGAATTTGTTATTATTTCGTTCCTTAAATTGTTTGGATCGTAATCATGGTTTTTTCAGAAGGAAAATGTCTCTGTTAAGTTTGCTAACTAGGGTATATAGTATGAAGTAAGATAACTGTGTATTGGCATCGCAAACACCTTTACAACTTTGGTAATAAACATAAATAAAATTATGTCTAAGAAAACATATTTACCTAGGTACCTACTTGAGTGATTGCATCTCGTAAAGTAAGATATAATCATTGTGTTTATCATTTACCCTCCTATTTATAAACGTTGAAGTTAAGAGACCTTTAAACGTCAAAAATATATGGTTAAACTGACGCTAATCATTACTTGAACTAAGCAACGTTTATTAATAATCGAGCGAATGCTCTTGACTTATCATAATAATAATAACTTCTCTATTATTGAAATATAGGAACATATTATAGTAGCCGTTTTCATGTTTAGTAGGTGATAGGCATTTGACAGCATCAGTACATCTTCTTACTCCCCAAATCGTACGGGAATATAAGAAAAGACGATGTGCAATAAAAATTAACGACTGACTGTGGAACACATCACTCCCCTCCTAGAACCCTCGTATCAATCGGCAAACGGATTTGTTTGGTAATTCCTAAGGAGACAACCTACAAGGAACAATTATACAAGAGACAACCGACATAGCTTCGAAGGAACGCTCACGAAACAAACACAAGCCATTTAGAACTGTATGCGAAGAAAAATACACCTCATTATCCTTTACAAATAATGTATTCGCGAAATTAAATCGCAGGAAATAATCTTGTACGAAAACACACTCTTAGCGGTTGAGATAAGACGTTCTTTCAAGGAACGGGCCTAAACACCCTAATTCGGGGAGTTTTAATATTCACTTATACTAGGGAAAAGAATTACAGGAAGAAAATGAAACAGGGTGAGTAAATAAATAAAGAAAACGAGACGCCTAGGGCGGCCATGTTGCTGCGTGGGTAACATTACGTGTTAGATCGTGCAACGATTTCAATTCGATTTGTCGATAGTCGAACACGATTCCAGGGAAATGACCATCGACCTTTAGAATGTGTAAATAGTTTGAGGAAATTGGCTTACGATGCTTAACTTCTAATAGAAATAAAACTACGTAGGCTTCAATTGCAATCGACTTTTGAATGCTGAGAACTAAAATTAACTTTAGTGCTGTACCACAAATTATAGATAAGTATTCCGATATCGACTAAATGGAAGAGCTACAAATAGATTAAGTAGTAAAACAGTATATTAAGTAACCGTAAAGTAGTTCACAACAAGGAAATAACTTACTTTAATATGTAGTTAAAATTTAATACTTCGTAATGACTCCATCAATATTCATGAACACTGTTGCAAACTTTGTTAATATTCTATTACGTATCCATGGAACTACTTTAAACACGATAAAAATCGTCTAAAAAATAATTATAAAGCGACGCGGTCTCATTAATTGTAAAATAACTACATAGTAGTACCGCTTATCCAAGACGAGTTGCGCATAAAAATAACGTTAAAACGCCGGTAAAAGTCACAAAAATAGGCTATAAACCAAACAAACGGGTACAATACATGTAAAAAGTCGAGCGTTCGTCTTTTCTACCGCAGTTAATAATTGATGCCTCAAACTGCCGAGTTGTGTTGCTCATACAAAATGTATGTCCCTAGCTACCCCATGTTACCGCCTGCTTGATGTTGTGTACATAGCATATGTATAGTTAGTACGTCCACTTAACTGCTTCTCTCTAACCTTTGTTATAGCAATTTGGATCGGTTTGGGGAACGAATTGATTGGGTGTACGCGGGGATATATTGTTACGCTTGTAATTTATTGTTTAGGTCGATTTCGATGTGGTATAATAGGATTTTCCATGATTCTCTTTGGAAAAGTTGGGATTCAATTTTTTTCTATAGTTGCGTACAGTACAATAAAATAAAATTGAAGTGTCTGTTTGTAATGTCAATATAGCAGCATTTTACTTAATGTTTAAGAAAGAAAATACGGTACTTTTAACAAAAAACCACTTTAGTCTGTCTGTTTGTTCCGACTAATTTCCAAAACGGCTATAACGATTTTGACAGAATTTTCAATGGCAGGTACCTGATGTTATAAGAAGTCATTTAGGCTTTTTGTCCCAGTAGCTTGTTCCCGTGGGATAATTTCCGAAATCCACGCGGGTAAAGCCACGGGCAGCAGCTAGTTGGTAATAATTATAATAGAAAAATATATTTTCGTTAGTAAAAAAATGAAAATTTAGCCAGGGTTTTCAATTAACTGTACTTTTTCATATACCTATTACCGCAAAAATAGACAATTTAATGTTAATGGATTTAGCAATGCAATGAATAAAGAAAATACCTATACCGGAAATATACCTGTTTGCTGCATTATCGCGTATTTGATAAGTTGTTCTTTCATAAATAAACAACACTTTCTACACTTTAAAAGAATGACAAATTACAATTCTAAAATTCTATTAGGTATCGATAATTCAAACTGATACATTATTCATGTATTGAAAAACCTACACGACTATACAACTACAATTAATTTCAAATATAGAAATCGTTACACAAGAATCGACTGTCAATAAAATCGATAGTTTAAATATATTCGTTTGTCACATCCTTATCTGAGTACACAGATAATCAATGAAGGCACAGATCATAATGCATGGAGCCATTGTTTATGGATGAGTTTAAACTATTACTTACGCGAGAGGTGTAATTTATTGTGTTTCATTCATGTATTGTTTTCATTGTTGACAGATGAACGCTGATTGCATGCATATGAATGATTGCATGTTTTATTTAGCACACGTTTAGTTTATGAATCGGTGAAATTAAAATGTTTTTCGTCATCGACGTTTCAGAATGTTCGGTGAAACTGCTGACGTTTTCTTGCTGTCAAATATTTGAATTTGGAATTTGAAAGCCATGACGGCTGCGACAATATAGGTTAACAAAGTCGTTAACAGAGGAGTAACTATTTCATAGAAAATAGTTTTAATTGTACTAATGTTGGCATGTATAATAGTATCTTGGCTGCTCCTTTGTCTAGGACAGCCAAAAAATTATACAAAATAGTACACCTAGCTATTAAGCGTAGATAGACATAGAAAGCCCCTATGAGGGTGACATGGTCAAACTGATCAAACCCTCAATAAACTAATAAAGAAAAAAAAAAGAAAAAAAAATATCGTTAACATCGGCCTAGCCTTTTTCCAACTATATTGGTGTCAGCTTCCAGTCTAACCAGATGCAGCTGAATACTATGGAGCGACTGCCTATCTGACCTCCACAACTCAGTTATTGGTTAATCCAATACCCCTGGGTAAGGCAGGTAAGAATCTTATATGATACAAATTAGCGACCTAAGCATTAGTTATATTCAACTGGCTTTTGCCCGCGGGTTAGTCCGCGTGGAGTTTAGCAAATGACTCAATGGAATTGTATAAAAAGTGTGGGAGCATTTTCATGCATAGGTACCTATCCTAAATTGTAACCCAGGTTATGGTCTTCCTGTGTGCTAAATTGCATCGTAATCCGTTTAGTTATTTATGCATGAAAAGGGAACACACAGACAGAGTTGCTTTCACATTTATAAGATTAAAGTATGTATTAAATTGCTTATAGGAGTCTTATAAGCCTATTTCCAGAAAGGGACGTTTGATACGTCGTATCTTTTAATGAAGTAACTTTTGCAGGTTTCATCTTTAATCATTGTCAAATAATAACTTATTACTCTACGGTAGCCCAATATTTGTATTAACGATCAGCATCCTCCGACGGAGCCACAGATTATACAAACCCATTTGTCATAGATAAAATGCCACTTCATTTAATTTATGTCTTCTATATCAGTTATAAGGATATTAAGTTGAAATCATAGTGATTTAGATGATTTGAGAGCATCGTTATGTCTCATACTTCTTTCTCTATTTATACAACGTGGTTCATAAATGCGTAGTCATACATATAAGGTTGTGGCACACACCTTAAATGTGACCACACATTTAAACTGTGCATCATGCAAATAAATAGTTCTGGTTTTGAAACGCTAAAATGCAAGTTTCTACTTATCTTATTGCTAAACAGTATAGGCACTAGAGAAGTAGCAGGCAATAAAAACTATCTTTAAAGCGACGCCTATGCAGTAATAACAATTTCCTTGAACATAAAGATTTGTACAGGACAAACTAAATCGCATTCTTAGAGTAACAACGAGAACCATTGAAGATATGCTACTACAATATTGGAACTCATTTCACAAATCCTTTTTATAACGATAAACACAGGCACAAAACAAGAAATTCGATATTCAAAACTGCAAGACAATGCACGAGGTGCGTTCCGAAGTTGTGTTGGTGGCATCACAACCGATTACGTTCTAATGGACAAGCGGTGTTTGTGTTCGATACTGATAACGCATGCTCGATACGCGCGGCGCCATGCCACTGATTTTATTATAATAAAACAAAAAAGACTATTGGCCAGGCACTCACGGCCGATGTTCGTGATCTACTGTCTGATACAGGATTTTATTTCGCCCTTGTAATCGTACTTTGATTGTGTTTCGGAACGTATGTTTGTTAAGTTGGTAGCGTTAGTATTGTTGGTTTGAATTTCGAATAAAGGCTATCAGGCTAGATAGAACCAATGATTGAATAGGCAACAAAGGTGTTTGATACATAGTTACTTCTATATCTATTTATAATTTCGAACACGGAATGAAATGGTTCCATGTACTGGTTTTTATTCAGAAGTAACAAACAATGAAGTATTTCCGCGTTCTCGGGAAGTTGTAACTTTGCCAAAATCCCTTTCTGTGGCTAAAAATATCACCTGCGTGCTAAAACGACATAGATTGTATTAGTACTTTTATGATTTCTGAAGCCTTTGAAATTCGAACACGATTTGAAGATGGCGCCTAAAAAGGACGGATTAATCCATTCCTATTTTGAAATCTGTCGTACAAAGGGCATTAGTATTCGGATTCGGTCGATTTAGCCGACGTCTCTTTGTATTAACCGGCTAAGTTAATGGTGTCTTATCTCTAGCTCCTTGTTTTTGTCCTGTTGTGTATTATTAAAAGTCAGGTTATCTGCTAACGAGGGGCGACGTGGCTAGGACCAATGATGATAGGATTTGTTTTCCAGTTTACTTGATTAATTTACCGCCTAATGTTTTTGACGGAGTAAGTAGGTAACCGAGGGATTTAGTAAAAAGCGATTTTAAACATAAATAATGATAAAGTTTTTAAAGAGCTACGTCTTAAGTAATTTATAGTGTCCGCTTGACAGAATTATTCAAAAGATTCCGTAAACTATTAAAGATTTTTAGTTTTTAAACGCTGTCCTTTTTCTGGTCTATTGTAATAAATTAAATTTAAGTCGTGTTTACATAATGTAAAACAACATAAAATCGCTAAGTATGACATGTATTCTAATAAATCTTAAATAATGTTACTCGAAATTCGAAAAAAAAATAGTGTTCTAAAACATTTGAAACACAAAGAAATGATATCGTTTTAAAATACCAACATATAAATACGATGTAAACTGGGCAAAAGAATTTTGGGTTCAGCCGCACTTTACCGTGTTTCGGAACGGACATTTGAAATAAAAGACTCATTTAAAAGATTAGGATAAAGCACGTTCGATTTATTATGCGGCACTCAATGTATTTTAAAACTGGGTTAGGGTTAAGTTATGGGCTGAGAAGAACGTATTTCGGGCCTGAAAAAAAAATTGAGGCGCAGGACTATTTTACTAAAGCGAGAGTTTTGTATTATATTCACTATTAGCTTATGCCAGCGGTTTCACCGGCGTGGAGGTCGGTGTATTGTACATATAAACCTTCCTCTTGAATCACTGTCAATTGATAAAACCGCATTAAAATCCGTTGCGTAGTTTAAAAGATCAAAGCGTACAAACATGAAAAGCTTGTACTACGAGTATGTAATAAAGAAGAGTTTAAATATGGAATGTGAATATGTACCTAATAAAGAAGAGTTTAAATATGGAATGTGAAAATCATGCAGACGCCAATGATTAGTTTATAAGTTTCATCATCTGCCTATTTTTTCCAACTATGATGAAGTCGGCTACCAGTCTAACCGGATGCTGCTGCTATCTGACCTCCACAACCCAGTTACTGGGTAACACGATACCTCTTGGTGAGACAGGTTGTCAGACTTCCTGTCAAAGATCCTCAAATGACAGCCGGGACCAATGGCTTAACGAGCTTTCCGAGGTAGGAGGGGTCTTGGTATTTAAAGATGGTCACCCATCCACGGACTAACCGCGGCAAGCGTAGCTTAACCTGATCGATTGACCAGTGTGGCTGTTATTACTTAGCCACAAGCACCTCTTAGTTAGTTTATTAGTCTGTGAATGTAAAAATTATGTTATTTTTATATCATTGCAATAATTGATAATTATCCATTGAATAAAATAGATAATTATCAATTATTGCAATGATTTAACGTTTTATTTCGACGTTTTCCGCTTTTGTCATCTCAGAAATCTTCGAATTCATTTTATATCAGAAATAAATGTGTATTTTTATTATATCGAAAACGGTATCAGGCATGTTGCGGTCAAACATGAGTCTATTTTCTAGACTATATTCAAGCACTAAGAAAATGAAGTGCTTAAGTTTGTGGTAGGAATAATGTCATGCTTCAATGCCTTTACATTTTATTGTCTGTATAAAATATAACGGGCTATCTATGCCAATGCATTTGTGAGTGGAACTCAGTATGATTTCATAATCAGTAGTTCGAATTATAGAGAAAAAATAAAATAGTGATGGGAGACGCAAGCCCAAGGTATTTATTGCTGAGCGTAAGGTCCGTGGATTGATCCACAGGTCAAGCCAAATTTTACTGGGCTTTCAATTAGGAAGCTCTCGTCGCATTTCGAACTGGGGAAACATGGCGGTGTATATACCGTGCTTGATATTAACCCCCATATTTATAAACGTTGCTTAAAGTTAAGAGATGTTTAAACGTCATTAATGACGTCTGTCGCTAGTAATAGGGTATTTTCCAATTTATTAAAAACTATTTTAATTTGAAGATTGGGACGAAATATCTAACAGAAAATTAAAATAAATTTATTGATATCCGTTATCTCAATTAAAAACGATTTAAATGAAATTTATTTTTCGTAGTTTTGAATTTACCGCCAAAACGCAGTTTCTTTTTTTTTTTTGAGCATGGGAAATTATCAAATAACTTCTCCCGCTCTGGGTGGAGCAGGAGGGCGTGTCAGACTTTTACTGACTAAAACCCACCCGTGTTCCTTCAGTTGCCTGTGTGCCAGGGGCGACGGTATCTCTTTCGAACAACCCGCACCCCTGGCAGGCATCGGCCCTTGCGGACCCCACCCTTTGGTGCTGACATCTCTTTGAGGCGCGCGTGGAACACAACGCGCCGTCGACCCGGGCTTGGTCCTTACCGGACAGCGAGCTACCCATTACTCGCCGTCCGCAAGCCCGCGCCTACGGTGGCCGGGAATCAGCCTGGGATTCCCGACGCCCAGGGCTTCTCCCGCGGCGACTACGGCCGTGAGGGCGCATACAGTGCCTCTCCCTCACGTGCGCCGCCTCCCTCTTCGCGAGCATTACTGCTTCGCAGAAGGAGGTGACGGCTAACCATTCACTCTCGCTCCGTACCATGGCCTGCACCAGGGCCGGACGCGAGAGCTCGCCGCTGCCGATCGCCTCCACGAGGACACGGCGGTGCTCCGCCCAAGCTGGGCAGACCGCCACCGTATGCTCCACCGTGTCCTCAGGGCGATCTTCGCAATGGAAACACCCGGGCGTTTCCTCCCGCCTTATACGAAACAGGAACCTCCCGAAACAACCGTGTCCGGTGAGGACCTGCGTCAGGCGGAAGGTGAGGACGCCATGCCGCCTCTCAAGCCACTCCTCAAAGAGGGCACTTACCGCCGCTATCGTGGCGTGCCCAGCACTGGGTTGCGACAATCGCACTCTCCATGTCGCCATGAGATCCCGCCGGAGCTCTGTCCGCTGCACCTCGATTTCTCGCGGCAGCGGAGTAACGCCCCGGCGTTTGGCCTCCTCGCGCCACTCCCAGATATGCGCGAGGACCTTTGCCTCCAGATCCCATGGCGGTAATCCGGCAACGAGGCCCGCCGCCTCACCTGAGATCGTGCGGTATCCCCGGATCATTCTGATCGCCATGACCCTATGGGACGCCTTCAGCTTACGGGCTGGTTGGCGCCTCAATGTAGGCGCCCACACCGGCGCCCCGTATAGGGCCATGGACCGCACGACCCCCGCGTAGAGCCTCCGCCAGGAGGCGTTTGGCCCCCCTAGATTGGGCAGGAGCCGCTTCAAGGCCAAAGCTGACGTCACGTGTGGTCACGTGATAAAAAGTCATCGAAAGGAGCGTTTTGGCGGTAAATTCAAAACAACGAAAAAATTTGATTTTAATTGAGAAAATGGATATAAATAAATTTATTTTTATTTTTCTTTTAGCTAAATATTTCGTCCCAATCTTCAAATTAGAATAGTTTTTAATAAATTGGAAAATACCCTATTACTTAACTTTAAGAAACGTATATAAATAAGGGGGTATGTTGGTAGTGTAGAGGTTATATCCTATTTAGTGTTTACATGCAAACTCTGCGAGTCCGGTAAATATCAATACGAAAAATAATTCAAGATAAATATTAAAAAAATACGAGAAAAATATTGATAAAAGTTTAGGATTACAATACAAAACAAGCAGGCGTCAGATTTGACTGACAAGCCAAGACACAAAAGCCGAATAAAATAAGAAGTGAAAGATATTGTTTCATTGATGGAGGTGCCTCTCCATCAGTACATAATATAGGTACGTTAGATTTAACCTAAAAATAGACCACCGTTTTAATAATAGTTTTAATAATGTTATGAAAACAATAATTGCTGGAAAATATAATGCGCTAAGTTAAAACCTTCTAAATAAAGATGTATGTGTTACTAATTCCCTGTAGTGAGTGAATGGAGGGTTTATTTACACTTACATCAAACCGTTTTGAAACAGAATATACCTAATTCAGTTCTTTATTTAAATCGAGCTTCAGTTGGTCGAACAAGCATCTCATCATTATCTATGGTAAAAGATGACTTCAAAATTTATGATCAAGCTAAAGTTGCCATAAATAAAATGACAGTGTTACTAGCTAAAAGCACTTACAAAACACGTGTAGGTCTATTGATTGAATGGTTTAAATTAATTTATGTTAATCATCGATTTCAATATAAGATGGTATGGGAATAGATTAAAATTATCGTTCGAGACTTGTTTCCTACTTGTAACCAGATTATAGTATTAAATGAAGGTTGTTGGAGATATAAAGTAGTATACCTACTTTGTTCTTGTTACGGCTGTGATGCCGATATTAACGATGAGGTGTAGGTATATGGTCTGTTCGCAAAGAAATTGAAAGAAGCTTTACCTACCATCTAAAATGTCTGGCGGTGAGACGGAGACGTAAGACGCGTTTAGACAGGAACACTAGAAAAAATAGGTGTGTCCAGAATGTGTAAGCAATATTCCAAGACGAGGAAATTCCGACACGCTAGTTCGAGGAAGCTTCACTTTGGATATATGCCTAAGCCTTAGATCGACAAGCTGGATTAATAAAAAAAATGTGGACTGAAACTATTTGAAAGCTGTGCTGCTGGGGAGTTTGTTGCGTCACTTCTTCCTGGCTCTAAGAAGTGGAGAAGGGCGGGTGTTTTGGTGGACTGTCTTATGTAATTTTGAACGTTCGAAAAGCTGACTCTCAGCTTAGTTTGAATAAATGACTTTTGTTTTGATTTTGATTTCAAATTATTCTTTATTGTGAGAAATTGATATTAAAATATTCATTGGCTGCTGCTTACTAAACGCTAGAGGTTATATTTAAGAAGTTCAAGTGCCAGAAGGCGGGCGTCGTCACTTAGGGAGGCTTGGAAAACTCTGACGTGATGACTAAGAGTCGTTTGTAGGAGATTAACCCGGAGACACACCCTGGGAAGAGTGGAAATACCTATGGGGAAGACCTTTGGTCAGCTGTGGAACTATACAGGTTAAACATTAAAAAAAAAGATTTTTTGGTAGATAGGTAAGTACCTACAGTCAGCTACATGAGATGAAAAAGTTTTGGGCATGGACAAGTAATTGTAATACTGTGAATAATAAATAATTAATTATTTACAGCATAGGTACACAAGGCTACACATCAAGCTACACATTTCCAGTATAAGCTGATCTCGCATTGTATAGGATTTCCGTACAGTGTGAGATTAGTGTAAATTGGCAATGTATAGCGTCATATGTAGCCGTGTGTCCGTGTGTACCTACTGAATCAACTGTATGTGTGCCTTAACTCTTTGTTAGGTAGGTAGTTAATAAAAACTCTTTGAGTTTGAATACCGTTATGTCAGCGAATAACACTGCGTGCCAATTTGCCTTCATTAAACACTTCCTTTAATGACTCCAACACGTTCTTTTATTTAAAGTAACAATTGACGTAAAACATGCCATTCAATTTTACTATTTGTAATTAAAACAAATACTCAACTGACCGTATCATGCTCTTCTACTTAACATTTTACTATCCAACACTATTAGGGTATGGTCAAACACCAGTTTTTTAAGACCTTCAAATGTTACAGGCATATAAGAAACCAGGGGTCAAAGAGTTTGGACGTTAGAAACTTGTCTTTGCCTCTTTGGTAATCTTAATGAGGACAAGCAAGCTAAGAATGTTGACGCCTCTACAAAAATAATTACAACTATTTTAAGTGTAGATAAAAGTTGTAATCGACTGTACACGGAATTCGTTATCAAAAAAATCGTTTTAATAAATGTTGAGAACATGCACTTTTGGGAAAATGAAGCTATATTCATGTAAATGACTAGAATTTAGTGTAATGTATTGGTTGGATCGATAAATGGGATGAAACATAAGTAACTTTAATTTATTTGATAATAAAGATAGCACTTACTTATTTATTTAAAATAGATAGATTTGTTTAAATTCAATTAAATTTGTAGTTGGGTTTTATAATTTTGGCTTTTTTTTTTAGTCTGAAGTCGCATATCGCTTTAATCAAGTATCAAACTTGAATATACCATTTTAGAAGAATAAAAATGGAAGAATGTAAAATATTTTTTCCTTTTTCAAGTCTAAATAGGACTGGACTAGACTGATTCACCGCATGGCGGCTATTATTTATGTCTAGTCTAAAAGTCTAGGGAAATCATTGAAAAATAGATAGGAACCTGGCAGACCCAGACAAAAATGGCAGAGTGGTGAATGACCAAAAGGAATATCTTTATATTGCAAGGCAGCATGAAATAATTTTTAACGCGATTTTCCATCAATAGCCTTCTCTTGTATGGTGCATCGTTGCTAAAATGTCTATGGTCCTAGACCCTAACTTAGCCTGACACAGTTGATTTCTTTCAACTCTCTTAAAAAAGAAGATTGATCGTCCTCTCGCCTGACTCCACGCTGAAGTGGATATTCTTCAGAATGATAATGCATAGGTATATACCAGATAGAAAATACAGGGTAATTTTTTTTTTGTTTCTTTAGCGTTCGATATCGATAGTGTTGGTTATCGATATCGAAAAAGAATGGAAGAAAAATTATATTTTTTTGGTTTCTAAGGAGTCTAGAGCTCATTATAATCGACCAGATCGAAGACCTTCGATAGATTCCAAAAACTATCATGTCACTCACCTCCACTTCGTCCGTCTGTTCTGGAACCACGTCTTGACCTGCGCGTCAGTCATCTTCAAGGTCTTCGCTAGGCTTGCCCTCTCAGCAGACGCCAGGTATTTCTGTTTGTGGAACCGCTTCTCCAGCTCAGCGATTTGCAACCGAGTGAAGGATGTTCGGGGCTTCTTCCGCTTCGGAGGTGTTCGGTTTTGGTAGGGGTGACCAATCCGCCTCGTGATTGGGAATGAGGCTGGAAATAGAAGTTTGAGAATTGTTAGTTATTGGCAAAGCGAGGTGATGCAGTAAAAAGATCCTGGAAGGACTTGGCCTCCCCGTTTGCCAGTTTAGCAGTGTCAAAGTATGGGCTTTTTTTTGTGTGGGAAATCATCAAATAACTTCTCCCGCTCTGGGTGACTTTTACTGACTAAACCACCCGTTTCCCCCTTTTACCCACCCGTGTTCCCTCAGTTGCCTGTGTGCCAGGGGCCACGGTATCTCTTTCGAACAACCCGCACCCGTGGAACAACCCGCCCCCCTGGAACAACTAAAAAAGACAGTGCAAAAAAAAGTTTTAAAGCGTGGACTAGTTTTTTTTTAAATATACATATATCTATTTGGGCCTGCTATTGACCTAGTTGCAATGACATCTAATATCATATTTTTAAGAAAAAGTTTTTAAGACTTGAAATCAGAAAGTAGGTACCTTCATTTGCTATCAATCTTCAATGAATGTTTGGTCAGGAATGAAATAAAAAAAAAACTTTTTTTTTTTTTTATTGATTTATGATTTTTTTACTAAGAAATGACAAGGGTTGTGCCATATTAAAACGATTATGAAAACTCCTGAAAAATGCCTAGCTTTTCAGAAATACAATGGAAATAAATTACTTAAAATATCGTTTATGTACCTACATACACAAAAACTATATTTTTTTAATAAAACAAGGTACCTTAATCAGTATATTCAGGGCCATATACCTGAACATTGCAGAGGATTATATCAAGAAATAAGCAATCAAATCCAAAATAATGAAGATACGAAGCCATGAATCATTTTTATAATGAAACATTAAAAATCAAATGAATGAAAAGTAATTTAAGAAGCGTATTATTACTACCATTCATTGTTCCTTTTATGACTCAACGTTTATTTAAAAAAAACCTCAAGAACTAGGTTAAACTACGTCCATAATAGGTTTTATTCAAATTCTGCTACGTAACGTTTATATCAGACTGAAGCCATCAAGCAATTACACCGATTACGACTCTTAACGTACATTTACATCTTATCTTTGTAATTGAAATCACGATTTAATCCTTATGAACAATACAAATCGAGAATTATGAAAAAAAATGCTTTGAATAAATAATAATCTCATTAAAATACGCATTCATAGGTCTATGAAGTATATATTAAGCTTTGATTACACCACATAATCAAAGTAAAATTACATGTTCATGATCATTCATGGAAACACATCTTAAAAGATTGACCATACACAAACCGCAAGCTTTATTACTTTTAAAAAAGGAAGCGGTAATCGTTACAAATCGTTTCAAAGTAGCTGTTGCACGTTCTCTTTTCAAAATTACATCCAAGATGGCGGGCGTAATCACGTTTTAAAAATTCGAAACTCAATAAATTACTATTTAAATGGTGCATTGCTATTGGTCGGGCGGTCGGTAATAGCCAGTGTTTTCCGTAATAGATCGATTTGCATTAAATGATCCGTGAGATGAGATCATGTTGTTTCTAACTATATTGTTTTCAATGTCATATCCATATTATAGTACAATCAACGTAATAGCGTATTTATGTCCATTTACTTCTATAATTTCGTAGCAATCTATCTGTCCGTCTATTTACTAGACCGTAAATAAGCTGGGTATTTATCATAAAAAAAAACAAGTTTAATTTCGAGCATTAGTTGAAATTGAGTTGATGTTAAATTATTCGTACAAAAATACAGGCTTGAGTGCTAGTAATAAAGTATTGGGACATAATATAACGTATTTGTGGCCATTTATTTCAGGTTATCAACACTTTCTTTTCTAAGAATTATATAGATACCTTTTACTGACCTTTAATTAATTGGCCATTAAATTCAGCCCTGTCAAAGTTTTAACACTTTTTTGTGGCATTTAAACACCTCGCGACATACACATCATGATAAATTCATTGTACCAAGCATTATATCACTACTGCCCTATTCTGAATTAAAAATACATTCATAAATTCTTTTCAAATATGGAAACGTATTAAACGGTGCGCTCCCATTGGTCGGTCGACAGCGTAATGGCCGCCTCACGTGACCGCAAATTATGTAGCAATTGCTGGGGAGTAACTTGGTCGTAGTTTAAGATTGTTAGTGACTTTGTTCCCCCTGCAATTTAAGTTTAAAGGTAAGGCTTTCGGTTTATTCATTTCCCAGTGCACAAAGAACTTGTGCTAACGTTTTGAGTTTTAGAACACATTTTTGTATTGTTTGTTTGTTGTTACAGACCATTGAGATAGTAAGCATAGATCATGTTTCAGACGCGATTACTAATAGTGTTCATGTTATTTGAAGTATTTTTTAAACACGTAGCAAGAGTGTCGTAGCACTTCGCTAAGAAAACTTAAAACGGGAAGTTGTAATTTATGTTAGTTTTTTTATTAATACTCATTAAAGAGTCTGAGTGCTGGAGTATGGATTTATGCCAGTTTGTTGGCAATAGGTTCGCCGCCTATGACATGGGACCTAAACATACCTGGCGAAATGTATACGATAGGCACACACCTCTGCTTAACTGTGATATTATATTATGTTTAATTTATTATAGAATTTTTACATAGATCTACATAGATAAAAAAATATCTTCAACATTGCCAATATCACTAAAACAAACCATCCATCTTAAAACCGCCTTCAATATTCAGCACAAGCTAATAATATGACCCACAGCCGCCACAGAACTATATAAAAACGATTAGCTACATAGTAAAACGAATTTCCCGTCCGTTGGTATCAGGGTGGAAAAGGGTGCGGTAACAAGATTCCGCGGGTCGTAATCCAGTTAAGGGTGGTATGATTCATGCGTGCGCCCGAAATGGCGTGGTTTGTGTTACGTGAGAGTTGCAGAATAAGGACGTTTAGAGGTGCGTGCATATTTGTAGCGTTTTGGTTCAATTGTGTAACTAGCTTTATTTAATTTTTTACGTCTGTGCTCGTATGTAAGTTTACTTATTATTTTGATTGTCATTTTGTAGTTTTGTTTGTTTGTTTTGATTTTGCTGTCTGTTTTTCATTTACATACTTTCTGAACTCGTTAACTATTATTTAATATATCAGATCGTAAAAAATCAATTTGGGTTTAAGATAAAGAAATACGTAAAATGTGGGTGTATTATACAGGGTGGCAGGAACACCGAAGCGCATACTGTAACTTTGATCGAAGTCCCTGTCACTCTGTAATTACACCGCTGCGCAGACTGTAACTTCGATCAAAGTCCCTGTCACTCTGTAGTTACACCGCTGGCTAACGCTGCACGTGATGTTATGTTTTGTTACTTTGTCAAATAATATTAGTTACATCGTTAACTTGTACAGGTTTTATACAGTTTTATTTAATTATAAAGATAATGTCTCTAATATTAACAGAAAACTGGAATAAAACATATTTAAGGTCTGTTTTTGTCATGCCTGCCCCACCCTAGTTACACCACTGCCTGGTGCTTGGCCCATAAGTATTCAGAATGATGAAAGAAAGACATAAAAAAAATTAGTTTTATTTGTCACAGAAAAACGTGCATATAAAAAGATGACCTAACATATAAAAAAAAACATGATAACAACAAAGATATCTATAAATAGACATATAGAGCATAAATAATCGGCAGCTGCACGCCGTGACTGTGACAATAAGGCTTCCACTCAGCGTGATGCTGTGCTATGGGACCCACAGCACAGCGCTGATTTTCAGTGGTCACCCAAAAACAACGTACGAAAATTAAGCCAGGGTTTTTACAATGATCACCTCTTCCTCATAGTGTGATGGCAATTAAGAAAAAAAAAACCATATTGTCCGTGGAGCAGTGGTGGCCCAGTGGTAACAGCCGCGACTTACGAGTTGTAGATCGTAGGTTCGAACCCAGACAGGCGCTTTACTTTGTGTAAATTAATTCATCACCACTGCTCTCAAAATGGTTCGCAAAACCTACTGAGGAAACCGGCATATTCTAGAACCAAAAACTCAAAGGTATGTGGCATCTATCAACCCCCACTGGGCTCCCGAAGTGGATTACGGCCCACTCCCTCTCACAGAGAGGTCTGTGTCCCAGCAGTGGGCACATTAAAGGCTGATTATGAAGCCCAAGTTTCCTCAAGTTTCTTCACAGTAAGCCATTGATATGTACCTATGTAACTACAATAAAAGTAAGTTAAGTGAATTTCCTATGTAGGTTTGTTGTTTTACTCCATAAGACTCTTTTTTTATTGAACCTTGTACAAGCTCCTGTCTACAGATGGCCCCTTTATTGTACTATTCCAGATACCCGCATTACAAACATGGTATGCAAGCATCTACATACATACAATAATGTTAATGTACTTTCTTCACTAGCTGTATACACGCTGAAACAATAGCTGCAGCGGTCAAAGAAACAAGTTTATTTCAGACTAGCTTTTGCCCGCAAATTCGTTTGCGATTCAAGACGAAAAGTAACCTATATCCTTTTTCAGGTTATGGTCTATCCATGTGCCAAATTTCATTCAAATCCGTTCAGCCGTTTTAGCGTGAAAGCGTGACAAACAAAAATACCACCAATTTACATGGCCATTCACATGATCGGACCAAGATTATGTCAGGACTTTAAAACTGCGGTCCACAAAGTATAATGCCGTTAACTCGCTTATGATCGATTTTAGTTTTTTGATGCCATCATAATTAGAAAAAAAATCTCTATCTTTCTGTCTAAGCAGAATTTTTCTAATATTTATGAATGCCGAGATAAAAAAAAACGCCGTAAACTTGCCTTGTTTGATATGTTTACTACGCTAAAACGCAGGTAAGCAACATTACTGAACTAAAAAGTGACTAAGGGCTTATAATTTAAATTTTTGCTAAAATTTTTACCATCCGTTGCATAGCTAAATATCATGCATTTGATATTTTTTCTGCTCTTTTTTGTCCAAAACTCGAATTATGATTTTGTTGGTTAACGGCATTATAGCTTGTGGACGGCAGAAAAGGACTGTGACATCTGAGTTTGTTTTGACTTTTCTTCTCAAAGTAGTCAGATAAGAAACGACAACCTCATCTAGTCTAAAAATATGATAGACTTGTAAAAGTGTTTGTACAAACCTACTTATAGAAATAAAATCATTTATCATAATTATAAAACATGTATAATCTTTCTCACACTACCATGAGTATACAGGAAAAGTTTTTACTGTAACCATGAATTTAGCATGTAATTCTAGACCCCCCAGCGCTGAAATTTTTCGTCGGTTATGCAAAAAAAACAACTGTTCCATACATTTTGACCGCGTAGGTACAATCACTTTTCTATGAAACAGCTGATTTTTTTTGTAAAACCGATGAAAAATTTCTGCGCTGGAGGGTCTAGAATGATATGCTGAATTCATGGTTACAGTTTGCGCACTGAATAAAAACTTTTCCTGTATAGTATAGATAAATGTAAGTCGGGTAGCTGTGTCGTCAAAAAAGTTAGCACTGCGTAAAAGCTCGCTCTGCAATCTCGCGTTGAAACAAAAATTTTAAAAGTAAAATTGAAAACGTTCTTCACAGCCATAAAGATTTCCACCTCAATTTTCCTCATCAAGACGAAACAATAAAAAATCATAACCCTTAATTTTAAAACGGACCCTAATTATTTCAGTTATAAAAGCAGAGAAAAATTAACAAACAAATTAACATTGAAGGGTTTAACCGTCTAGGGCGAACCCTTTATGATATAGCCGTGTAACCCAACCCTACGCGGCCGACCAGCCCACTCACCGTGAATCACATTTATTTATATACCGTTTTATTGAAACCTACAGTTTTGTAACAGATGAAAAAGGTATTTGAAACTTATTAATTTTAGGTTTAATCTTTTCAAATAAATAAAATAGAAGTGTCTGTTTTTAATGTCAAAATTACAACCTTTACGTACTTATAACATGTTTAATTTTTGTCAGTCTATCTGTTTGTTCCGGCTCTGGGGGGACTACTCTCTAAGTCCGTCGACGAAGATACGGGCCCGTCCGAAAATAGATCGATATACTTATCAATGAACCCTACTCCCGATTTAGTAACGTCAGGGCATAAACACATCGAGAGTAAGGACAACTGTCAAACCGTGATGTCATTCATTCTTACTTCGGGCCCCGAACTAAATTTATGAACATAGGTGATACGGAGTAGGAAACGCCCGTAACATAGGCCGTAACTACGGATATCGTGCTTAGAGAGTAGACCCCTGAAATGACTTGACCGATTTTGACGGGACTTGCACTGACATCTAGCTGATTTTTAAGGAGTAACATTAGCTACTGTTTGTCCCGGGAACACGTTCCCATGGGATAATTCTCGCCTTCCACACGGGCGAAGCCGCTGACACAGCTGGTTATTTTAATCTTAAAGACTGCCTAATAGAATTCTTGGGTAGTGAGTAATGTGGGTAAATCCAATCAGTTGGGCTGAAAAGGTCAAACCGAACCTGACATGATATTGTTATGGATATTGGTTAAGATGGTGTGACGTAGGTAACTATTGCTTTCGGAACATCCCATGACCTTGTCCAGCTTATTTAAACATGCATTCTTCACTACGTTTTACAAAACAAAGTCCCCCGCCGCGTCTGTCTATCTGTCTGTCTGTTCGCGATAAACTCAAAAAATACTGAACGGATTTTCACACAGTTTTCACCAATAGACAGAGTGATTCATAAGGAAGGTTTATGTGTATAATTTGTTAAGGTTTTGTGTAAATTGGTTAACGCAAGCGAAGCCGCTGGCAAAATCTAGTATTGATATAAAGATGGTTTTGTGTTTAAGATATAACCCGAATATTTGAGCAAATACGTGAAGTGTAGTGCCAGCATTCGGAAAGTTCAAATATTATGTATGGTCCAGAAAGAAGTGTATAATTTACATAGAGTTTTCATTCATATTCCGAAGGTAAAAAAAACTTCCAAGATGTATGTAAATACATACAGCAATACACAACACCTCAGAGCGTTGCTATCACTTAAACTGAGACAAATTCTCGCTCATATTTTCCTACAAATCCGCCCCCAAGTGAGGGAAGTGAAAAAGTAAGGACGGGAAGACGAATGCCTGACGCCTAATTGGACGCAGCCGTCACGGGGGATTACATGGAGTCACTCCATCACTCCCACACTCGCATTTGTCCGCGCCTCCACAATTTTAACACACTGTGCACCAAAAATTCCAGTAGGCAACGAAAAATTTAACAGCATCCATTATTTACTGATTGAAATGTTCCCGCCATCTGCATACCAAATGTAACTACCGGATTGAAAAAAATAAAAAGCTTAAATTTTTGGCAATTTTTTTGCAAATCAATTTGCGCTGCAATCATAAATATACAATTATCCGGTCCACTGCAGCGCCAGCAATGTGCACCGAAAGTAAACATTTCTCAATTACACCGGACAGTGGTGCGGATCGAAAAAAATGGTGGACAAAATCTCATATATATTGTACGCAACAAGCGAATACCAATTCCCACTAGTTACGTTGCCAAACGAACGGGAATCGGGGAGGTACGACCTCATGGAAAATTCATGGGTTGAAATGCAATCGGGCAACAGGAAAGCAGGTTTAGGTTGCATTTTCAAACGTTGCACTCGTTCCCCGGAACAAAAGGCAGGCTTTATGATGTTGTGCTTTTAGTGCCTTTGTTCGTGTTGTGTATTCCGTGTACGATTCGTGTTCGATGTGTTCGGAACACTGTTTTTGTGCAGGTCTTGTTTTTCTTTTTGTCATGTAGTGTATAGCTTGAATGTTTGGCCATTTTATGTTAGAAGTTAAGTCATCTCAAGTTTTTATCAAGCTAGTAAGTCAGTTATTAACATTTTCTTCTTACAAGCTTTTATTTATATATTTTTTAGTTGGCTTTTATATCTTTGTTATTTGGTATATTGAATTAACTAACAAAGTATTTAAATAATATTTAAAAAAAAATACAATTTATTATATTCTATTTTCATCCGCATTTTTATTTAATTGGCAATGAAATTGTTGAAGCAAATAATTGGTTAGAAACATTGCATATCTAGATAAAATCGTTGAACATATTGTATGCAGTTTGCATTATCGTAATTTACCAACAATGAAAGATATAATTCAAGTAATTTCATATTATATTTGCGGAAAATCCCTCCACGTTATTAGCGTAAATTAGTTCTACGGTTATATTATATTATTATTGCTCAAAGTACATTACGATTTCAATGCAAATCATACCTTATTTAATCATAATATTAATATCTTACACGCATTAAGATATGCAAAGTTAACTTCACACTATCTTTCGTTGCCTAGGTATTGGCGATATTATAAATTGCATGATATAATGATATACTCAACACGCAATATTTATTTACATTCCACTATGGGAATTAAGGTGGTTTTATAAAGCAGTTATTATGGTAGATCCTGTCGAGCACAGCAAAGTAGGAGAAGAAGAGGGTTTAATCTGATGAGTTAGTTGGTGTACTGGTTTTTTATGGCAGCTGACTTTTCTAGAGTCCATAAATACTCGTTCTTATGTGTATTTTATATAAAAATACCATAGCCAAGCAAATAGGTACTGTTAAATAAATACGGATTTGAAGAAGGTGATAAATTGAGATAAGCTGTGAGTCCGTGACTCCCCCTAGCAACAACCTGTTTCTCAGAAATGGATAATCTACAATCACCTAGTTTTACTCTTGAAACTAAATCCTCCTTGTTCACATCCAATTCATTTCCATTTAGCTCTACTTAAGATTTGAGCCTTCATGGTAGGCTTGCCAGTTTGGGAATTTGTACCAACTGTTTAAAAATAAAGTTGCCGATTCATCTATCAGAAGATCAAGTAATCGAGTATTTAAATACACTTACACATTTCAAATAAATACAACAAAAAATAAAATTACTTTAATTCCGCCAATTACAAAAAAAAAACCATCTCATAGAGCTCCAGGCATACTGACATAATCGTCATCCATTCGTCCGCATCACATTAATCGCAACAACATACAACAAGAAGAAACTGCAAGTTTGCAACGAAATCTAAAGAAAACCTACTCTTCACTGATATTTAGTCTTATCTCATCTCTTACGTACTTACAAAAAAACACAAGCACGTCACAACATTTTCATAGCGGCCTTATTTTTTCCACGACCTCACAATGATTTGTAACACAAGGAAATACCTCGACAAATGCTCCCACGTTCGTGGGACAGTAGCCTGGCACACTGTGTGATTACACGCACGCTCGCTCATTTGGCTCATTAAAATTTTGTCTCCACTGTCGTCGGTTGGACCACTGGGGTTACGTGTCAGGCCCTAATTGCGTATAATCTAGCATCCGTTTGTCGGTGAATGGGAATTTTAGACTTGAATCTTGGTTGAGGAAATGTGGAATTTTTAGTTTTCAATTTTTGATGGTATATTGGCGTGTGCTAGCTGACATATGGCAAATTTTATGTTTTTTTTTTTGTGTTTCGTAATTTTTTTACCTATTATTGTATAGAATCAAGTTCTTCTAACTTAACAGACAGCTGTGCTGCTGGGGAGTTTGTTCCGCTACTTCTTCTTCCCAGCTAAAGCACTAGGAAGTGGTGAAGGGCGGGCGTTTCGGGGGGACTGTCTTATGTAATTTTATTTTGACGTTCAAAAAGAGCTGACTCTCAGCCTAGTTTGAATAAATGACTTTTGATTGATTTTGATTGATTGGTGGTATAATAAAATGAATGTTTAAAGGTGACGGTAGTCAAAATAGGCATTTTGATATCATAAGGTAAATCGGTAATGCTGGAGCGCAGAATGACTGAAAGGCAGCTGAGATCTGAATGTTATGAAGGATGGAGCTAGGCGAATGGATAGAGTTGGAAATTAGGAAGACTAAGAAAGCACACGGAAATTCTGGATAGTTGACTGAATTTCTGGTTCATCATAACCAGCCCATAATGTTCCCACCACGTGGGGTCAGTTCAGGTTGGTAGATGACTAGATGTCACATGTCTTCGAATTTTTGGTTCTAGGACGTGTTGGTTTCCCCACGACGTTTTCCTTCACTGTTTTGAGAGCAGTGGTGATGAAATTAAATTCACATACTAAAGTGCCTGCTTTTTTTATTTTTTGGGTGGGAAATCATCAAATAACTTCTCCCGCTCTGGGTGGAGCGGGAAGGCGTGTCAGGCTTTTACGGACTAAAACCCACCCGTGTTCCCTCAGTTGCCTGTGTGCCAGGGGCCGCGGTATCTCTTTCGAACAACCCGCATCCCTGGCAGGCATCGGCCCTTGCGGACACCACCAGTTGGTGCTGACATCTCTTTGAGGCGCGCGTGGAACACAACGCGCCGTCGACCCGGGCTTGGTCCTTACCGGACAGTGAGCTACCCATTATTCGCCGTCCGCAAGCCCGCGCCTACGGTGGCCGGGAATCAGCTTGGGATTCCCGACGCCCAGGGCGTCTCCCGTGGCGACTACGGCCGTGAGGGTGCATATACTGCCTCTCTCTCACGTGCGCCGCCTCCCTCTTCGCGAGCATTACTGCTTCGCAGAAGGAGGTGACTGCTAACCATGCACTCTCGCTCCGTACCATGGCCTGGACCAGGGCCGGACGCGAGAGATCGCCGCCGCCGACTAAAGTGCTTGCTTGCTTGCCTCACGACCTCCGCTGCTCTTTAATTTCTGCCGGCTGCCCGGCTGTATTTGTGGATCGTTGACAATCGTAACGGGTGGTTAGAAGCCCGAAAGTCGGACAACCAATCTTACCCATCGTATTACCCAGTAACTGGATTGTGGAGGTCAGATAGGCAGTCGCTCCATGTAAAATACTGGTGTTCAGCTGCACCCAGTTTGACTGGAAGCCGACCCCAACATAGTTGGGCTAGGTAGATGATGATTTTTGAATCTGACACCTCATAGTCTCGATTGTTCTAAAGAAGTATTCTCTTATTCAACATTAATAAAGGGCGCTTACACGAGCAACTAAAATTCCTCCGTCCTGGTCAATTCTCTTCCACTATGACGTCACGACTACATCCAGCAATTTAGGGCAATGGAAACATGAAGCAACCTGTTGCCAGAGATACGGCCTCATAATATCATGCAATATGGAGCAACTTAAAAAACTACGCAATACGCATCCCCGCACCGCGCACCGCCTCCGCCGTCGGCCGGTTCCTCTCGCAAAAATGAGATGTAGTTATACGTACAAACGAGATAGAAAGCAAATTGACGAAAAATTGGAGCAATCAGAAGCAATATTCCCGAAACATATCCGCAATTTATTGTTATTGCTCCAGATTGCTCCATTTAATTGATTCAGATTGATCCATTAGTGTTGCCGAGCAATAATTGCTCAAAAAATAGCCCGTGTAAGAGCACCTTAATACTCATCCTAATGCTGGGGCCACACTTATGGCCAACATCAATGCCCACCGAGTTATCGCCTAACGTCAAATGGAAATGTAAATGCCGTTGTCAAATTATCGCGATAAGTTGTGGCTACACCTACGGTTAACATCCATCATCGCGATAATCAACGGCGTTTCCCGTTGGTGTGGCCCCGGCATAACAAAGAATCGGTTTCTGGTAAACTGTGTATGTGAATATGTATAAAGTAATTTGTGATTCGGGCCATAAACACATTAAAAGCTTGTAACGTTTGCTCGACATAATTTTCTAGGCTGTTGAAGGAGTCATTTCGTAGGTTAATGTCAAGTGGTTAACAGTAACTTTAACGACAGTTTACGTAAAGAAAGACATTGTTGGGCCAGCAGAGCTTGACAAAAGACAAGTAAATTGTTAGATGTACATTAAAATAACCTGCACGAATGGCGACGTATCATTAATTGTAGATCTACCAAAACATTGGCAGCTGAATTTATATAAATAAAGTGTATTTTTGTAATGTCAAAATAACAGCTTTTTACTAAATTCTTATGAAAGTAAATACGGTACCTTTAACAAAAAAAACATTAATTTTTAAATGTTTCTTTTTTGTCTCTTTGTCTGTCTGTGTGTTCCGGCTAATCTCCGAAACGGCCTTCATGTTATAAGGAGTAGCATACGCTTTGTGGGAAATCATCAAATAACTTCTCCCGCTCTGGGTGGTGCGGGAGGGCGTGTCAGACTTTTACTCACTAAAACCCACCCGTGTTCCCTCAGTTACCTGTGTGTCAGGGGCCGCGGTATCTCTTTCGAACAACCCACACCCCTGGCAGGCATCGGCCCTTGCGGAACCCACCATTTGGTGCTGACATCTCTTTGAGGCGCGCGTGGAACACAACGCGCCGTCGACCCGGGCTTGGTCCTTACCGGACAGCGAGCTACCCATTACTCGCCGTCCGCAAGCCCGCGCCTACGGTGGCCGGGAATCAGCCTGGGATTCCCGACGCCCAGGGCGTCTCTCGCGGCGGCTACGGCCGTGAGGGCGCATATACTGCCGATAATTTCTGACATCAATGCGGACGAAACCGCAGGCACCGCTAGTTTTAGAATAAATCAGTGCCAGTTTGAGTCTAGAAGAATTAAGTACTGAATAAACCTTTAATCCTGATTAAATAAGGTGTACCGATGACTTGGTGCAGGCCGCCGGAATCCGCTGGCTGCGGAAACAGAACCGGTCAAAGAGGCGGTCCTTGGTGGAGGCCTATGTCCAGCAGTGGAGGTTTTTTGGCTGAAATGATCCTAAATGAAATGTATGAAACTTTATCCCAAAACCTCGGCTAGTGAGAGAAATTGACAACTTCCCAGGGGCGCAGCCTCCACACAACCCGATTCCTATCGGCTTCCCTTTGGAAGAAACACTCTTCTTAGTGTCTATTATTGCCAAACAATATGTAACACATGTGTGTGTATCAAATCACATTACAGATATTTCATACTAGCTTAAAACATCATGTAAAATTACAAAGCATTACAAAAATGCCCTTTTTATGTCTAAACCAAGAATTCCGACCATAGCTGCGTCAAATTTAGGGAAAATAAAGGAATTACTAAACTTTGATGATATCTAGGTTTATGAGAACTGAACAACTTTTTCTTCGGCTTCCCTCTAATAATAAAAATTGTAGCTTCGCCACTGCAACTTCCAGGTTTAACGCCAAAAATTTGGCTGCACTGAGTTCAGTCTATGTATTATAGACCCTGATCATAGCCCTGATCCCGACAGAGTACCAATCAGCCAACATAGAAAGGGTGTGTGCGTCAGAATGGCTGATTGTCTGTATTGGTTCGCATCAGGCTGGTAACTGAAAATTGCAACCTATTTGCTACGTTTTACTACCTATATTCAATTAATTGTTAACTAACTTTGAAACAAAATAAAAGGACTTGAAAATGACCAGCCATTCTGATGTCAGGATAGCTTTAGCTGGTCAACTCTCCGTTTGTGTAAACTATTCAAATTCGTGTTATTATTTTTACTTGAGCACCTAATTATTTTTGGGTTGCTTTCCTAGACCCTCACATCTTTCAGTGTCCACCTTGTAGCTTTAACAAGTAAAAAGTTATGATCATTTGTAATTTTAACAGGGAATGGTTTACAGTTAATGAAATATAGCAATTTAAAACGATTGTCAGTGTCAATTTTAAGTCACCAGCCTCATGCAAACCTATACAGACAACCAGCCATTAAGACGCACACGAAAGGGTGTGGACCAGTAAAGCTTGATTACGCTTTTGCTTCAACACCTAATCAGCAATCAGCTATCAAGTAGTAGGTTCTTGTTATCTCGTTTTATCTATACCAGCATTAATCATTACGCGTCAAATTAAATTGCATATTTGGGTCTTTCTTTTTCAGTCACGATAAATCGTGTCTGACACATTCATTTGCTTTTGCACATTTGTTTTCGATTAATAATTTAAATAAATAAATGTATAATGAGCCTGTATTGTACTCATTGTAGGGAAAAACCCATCCCTTTCCTTTTTCAACTCAACTCGATCATGAGCCAATATGGATCAATCCCTCATAGGCGTCAGTCGACTCAGTCGTCCTACGTCGTATCTTCCCCTATATCTTCCGCGATGCCATCGGATGTTTTCAGAAACACACGCTGTGGCGGTCTTAGCCCATAATGCATTCGACATGCGGCAAACGTGTACGACCCAGTCCCATTTGTCCTTTGATAAATAATAATGTAACTAAAATGTATTACAGTATATTCCAAACCTATCGGATGAAATTGCAAAAAATTGGATCAGAAAACGTACAATTGAGGTTAATATTATAACCTCAATTGTCAAAAATACATAAAAATATTTTCAATAATTTTGGCCCAAAACATGGTTTTCATTAATCGGTAAAATAGCGACTTACTGTACACCTGTACTACTTATTAAGTAGCACATCCTTTCCAAAACCTTTGCCAAGAGTAGAAATCAGAACAATACTAACAGATGCAGATTATTTATTAGAGCCCATAATGTACTTAGCCTATTGTTCTATAATCTTGATAAAAGACACTTCGAGCTAATTCGTCATTCACGATGATTGATTAAAGTAACATAAAAACATCTCTATGCATATACACATAAACATACATATGCAATACCACTTAACATAAACGGGGATTCTTCTAATCTTTCTGAAGCGAAAAATATAAATGGCAATATAATATTTTATGTACTCGGGTCCACGTCTCGGGGGGAGGCGCGGGGAGTTCGCTCACATATATTTACACATTTGAAATATGGCCGGGTTTATAGCATCGCGCGTTATGGATAGGCGATAAAACATATCAACTTGAGGCTTACTTTACTTACACTTAAGGTTATGGATCTTTTTTTGGTGTTTTACTATGGTTATAGATAAGTCTGGTGTTGATCAGAAAAAATTAAAGCCGTCTCCCTCTGTCCTACTTTGCGGTGTCCATAATGACTTGCCACCTAAGTTCACATCGTGGAAAACAAGAAATATATAGAGTATGGAATGATAATTATGTAAGGTTTTACCCGAAAAATCTTGAATATATTTGGGTACGTATAAATAATATGAGCTGCTGGAAAACTGTTGATTTTTTTTCTACGTTGCAACGCAACTACATTGCATTTAATTTACCTAGCGTTTTTTTTTTACACAACCTCTATTATCTTATTCTCTTTAGATAATACCAAAATATTTTATATTTGGTTAACTTACCTTTTTTGTATGCACTTGTTTCTATGACAAAAAAAATCTACTTTTCTTTACACCTATTTGTAATTTTAACTTCATCTAAAGTAGTTTATTACCCACTATAGTTTATTCATGATAGGCATTACGACATTAAGCCAAATTAATATGCAAAGCGTTGAGATATCCTTACCGACCGCAATAATTTCATCGCACCATAAACAATTACTGAACTAAAGCCAACCGATTAAGAAAACCCCATCTCACCCACGAGGGGAGGTCGGGAAATTTCACACATGTAAAATAATATACGAAACGTAACCCCTGAACGTATCATCGCATATTGGTTCACGTCAAATTTTCATAACGCCAACGATCCCGCGTCTCCCCGCGGGAAATGCGGGCGAAGAGGCTTTCGAGGGGAGGTTCGGGATATTAGACATGTGTATTAGTGTATCGATGATTTTGTAGCACGTTTGAAAGGTAAGAATGGTGCGATAAAATTCGGGTGGAGTGACGACGAAATAAAATTGTGGTGACGTGTCGTCAAATGTTATGGTCTAGGTAAATTGTAAGTGCAGTTGTTGAAGTGTTTTTCTATAGATCAGTAGTTAACTAAATTTAAGCTTATTACATACGTTATTGCTTATTATGTTGAAGTATTTCAAAAGTGAATTAAGATAATCCATAAGAAACAGAGGTAATTTAAATAGATTTTACTAATCTACCTTCGTTTTGCCCTCTGTAAGCCTTTGGTTAAAAATACAAAAAGGAACACCTGTGAATACTTTATGTTAATGTAGATACTTATCTAATATCTACTACGGCAATAAACATTTTATAGGTTTTTTTCTTTATTTATAGGTCGATAAATTTAATTGGAAAGTATTAGAAGCACCAGTATCCGCAGCATATTTATCATATGAAATTCAGAGTACAATCCCAATTAAAATAAACTAGAATGTCCGCAGGCCACATTATATCCTAAAGCCCCTGCAGATAGGTTCGACGCGAATCTAGTAGAACAATTTCCTTGAAGTTTTCATAGAAATGATTACGAGGGTCGCGTATTCTATATACGGGGCATTTAAGCTGTAAACTTATTACCTAACTACGGGAACATACTACCGGGATAAAAAATCCTTTGTGTTAATCCAGGCCATAAACTATCTGTGTGCTAAATTTCATCCAAATTCGTTCAGCCGTTTTTGCGTGATTGAGTAACAAACATCTAAACATCCAAACATACAAACTTTCACATTTACAATATTAGTAGGATGGTATGATTCATAATTAAAATTAAGTCATAAACACAGCAATAAAACTAAAAACATTTACAAAACACTCACAACATCAACTTATATTAAGTTTTATTATTTCTTTATGCCTCGATAAATACAGAATTATCTTTACTTCTTTTGATGTTTCGATAAGAATGTGTTTAAAACATCATTATCTATTAATTTTCTTTCGAAAATAGGGGGTAAGATGCTAAACTGACTACTCTTAGTAGATGAATAGATATAGCATAATCAGCCTATAATATCCCCACTGCTGGAAATATTATAGGCTTACCTCCGCTCCGCTCTTTGAGAGGGAGTGAACTGGAATCCACCACGGGGGCCCAGTGCGGGTTGGTAGATGTCACATGTCTTCGAATTTTGTGCTTCTAGCACTTTTCCTTCACCGTTCTGAGAGCAGTGGTGATGAAATAATTTACAAGAAGACTTCATGTAAATAATTTCATCACCACTGCTCACCTGCATCACCATTGCTAGAAGCAAAAGTTTGAAGACATGTGACATTTACCAACCCGCACTGGGCCCTCGTGGTGGATTCCAGTTCACTCCCTCTCAAACAGTGGCATAACTAGGGTGGTGCAGGCAAGGCAAGAGCTCTGGGCGCCTATCGAAGGGGGGCGCAAAAAGTTGCCAATTAGTAAATACAATAAAAAAAAATAGTCTAAAAAACTAAAAAACAGGCTTTAAAAACCAAACTAAAAAAGGAGAAAATAATTTAATTCAATTAAAAAGCGTGGGGTGCTTTTTGAGGTATTTTTACAATCAATTAATGTCAAGCACCCCACGCTTTTTAATTGAATTAAATTATTTTCTCCTTTTTTAGTTTGGTTTTTAAAGCGTGTTTTTTAGTTTTTTAAACTATTATTTATTTTCTATTTTTTAGTTCTGCTAACTACAAAAACGTGTTTTTTTTTCTCTGATTTTTTTTTATTAATTATTGAATTGTCATCGGTCCTCGACAAGTTTACAAAGTTTCAATGAAATCTGACCGTTTAAAGTGGGTCAAAATCGCGCTCAAAGGAGTCGGTTACATACAAACATACAAACAAACATACAAGTGAAGCTAATATAAAGCGTGTAAAAATATCAATAAACCATTTCATACTGTTACCTAACCTATCTCAAATCTGCCTATTTCTATTCAAATTCTCTTAAAATTGCAGCATTGCAAGCGATTTTTTAGGAAGTTGAAAGTAATACCATCGTTATTAATTTGTCTAGAAAGGTTATGCAACCTAGCGTTGCTCAGTCTAGACCGAGGAGATAATTAACAAAGGGGCGCAAATGTCATGCGTGCCCTAAGCGCCATTTTTTATTGGTACGCCCATGCAAGAATTAAAGCACCACTCTGGGTTCGAACCTACAACTCGTAAGTCAGGGAAGTCGGGGCCGTTACCACTGAGAGATAGATAGATATACTTAATACTCTTCATAATGTACACCATAAAAATTAATCCTAGCCTAAACTTTTTCCGACAGTTTGGGTCAGCTGGCAGCAGCTGAATACCAGTATTTTTCATGGAGCCACTGCCTATTTGACCTACTCAACCCAGTTACTGGGTAACACGATATCCCTTGGCAAGACTGGTTGACAGACTTTTGGGGTTCTGACGACCTGTAACGAAGACTGTCAAATATCCAGGAATGACAGCCGGGACTATTATCGTGCTTTCCGAGCCACGGAGGGGAATTTGTATGTCAATATGGTCACCTATCTACGGACCAACCACGGCAAGCGTAGGTACCTTAACCCTATTGATCAACCCGCGTGGCTGTTATCTTACTATCCTATCCAACTAATATTATAAATGTGAAAGTTCGTGAAGATGTTTGTTACTCAATCACGCAAAAACGGCTGAACGGATTTGGATGAAATTTGGCACACATATAGATTATAACCTGGATTAATACATAGGGTACTTTTTATCCCGGTAGTACGTTCCTGTGGAATAATTTCCGACCTCTACGTGGGTGAAGCTGCGGGCGGAAGCTAGTAATATTATAAATGTGAAAGTTTGGATGTTTATCTCATTCACGCAAAAACGGCTAAACGGATTTGAATGAAATTTGGCACAAAGATAGATTATAACCTGGATTCATACATAGAGTACTTTTTATCCCATCAGTAAGTTCGCGTGGGATAATTATCGAGCTCCGCGCGGGCGAAGCCACTAGCAAAAGCTAGTTAGTTATTAGTTGTTATAAGTCTTAGATATATACATAATAACTAATCATATTTACATACCGTGTAGTGTGACCCTGGTGATCTGCTATACCTACTGCTATTCCTAGTGCAGACACGACAAACTAATATCGCATAGTGTTTAAGCTTTTAAGCCATTGTTTGTGACGAGAAAATACATAACTTGAATTTGAAAAAAAAAGACTATCTAGTGGAACTTAAACAAAACTAAAAAGACCTGATTCTCACGGTTTCAAGTAACTAGTTATGTACTTACATAATCTTATAAAATAATGAAGGATAATCATTCCATGATCTTAGCAATCACTTTGGGTACCTACCTTGGCCCAATTTAGGGCACAGCGTTCATTAAATAAAATAATGGAATCAAGCAAATTCGTGCCGACACAACAACTGGCCAAAATTACTATGAATTAATGTTTTAGACTTTTGGAAGGTTAAGTCTGTGGTTTGTGTCCGTCGGTTAAGAACTTTAAACTAGTATCTGAATCATCGCTATAGAATGTTTTTATAGGTTTCAAGGACAGCGGCGTAATTACGTATTGTTCTAATGACAATCTCTTTCTGTTTGACAGTTCAGATATCTTGAAAACGGGTTGGATAACATGCGACACCAAAGGCATTGCCATTACTAGTGTATTATGCAAAATTGATCACTTAATAATACTGTACCCTACCTCTAACTAAATGGAGTCTTGAGACAAATTTTCCACCTACTTTGTATAATCCAATTAATTTAAAACCTCCGTTTGAAATAAACAAATACACAGTATATGTGGGTGCAAGATCTAGGCCTAAAGCAAAAAAAAACACGGAAACCGTCGTTGATGTCTTTCGTATGGGAGTAGCAGAGATTGTTCTTACTACAATTTTATGGAGACATTTTGTAATTATGATTTTTTTATTTTATTACATACTACATAGGTACTAGATTTTGCTAGCGACTTCGGCCGCGTGGAGCTCGAAAAAGTATCCTATGTGTTGATTCAGTTATAATCTTTGTGTGTGCCAAATTTTATCCGTATCCGTTCCGCCGTTTTTGCGTGATTGAGTAACAAACATCTAAGCATCTAAACAGACAAACTTTCACATTTATCATATTAATAGGATTTAGCATAGCACTTTATACCTAAACCCTTTTTTTAAAGGTTGAAAATTACAATATTGCTGTTTGTTACTTTTAACGTTGACTCATAGGCCCTGTGCACACCAAGTTTTTTAAACGCTCCGTTGACGCGCGTTTTAGGAACGTGCGTCGACGGCGCGCTTTTATCCTACAGAGGGTCTACAGGCTGCGTCTGACTCGCGTGCGTATCGCGTCTGTATCGCTTCAAACGCGTGTCAACGGCGCGTTTAAAAAACGTGGTGCGCACAGGCCCTTTTCACTTTTTACTTTTACTTCCGGAACCCCAACTTATGGTAGTAGAAGAAACAGTAAGTTAGTCGGTAGGACTCCGACATAACCCTCCGTTCTCCCACGGAGTATCCATGAGGATTTATCAAACTTTATTAATAACGTTTCTCAGAGTTTAGTAACGATTAGCGACTGTTTAACTATACATTTTGGCCGTATATACATCTTTCAACTTTAATCAAGGCTTATAAATAAACCCCTTAATGTTTACAATGAAATATTCCCTACTTTAATCTTAATCGTTTCAACATCAACATACAAGTTGACTTCATAATCCATTTACCAGCTCTTCTGAACCCAATCTAACAAGTTACGCAGCTCTTCACCATATATGTTACAACTCTGCTTAGACATACTATCAGTAGATTGATATTTAAGAGTAAGCTCACCTCTATATCTTACTTTAAGATAAGATTGATAAAACCTGTTCTATCAATGATTTTCTTAGTCTAGTAAAGATTATGTTTTACTATTTTATTAATTTTCTTTTATACGTGTCCTTCTTCGGGAGCGTTTATTTTCATTTATTACAATCATAAATCATTTAAAAACCGATCTAACATAAAAATGTTGTCGACAAAAAATTCGTCCGATTTCCTTTTATTATCTAGTATGATTTTTATTTTTTTCTTAACCATAAGTATTGCTTAGATTTCAGAATGTGCCAATTGGCAAATACGTCTTTCTGGAGTTTTCGATTCCCCCACAAATTAATTAGCTTCATGCGAATCGCCGTCAGAAAATAATACACCGTTTTCAAAAGATTCGATTCAAATTTAAAAAAAAATCGAATCGTGTAATAAGCATAAATTAAATCTCCGTGATGATCATGATAACATTAGGTAGGTAGATATTTATCGGCCTATTCTTATTTCAAAAAGTGAAAAAACATCAAAAACCGAAAACACTACATTTTGGTAGCTGTGTATTTAAAGGCATATTCTTATTTCAAAAAGTGACGAATAAGCATCAAAACCAAAAACATCATGTTTCAAAAGACACTGGCTGGCAACAGGCTCAATACCTTCATTCCTTTTCTAACAATTCTCTCCACAAACCCCAAAAACCAAAAAAAGAACTCAAACTATTGCAAGGTACAGGCAAAACGGTGGGTAAATATAAAAAGCTGTAATAAAACAGCCCGATGCTCACTAATAGATGCAAAAAGGTGGATTAGGTAAAATTATGCGGTAGAATAATGAGAACTGTAGCGGAAACAGGCAACCACCATTAGGTAAGTACTAGAAAGACCGCGGTGAGACTGATTCCACTCTCTATTGATTTCGCAAAGCGATCACCGTTTTTGTTAAGGTAACTGGCTTGCCTTTCTAAACGGTTGACAATCAACTAAGGTTGCTGCTTCAGAAAAAAATAACGCGTTTTTTTGTATAATGATGCCGTTAAATAACCGTTGTTCAACAGTTTTTGGGCGGTTAGACGGCGTTGTTGGCAATTATTTTGGTTTGAAGTAGCTGAAGTTTTGAGATGTTGTGTGTCCTATCCGACGTAACTAGGTAAGTGGTTACTTACCTACTAGATATCGATGAATCAGCTAACATTGATATAAAAGCATTTAGTTGTACTTATAGGTAGCGGGATCAACTCGTTGCTTAGGTTACGAAAAATAACTCAATTGGTCTGTGATAATTAAAGTCTTGTATACTATTTGTTAAAATCTTCTTTTCAATGCCATAGTCTATTTTTATAATATAGCTGCTTGATTAACAAATTATGATAGGTAGATATAAAGCAAAGTCAATTCAAATACATTGATACAAAATATTTTATTTCACATAAACCTACATGGGCACTTATCAAACTTCAAAGCTAGGTGCACGGTCCTAATTGGTCGTTTTCTATGCAGAAAAGCCGGCAAAAAACTCCGCGGTAATTCTTTTAAAAATAATTGGCCTTTACAATATTTTCAAATAAAACTGTTAATATGACACTTTAGGTCTGTCAACAAGTAGGTACTATACTCCATTTGAAATAAGATTAGACATTTAAGTAAAACTTTTTTACAGTCCGATCAACCGATTTTGACTTCTATTGTATTGGCGGCATGACAAATGGCAGCTGCAGTAAACAGTTGGTATTGTAACTACTTTTTTGCTTTTAATGCCATCCTTATGCCTACGGTATAGAAGTCAGAATCGGGGGAACGGACTGTAAAAAAGGTTTGTTTAAATGTCTAATCATATTTCAAATGGAGTATAGATATGTACTTAACTAAAATAGAAACTGGTCAACAAAGCGAATCTTCTTGAACCTTATAAACTTTAAGAAAACTATCAAGAAAAGAGTCTATCACAAAAAGCCTACATCAAATCCCACGCGCCGTCGGTAAGCAAAGCGTAATAACCGCAAATCGACGGAAACTGTTCCAGACGACACGCTTCAAATAGCTTGGTTATACAACTACTATACAGCTACGTTACTGAGCATATAACCATGTCATAATCACATATACAGTTACAACAAGTACTGTATTTTATGGATTAAGAGAAAATATTGACAACGTTTATGGAAAACTGTCGATGGATATGAGTTACGTATAGAAGAAACTGCATTTTTTAAGGAAAAACATGTTATTAAAAATACTTAGTCATACTAAGTCTATGAGTATTTAAAAAATAAGCGTTAATTAACTGTGATCTTAGAAAAAAGTAGCACCACCAATGACTAAATAGTAGCATTTAACAATTAATGATGCCAGCGGGCTGAGGTGGGCTGATTAATTTTTAGAACATCTTTTTAATCGTGCAAATTATTTCGAAAACAGCTTTTTTTCAAGGTTTTTTACGCAAGTTTCTATTATAATTTAACCTCTGAATATTCATATTATCCAAAAACAACTTATAGATTTTTACTGCAAATAAAACTTTTAACACGTTTAGCTAAACGCTTTTAAAGTAGCAGGAATGAATTACTATTTTTCTAAATTCACTCCACTGTAATTTAAACTCTTTGACAACTGAACAAGACAGAAAATCGCTCCAATTGACGTTTTGAAATGCAAATCTAGATCACTGATTAATCAACCGCAAACTATGTACCCTATACAGTTAATCAAAGATTATGTTAATCTACGTTTAATGACCCTATAAGACTCAAATGGTGTAACGACAAAAGTGTTTCAGTGTTTTAAAAAGCCATAAAAAACTTTAATAGTGTAATAAAAAAATCATTGGCGCCGACGATTTTTTTTTTCGTTTTTTTTCTCTCACTTCTTAAGTATTTCCGATGCACGTACGGATCTGAGGATTCCGAGTAGCTATTGTCTCAATTATATAGTGTAACCACTTCCTCTTTGCCGGTGGTCGCAAAAACCCAAGGGTCCTGCACGCGTCGGGTTGTGGATCGCTTTTTTGTGAATTTGTTTTGAGTGTATTGACCAAGATCAGGTGAAAAAATGAAAGTAGTGTTCTAGCTTTGGTTTTAGCGTTTACAGGAGATATTGTTGGGTTTTCTCAGTTAAGCGTTTTGAGTTTTTAAGGAGAACAGGCACCTATATCTTGCTAAGACCTTTTACAGCAGAGAGAAAATCGACTCTATTAGTATTAGTACGACGGGCTATAACTGTTCGCCACTTCTAGTCAACGCGTGTAATTTGCGTAGGGACAATATAAACAATCGACACAAAATTTACTTCGTATTAGTTCTCTAAGATACGAGTATCTATTAGGTACGAAGTCTTTACCATAAAGCAAAAAAATAAAAACAACGACAAACATGCCAACATTTTTCGTAATTCTTCAATCAAAAACAACAAATCACCAAAGCATCCGGCTCAATAAGAAAAAGTTCCCAACTCCAATTACATCGACACCAAACGCGCAACTTAACAACCAATTTTCTGTCAGGATGAGTAACATAACAAAAAAAACCAGTGTCCCCAACCTGACCGGCGGGCGGCCGACGCGACAAATTACAGAACGGGGCGCCTTAAATCTCGCCTCGAAGGACCGAAAAAAAAGGGAAAAGAAATAGTTCTCTAGGTGTGTCATCGGTTCGCACGCGAGGGTAATTGGCTCAGAGGCCGTTGGCACCCGATTTGGACCCTTTTTTTGTAAAACAAAGAAGGAAAAAGTCGTGTCTCAAATATTACAATTTTCGATGCGTATTTATTTATTTTTTTTGGAGTTTTAGATTTCGTTTGGTCGGAGAAAACTATAGGTTTGTAGAATAAGCTGTTTACTATTTTCTTAAGCAGTAGATATGTATAAGGCATGTTAGAAAAAAAAATTGCTTCTTATTTCGAAAACATATTGACTAAAGCTAAAAACTTTTCAATCATATTTTGACACTAGATCACGAAACATCGGAAACGCTAAAGGATAAACAAAGGTAAATGCATAGACTATTAACGAGCAACCTTTTACCGAACGGAAAAAATTGTGTAGGTACCGGTCAATTAAAGAATAAGGACTGAAATAATTAAATATAACAGCAATAATTAATCGATTCAGGTCAACATTATTGATAAACAGAAGCATATATAAGAATCTAATATTTATTACAACTTATACATTACAGGGAATATATGCGACAGTTCAATTTATTTCTTATCAGTCTCATTAACCCTTATAACTGATCTGACATGTGACATTTTGTCTATCATAGATTATAATTAATTAACGCTAATGTAGCGTCAGTCAGATATCTTAGGACCATTAAATAGACAAGATATTGGTATCAATTTTAGCACCGCAGCTGACCTTAATTCAAAAAATTCTCGGAATTCAATTAAAATTAATTGTATCTTAGCAATAGAAAATAGGTATGTCAAAACTGTCAATTTATGTATTTGACAAAATAAAAATTGTATTGAAGTTTTAGGTATTAGTTTTTTTTAATAATGACATTAAATCTTACCGTTCAATCTATCCTTAACAATTTGATGTGCAAATGCTGCCGCTGCTGCCTGTCGCATTGGATCCATGGTGACTCCCCAGGCACCCAACGCACCCAGAGCCCTATGAGCAGGCACCCGAACAACCCCAGGGTTACTCGAGAACCCATACCCGCCACCGATACCCAACCCAGGTCTCAATAACAGTCCGGAATTCGTATATAAACCTGGGGTATGCGAAAAGTTCAAAGGCAAACCAGAATTGTCCTTGCCGTCATCTTTAGCACTCTCCGATTCAGTGTCCTGATCACTTCTGTCGTCACTTTCCCCGGAATTTCGACGCTTATCTATATCTTCGAATTGTTTCCCTAAAAGCCGAGATATGCTGAAAGGCAGGTTCACCCTCGGTTGAGTGTCAGTCATATGCTCGTTCGGTGAATCACGATATCTGTCGTGGTAACTGTGTTCTGAATCTCGATCTTCTGATGCTATGCTTCTGTCGCAATGGCCCGATAGCCTGCTGTCAGAGTCCACATTGATCTCCTCCTGGTCATCATCAGAGTGCACCGACGACATGTTTACAAAGATTTTGTAACAATTTATCAAAACACTGACACTAGATTTCAGTCTTCACCGCTACTTTTGGCAGCAAACATTTTTTTTAGAAAACACCAATTTAAAATTAGGCCAATGCTATTTGAAATCCGAAATATGAATGGAATATACGAACTCGAGTTTCTTATTTGAAAAAGCTCAGTTGGCGCGCTACGCTCGACCGCACGCGACCGTATCGTTACACAGTGTATCGGCCAAAACGAGCCAATCAGCAGTATCCCCACCGCTTTTCGAAATTCAAACGCGATAGTTTGACCGCACAAACGCCTCAACTATGCCCGTTGAGTGGAACAGTTTCCAACAAAAGCTTAATACGATTTCCAAACATAAAAACTCGTTTGGACTCACTAACTTAAACAGAACGATTCGCTGCGTCCCTTTCGTGGATCGTCTCGCTTCAATTGAGTCCCCCCATGCTACCATTAACAAAGCATTTGCGACTTTATCCCCAGTTACATAAAGCTTGCAATCTTGCAGCAATTGTTGGTCTTTGGCACATTTTTAGCGGTCTTGTAACAAGGTAAATACCACCAAGAATATTCGTGCGATAGAGACAGATGGAAACTTTAGCGAAGCCTTTTAGTGCATTAGAGTGGGCGGGCTATATGTCTGTCAGAGGGCGTGGCCTTTTTCTTGTAACGCGTCGTTTAAATCCAGTTATGGCCTGACAAATGGTGTACATATTAAGGGGGGCAATGTTAGGAAACTATTTTTGAATCTTTTAAGACAGTTAAATTATTTACGTTCGGCGGTCGACCGACCTCCTCTATAGTAGACAATGCACTTTATAATAAAATAGATCCCAAGTTTCATGTTATGGCCATAGATAAGTAAGGATAATGTATTGCTGAAGATAGCTACTTTATAGTATTGTATCCGACAGTTGGAGTGGTAAAGGGTGTTAGATTATGGTTTTCTATGATACGGGAATGCTTATTCCTTTTGCTGTTATGGTTGATCACGGTAAAAGGGATGACGTAATGGAATGTGTATCGAATTCGCAATTTTATAAATATTTGAGTTATGCGTGTTTGCGGAGTGGATGGTTTTTAGAATTGGTTTGAATAAACTTTGATCGTAATATAACTTCAGCAATCATAACTAGCTTTTAAATAACCATGTCATCAAATTCAAAGTTAAACCAATACATGTGGATTAAACTGTTTTTAGGGCTCAAATGACAAAAAAGTTACCTATTTTAGAAAATCGATAACCTTGGTTATAGATTTAATATGTTTAATTGTTTGTTCTTTACCTCTAAGCACTTTTAGAATTTTTACTGAAATAATATTTAGGTGCATAGCATTTTACAACCTAAGTTCTATTGTAATCTAAAATATATAAGGCAGCACAAGTGTATTTGTATTTGGAGTTTGTCCAATTACGATAATTTGTATTGGTCTTATGATTGACCCTTGTGGAACTCCATCCTCAAAATTCAATATCCCACACGAATTCTTCAGTTCTTTGTTTTCCCTGCAATACTCATTGGAGCAATTAAAAAGCAATGGCAGGTTTGGGGAATACTGAACGAAAGAATACTACACTTGAATATGTGATCCTATTGTCAGACATGATCAGAGGCTGATACGAATTTCAAATGGTTTGTGGAACAGTGTTGTTTCTAAGTATTTTAAAACGGAGATCAGCAGGACGAAAGAAAGGATGATGATGATGATTCATTTTAAACAAGGTTATAAACGTGATGACTGTGTCAGTGTCCCTGCACAGACGTACGAATCTACGATCTTATAGCACTGGTTCAAGCTTAGCTGAGAATGAGGCTTGGGATTAATTCAGCTACTCAAATGTACTCCAAGCAACAAACCATTATAGTTTTAGAATAAATATTAACACATTATTTTTTACTGATTTATGTGACATAACATAACCTATGGTATAATATTTTTGAAGACATTTAAAGAAAATACTGACTGTGTATGTGAGTACCATGCAGGCTAGATTGAATTAATACATGACTTTATAACTGTCTGGTGGTTTTGAGTTTAAGTACCTACCAGGCCACTCAGAAAGTATTGCGAAAGCAAGTTTTTATGTATGAGAGACTGGCAGTCACAATCTATTTTGAAAATATGATTATTTGTAAGTAAAAATAGGTATGTTCCAATTTCAAAATTTCCCTCCACATTGTTTGCAAGTTAATTTAAATTATCGTGTCTCATAAAAAATGGATCAGCGCCGGGAACATTTTTGCGCTATGATTTTTTACGATTTCAAGTGTCGCCTGAAACCGGACGAATCGTACGATAGACTTCAAATTTCATTCATGGATGAAGGCCCTTCTAAAGCAACCGTGTATCGTTGGTATAACGAATTCAAGCGCGATGGACTAACTTTGGGGGATAAAGAAAGAAGTGGTCGCCCTTTGTCGGCTGTTACGGAAGAAAACGTGCTAGCAGTGAAAAAAATTATCCAAGACAATAGGCTAGTTACGTATCAAGAGATTCAGCACATACTGCAAGTTGGTTCAAGAAGCCTTATTGAAATTCTACACGTGCATGAGGAGGATAGTTTCACGCTGGGTGCCGCACAACCTCACCGATGCTCAGTAGCAGGCCTGGTTGGAATTGGTGCCGTGATATGATAAACAAATTTGAAGCAGGCTCGTCTCGGCATGTTTACGACATCATTACAGGTGATGAGTCTTGGATTTATCAATACGATCCAGAAACGAAGCGCCAGTCGACGGTTTGCGTGTTTCAAAACGAATCATCGCCTACCAAAGTTAAACGATCTAGAAGCGGGGGGAAGATTTTGATCGCGAGCTTTTTCAATTTGACTGGCTACTTGGTGTCAATTCCTTTACGAAACAGAAGAAGCATCAACGCTGAATGGTATACTACCAAATGCTTGGCAGAAGTTTTCTCTGTTGAGAGCAACAAGCGCCTAAACACAGGGCTCTGCGGGCTACTGCTCCACCACGACAACGCGCCTTCGCACACCGCGCTCAAAACGAAGAACTTCCTGGACAGCACGCCGGTCAAACTCCTGGGTCACCCTCCTTACAGCCCTGACCTAGCACCGTGTGACTTTTTTTATTCTCGAAAAAAAAAAATCAGCTCAAAGGGATACAATTTTCGTCGCCGGAAGATGCGCTGTCAGCGTTCGAGCAGGCTGTAAACGAGTTGTATGCGGAGGACTGGAAAAAGTGTTTCGAAAACTGGTTCAGATGCATTAAACTTTGTATAGAGGGTAGTGGAGAGTACTTTGAAAAGATAAAAAAAAAATACATAGAGAACATTTTATTTTATTTTCGCAAAACTTTTTGAGTGTCCCACGTATAATATGGCTTATGCAAATGTCCTGCAGATCTGTTAGCATCTTGAAACGGGTCGTTGAGCTTCCTAAAATAGGTTGAGCTACACGAAGATTGATGCATGCGTGCAATCTGTTGGGACAGGTCAGCTAAAAAGTGCGATGGCTCTTTCTTAGTAAAGCCCTTCCAGAGATGGCTTTGTAGAAAAACCTAAAATATAATAAAAACATAAAATCCTACTAATAACATGTTTGGACTTTATAGTCCAGTTTTGTAAAATCGACGAAAAATTTCTCCACTGGGGGGGTCTAGAATGGGATACTGAATGCATGGTTAAAGTTTTCGCGCTGAATAAAAACATTTCCTGTATAGACAAAATTTGTACGTATATAATTTCTTTGGAGTTTTTTTTTTTTTTAGGTTGGGTATCAAATAACTTCTCCTGCTCTGGGTGGAGCGGGAGGGCGTGTCAGACTTTTACTGACTAAAACCTACCCGTGTTCCTTCAGTTGCCTGTGTGCCAGGGGCCACGGTATCTCTTTCGAACAACCCGCAACCCTGGCAGGCATCGGCCCTTGCGGACCCCACCAGTTGGTGCTTATATCTCTTTGAGGTGCGAGGCGCGCGTGGAACACAACGCGCCGTTGACCCGGGCTTGGTACTTACCGGACAGCGAGCTACCCATTACTCGCCGTCCGCAAGCCCGGCCCTGCGGTGGCCGGGAATCAGCCTGGGATTCCCGACGCCAACGTTCATGGGCTAGCTAGTTTCTGGTCAAGACAAGTGTGTGGGAAAATGTGATTTCCTGATCGATCACATATACCTACCTGTATGATCAGCTTCCCGTGTCACAATTCATAAGAAAGCCTTTACTTTATTTCTTTGGAAAAAATCTATTGTGTGTTTCTACATCAGAACACTGCATTGACGTTCTTTTACTAGTCTAGAATGGTATATCTGTTAGCTGTACCTAATTGGTAAGTTGTAGATATTATGTTTATTAGACATTTTTTTATGTGAAAACAACCTCAACGATTCTATCACGTGTCGCTGGCCGAAAATACTGTATCTATTTTCATTTCATTTTCTCAACAACTTGAATCGATTTTCTGTAAAAGAAATGACTTCTTATAATTCGGTAGTCTCTGGCCAAACTCAATTGGGTGTGGTTAGGTATTATACTCGTAAATACATTATAAGTATTGTGTTTCCCGTAATTAACGGCTATAAGTACTTATTGCCGAAAATAATGATTGATGATGATGATATGTGAATAATTACAAGACTTTTTAAACGACATTAGTTTTGCAAAGTCATGTCTGTAATATTTTAAGGTAATAGCTTAGGTTATAGGTACCAACCTACCTACTCTATAGGATATTCGTTCATAGTTCAACAATTATTTAATTGAGATTGCTTCGTTGGTCTTGGACCTAGACGAAAATGGCGATCTCAATTAAATTAGAAGACTCTATAGGAGCTAAGTTCTGGGTTAGGTCCCAAGGTTGGACAAAGATCTGTGGTTTTGTCTTTAGTTTACTTTACTAACATCTCGTCTTGTTTCACCGAAGGGTTGGGCAGAACTGAACCTATAGTAGACCCATATTTTCCAGTTTTATTTAAATCCCATATAATAAAAGGGGAGAGTCTATTGCCATCAACCAGGCACAAATCCAGACACAGGACTGCTACTGAGAAATTCCAGATAGAAAAACTCAAATCACTTTACACCACTCACTAAACCAAAGAAGCAGTGCAAGCTATTGTATGTATTTTATTTATCATATTTGCAGCGCCATCTAGTGATGAGTAGCGAACTGAAAAAATTACGACTTGGAACAGCGCCATCTGGGATCGAGTAGGTGAACGACTCTACACGCTTACAAGGCCTTTTTTGTTCATAATGCATGCACATAAAAATTCTGGCTACGTGCGTGTCGGACTACGCACAGTGAATGGTACCGTAGATAGGATAATATTTACGCACGCACAGTAGTGGTTTTACCAACCGTAAAAATAAGTTGGTTTTTCCTACATTCAGAATTCGATTGCGGCGATTTTTCTCGCCTCGCAGCAAAACCCGGTTATGATTCTGCTCGCTCGCAGGTTCGCACGTTGCACCAAAGAGGTGAAAATTACACTTTTTAAGGCGTTTTACCAGTCACTCTACTCGAGTGGCCTATGGCTGAAACATACGCAGCGATCCTACAGAGCCCTGCGCACCCAGTATAACAAAGCTTTTAGGATGTTGTTGGGGCTGCCGTGGCGCTGCAGCGCATCTGGCATGTTTGCTGAAGCGCGTATGGATGGCTTTCAAGCCATCATGCGCAAGAAAGCTAACTCGCTCCTGCACCGTCTACGAAGCAGCAGCAACAACATCCTAAATGTTATTGCTGCCCATTTTGACTGTCCTTTCCAAAATCATTGGATAAGGACGGTCATAGGCATCAGTTACATAGATATAGGTACTAACAATACAAACATAGTTATACATACATATATACTATTAATTTTATTTTTTGTTACTAACACACTAACTATTCTTTATGATTTCTATTTTGTTTTTATTTTGTAACCAAGTATGGAGTTTTCTCTGATATAAATAAATTGAATTGAATATGACTGATTCAAACACTTACATAATATAACTGACCGTCGCACAGACGAGTATTTCATCAAAATATCCGATCAAAAGTCGAAAAGTCGAAATTTATTATATTGCTTTACAACTATTGTATCGTGAGAGCCCGATAGCTATTACGTCACTTAACGGCAAATTTGGACATGCACCGCCCCTCCACCAACCGTAGCAGCAGTCGGAACCCAGTCGTTGCGTGAATCGTATGTCTTTGTTCTCGGCACTGCAGTTAAAACGTGATCTTTAAATTGCATTTAATCTGTGTTTGGTGAAATTGTGTGATAACCATTATGGATATTTTGGAAGAAGGTATGTCGTTGCTTTATGAAAGCATGTTTATTTTGAAATTACACTTTATTTAAGTGACATTTTGCACCTTAAATGTACTCCATAAAAAATGCAACTTTTATTTTGTAAACTCTGTAATTAAAGGTGTTTTTGTTTATGAGTTAAACCTAGTTAACTTATGATTTTGGATGTAACATATAGTTTCGTTATTCTTGATAAGGATTTTAAAGGAAAATTACCCGCATATACACGCCATTTTTTTTAAATGATTTTTTGCGAAATTAATCGAAATCAGCTTTTATAAAACAGTGTTTTATATTTATTTTTCTATTCCAGAATCTCCAATGACGTCGATGGAGATGACTAGAAAATCACTCTATGAAGTCATAAAAGAATGTTCAGACAGAAAAATTGACCAAAAGTTTGAGTTTTTAGAAAATCGTCTTAAAATAATCACGAAATGCCCTGAAAATAAACAAGGTTCGTTGAGAAGTGCCTTAAAATCATTTAAGTATCAGTTTAAACAAAAATGGACAGCCGTCAGTAACAAGGAAGAACGCTTCTCAACAAAAAATGAACAATGGCTAAATACTTTTATTACACTGCCTGCGTGGACAACAAAAAAGGCCGGCCGACCAACTAAAGAATTCAAGGAATTGAGCGATCAAGCAAAGAGGCGCAAAACAAAGGATTTGAGGGAACAAATACCCTTAGAAGAGTTAACCTATGCAGCCCAAATGAGTCAACGTGCTGCAGGACATAGTGACGCGGCTAAAGTTATGAAAGATATGACTTTAACGCCAACAAGAGCCAAAAAGTACAGAACACGGTATACTTCAACACAAAATGTGGTAGTCAAAAAGCATACACCATCACAAGCATTAGCTATTTTCGTGGAAGCTGATTTGACAAGAAAACAATACGAAGTTATTCATGCTGCAAACAAAAACGTTTATCCGTGTTATTCACTTGTTAAAAAAGCCAAAAAAGACTGTTATCCGCGGTGAAGAGACGATGAGAATTACAGAAACATGTGCTGAGATAAACTTGCAGGATCTTGTGGATCATACATCTGCACGGTTATGTATGTACTTAGATGAAGTACTCGAAAGTATAAATGAAGAAGAAATAAGCTCTTTAGAGCTATTATCAAAATGGGGTTGTGATGTTTCACAACAACAACAATTTAAACAAAAATTTGGTAACAGTACAGACAGTGATTCTTCAATATTTCAGAGTTCATTTGTGCCCTTACGACTGATTTGCCATATTGGTGACCAAAAGAAGATAATTTGGCAAAACCCAGTACCTTCTTCTGCAAGATACTGCCGACCCATACGTATCCGTTTTGTTCACGAAACAAAAGATATCACAAATGAAGAAATCTCTTACATAGAGAATCAAATCAAAAGCTTGAAAAAAAGTGAAATACCGAGGACAAATGGTGGTATATTTAAAATAAAGCACACGTTAGCCTTTACCATGATTGATGCAAAGGTTTGCAATGCTGCAACAAACACGCTATCGACTATGAGGTGTTATATATGTGGGCAAGCATCAAAAGACTTCAACAAACTTATTAAAAAAAACATAGAGAATCCTGACAGTCTTAAATTTGGGCTGTCGACACTACACGCCAAAATTCGATTTTTTGAATCACTTCTTCATCTATCATATAAAATACCTATAAAAAAATGGCAGGCAAGAACTTAAGAACATAAAAATATAGTAGCAGAAAGAAAGAAGAAAATTCAAGAGGCTTTTAAAGAGGAAATGGGGCTGCTAGTGGATATTCCGAAGGCAGGGTTTGGGAACACCAATGATGGGAACACTGCAAGGAGGTTTTTCTCAAATCCCGAAACTTCTTCCCGCATTACTGGTATTGACATCAATCTAATAAAAAAATGCAGTGTCATATTGGAGACTTTGTCAAGTGGGCTCAAAATTGATACGCAGAAATTTGAAAACTTTGCTGAACAAACTGCAAAGCTATATGTAGATTTGTATGAGTGGCACCCCATGTCGCCTACAATGCACAAAATTTTAAGACATGGCGCCACAGTAATTGATCACGCAATTCTGCCTATTGGCCAGTTGTCGGAAGAGGCGGCTGAGGCCAGAAACAAACACTTCCGCATGTATAGGCAGAATTTTTCCAGAAAGTTTTCGCGCGAAGACTGTAACAAAGATGTGCTAAACAGACTTCTGCTAACTTCGGATCCCTTTTTGAGCAGTACCAGGCAAAGGCAACGAAAAAAAAGTAAGCCATTTTCCGTTGAAGCGTTAGAACTCTTGCTCCCGGAGACATCGTACGTCTCGTCTACAGAGTTTGACAATGAGGAGGACGATGGATCTAGTGAAGGTGATTCTGATTAGAAGATTGGTGATTTAAAAACTTTTTATTTAAACTTCATGTACAGTAATGGTACAAAGGCGGACTTAGTGCAACAAGGAATTCATTACCAGTCAACCATTCTCTACTTAATGTAAAATTGTACATGTGTCTGATGTTTTAAATACAAAATTATCACATAAAACCACTTTTTATTTTATATCCAATCTATAAAAATCACAAAATAATTTTGATCGACTTTTTAAGTCAAATACTCGTCTGTGCGTCGTGTTCTTACCATCAGTCATTCTGCCTATTTAGCATAACTCAGGGTTACAAACCTGTAAAAATAAGGTGCCTACCTATATATTTAAAATAATTCAATAATTTCTGGAACATTTAATAGATAATAGTTATTCATTTATAATAGGTAGGTCTACACATGTATTTATTGCACCTTTATTTATTGAGAACATATTTTAGTCTAATCAAATTGTTTATTTTACTCACACCTACGCCACTATAATTTTAATAATTCTAATAATATAATTCAAATTGCCGGTATACATAAGTAACATTCACTCTGCACGTAAAACTCTTCACAACACCAATAATTCGCGTACTAAATTTAACTCGTCTGATCGACGTCCGAATCTCAGTTTATATATATTAGTCTATGGTCCGTATGTCACTGCACTGCAGGAATCCAGCAGAATGACACATGCTGAGCTGAACTTCAATTTGGTGCAATATAAGATGCACTACCGCACTTTGGTGGGAAATCATCAAATAACTTCTCCCGCTCTGGGTGGAGCGGGAGGGCGTGTCAGACTTTTACTGACTAAAACCCACCCGTGTTCCCTCAGTTGCCTGTGTCACTTCTAAACTACGTTCAATAATACTGTCAGTGTCATCAATTTTGTGGATTATTGACACTGACAGACGTTGATAGCGCTACTACCTACATAGACGTGCTGCTGGTGTTCAGTTTCATTGGTGAAATTAGCCCTTAGTGTGTCAATGTTACTTAATTTCTTCATTAAAGAATTCATTCTGTTTTATTGGAACTTAGGTTTATCTTCATATTCATGTAAGTAATTGTCCTCATATTAGGTATTGTACTTTTGTGTGCACTAAATAAATGGTTTATCTATCTATCTATTTTATTTCTCGAAAAAGCTATGACAAAGTTATTTCAGCGGTTGTAACCGAAAACATTCCATTACTCACAAACTATTTACTTGAAAAATCAAGCTTCACAATTCTTTAATTGTGGCTACCTACCAACGATACCCCATGCTTTTGTGCATTGATTTTTTTCCTTCCTTGCTACATATATAGGGAGTGCCAATGCTAATGATTTTGTTCGTAATTTTAGTAAGTTTAGCGGTAAAATGGCTGTTTGACTTCCGAAGGCATGGACGAGCAGACGAACGTGACGAAATAATTTATAAGCGTTTCTTTTTTGCCATTTGACTCCGAAACCTAAAAAACACCGCTGATAAAGTCCTAACGCTTTTCAGATTTTTATTAAAACAGATGTGGTTGTTTGTGGCACAAAATACGGTAATAGTCTACCTTCAGCAAGAAAGGCCAAAGCCGCGGCTTTCGAGTTGTAGTTCGAGTGTTGAATCCCAGACAGAAAGACCAGCTTATTATTGCACCATAGGAGAGCAAAGCCCTCAGATACGAGCATTGATCACCACGCTTGCTCAAGACGGGTTGGCGATGATCTTAACTACTTATATCTCCAGATTTCGTCACGATGCCAATGTCAGTATTATCCAAGACTTTGTGAAATTTATTACATCGCTGCTCTCAAAATAGTGAAGGAAAAGATCATAGCGATATCGTCAGTTGCAAGGATCAATGATTTGAAGATATAATAAGATGTTAGATCCACCAACCCACAGTGGGCCCGCACTGGGATTACAGACTACTCCCTCTTGCAGAATATGATAATCCTATTGCCATAGTAACACAAAAGTTAAATCTTTCGCCTTTGTTTCTTCTTATTTAAAAACTGTGCTTAAACTCAATCAGGCATGTTATCGAATGGCATCTTATTAGTGACGCCGCACACTAGGCGACTCGACACAAGCTGCAGTCAACATTTTTATACATTCCAAGCCGATGCCCGATGGGATTCTCATCGTCAAAACTGACAAAATTCCATACAAACTTAACTTTCATCCCCTATTTAACCCCTTAGTGCTTGCTTTCGTTACCTAGGTAAACCTATAAGGAATGCTAGTGCACAATTTTATGCTTTTAGACACTGCGGATTTGTTTAGGCAATGCGTTGTCTGTCAGCGAATGAATTTAAGATTTTTATTTGTAGGTGGCGTGGTTTTGTTTAACACCAGAATGGCGAATTACAGATTTCACACACATATTGTCTTGAAAAAAATATTATTGTAGGTACAATAACTAAGTGGAATATAAAAAAGGGCTTGAGGAGACCATTCTAAAAATATAACACGCTAAAAAAGTGTTATGTATACCGCGGATTTTTTTGTATTTTTTACGCTACTGGCTCGCTGGTAAAATGCATAAAATGAGACGATCACTAGTGGCGCCCACTGGTGGTCGCCGTTAGTCGCTTATTTTGCGACGACTGCTAGCCATAAGTTAGTCAACGAACACGTGCGTGCTCATTGTAAATTCGCAAAGTTAATAAATCTAAATTATTATGTAACGTAGAAAAGTTATTTTGGCTATAAAATGTTGTTTTTAATTAATTTAATGACGTGCGTCATGACCTTGACTTTAGCTGGTAAGTTTAATTATTTGACTTTGAATGTAGGTAAGTACTTAATGACGAGCACATACTCAAAGGTAGATCAGACCAATCTGTGAGTTAAGCAACTCTTTACAAGTCTTGCAGCAGTGGTGGCGAAATAGTAACGGCCGTGACTTACGAGTTGTAGGGCAGGTTTGAATCCAGACAGGCGTTTTACTTTATGTAAATGATTTCATCACCACTGCTCTCAAAACGGAGACAAAAATCATCGTGAGGAAACAGGCATGTTCTATAGAACCAAAAAACCGAAGATATGTGACATTTACCAACCCGCACTGGGTTCGCGTGGTGGATTACGGAGTACACCCTCTCACCGAGGCCTGCGTCTGAGCAGTGGGAACATTTATTAGCTTGCTTGTTAGACATAAAAAGATTGCAATGTATGATGATAACGAACTCAACTAACCTAACCTAAACTTCAAGTTGATAACAAATACCTAGCAGATGATGGCTTACCTACTGGTGGGGTCCGCAAGGGCCGATGCCTGCCGGGGGTGCGGGTTGTTCGAAAGAGATACCGCGGCCCCTGGCACACAGGCAACTGAGGGAACACGGGTGGGTTTAGTAGTCTGACATGCCTTCCTGCTCCACCCAGAGAGGGAGAAGTTATTTGATGATTTCCCACCCAAAAAAAAAAATGGCTTCACATTTGATAACATTCGACTTAATATGGCTCACATTAGAAGGTGCGGCGTGGGTAGAGACTAGGTTGGCCTGGGACCTGGCTGATGGTGAAGGTTTCTTATCTTCCCCATCAGCTGGATGGGATGCGGAAAGCATAGGCCGGTCGTTCTGGTGATGATTGGGGAGGCCTATGAGTAGTATACCTATGTGTTTTGGCTGAATGCTGAAGTAGAGTTAAAATGCCAGGTTGTCCAGAAAGAACACATTTTATCAATAAAATTGCGCCCGCCCGCGTCAGTCAACTCAAAAACTAACAAACGGATTGGTGTACGGTTTTCACCATTGGACGAAGTGATTCATGAGGAAGTTTTAGTGGTATCGTTCAGTTAGATTTTGTATTGACTGGCTGAAAATTGAAATTTGAAAATGCACATATCCGGAATTGAAACCTGGATTGACATATACCTAGGGTACATTTAATCCCAATGGTCCATTACCGTGAGATTTTTCCACATGGACGGCGACGCCGCGGGAAAACATGTAGAATATATTTTCTCTCCAAATATTTCAGGTCCAATAGAAAACATTGACACAGTACCTTACAATGTGAACGACACCTTAAAGCCTACAAGAAGGATATTACAGGGACGTCCAGTTGGAGACACGAGACCATATATGGTAGGCCTCCTTTTCATTTAACTGCAGCTTTCTAATTGCGCGACACACCAGCAATCGGAATCTAAATAAATTTTAAGGATATTGCCAATCCAAAACTACATAATGTTCGGAAAATTTGTCTGCTCAGCAATGTAAATAGCGCAATGAATGTTGTTGAAGTATCTGTCTGACTGTGAAATGAAAGCCATTACATACGGTAGTTCTTTTTTTTCCTTTATAAAATGTCATAATAGATGATACTTTATTCACATTACAATCTAGTCTATAGTAATCTAGCTAATAAGTAATTTAAATATAACTTGAACTGCTAAGTAACTATAAAACTAAGAAATAGTCCAATAACGTCTTTCATATTCACTGTAAGTTAAGAGGAAGACACTTGATTCACGTATTCTTTATTAAAGTCAACACTTGCACTACAGCTTAAGTTCACTTATACTGCACTAAACGAACTCAAAAGGTTTTACCCTTTTTAGTATTCGCACTAATTCTGTGTTGTCAAGGAGTTGGATCGCCTCGACATTACTCGACATCGCCTACTGTAGTGTGTTACGCAATTTCCCCGCTGGTTTAAGTTCCAGAATTCGAGAGCAGTGGTATCGGCCTCGACTTACTTGTCGTGAGTTCGAACCCAAGCAGACACTTTACTTTGTGTTTTTAATTTCATCACCGCAGTTCTCGAAACGGTGAAGGAAAACATTGTGAGGAAACCGGTATGTCTTATATGTCTGCCAGGGGTGCGGGGTGTTCGAAAGAAAAACCGTGGCCCCTGGCACACAGGCAACTTAAGGAACATGGGTGGGTTTTAGTCAGTAAAAGTCTAACACGCCCTCCTGCTCCACCCAGAGCGGGAGAAGTTATTTTATGATTTGCCACCCTCAAAAAGAAAACGGTATGTCTTAGAACCAAAAATTCGAAGACATGTGACATCTACCAACCCGCACTGGGCCGGCGTGGTGGATTAAAGCCCACTCCCTCTCCCAGAGAGGAGGCCTGTGTCCCAGCTGTGGGAACATTATAGGCTGATTATATATGTTTTGTGCAGGTGTACTTAAGGTCAGCTCCGAACACAGACCCCAAGTTTTCGGGATCAGATTGGATCTGTGGAGGAGTGATCATTCATGAGAGATACATCCTTACGTCTGCAGCCTGCATCGAGGACGCTAAACATTTCTTCGTTGTCTCCGGAACATACAAGTATGCAGGGTTATGTATGCAGCGGGTACAATGGTTAATACACGTTACTACACAGGAAAAGTTTTTATACAGTGCGCAAACTGTAACCATGAATTTAGCTTATTATTCTAGACGCCCCAGACCAAAATTTTTTAGCCGGTTATACAAGAAAAAAAGCAGCTGTTCATACATGTTGACCGCGTAGGTCTTTCACGTTTCTATGAAACAGCTGATTTTTTTTTTCGTAAAACCGACGAAAAATTTCTTCGCTGGGGCGTCTAGAATGGTATGCCGAATTCATGGTTAAAGTTTGCGCACTGAATAAAACCTTTTCCTGTATACTTGCGCAAGTTTTAATTTGCACCAGTATGCAATTAAGTAAATGAAATAGGCACTTGCACAAGTCTAAACTTGTCTACTCTTGTCTAAATTCTGGGTTAAGCTAGCATTTGTATATCCATATAACATTCCGATTAATAAAAAGTTTTAATTAATTCACTGACAGACAATCAGACAACGCGCAGCATAAACCATGAAATTTTACAAAGTTTCTCTATAACAAAAGTGAACACTAAGGAAGGATTTTTTTATGAATTCATCCCCTATGGGTTTAACTAGGGGATGATAGTTTGTCTGGATTTTTGTAACTTTTGCCGATGGGAAGCTCCATCGGGTATATAAGGCTTGTCTGTTATGATTGTATGACTGGGTAGGTACACCTAGGTACGACTGAGCATTCCGCCGGTTACTTTATTAGTTTGGGGCCTGTGGCCCCTAAACGGGCTATAATCTATGTAGACTGCAGGCAGCTGACGGTTTAATTTGTTGTTAAACTTGCAGATGGGTTCCATTATCAGTAAAAAATAATCAGTGCATTAACAATGGTGCTAAGAAGGCGGTATGGAAATGTGTGCCAAAATGTAAGTATTTATCTTAGACCAGTGACAGACCTATGGTCCGAGGTGCCTAAGTATAGGTCTCACTTTAGTTCGACCTTAAACCTATGAGCCAGTAGTTGTAGTTTAACTTTATCCATACATACACGCACCAACTCACACCTTCTTCCCATGGGTTCTCTCATGAGAAACTTACATAGGTATTATTTTTCCTCGTTTACGTTCATACATCTGGTCATACACGCACACAGGTTGCGAGTACTCGCGCCTGACCTTTCTGAAGAACAGCACTAATAATGTCCTCTTAGGGCGTTTCCACTCGTAAGTACCTAAGTAAATGCCTTTTGTTAGTCGCCCGTCATTCATGCTCTCTTACTTGCCTTATATTCGTACAACCGTAAAGTTCTTAATACAAAATTGGCAACTCGGGTTTGACGTCAGTTTTTGTAATTAGAACTTCAAATTAGGCGAAAACTTCGAAATGGTTCGAAGACAAAGATATACAGGGTACATTTTTAACCGGTGCGCAAACTGTAGCCATGAATTCAGCATATATATCATTCTAGACCTCTTAGCGTAGAGATTTTTCGTCGATTATACAAAAAAAAACAGGTACCTTAGCTACGCTTACCTTAGGTAACTTAGCTACGCGGTCAAAATGTATGGAACAGCAGTTTTTTTTTTTGTATAACCGATGAAAAATTTACGCTAGGGGGTCTAGAATGGGTTGAATTCATGGTTACAGTTTGCGCACTGGTTAAAATTTTAACATGTAAGTATATTGTTTTTAATAAGGTCGGATAAGTATTCTATACTAAAATCCTATTTCAAATAAGCTTACGTCTACGATGGCGACGAATTCGACAACATTCGCTGGATGATCGGTGACATAGCTGTAGTGAAAGTGGAAGATGACTTCAACTTCAAGAAGCGTGTGCGAGGCTGTGATTTTATACCGAAGAAGGTGGACTATAACAACCGCTCTGCTGATCTCGAGAAACAACGTAGTTTCGGATCCATTGCTGGTTGGGGATCAACCGATACCTTTGGAAATGTAAGAATGTCACTATAATTTTCATAATTTTCTGAGTTACGAAGATTGTTTGATTATTGTACCCTGTGTAACTGAAGGGATAGGCGACGTGTTATACCCATTACCTACGCCAGCCAGGTGGTATATTCCCATTAACGGGGTCTTAATCCAGGTCCCGGGATACTAGTAAGATTTTGCTGATGGAACGTCAAAAATTTTACAATTTTTTTTAATTCGTGGGAGGAGACGTTAGGCCCACAATGCTAAGTACTCACACTTAATTCTATTTAGTTAAAATCATAATGACCGAACTAATTGTTGTGTCTCATTTTTAGGTAGTTGAAGAAACGACCGTAAGTACCCCTATCTAATTTTATCCCCTCGTCTGTTAGGCAGACTAATTGAGTTTTAGTTAAAATCTTAATGACCGAACTAATTGTTGTGTTTAATTTTTAGGTAGTTGAAGAACCGACCGTAAGTACCTACCTATCTACTTTTATTGCTAATAATATAATTTGTTGTTTCTTACTTATACAGGTTGAAATTGAAAACATGCGACAAACCGTAATGGGAGATTGTACTCATCATTATGAACAACTTTTACTAAGGGACCAAAGATGCAATCGCAAAAAAAAAACAGCTGTTCCCTACATTTTGACGAGTCATGCGAACATAAATGTAGGGAACAGATGTTTTTTTTACAATTTCCATGAAGTTTTCATAGAAATTGTTCTACAAGAGTCGCGTCGCGCGTTTTTGTGGGAGCCTTAAAGCCTCGGTCTAACTAATAGAATCACCAACATAATCTACATCTGCCTGATCCTATGTTGGGGTAGGCTAACCGATCGACTGATTGCCTATCTGCCCTCCACAACTCAGTTACTGTGGACGATACCCTTTGGTAAGACTGCAATCGTCAACGCATCATCATCAGCTAACTAAATTCCACGACTGGATGCTCTGACTATGACGGGTCATTCAACACGACTCATAATTCCTCGACTTTCCTTTGACAAACTACTCTTGCCTCTCTCTTATTGCTTGTCCTAATAGAGGTTACGAGCCTCAATGAACTCACCGGAGCTGATGGAAACAGATGTGCAGCTGCTCGCTGGTAACAACTGCAAGAAACGCTGGGAGCCTCGCTACCACTTCATAATAGATGAACAAATGATCTGCACCAAAGATATCGCTGATGATGAAGCCATGAGCGGCCTGTGTATGGTCAGTATTTAAATTTTTATATACCTACATATCGTAAAGTTCTTATTTTGAAATCAAAAACTTGTTTAAAAAAAGACTACCGACTTCCAAAAAAGTCGGAAGTTTTAGAAGTGGGACGTTTTTAAAAAAAAAAGTTTTTATTGTTCAGTTTTTAGTTTTAGTACAGACGCCAGTACATCAAGCTACCCCAATCTGTCAAATTTCATTGATAGATTTTCAACTTTATCACATTAGTATAAGGTTTATGTTCAATTGGGAAAATTTACCCCACCACAATTCGAAATTTCATCACCTTTGGTCAAAACAATGCATATTTATGCGATAGCAGTAATCGCGCTTGATTTGCTGTAATTTTTTGAAGAGTTCCGTTGTCTGTCTCCGAAACGCATCATCAGATCTATATGAAATTAGAATAGGACCATTTCGGAAAACCCCTTTCGAACAAAAATATAATTTTGCAAATCAGTCTATAAATGACGGAGTTATGCCCGAAGCCCCGAACATACATTAAAAAAAAACATGTCTAATTGATAACCTCCTTTTTTTTGAAGTCGGTTAAAAATAGACCGTTTTCAATTATTAATAATGTTGTATGTTTTATGTGTGGAGGGGCTGCTGTGTAGCGTACCAATCCCCCGCACCGGAATGTTAAATTTGGGCGCCATTTACGATAGTGACATATTGTGTTTTTGATTAATTTAGATAAAGAGTGTATGAAACTGCACCATCTTGAAAAATGTAAATGATTTTTTATAAATTTTCGATCAATAGGAGCGTGACGTTAACTGCAAGGAGTTGCAATACAGTGATGAGAACGACGATTACGAAGACGAAGACCCCAAGGAGTCCAAACCTTCTGAACCTGCTTTTAGACGGATGGTGGCAGTTCCAGGACAGCTGCAGGTTCACTCCGGTGTCAACTTTCAGGATTCCCGAAGAAAAAATAAAGTTCCTACTGGCGGGTTTTGTGAGGTATTTCAAATAATCCGAAGGTAGTTCACATGTTTAAGAGAATCCAAAATATGCACTTTAGCGTGGAGTTGCGGACATCAGCCCGTAGTATCAATAACGTAAATATAGAGAATCAAGATGATGCTTGGTCGAAAACAGCTGTTTGGGCTTTATCAAGAGAACTTTACACAACCCCTCTAAAATTGTTAGCATAAAGACATTACACCCAGGTTATGGGCTACTTCTGAGTCATTCCTAATAGAACACACCAATAACACTACCCGAACTGGGGCAAACAGGAACACACTTTCAGCAGTTGCATAATAAAGGGTGCAACGGACATTGACGCACAAACTGTAACAATAAATTCAGCACATGATTCTAGACACCCTAGCAGGGTAGAAATCTTTCGACAGTTATAAAAAAATCAACTCTGTTATGGAAAAGTCCAATGCCTATATGATCAGAATGGTGGAAGAACCTGTAAAAGCTGATTTTAAAAAAAACGACTAGTATCTCCCCAATACCGTGTATACCTATCAAAAGTGATATACGGAGACCAAAACATATAAGTAAAGGAGTCGTCAGTTATAGCTGAAGTGTACTAAGAAACTGAAGGATATTTTCGAAAGAAATTAAAATAATCAGTTCATTTATCAAATTAAATTTCATTCAAAAACATCCATTGGTTTCTTATTATAAACTTCAACTATATTTGGTATCCTACGCCTCTAGTTACTTATCTTTTGGTGACTGTACCAATGGATGATTAAATAGTTGATATAGCATGCTTTTTATACCTAATTTAAGACTATTAATTTCTTATAGAACGACCACGGAGGGCCTCTGATCGTCGGCCAAGGCAAGAGCTCCGTGGTTATAGGAATAATGTCTGCTTGCCTAACTCGAGAGATTAGCAAGAAATGCTACGGTCCCTTCCTCTTCACCAGCGTGTACCGCTACAGGAACCTCATCACCTGTGCCATTGACAAGGACATTGGGTGCGTTCTTTTCATGGTCTATTCTAAAATTATGCGATGAAAGTGTAAACAATTTGTGTGTCGAATTTTGTAAGTAAATGTCGAGTGTTTATGTATGCTGATGACATGTATGTAGGAAAAGTTTTTATCCAGTGGCAAACTGTAACCATGAATTCAACATATCATTTAGACCCCCCATCACAGTTTGGACACTGGATAAAAACTTTTCCTGTATAGCCTATGCTTCGAGGGATATATTGGAGGTAAAACAATACGTAAAGGAGGACTGAGCGTATTACCAAATGGGCACATGATAACGAAATTATATTAAATCTGTCCAAGACAAAATGCATGCTTGTACATACACTCGCCACACAATTGGTGTGGTGAATAAACAAACGCTACTGATTGTACATATATTATGCACTTGCTGACTCACTAATTAGTTATGGACTCATTGTGTATGGGCGAACTTACAAAACATAAAACAATTACAGACTCATCAAGTTCCTATACTCCATTTGAAATAAGATTAGACATTTAACTAAAACTTTTTTACAGCCCGATCAACCGATTTTGACTTCTATTGCGTTAGTGGCATGACAAATGGCAGCTGCAGTAAACAGTTGGTATTGTAAATTCTTTATTGCTTTTAATGCCATCCATATGCCTACGGTATAGAAATCAGAATCGGTTGAATGGATTGTAAAAAAGGTTTTGTTTAAATGTCTAATCTTATTTCAAATGGAGTATAGTTAGCAAAAAGGTTAAGAAAAAGGTAACAAAGAATATAAAAAATATTCCCTATTTGTAAAGTCCTACCAATAGACAGGAAAGTTGAGTATCTGATAACCCTAGAACATTATTTTAGTGATGAGTATAAAGTATCTACCTGTTGAAAATAAATATAATTCAAGAAGTGTAAGAGAAAGAACTTCCAGATATTTATACTCCATTTGAAATAAGATTAGACATTTAACTAAATCCTTTTTACAGTCCGATCAACCGATTTTGACTTCTATTGCGTTAGTGGCAGAACAAATGGCAGCTGCAGTAAACAGTTGGTATCGTAACTATTATTTTGCTTTTAATGCCATCCTTGTGCCTACGGTATAGAAGTCAGAATCGGTTGAACTAACTGTAAAAAAGGTTTGCTTAAATGTCTAATCTTATTTCAAATAGGGTATATGTAGTTCCAAAAGTATTTTTTAAATCCAGTGTGCGATAATATTTTGCCGCGATATTTTTACATCTGTGCGAAATTACACACTTATGCAACATATACTTACGACTCATAATTAAGGCATCAACTACTAGAAGTAAAATATTTTTTTCAACCACAGGGCAGCGTGCAGAAAGTTGTTAAGAACATCTAAGACTTCGATGGCCGAAACTGTATTTGATTGGTCCACCCCCAAAGATGAACAAAAACGTGCGTTCGGGTACGTTACATTCAAAATACAACTTATAATGATCATTCTATGGCTCCCGTAGCTAGGCGCAACGCGAGTGTATTAAACAATTTCTACGAAAAACTGAAAACTTTATAGAAATTGTTCTACCAAAATCGCATTGCGTCGCGCCTGTCTACGAAAGGCTTTATCCCAATGTATTTGAGGTCTGCGTGACGTGTCTTATCTTCCATACTTCTCTATACTCTCTCTCTCTTTTCTCTTCTCTTCTCTATTAGTCGTCATCTCAATAGACATACCCTTTCTAGTCATATAATTTTTCACAGTCCAATCTACCTTTTCGTAGGGCTTCCCCTACAGAATTATTATACCTAGGCATTTTGAGGTTACTAAGTTTTTATCTCACAAAATTAATATTCCCACATAAGTATCTATGCGTCTCATACGAATAAGATTATTAACGCTATACGAATAATGCTCATATTCGTAAGGGACGTTTAGAAAAAGATAAGGTTCACATTCGTATGAAAACTATCTACTTCGCAAACTGAAAGTGCTAAGCGACATAAACTCTAGAAGCTCTGATAATTTACCTACCAGAGAAATAAGCAATAATTCATGAATATTTATTTGTCTGGATATTAATTATCTTTTACGGAATTATTTGTTTAGAAAAGTCAACTAAACTTTCTCAAAATAATTAGAGCAAAAAACTTAACATCACGCCTGTGAACTGCGACGGGGTAGGCAGAGGTGTACCGTTTAGTACGCCCACGTTTCGCCAGTTACGTTTAAATCCCTTGTAATAGGGGGCGAGCCTATTGCCATCAAACGGGGACAACGAATCCAGACTTCGGGCTGCTATTGATAAATTCCATAAAGAAAAACCCAATAATACTTTGCCCGACTTGGGCATCGCACCCAGGACCTCGTGCTCAACAGTACCTAGGTCTTGCGACTACTAGACCAACGAGGTAGTTTTCCCATAATAATTAGACGAACCCTACGATTAATGTTTCAAATATTTCGTTTTTAGAGCCGCAAAGAAAGAAATAGCACCCGAGAAGGAGGCCCGGGGACAGTCAGTGGAAGTGTCGATAGTCATTCAAAAAAATGCGGCAATACCAGGGGCATCGCCTCTAACGAAAATGCCTAAAATATTACCACGAGAATAGACGAAGTCTTCGCGAAAAGTGGGGCCTCTTTCTACATCAACTTAAGATGAAATAAACGAAGATAAAACAATCACAATTTGGTTATGAATTAAATAAATTATGAATTGGATAAGTTGTGTGTTGTTGTTTAAATGGGCAGTTTTACTGGGCAGGAAGCACAGGACCGGTCAAATAGCAACGCTTGACGTTTGACGTCCACTGTTGGATTTAAGCTTATGTCCACAAGTGGACGTCATTTGGCTAAAATTATGAAATGAACATAGCATAAGCATAATCAGCCTTTAACGAACCCACTGCTGAAACACAGGTCTCCTCTCTGTGAGAGGGAGGAGTGTGCCATGATCCACCATTCGGGCCCATGCAGTGCGGGTTGGCAAAATGGGCGGACGACATTATTGCCATTGCGGGCAAAACTTGTATCAGGCTGGCACAGGAGCGTGGAGAATGGCACAAGAAGAGAGAAGCCCAAGTCTAATAGTGGGCGAAGTCAGGCTATGGATGATGATAATGATGAATGCTAAAGAGGGACTATATTGACCAAACGGCTACAGGATACGGATAAACCGTCTAACCTGTGCTTTTGCCCCAAATGGACTTGACTTTGCTAAGGGCGAATTTCACCAAACTTTTATACCTAGAATAAGTCTTATCCTGAGAACAAACTTTTTAATTTTTGACAGAATTTCCATACTAGAATTGTCAGACGTCAATTTTATACTACGGATACAAGATATCTGACTTCGGTAAAATCAGCCCTAAGTAAGCATCGCATACGAATGTGACCATATTTCATAAAGCATTAATGTTCAAATTCAAATGAAATGCTTGCTGGCATTCGCTTACTTATACGAATATTATAAGCATTAAAATAAGGTTCATATTTGTATGGAACGATTACTAATTAAAGTCAAAACTTGATCTCTGAATCTTACCTTGACAAACGCTTCAAATAAAAAGTGGTAATGTTTTTGAGACTATGAAGTTTAAAATTCGTCATAATTGGTACATTCAAACGAGGAATATACTAATACATAGTACTTATTAGTAGATACTACTTAGAACCAGTTTATGAAAGTTTTACAATGAAGCAAGGTGGCTTTCGACACACGACACCCTCAACACGATAACATCCTCGTCTCACAAAGGCTGAATGGCCGCAACAGCTTTTTACAGTGTGTCCTCCCAGTTACTGGCGAACGGTCTAAGGAAGGGCTAGGATTTCCTACCAAACCCATTCGTTCCACCTTCAGTAAATCTCGCACCTGAACATAAGTTGTCCCTTGGCTTTCCTGAAAGTCTTTAAATAGACTCCGGACTCAGGTAGGTCTAAGTAAGAAAAACCTGGTCAGGTGGAGATTCACAGAAGAGTCCACGCCCTGGAGTGTAAATGTGGTGCTATCTCACAAACAATGGGGCACTTAATATAATTCAGCGTGTCCTGTTGTCTGCAAGCTACAGGAGTTGATGGACGCTGCTGAAAATGCCAAGCTCATAGCCAAATTTTGGGCCAACTGTATATAGATTGCCATCGACACGCAAAGAAAAATGAAGCAAGATACCAGTCACCAACCAACAATCGACTAATAAACCCAAACAGCATATCGAGATTATAAAGTTTGCCACATAAGTTGATGGGTTATATGTCCCTTGAGTCCCCGCAGTTTGTACGACAGTCTCACCATCATCCCGTAACCGATAGCCCCCGGGCAGAGAGCCCGCTAGTGTGGGCGCTCACAAATCGGACCCAATCTATTTTAGTTATTATGTACCTACTAACATAGGCTAAGTTATTTTGTTGCTAAGGGGACCCTCATTACATACATGGGACTTAAACAAAACTGGCGAAATGTGCGTGTTCTATAGTTCACCTCTGCCCAATGCTTCGGGATAACATGGCGTGATGCGTTTGGGGTTGTAGTGATTAAAACTGCATTTCAGTGAACAAAAAAAAAAAAGATTATACTGTATGTTGAGTAAGTAGTTAACATATATTTTGAGCCATTCAATTAAGCCTGAAAACGAATTAAATAACGTCACCAAGATTGAAATCTTGCTTGTTCGGGCTTCCGAACAAGCAAGATTTCAATCTTGGTGACGTACTGCGTACTGCTTAGTAAATATGCATTTGCAACAAATAAATAAAATCTCAAAGTAATTATACAAACTTTACTCAGAAGACAAAACCAATTACTTTGCTAATTCAATTAACTTGAACAAAATTAATTACATTGTACGTAACATACGATTTCCGGAGAACGTATAAATAATTGGTTTCAACAAAGCGTAACTTACGGGAAATTGACCAAACAATTAACATCCTCAATCTCATTTTGAGATCGAACAAATAAATTTTTCGATCCTTCTTGGATCGGGCCGTGACTGAAAATGACGAAATTTTGCTTGCTCCTGGCGACGAGCTTTCTCCTTTTAGGTAAGATCTAACTAATATTCTTCATCCTTATATTGATGTTCATTTATATAAGTATCAATAATATATTGTTTCATCTTAATTGTTTATCCAGGTCCTATATTAGCGCACTCGTCAAAAAAAGAAAAGGAGAATAAAGACACAACTTCGAAGCCACACCATTCAAAGCACCACGCAAAAAGTAACGACACGTCTTTAAACGAAGTGGAAGAAATAGCAGATGATGGTTGGAACTACGAGAATACTACCCACGTAGACTCCAGGAGGATCCTGTTCAGTAAGAGAACCGAAAAGGGTAAAAGGCCATATATGGTAAGTATGCAAGACAAAAAATAACTAAAAACAACTTTTTCAAGTTACTTTTTGATTCGTAACGTGGGAGAACGGGGGCAAAATCAATTATCTTACATCAAATTAATACGACAGGTACTTATCGTTCTAATGACTGCGTATCGCGGAATTTCAAATATCGATGACGTCACCCTGCCGTAGGTAGGTACCAATATGCTGGCACGTGTCAACATCGGTTACCATGGGACATTGAGACTGCACTTGAAATTGTAGCTAAATAATTTCACTGTCCTTCTGAACATATTAATAATGAAACTAGTGCTTCTTAAAAATCGCGTCAAGTAATATCGTTTCAAGAAATATTATGGTTCAGCTTTTGTTGCCACTACCAGTTAATCCAAATCCCGTCGCGTCTTTATTGATGCCATGCCTCCTGTGCCTGATCTGTCTCCAATCGTGTCGGATTGCCGTCCTATCGGACTATAGAGAAAGCACACCTGTGTGTGTGCACACACGTCCTTTACATCTGGCGTAATTGGGTAGTCGCTTTTGAGACTGACTGCCGTTACAAAATTTGGTAGAGGATTTTTTCTAAGTAGTTGGTTTTAGCAAAAATACACTCCAAGTACCTAAAAACAGACTGACGTTGTTTCCATTACGCAGAACAACAGACAAAAGAGTCTACTACAACCTACAAACACCGTGGCTGGTTATGCGGTCAGGTCATCGTTGACCCCTATCACGTGCTGACGTCACCACACCATTGGTATCAATATGCTGCCACGTATCAACATCGGTTACTATGGGGCATTTGAGATTAGCCTTAGAAACAAATGAACAAAATCAGTCCTACTAAAATTAATGTTAGCTTGAATCGGTGCTTCTCTAAAATCGCGTTCCGGAACAATGTTTTTATTTTTGTTTAGCATGTTATACAGTCCCACTGCTAGGCAACTCCACCCCCGAGTTCTTCCAGGAATTATTTTCCCGCCCCACCTCGTACCAGCTCTCGCCGTACGCGTCCAGGTCATCCCACCATCGCTTTCTGGGCCCACCGCGACGACACCGTCCATCTTTAGCCACCCATTGTGTGGAAACTTGCCCAGCGGTATTACTTTATATAGCAAAGCTATATTTAAAAGGTAAGGAAAAAAGGAAGATTAAAAGTAAAATGTTCATTTTCGTACTTTTTGTATATTTCCGGCTTTTTGTCAGGACTTTTGAAGTTACGACATAAAATTGACTTAGAACAAAAATCTACTTTCTCCCATGGAAACTTCAAGTAATGCCATACTGACCTTGTTTCCATTTCCAGGTATACCTCCAACTGACAAAAGAATCTGCCAAAGCCCACAAGTACCGTGGCTGGTTATGCGGTGGAGTCATCGTTGATCCCTATTACGTGCTGACATCAGCAGCGTGCGTCGAAGACGCTGACAGATTCTACATCGTCTCCGGCACCACCAAATTTATTGATAGCTTCGATTATAAGAACGACGAGTGTGTTTGCAAGCATCGCCGCAAAGTTGTATGGAAATGTATCCCTAAAAGTAAGTTTTTTCTGACCGACATTTGCTAACAAATAATTGACTGACACCTGTGAATTTTGTTCCAAATTATATACTTAGGCACTTAATTTTTTTCTTTCGATGGTATGTCATTCTGTTTGTACACAAATTTAACAATTTCTTTTATTTTCTAGACTACAAATTCGACTTCCAAGACAGCATCAAATGGTCATCGAACGATATCGCGATAGTTAAAGTAGACAAAGCTTTCAAACTCGGTGTCCAGGAAAAGGGATGCGAGTTCGCCGCTGAGTGCATTCAGTATAACAACATTAGTAGGGACATGGAGAAGCCTGGAACTAAGGGATGGATCGCTGGGTGGGGAAGCGGCAATAACTTCAGAGAGGTAAGATTTTGAGTGTGCGGTGTGACTTTATACCTTCAACGACTTAACCAAGGAATTTGCAAGTTCCTTTTTTTTCAAACAAAGTGCACGCTCAAGTTTTCAGTCAATTCTGCATAAGAATAAATGTCTTTTAATATATATTTTTTTCAAGGTAGATAGATTAATTTAATGTCATTTGGATCATTAATACACGGGTAACTTGGCCAATCATCAGGTAGTTCTACAACGTACAGAGCCGTTACAGTTCACCCGGATCTGACAAAAAAAACGTGAATACATGTTTTCATCTATTCCCAGGGTGTATACCGTCGTCAAAACGCGCACATACCCAAGAACAGCAAATGCCTCCAAGAAGCCAAAGTGTGCATTATGGACAACGAACAATGCGCTAAGAAATGGGCACAGAGATTCAGGGAAATTATCACCCAGTACATGATCTGCACCAAGGATGTCATGAAGAGGCTTAGTGAACTTTGCGAGGTAAGCATTAAGGCTTCCACAAACAGGCGCGACACGCGACTCTCGTAGAACAATTTCTAGCAAAACCTCGTGGAAATTGTTCTACAGATAACGCGTCGCGCTAGTCTGAAAAAGCCTTTAGTCAGTCATACCGCGAATGGAGGGTTTGCAAAGTAAATGCGAAAAAAAAAACATACCTAAATGTGATGAGAAATAAAATCAAATATCTAATCCAGAAGAAAATGCGATAAGAATAAATGATATGCTAGACCAAATGATCACTATTAGAACAATGCCGTCATTCCATACCGAATCACTTCACATCAAACATGAGGAAATCCGATTCGCGAGTTAAGGACAAAACGTCCTCCTCACCAAAAACTTCAAGTTTGCAGTTAATGAATTTCTTCGTCTTTTTTGAATTTGTCTTCTTTGCTTTGTCAGTTTTACAGAATTCAATATCATTTCAAAGAAACCCTTCTTAGAAATAAGATTGAATTCTTTAAAAGCAAACCATTAAAAGGATTATAGCCAATCCGCACTGGACCCGCGTGGTGGATTGCACCCCACTCCCTCTCACTCTCTCTCTGTGTCACAGTAGTGGGAACAATATACACGCCGATTATACTTTGAAATGAAATTCTTTATTTCTGACCAAGCACACTCTAATTATACAAGTCCATATTATGTTAGTAGGTAGATGCATAGGCATAGCTATTTTAGTAAAAAAAAAAGTATTCTTATTTTGGACATGCGTTGGGGCATGCCATATGGCATGGCATGCCCCAATGCCTTAGGATTTGGCTGTCCACTCTGTCCGACACCACGTTCAGAAGCGTGTAGAGATGCAACCCCTTACCCGAGACCACAGGGGGCCGTTCTTTTGCGGAGCACCACCTGGAAGCCGTCTATGCTGTGGTCAGCCAACATGCTGGAGGCACTGCACCGCCATGGTAGCAAACCAAAAAACTCCGTGAACTCGTAGTTATACTGGACGCGCAAAGCATTGCAGGCTTTTTTAGTGTAATTGCTTGACAGGTTACACGTGTATAACGTTCAGCAATAGCTTTTGAATAGTGCGACTTTATAGTTACGTGAACATCGCGATTTACTAATACATCAATATTTATAGAAAAAATACGCTAACTGCACGGATGTAGACTCCAGACGGCAAACCGATGTAGAAATTCCAACTAAGACCTATAATGTTGACTTGGGTAGACATTTGAAGGACCCTAATGACTACACAGCGAGAAGATCTTCTATGCAAGGAGGTTTCTGTGAGGTTAGTGAACTATTTCTGAGTATATAGTACCGTCCTACTTCACTAGCTTTCTACCCACATCCTTAATTTCGTATAATTTGTATACCAGAACGTTACCGAACGAACCTACTAGTCGTTCAATTTTAGAACGGATGGATAATAGATAGAATAACTATGCTATCTTGTACACCAAAATTTTACGCAAGCTTCTTTACAAAACCATTAATATCAGGGTACAACGGCGGTCTTATCGCTTATAGCGATCTAACAGACAACCAATTGTGGGAGTGAAAGACTGCATTAAATACATTCAACTTGTAGACAGCTTAAGCAATTTATAGGTAAATAGTTTTTACCAGCGGCTTCAACCGCGTGGTGTTTGGTGTATTATACGTATAAACCTTCCTCTTGAATCATCATCATCATCATCATTTCAGCCGAAAGACGTCCACTGCTGGACATAGGCCTCCCCCAATTTGGGGGGGGGGGGGGGTTACCATAATCGCCACGCTTGGCAGGCGGGTTGGCGATAGTGATTCGGATTTTAATGCCTTACGTCTAGGACATGCCGATTTCCTCACAATGTTTTCCTTCACCGTTCTGAGAGCCGTGGTAATGAAATTCAATTCACAAAGTTAAGTGCCTGCCTGCCTGAGTTTAAACTCATGACCTACAACCACTGTGCCACCAAGGCTTAGGTCAGATAGGCAGTAGGCTCCATGTAATATACTAGTATTGTCGGCGCACCACATATGCGCGTGATTGACGGCGGAAATCATCATCAATAAACAGAGTGCTGTTTATTTATGCACATTAAAATCCGTTGCGTAGTTTAAAAGATCTAAGCGTACAAACACGAAAACCGACTTTGTTTTATGCTGTCAAGATGATAATATTATTATTGGTTATTTTCAGAATGACCACGGCGGACCCCTAATAGTACGATACCAAGGCAAAGAGCGGGTTATTGGTGTCATATCAGCTTGTAAAATTGACCCCAAGACTCACAGCTGTCATGGACCCTTCTTGTATACCTCAATCTACAGGAACCGTCAGTTTATATCTTGTGCTATTCATAAGGATGTTGAGTAAGTACTAAACATTTTGTCCTTGTTTAGCCCCATACCCTATAACCTACACATATACAGGTTAGGGTAACTGAGAAAAACTATCAAATTGTTTTCCCCACAACTTCAAATGTTGCTAAAAACTGTGGCAATAACTGTTGTGTTGCCAGCTAAATGTATGTCAGTATTGCCAGCACCATTGCAACATGGATCTGCAACACCTATAGATGTTGTGCAACTTTTGTTTCCCATGAATATGGGTCTTAAATTTATTAAAAACATGCATTTTGTTTTTGATTATGTCGATTTTGATGGCTTATATGAGTAGGGAAGGATAAAAGAAATGATGGATGGACTGTGTGAATGATGATATGGTTAGAAAGGGGGTGACTACCGAGTTGACGACTAATAGGAAGAAAAATACAAGTTGCGTGAACACCAAAACAATTGGGATAAAGCGCAGGAGAATGAAGTTAAATAAGCAGTTAAATAATATACATCTCTTTTGTTGTGTTTAGGGAGAACTGCAGAAGAGTGTTCCGATCAGGTATAACTCACGAAGAATGGTCGGTTTCTTGGGAAAATGTGAAGTAAGTATTTTCAAATTCGTTCTTATGATGGTTCCTATGAAATTCAGTATTTTATATATTGTCATTGTTTTCAGCGAAAGCGGCGAAACTAAAACTGATGCTAATAGTAGGTGAGTAAGAAATTTATATGTACATATAAAAAGAAAAGTCCTGACTGACTGACTGACGCATCAACGCCCAGCCCAAACCCTTGGACCTAGAAAGCTGAAATTTTACACAGTGGTTCCCTTTATAATGTAGACAAGGAATAAGGAAGGGTTTTTCGAAATTCAACCCCTAAGGTAGTCACATAGGGGATGAAAGGTATGCGCGGGCGAAGCCGCCGGCAAAAGTTAGTATTAAATATATTAAAAAAAAAGCTTATAACAAGTGATAGGCTTCTAGAACAGCCATTTAATTCTTTTTTTTTTCATCCAGAGATGAGAAACCAGCAGCAGCGGCAGAAGGGTTTGAATAAAATTACTTATTTATAATTTTTCTGACGTCAAAAGCGATAATCGATGTCAATTATATTCTCTTTGATTGCAGTGGTGATGATAAGTCATCGGACGAGAGGTCAGTATGACAGCATAAAGCAACATTTTACAGAAAAAAAAAACAGTTTAAATACTAATTATAATTTATCATTCATAGTGGCACAAAGGAAGAAAAAGGCGCATTGAGACAACTTGTGTAAGTACACATCACATATTTTTTCATATTTTACATAATTATAATTCAGCACCAATACATTTTAAGAATATTAACATTCATTACAGCGAAGCTAAAACAAAGAAGTCAGACAAGGACAAAGAAAAAGCCGCAGATGACGAAAAAGAGTCAAGTTCAGAGCCAGAAGAAGATGACAAGGCAACCACTGAAAAACCAAAGAAAGAAAAAGCAGAAAAACACAAGAAGAAGTCGAAGTCCAAGTCCAAGAAATATAAAGCCAAAGTAGACAAAGCGGCAAGTAGTAGCCGGAAGGCTAAAGACGGTAGCGATTCGGGTGAACCCAAAGTGAAAGGCAAAAAAGACCCTGTTTCCTATGAGTCTAGTAAAGATGAAGATGTAAATGAACCAGATAACGAATAGATCCTGGGTCAATATATCATAATTATAAGATAAATAATAATAATTGCGTTTTATTTTAGAAATAGATAAATCCTCAAAAGCGGCATAAAGCAATATTTATAGTAGTAGTAGTAGTTTATTTCTACAAAACGGCACGAGAATGTATCTATTTCAAAGGCACAAACATAATTACACGCTTTATATTAGCTTCACTTGTATGTCAGTATGTAACTCTCCGTGGGTAATTTATTATTATTAGCTTCACTTGTATGTTTGTTTGTTTGTTTGTATGTAACCGACTCCTTACAGCGCGATTTTGACCCACCCTAAACAGTCAGATTTCATTGAAACTTTGTAAACTTATCGAGGACCGATAACAATTCAATAATTTAATAATATAAAAAAAACACGTTTTTGTAGTTAGCAGAACTAAAAAATTGAAAATAAATAATAGTTTAAAAAACTAAAAACACGCTTTAAAAACCAAACTAAAAAGAAGAAAATAATTTAATTCAATTAAAAAGCGTGGGGTGCTTGACATTAATTGATAATAAAAATAATTGAATTAAATTATTTTCTTCTTTTTAGTTTGGTTTTTAAAGCGTGTTTTTAGTTTTTTAAACTATTATTTTTTAATCTATGTCTCTACATAGTACACAGTATAATAGTCGCTTTTCATGTCTCTCAGTGCGATCGCGTTGTTATTTTGGAGTACACAGCGGAATTTGATGAGGTTTACACCATCATTAGAGAGTTTTTGAGCATAATGTCTATAAAATTATCGGAAAAAGAAAAATTATCTAGTTTTTTAACATGTCGTCACATCGGTATATTTATACCAGCGAGTCGGTAAATAAAGTAAATTTATTGCCCTTGGAGTAAGCTCCAAAACCAATTTTCGAAGTCGACCAGGCGGTTTATTTGTATGCCAAGGCCGTGTGTCGCTGTGAACCATCCCGGTTTAATTTTCATACAATGAGAAGCTAAGTACATCGTGCGTAGCTAAGCTGTCGGCTGTGGGCTACCGTGGAGAAGGCGGGCACTAGATTTAGAGAGCATGGAATTAATACACATTTTTTTCATGTATCGGACGTCACTTTTTATTGAAACCACAAATGTACATTTTAAGACCCCGTTAAACAACCTCTTTTTAAATAAACTCACGCGTAAAACTTACCAGGGCCAACCAATTTATAATATATTATTATTATTATATATATTACCTATTATTTTTTATTATTTATTATATATATATATTTTTTTTTATTTTTTATTATTGTATGTGTAAATGAATAAATATTTTTTTCCAGATTTTACTCTATTTCAATAAGTAACTTGAGATCCAAGCAGCACATGAATTCCTTGTTGGTGTTGCCATCTTTCTGTGGTTTCTTGTACATAGTCAGAAGTGCTTGGTATCTCCCTGCAGTGTCGCTGTTCAGTGGCAAATCGTCGGTATCCACTATGAAATCTTTGATTGGATAGTCGCCCTGTATAAACGACGACTGATTTAAACAACGGTAGTTTCGAAGATAAAAATAATTCATACCGAGTATGTTTGGTACAGTCAATAAAAAAAAGAAGGAAATTAATTGTTTACCATCGTACCTATGTTTGTTCAAATCACACCTGATATAAGTAAAGGTAACCCTTTCATTAAAAAATGTGGATTTTTTTTTAAACAATTAATATCTCTGACTGTTTATAGACAGATTTCAACCGAATCTGTACAGAGATGCCCAGCATGCTGTGGATTTACAGTACCTAGTCTGGCATTTGCGGGTATGGAGGTCGAAAACAAAATTACCTACAGAAAAGTAATATCGTGATTAAAAGTATCATAATTTTGTCCTAACCCAGGTCCTGTGCCAATTTTATCTAAACCCAGTCGCTACGGGGCGACCCACGGTTAAGCCGCATGGAGGGAAAGTACCTTGAATATTGTAGATGGAACATTTTACTGAAAGAAGACATTATTTGAATTTGAAAAACAATTTAAACTGCATTCATAGATATTTAAATAATTACATGGTTGAAGCGGGATTCGAACCCGGTACATGTGAAAAATAATCATCCTGTACCGATATAAGATATACCGATCGAAAGGCTTCATCATAAGGATTATGTTTTGTTAAAACTTATGAATGCAGTTTAAATTGTTTTTAAAATTCAAATAATGTCTTCTTTCAGTAAAATGTTCCATCTACAATATTCAAGTTACTTTTCCTCCATGCGGCATATCCGTGGGACGCCCTGTATATTTAGAAAGTAGGATAAAATAGTAAGGTAGGTACGTACAGCCATTTGGAAACAAATATACAGGGTGGGAGAGCATCGACGCGCAACATTTTACCACGGATTCGATACATGATTCTTTCTTCAAAATCTCAACACTGAGGGTTCCAGAATGATGTTCTGATCAATGGTGACAGGTTATGCGTCGATGTTCCATGCCACCCTGTATTAAGAGGTGTGGGAGGATAAGCAAGCTCCATAGAGCTTGCTTGCATACGTACCGCTACAAAAGGACACTCCTCGGGTAATTCAAAGTATTTCATATACGCATAATAGTCGCTTTCTGGGCCCAATGCCACCTCACCGCAGAGGTCGTATATCTCGTGCGTGAACATTATTTCGTACTTTCCAGATGATTCCTTTTGCAGAACTATTTCTATCTGAAAAACAATTAATTATTTACTGGTAATAAATACTAAGCCGAGCCGTATACTGGCAACACTTTTATATCTCTTGGTAATAGTTGGCGGAGGTGTATAGCAACTTTTTGTTACATAGTTTCCGAGTCCCAAAGTCGGTAGGTTTTCTATAGGTACCAATACTATCAAGTTTTGATGAGGAAAGACGAAACATATTTTGTTTTTTTTAGAGATGTCACCTTGCATAACGGGACTTGCCTGTGGCTGCCTTAATAAATAAAGGCCTCCAGCCAGAGCTTAAAAACTTAAAACTAAGCGACTATATGCTGACTAAGGGCACCCCTGTGGGGTTGGGACCTCGGCTTAGGGCGGCGCTGGAACCTGGAACAGGACAGCAAGAGACGGGCTGGATCGGAGTGCCCTAACCTACAAAAATCTATCTGGCGTGCTACACACTTCTTCCTTGTTCGAGTCGGCATGATTCGACACAGCCGGGCGGGAAATATTGAGTCCATTTTGTCGCCCGGCGTGTGACGAATCATGACGTCTCGTCTCGAACATTTATACCTACCTATACATAGCTACCTCTTACTTTTTAACTTACACGTGTTTTTATAATTAGGTAAGTACCTACATAGGTAGGTACACTAATAGATCGAAAAGCTTAAACAATTTCGAACCAATAAAAAAGTTACTTAGTTAAACACAGAACTTTACAAAACCAGTAAATTTTTGGAACTAACTAGCTTTTTCAATGGTTTATAATAATTGTCGTGCTAAGGCAGCCGACCCCAAAATAGTTGGGAACAGTCGTAGATGATAATAATATTATTGTTGTGCCAAACGAGAAAATTAACCATAAAAAACTCAGTAAGCCGTTTTTGCAATCTCTTGGAGAATTAAGTTTGAGGCACTTACATAACTTTTAACTAAATGATGTACAGACGCCAGCACATCAAGCTACCCCGAACTGTCAAATTTTCCCAATTGAACATGAACCTTATTCTTATGGAATAAAGTTGAAAGCCTATCAAAGAAATTTTACAGATTGGGGTAGCAACTATGTTCGTTTATTAATTATCAGTTATCACAGATAAATGCGTTCTAAACGAATCATGGTTTTATAGATAATCGTGTAAACTTTGTGGCCGTCGAGTAGAAAGTGTGATTTTGACAGTTAGGGAAGAAATATTCTTCTGAAATAGTCGAGGTCTACATTTATAAGAACCTAGACAAAGATCGTTAGAAACGAAAGACGTTGCGATGTCGAAAATGGAGAAACGAAATGTCACTTTGTATTGAAAAAGCACTGTCTATTCTTCGTAGAATTATTCTGCTGGTATTACATATTGGGCAGTAGTGTTACCATAGGTGATACTTAAGGCTTACCATCGTTTCAGCACCGATGTCCTTCAGAAATTTGATATCTCCGTGCATATAGGCAAATGTCTCGTTGTAGCGTCCTACGATCACTCCCGAAGTTTCGACGAATGCTTCGCTCTCTTCGTCACAGCACTCCATTTGAGAGTCCACGTTCATTACATAGTTCTTGGAAAAGAATTTTGTTAAAGCAATTTAGCATAACACATACCTACAGAGGGGCTTCGGGAAGCACGTTAAGCCTTTGGTCCCGGCTGTTATTTGTAGATCTTTGATCCTTACGGTGTCAGAAACCCAAAAGTCTGACAACCAGTCTTACCAAGGGATAGCATGTTACCCAGTAACTGGGTTATGGAAGGCAGACAGGCAGTCACTCCATGTAAATAAAAACTTTTTCCAAAAAAAAAAACAACAAACTTCCAAAAAAACACTACAAAGTAAAAATTACTTTAATTTCGAAAGTCGGTGACTTTTGTATACTTATGTATTTTAATTTTCATGTCACCAGTCACCGTCTTCCGAAATTACCAATACCATACCAACGAGGTATGTAGTTTTCATAAAAAGATTAATTAAATAAACTAAACAAAACTCACACTTTCTGACGATTGCGCAACACAAAACCGCAGCAAATAAATCAGTATAATCGGAATCATTACGGCAGCTCATCAATGCAAAATGAGCTGTATGTAATCCTCGCCTTATTTAATATATTGCTAAAATCGCGTGCACCATCAGATAGGATAGCAGGACATGACTGTCACTTTATTTGTCCACCGTGATACCATCGCACGGAAGTGATTTTAAAACATGTTTTAAGTTGGTGTAGTATGTTGCGGTAACGTGTAATTATGTATGGTTGGTTGAGTAGGTTTATTTATACCCATTGATTTGTGAACATCAGAATCGCGGGTGTACTTTTCAGATTTGCCTAAACTTATTGCAGTTATTTGGTACCTTTACGTACCTCTCTTGAAAATCTGTGTACCTACACGCATACAAAGGTACACCCGCCATCCTGATGTCAGAACCGCGGGTGTACTGCTAACCAATACATATAGCATAAGTGCACTGTATACGTAGATTTGGTACCTCTTGTGTACCTGCAGAAATACGTATTTAATTAACAAAATACTGTAAGGTTGCTGCGAAAAGTAAACAATAACGTTGTTACTATTCTATAAAATTAAAAGAAAAAAAAACATTTATAAAAACAAGCTTTTATTATTATTTAAAACAAACAAAAAAGGTTTTTGTAACTTTTTAGTTCGTTTTAATCAAGTAATAATAAAAGACTGTTTTAAAAGAAAATCCCTTTTTTTTACTTTTCGCAGCAACCTTACAGTATTTTGTTTATTAAATAGGTACGTGTTTCTGCAGGTACCTACACGGGGTATCGTATTACCCAGTACCTAGGGTATGGAGTTCAGGTAGGCAGTCGCTCAATGTGACTGTGATTCTACTGCATCCGGTTAGACTGGAAGCTGACCCCAACACAGTTGGGAAATGGCTACTCAGATCTGCCTATTAAAGGCAAAAGGCTCTAGGCAGATGATGATTATTATTTTTACGGAATGAAGGTACTGCAAAAAAGTGTGATTGTGCGTTTGAATTTTTGTTGAAAAATGCCTTCAATGTTAAATTTGAAAGAGTTAACTGGAATATATTGGTATCAATAAAACAGTAAATCGGCTAGAAAAATAGAATTTAATTTACCCTCAACCTCTAAGCGGCGAAATGTTTAAGTAGGTACATACATACAATCACAACATTAAAGTTTTCGAATGTTAACGACTATTAATGAATTATATTCATGTAATATCTAGCTACCTGGATCCATTACAGTAATAACAAGAATAAACTCCACAAGCATTGCAAAATAAAAATGAAAAGCCAAAAATAAAGTGTTTAATAAATTTATTAAAAAAAATACAAAACAAAAAAAAACGCTCGTCTATGCTTGCTACCCAACGTTATAAAATTACAAAATAAACTAGTAAATAGCGTTATGTGTTAACAAGTATATACATAAATATATATTTTATAGTGCATAAACTTGCAAAGTGAGGGATAACAATAACCTAAGTACACAAACACTTGGGTGCGCAAGTGTACTGACGCTAACGGATACGAGAAATGCTTGTAAATGTAATCAACAAAGCCTTTAAATATTATGCAACCCGATATATAACAAACAATTTCGAAAAATACATTAATAAAGTTCCTCTTTCTATATAAAATACATTTCTTTTATGCTAAAGGAGACCAATGCGGCGCGAACGTCTAGTTCGCTAACTCTAATAGAAATATAGTTTAAATACATCTTATTATGTCAATAATATATTACTTTTCAAGTCTTAAATTACAGATAACCTAATACTGAAAAAGTAACTTTGACATCCACAGAGGGCTCAAAATATTTATACCAACTTCCGCTCACTCGATATGTTAAATATAAATATATTATTTTCGAGACAAACGTTATTTATTACGTTAAAATGCTGCGATATGCAGGCTCTACAGATCAAAATTACGCCAAATTTATCTAACAAGTTGGATTCAATTCAAACAAAGTTGGCACAAATATACAACTAGATAAAAAACAGAGCCCCAAAATTCGTAATAAAATAAATACTCTTAACACTAATCAAATCCTTCCAAACTAATTTCTAAACAAAGTTCGGGACTCCGTTCTTACAAGCACCTTACAATATTCAATATAAACTTTTTAGTTTTAATTCATTCTATACTATATACTAAAAATATAGCTTCTTTTTCTCGTAATATAAGTATGGAAGAATGCTTAAAATGTATCTGCATTGAAAAAACGTGGAACCATAAACATTTATAGAATCAACGTTCAATTACATGCTAAAATTAGACTAGAGACAACTAAAACATTCATAAAGATATAATTTTCGTTTAGTGTATAAATATAGCTCACTCTAGTGGCCGGCCCATACAAACAAGAACAAAAAACCATCGAGCGAACACACGTCCGAACAATCGACAAACTAAAATCGAACCTTCTCGCTTCCACTTCGGTTACAGCGAACGCGCTGCTTACTGCACAATTACAACTAACATAACAAGAGGAAATACTACAAAAGTGTGATCTCATCAGTGTGACGAGGCAACATTAACGTACGGCTTTGTAGCACACTACTTGAAAACAAAGTATACACTCCAAGAAGACAGTGCGGCGAAACATTCCATAGTGTTGGATGCAACTATACGAAAAATGCAGTTTGCAGTGCGCGCACTAGCGTTAACTCGGGCCGGCGCAAGGAAAAATGTACCTTAACTTTAAACAAATTAGTGTCGGAATGCGACAGGGAACCCGTCAGTCCATGTGCAACCAAGCGATCAACGATATATGCGTGTTTTAGAAATAATTATAAGGTAGTCGTTAACAAAATATCGAGAGATATAGGTTGGTGTCCAACGCCTTTGGGAAGTCAATGAACCTGCAACAAAGAGAATGTTTATCGATTATGTCTATATTTAAAGCGAGCATTAATATGGGTAAATAACATTACGTTATTTGTTTGCTCGTGACGACAAGACGTTATTATATCTCAGTGACAGAAAAAGTCGTCGCACAATAATGTCCGATAAACATTTGACAATGTCTCGAATGTCATCTAGTGTAAGCAAGGCAAAATTTCGGGTTACGACTGGAGACACGAAGCATATGTATAATTAGACGTCGCGAAACTACAATTATCACGCGTGATAATAGTCAGCTTTAGGGAGTGTGGTATAGTATCGCCTTATGTCAGTAAGTCTGCCTTAATATACTGCCATTGCGCATAAAATTATAACAAATGTTTACACCACCTGCGCGATAATGTCAAGTTGTTATCAGTAAACCTAACCTAGAGTAAGTAATTATAGCCTTAGAATTATTATTTCTTTAAAATTATAACTCGCTGGTCAATACTGCGATTCAAAATGTAAATCAAAAATGCATGTTAAATCAAAATTACAAAAGAAAATCCCCAAAACGCTCATTCTTCACCCCTTCCTAGTGCTTTATCTGGGAAGAAGTGGCGCAAAAATCTCCCCAATTGAATTTGGAAACAAAACAAAAAAAAAAAACCGTATGAAAACTTTGATCCAAAAGAGATCGAATGGCTTTTTATTATCATCTCGCAGGTGCGAAAGATAGAGTATATAATTGTCCTCTGGGATAAACGAGTCTTCGGTCTTTGGTGAGTTTAAAGCCCTGGCTGCAATCAGGGTTGTAGTCTTAGCTTCTTTCGCTTCACTCGGGAGTTAACTATGAACTAGGGCCCTAGAATCCTTCGTTACCGTCTGGATTGAATATAGAGCCCGTGACAAAAGATACTGCTATACATCGTCGGTGAGTAATGTATAGGTAGCCAGTACCTCGGCGGCGGCGGGCGCGCTGCGCGGCGGCGCGGGCTCCACACACAGCAGACGCGGCTTGTCGTCGCGCGGCTCGTCGCCCGGCGCCGCGCCGCCGCTGCCTCCCAGCGACATCTCCGCCAGCGCGGTCAGCACGCTGTCCATGTTCAGAGCTGAACCGCTGTCGCCTTCACCCTGGAGAATACAATGCACAAAACCGTATTAAAAACTTGATACATTTTCACAAAAAAGCTTAGCTATCATCATTGCAGCCGAAAGACGTCCATTGCTGAACATAGGCCTCCCCCAAGCTCCGCCACTTCGACCGGTCCTGTGCTTCTCGCATCCAGCATATTCCTGCGGCATTCACAAGGTCATTGGTCCACTTTGTGGGAGGCCTTCCAACTCCACGTCTTCCAGTACGGGGTCACCACTCCAAAACCTTTCGGCCCCTTCGGCCATCTGTTCTATGAGCAATGTGCCCCTTAAGTTTATTCTTCGGGCTATTTCAAAATTTTTCGTCGGTTCTACAAAAAAAAAATCTGCTGTTTCATAGAAAAGTGCTATACCTACGCGGTCAAAATGTATGGAACAGCTGATTTTTGTTGTATAATAACCAGAGATCGGATTTATTTGGATGCATATTTACCTAAATAATTTTTTTAGCTATGAAAGTATGGAAGCGGCTTTATAAATTATTTGTAATATTTATTAAAAACCCCGGGATTCTTGGATTGCATAACTATTCAGATGTGTATTAATTTAAAGTTAATGTTTTACGCGATAAATATATGTGTATGTACTGGAGGAGGGGTGTTTTGTATTAGTTAAAACAAAAAATATACAAATTACTTACCTAAATTAAGACTTTTTCGATACAAAAGCGCATTCCATGTTAGCCAACATCTCAACTTTAGGTGAATATGCATCCGAATATCCGATCACTGATAGTAATCAACGAAAAATTTCTGCGCTCGCCTACAATGATATGCTGAATTCATGGTTACAGTTTGCGCACTGGTTAAAAACTTATCCTGTACCTATATGTATAATTGTCAACATTATTTTATTTTATTATATGTTGTAGTGGCAATAGAAATACAGACTGAAAATATCAAGGTTTATGACATACAGCCCGCTGACAGACAGACGAATAGACCGACTAAAGAAGAAAGTCCTGTTGGCACCCTTTGGGTGGAACGGAACTTAATTTTGTGAATGATTTTTTAGTTAATATTTTTGAAAAATATTCGCGAAGAAATAGTCATTGGTCACATAACATTAAACGTCCGCGACAACGTCACTACTTACAGACGACAGTTTCGAATGATAAATATGAGACAAACTTTATTATATGTACGTCAAACTTTCAGTTACTTTTGCATTACTAATATAGCCCAGGAAAATATGTACCTAGAGAAGATTTTTCACCGACATTATCTATATTTAAGTAATGGTCTTGATAGAAACCAAGGGTAGTTCTTTTTTTCCTAACACACAATAAATTCTTAACTCTGACATAGTGCAGCTTGACGTTCGTGATATTTCGGAAAAACGAAGCTTACCGAAACGCATAACTTTTTTGGTTAACTGTACCTCGTCCAATATAGCAACAGCAATATCAAAGAATGTTCAACTTACCTTTTGCGGACTTGGTTTGAAGAAATGTAAATAACAGAAGCCACGGAATCCCTAAAAAATATAAAGCAATTAATTCTGGGAAGGTTTCAAACAACATCCAGAGGTGAAGTGTGTAGGCCGCACGTCTGTGGTAAAAAAAGAGTAGTGCTATTCTGTAAAATCTCACCTTGAAAACTTAGGAGAAGTGAACTTGAAGTGAGCTATCATCCCACCTGATGCTAGGGATTGATACTATTGACAGTCCACTCCAAACTCACTTCACATAAGTTTTCTCGGTGCGTTTTTACGGAATAGACTGGCAGTATAAGCTGACCTCGAGTTCTATTAAGAAGCTGTACACCAAATTATGCCGATTTCACTGATTTTACAGACGTACTTGTACAATTAAAATACTGCATTCCCATAAGTTTTAATGTACAACATGAAATACCGTTTCAATTATTATCTAATGAATGAGCTCCTTTTGTAGCCCGTACTGCGGTAGGCCAGCTCAAGACGAAAGTGTAACGACTGATGCGACGTGCGGTCTACTGTACTTTGTCTTCATTAACGTGGAAGCGAAGCTCCAGGGTAGAACACGAACACGTTTTTCTTTTTCTTTTACTTCATTAACTCGATTGAATGACTTTTTCACGATATAGTCATACAATCGTGTTAAATGAAGTTACAGGGCTGTATTAATAATTTCAATTATTTTAATTATTTAAAGAAAAATTTGTTTCGGTCGCGAATCATATTTCAATCAATATACAACCTTTAACTGACTTGCAATTAAAAAAAAAATACGTAAGAACAATTGATTTTTTCAGCTTTAATCTTAAGTTTAATATGGGAAACAATTTTACCTTCCAGACCATGATCTGTGGCTTGACTCCGCGTTCAGACAGCGCCTGCTTCAGATCACGCACTCTTGTATTCGGACTGATGTTGGATATCTGGAACAAAAAATATTCAAGATTAAATTTTACTTTAATGTGTATAATATGTTACTGGCCAAACCCGATTTCAGACCAAACTAGTTTGTCCTAGGCCAAACTGGTTTATTAAGCCGGGGCACGCCGATTAAATGGGTTAGGTTAGGTTAGAACTGTGACCAAAATCGCGCGAGCCGAGCGAGCGTAGCGAGCGGAGCCGCGGCAGCGGCCGGCGAGCGTTACTTCCAAAGGCTGTTAACGAAATGGCTAATTAAGCTAGAAACCAGTTTGGCCTAGGACAAACTAGTTTGGCCTGAAATCGGGTTTGGCCGGTAACATATATAAATAAATACGTGAAGCAATAACTTTGTACCACTTTTTACCAAAATTACGCTAACAGAGGGTTATTAGATTTGGCACAGTTATATGAAGAAGGATTGGAGAATCTAATTTCGACGAGTGGGCGACCACTAGTCTCACTTATAACGGAAAATAATGGAAATTCTCATATTTTTAAGAACGTTCGCATTCAAATCTGTCTCTAATCTGTCAAAAACTCTCAACTTATCTACATTTTTAATATGTTTGATTGTTGCCGAGATGAGAATGCGACTAGATTTCCAAAGTTTTTGATTATTGAGAATTAGCTTAGTGACGCCGACCTAAATATTAATCAGGTAATGAAGGTATACAATTTTGAATAGCTCATAAAAGGTTATCAATTAAATATGTTTTTAACGAATCAACAAATAATAATGAAATCATAAATCAAATAGTGAAATCATAAATACTTATTTTATAGGTAGATATGTATGTCTGTCTTCAAAGCGATAACATAACTTTATAACGCATTTCTTTTTGTTCGTTTTGCTTTTAAGAATATAATTTCCAAAAGTTACATTAAAATGACGTTGCTCTGTTGGTAAACATTTGTGACGTTTGTGGAAATGTATAAAAACAAAAGATGAAATCTAGTTCAGGTTTTGAGCACGCGCCACCGCCACCGCACACTTACCTCTGAATTTGGGTCACTGTCTATATCAAAATGATGTTTGTTCAAGTTACAATAAAGTTGCTTTTGGGATGCTGTCACTAACAAGTCTGTTAATATCACAGTGATCTTTATTCTAGTTACAATAAGGTTGCTATTGGGTTGCTGCCGTCAGACATTAGAAACTGAACGGAATGTTAGTGCTGTACAAAGTGTACCTACATAATTTTTTAGTTCCCTCCTCGCTTACTGGTCGTGTTGTGCGGATACGAAAGCAGAATTTAGTTACCTTGACAGAGAAGTCGATGTCGGGCCTCTGTCGCTTAGGGCGGCGCGGCTTTTCTTCCTTGTCCTTGCTGGCAGACTTATGACTGTTGCGCCGCCGCGCCGAGCGACGACCCTTCCCGCCACCCTTGCCCTCCTCGCCCTCTGTCGTATTGCCCTGGGGGATCAGTTGCGATTGTTATGTGTTTACGAAAGAAATTTCAGTAAAAAAGTGTTACCAGCGAACTAGGTAACAGTAGCTGCGTATTAGGGTTAAATATTGACACAAAACTGACTAGTACAAATGACCGGAGTCTTGAATATCTCATACTGAACACATCACACGGGCTTCTGCCATCCGACCTTTTCCCCACTCGTCCTGAAAATTGCCTGGACCACGCTCTCGTAAAAACCAACCTACCTATCACCACATTAGTTCTGGACTCACATATCATCGACCATTTACTTCTCCTACTTACTATTGCCAACGCTTATGCCAAACGTAACACACCTCTTCCTCTGTAGATTACGATGCAATTAAGTTAAGAGCTACAAAACATGGACTGTACACTCAATATACAAAATTGATGACCCTAATATATCAAATGAGCAATCTCATAACCATGCTAACATCTGTAGTTACCAAACCATTATTACAAGAAAAAAAAAAGAAGTATCAAGCCCTGGATAAACCCCGGCCTTTTGAAATGTATCCAAAATCGAGACAAACTGCACACAAAATAAAAAAAAAAGATGCAGGTAATCCCCTAATCAAAATTACCTATACGCGCTATAGAAATTTATGTACTGCCATGCTTCGGAAATTAAAAATTGAATATGAAAAAAGTGAACTTGAGAAACTCTAAAAAGAGCAATAATATATCCAATCTAGAAGGGGGGAGGCACGAGAAATTGTGTCAAAAACTACAGAGCCATTTTTTTGACTGCACTCTCTAAGATCCTTGAAAGCATCCTCAGTAGCCGTCTCAAGAACTTCTTGAATAGGCATCACATCATAGCTGATCAGAATAGATTTCGTACTGGAATATCTACCGAAGATGCAGTACTTGATCTGACGCAAACGGTTGCTGAAAACCTTGACAAGAAGACCAAATTTCTGGGTATATTCCTAGACCTTTATAAGGCTTTTGACATAGTTTCTGTTTCCATCCTTGTCGCCAAATTTGAACACATTGGTATAAGACGTGACGAGCTCTTCAAATCCTTAAAAATTATCTCAATAACCGTACCGAGCTAAAATTGATAAACTTTTTAGTGGCGAGGAATCCTTGTCCTATGGAGTGCCTTAGGGAAACATCCTAGGCCCCATTTTGTTCTAAATATGCGTCATCAACCTGTGCGGAATGACCTTCCCTAATATTAAGATATTTCCCTATGTTGATGACGCCGTGATTGTAGGCGACGGACCAACGTGGGATAGTGTTAAATATAGCGCTGAATCAGCATTAACCAAAGTAATGAAATGGCTCAACTCAAATCTGCTTACTCTCAACTTTAACAAGACATCCTACATTCCTTTCTCTATTCGCTCTAACACCGCACCGGATCACACTTTTTAGATAATAGCTCACACTTGCCCACAGGAGTCATTTCCGCCAGCTCTCACAAGAACTGATAATGTAAAATATCTCGGCGTACAAATAGACGCAGGGTTACGATGCCATAAACAACTTAACAATCTCACCTCTAGAACTATGAGATTGATTCATATTTTAAATCTCTTAGAGAGTCGGCAAACCCTGATACTATTAAAATGGTATTCTATGCACTGTGTCAAAACGTTATTGGGTATTGCATTACCGTATGGGGTGGTGCAGAGCACGGAGCTATACTGAAAGTGAACACTAGAGCGCTACGTACTCACCTCACCCTCGCTGTGGCTCTTGTGCGAGCGCGTGCGCCTGCGCAGGCGGCGCGGGCGCTGCGCCGCGCGCTCCTCCACGTCCGTGTCTACTTCCTTCAGGGCGCACGCGCGACCCGCACTGTGGGGGGTACAGAACAATAAGACAAGTAGATTGGGACAAATGAACGTTTATCAAGATAAATGCTTAATCTTAACAAGTTTGACTGGACCTTTTATAAAGTCTTGTAAGTACCCTCGGACCACAGTATAAATATGGACAGTATGGAAACTTGGCCTGTTTGTTGATATAATTACCTACGGTTACGGTTGTCACTCTTATTGTTTGTAAAATTGAAAAGTGTTTCTTTAAGTCGACGTTCAGCAGGACGTTATAAAATCATGGCGGAATTTTCTCGCGCACTGGATTTTCAACTCTCTGTATTGAACTGAGCATTGTATTTATATGACATTTTATTACGAAATCCGCAATACGCACGTGGATTTTTTTTTAAAGAGCGCCGTCGTTGCACCGTGTAAGAAATAAACGTATATATAACGCACCCCGACTCGTCTCGAGACGGCAGCGGCCACTAAGACCATCGCTATCTTCGCTGAGATGTCTCGTAGATGCGCGCGTCTGTATGAGTGTGCCGTTTCGACCGTTTGTTTGTAGTTTCGGTACTGTCAATATTGTACACTAAGCCTTAACAGTTTAAAGGTGGTTGGTTGTATTATTTGATTTTTGCACTATTGTTATTTTTGCAACTGGAAATGCTGTTTTTTTTAAGTTTAGAGGCTACGAGCCTTTCAACATGCGGCGTCTGCAAAAAATCGAGGTACTCTTAAATAGATATGATTATCTATATATATTATGTATATATTATATATATACCTCGGAATTTACTAAGCTAATAAATATCGACAACAATGTCGCGCGATTTTGCGAGCTAAACTAGTCGCAAGAATTAAGTCGTCATTAAAGGGCGAGGCTTTAGATGTGGGAATGGGAATTAAACATGGGAATTAAACATAACTGGCACATAGGTACAACTCTGCACAACCCTTCGAGGAAATAATGCGTGATGTGATTTGTCCTTACAGCATCTCAATCTCGCGCAGCTGTCCCAGTATAGGCATGAGTTCCAGGCGGCGGTTGGACAGCAAATGCCACAGAATTCCCACTGGGCGCTGGCTCATGCGTTGAGTTGATATCACCTGGGTAGAAAAAAAAAATGTTATTGTTCGGCGAGCCTGGTATGTACTTTCGATTTTGAGTAAGTATCTTATACTTATTTATTAAAAGCCTGTGATATCCCACAGCAGGCCAAAGGCCTCTCTACCCTCCTCCTTATCTCTGTTTAAAGCTGCTAATGACCAGTTCTTGTTGAAGGAGTCCAGCTGATCCCGCAAATATCTATGCTTACATATAATAAAATCGTAGAGAAGTCAAAACTGTACATTGTTTTAATTTTTTAAGTAATTTTTGTGAGATCAGGGAATTCTAAAGCTGAAAATAACGTATATCTGAACGTATGTTCCAGCATCTCGCAAAAACTACTGTATAGATTTTGTCCAAATTTTGTGTAGATATTTCCCTATAACTATGCGCAGGCCGTAGGCTATAAATTACCACGCTATTTGGCAAGGACGATGAGCAGTATTGCAATTTATTTGTATTCTTCTATAGTTTACCGCAAATTGTAAAAAGACGACCCACAAAGTAAGAATATCGCAGATAGTTACAAATTTTGACCTTTTAGAGTTTTAAGGAGCTAAGGTGAATTTACATAATAAGGCCTGGCATTTACAGATTTCGAATTAAAATATACAGTCCTCAAGAAAATAGGCAATTCTTACAAAATAATAGTTCTAAACAAAAATGGTTGCCTGTAAAGTCGATTTACGGACGATAATTTTACGTGAAAACGTCATAAGAAAACATTGATGAAAAATTGCATACTTTTATGAATTGAATTGAATCATTATCACTGAATATTCTCCACTTCGATCGTGCCTCTCTATCACTTGTTCCGCGCTCTCGCTTGCACGCTCGGCTCAGGCGGAACGTGACAATGAGTCATGCTTTTTCGTGCGTGCAGCCGGCGTTCATCGATTTATAAGAAGTTATAACGTCAAAAAAAATATATGCCAATGAACCTGTTTCTTATACGGATCAAAAAACTCAATAGGACCACAGAGGTTTTGTACTAGAAAAATCACAAATTGCAACAAAAACTTCCCATACGTTTCGTAGTAAATGAGACTATGAGGCTAGGATGAGGGCGAACACCAGTGTGTGGCATATAATGGGGAACAAATACATATTTCAGTTAGTTACAGATTTTACCTTTTAAATGATTAAAATCCTGCTATACCTTTTTAAGGAGCTAAGCAGTGTCATTATACTACGACGTCACATCCTTCAGATTTATATGATTCACTTGGTAGTCCACTTTCTAATGTACTAGGCATCGCACAATTTTTAGAGCTAAAAAATAAAATATTAAGTAAGTTAATTGACTATGACACAGTACCTTCCCCCACTACGTTACCTGCGCCCACGCCGCTAGTACTCTTGTCATTCGCTTTTTTTGTGCGGGCATCGCAACATCTGTAATACTTCGTGCACATCTCGCAAGTGATTTTGTAAAAACTGTGATTTCTGGTTTACTATAATGGGTAAACGAAAACACGGAGATAAGGAATCGCGTATTCGGAAGAAAATAAGACGGTTACAAAAGCAACTTAACCACTTCTCGGATTCGAGCGAAGGTGAGTCATACTTGTTTACGTTATTGAACTATCCCTAATTACCTTTACGCATAATTCATGCATCCAACAATAATCATGTTTATTACCAGATTTTTTTTAAACATGCTATCACAACTTAAGTACCAATCTACCGTCACTTTTTTAATAAATGTGATATTCTTTTCTTTTCGTGTGTTTATTCTATCCTAAGGTACCTAGTTAACGTAATGAAATACCGTTAACGATTGTAATGTATTACTATTTATTTTCTCATTCTATTCTCCGCGACGCGATCGCGGCTGATAGATTTCTACTTTACCTGCCGGTTATTCTTTGTGACGTGATCGCAACAGATAACTATATGGTGGCATATAGTTTATGAGGTGTTATTCTCCATGACGTGATCATGGCTGATAACTATACAGTCTCGTGTTGTAACGTGATTATAACCAATGACTTTAAAATACATAACTGCAAATGCAGCATGCAATTATTTCGTATGATTAAAAGACAACGTCCGCGTTGTTCATTGCAGACTCCGACCCCTGGCCATTATCACCAGGTGATTCACGGCCATTATCACCAGCTGCCTCACCGCCGTATGAACAAGCTTGGGTGGAGCTCTCTGAATCGGACGATCAAGATGTGCCAACACAACTGATTAGGTCAGCGGTAATTCCTGGCTATTCATTAGAAAATGCGAACAAGGGCTCCCCATGTGATGGGGATATTGAGCATGAAATACAAGGGGGTGTTCCAACGCCGCTTTCAGAACCAGGTCCCAGCACTAGTAAAGATACTGGAAATGCTACCACTACCCAGGATCCCCTACCCCAGGAGATTTTAGAAGCGCTTGGCGATTTAAAGGGAAAGGACGAAGTTTTTGGACCACCGATTCCTGACGAAATTGCTAAACGTTGGGGGTGTATCCTAGTCGACGGCCTGACAAAAGAACAGAAGCAGGAAGGTTTGGAGAAGGCACTAGTTCCAGAAAATTTCAAACTGGTCAAAGCACCTCTGTTAAACCCGGAAATCATCCCGGTTCTAGGTGACACTGTAAAAAACAGAGACAAGCTACTGGAAAAGGCACAAAACCATCTAGGTTATGGAATTGCAAGCTTAACCAATCTTACATGTTCCATTATTGATGGGGATACAGACAAAATAGAACTGTTGAAGAAAATATCAGACGTCAATAAAATACTGCTAGACCTTCATTATGAAAATACAAAAACTAGAAGAAAACTGGTGATTACATCGCTAGACAAAAAGTTCACACAGCTGATTACCGACGTAAAAAGGGACACTTACCTTTTTGGAGCCAATTTAGGCGAGAAAATAAAGGCATCAAAACTCCTGAAAGGTCTGGACTCCAGATAAAACGTAGTGATCTTACACTAACATCTCGGAGATACACATAGCAGGGAAACTGGCGAGGCCCACCCAGGTCGCAAGGTCAACAGGCACGCAGACAGGGTGGGCAGAGACCTCGCTTCAATGTTCAACCGAACAAACGACCAACGTCGGCTGCACATCGCCAGACACCGTCATCGAAGACCAACTTCAGAACACACAAACCTTAAACGAGGTAACTATCCCCCATGCGGGTAGACTAAGCTACTTTTTTGATAACTGGTGTAATATTACTGACGATCCTGCCGTCTTAAGTTACGTAAGGGGTTTAAAAATTCCCTTTACAAACCCAGTCTTTCAAACGGTTATACCCAATCAAAGTTTTAGTCATTCAGAAATCAATAATATAAAAATCGAAATATCTAAGTTACAGTCTTCCGGTGCTGTTGTTAAACGGGCTGCCGTGCCTGACCAATTTTTGTCAAAAATATTTCTGGCTAACAAAAGTGATGGCTCATTTCGATTTATTCTTAATTTAAAAAATTTAAATAATTTTGTTACTACTCAACATTTTAAAATGGAGGATATTAGAACAGTTACAAAGTTAATTAAAAAAAAATTGCTACATGAGTACCATAGACCTCAAAGAAGCGTATTTTTTAATAAAAATCGAAAAGACCAGTAAAAAGTATTTAAGATTCATCTTCGAAGGAGAAATTTTCGAATTCCAATGTCTACCCTTCGGTTTGTCCCTAGCACCGTGTATTTTCACTAAACTTATGAAACCGGTGGTTACCACACTAAGAAATAGAGGCTTGGTACTAGCTATCTATTTAGACGATATTATTTGTATCGGTAATAATTATAAAGAATGCCTCAAATGTGTTACCGACACAAAAGTATTATTAGAACATTTGGGTTTCGTCATAAATTTTGGCAAAAGTAAATTAGAACCGAAACAATCACAAACTTTTCTTGGTTTCGAACTGCATTCGCAGGATTATTGTTTAAAATTACCGAGGGAGAAACGAGTCAAAGTTCAGAAGTGTGTTGAAAATATTTCTAAACAAACACAAATATGCATTAGAGATTTTGCTAAATTCCTTGGTATACTTTGTTCAGTATGTCCAGCAGTCTCTTATGGCTGGGTCTATACCAAACTCTTTGAACGCGAGAAGTTCTTAGCTTTGAGAAACTCTGACAATAATGATAAAGCGATGATGTTACCCATTAGCCTAAAACCAGACTTGGTATGGTGGATGGACAATATAATGCGTACAAAAAATCGAATACGCAACGGATGTTATGAATTAGAAATATTTTCGGACGCTTCTCTGACAGGCTGGGGCATATTCTGTAACGGTGAAAGGGCAAGTGGATTCTGGAATAACTCGGAGCTCAATTATCACATCAATTTGTTAGAATTGAGAGCCGCCTTTAACGGACTTAAGTGCTTCGCCAAACAACAACGTAATAAAGAGATATTGCTACGCATCGACAATACAACAGCAATATCTTATATTAATAGATATGGTGGTGGAGTATTTGGACCTAAATGAATTAGCTCGCGAAATCTGGCAATGGTGCGAAAAAAGGCAATTGCATGTATTCGCGTCATATAGAAGGTCTAAAGACGATGTTGAGGCAGACGAGGAATCGAGGCGAGAAAATATCGATACCGAATGGAGTCTGTCTTCGTTAACTTTTAAGAAAGTCGTGCATAAGTTTGGTTGTCCTGAAATCGACTTATTTGCTACTAGAGTAAATGCCAAGTGTGACAGGTATATTTCATGGAAACGAGACCCGGAGGCGTTCAACATTGACGCGTTCACTGTAGATTGGGGTTCATTCTTCTTCTACCCGTTCCCTCCGTTTTCATTGATTTTAAGATGTTTACGGAAAATAGTCAATGACAAAGCTACGGGAATAATGGTAGTACCACATTGGCCTAGTCAGCCTTGGTACCCGATTTTTTTGAAGTTGTCAGTAAACTACCCTGTTTACTTTAAACCTGATCCTAATTTACTACTGTCTCCTTTCAGAACCAGACACCCCTTCTGGACACGACTTACCCTGGTGTCATCCCTATTATCAGGGAAGCATATGCAAGACAAGACTTAACTCCCGATACTATCGAAATCATGATTGCGTCCTTGGCCAATAACTCTTTAAAACAATACAGCTGCGCTTATAAAAAATGGTGGCATTTTTGTGCCAATAATAATATAAGCTGTTTTAGTGCACATATTCCACTAATCCTACAGTTCCTAACGGTGCAACTCGAAGAGGGAGCGAGCTATTCTACTCTTAATTCCACTCGTTCTGCATTGGCTCTTATATTGGGCAGGCAGTTAAGTGATGATCACAGGGTCTCCCGATTCTTTAAGGGAGTATTTAAAAAGAATCCTATTTTCCCTAAATATCAGGCAACTTGGAACCCAAATCTGGTCCTTGATTATATCTCTAACTGGTATCCGAACGAGGATTTGCCGCTAGATAAACTTACTAAAAAGCTGGTAGCTCTACTTGCGTTGTCGACTGCACAACGTGTGCAGACGCTATCATTAATTCGTTTGTGTAATGTAAGAGCCAATGGTTCTAACTTTGAAATAATTATTACTGATGTTACTAAAACTTCAGCACCAGGGCGAAACATGCCACGATTGACCATACCTTTTTTCCCTCATAAAGAAGAAATTTGCCCTGGCAAGACTTTGTCCTCATATTTAGAAGCAACTCAGCAATTTAGACATTCTCCATTGACTGATAAACTTATATGAACTATTAAAAAACCAATTCACAACGCGAGTGCCTCTTCTATTAGCCGCTGGATTAAACTAGTACTTGCAGAAAGCGGGGTAGATACGACCATATTTTCAGCGCATAGTACGCGTCACGCGTCTACTTCGGCGGCTAAAAGAAAAGGCATATCTGTAGACCTTATTAAAAGATCAGCGGGTTGGTCTGGGAACTCCCTAACGTTTGCAAAGTTCTACGATCGACCCCTTATAAATAATGATGATGAGGCTTTTGCAACGGCTATTTGTAATTGATCCGCCAAACAATCATAGGGGAAAAATATAAAAATATAAAATTATTGTCATAGATTATAGTGAAGCTAATGTTGATCAATAATATTGTTGATTTGAAAATATTACTGAGAGTTTCTATTCCAATTCCTCAGCGCTCCTCCCTAATGCTTCACCTATTTCACTCCAGGTTCTAAACATCTACCAAGTGAATCATATAAATCTGAAGGATGTGACGTCGTAGTATAATTGATGGTTAAACGAACTTACCTTAAGTGATGTTCGACCATAATTATACTAGACGTCACATCCGAAAGATTTATAACCCTCCCAAACCCTATGATTCCAAGATCAAACATACATCTCCCCAAAATATGTCGCGAAATAGGCTCTTCCTCTCTGAAAACAATGACAAGAGTACTAGCGGCGTGGGCGCAGGTAACGTAGTGGGGGAAGGTACTGTGTCATAGTCAATTAACTTACTTAATATTTTATTTTTTAGCTCTAAAAATTGTGCGATGCCTAGTACATTAGAAAGTGGACTACCAAGTGAATCATATAAATCTTTCGGATGTGACGTCTAGTATAATTATGGTCGAACATCACTTAAGGTAAGTTCGTTTAACCATCAATTATAAATATAATATAAGAACGGATATTTTTAACTAACTTTTGGCAAAGCGAATAACTAAGCACTTCAAAGATTGTTTTGCAAATCTGTAGCTGTCAGTTCAATTCCCATTTATTGGTATTGTCAGCTTATGTGTCTTGTGATTTTTTTTTTCACTTTTTTTTACTAAAATGTAAGTATACATTCAAGGTTGTGTCCAGATCATTTTAGAGCTAAAGAATATAAGTATTCATAATTTTTTACAGGTCAGAGTATTATTATTAGTATTATTAGCGTGCAGGGCAGCACCAACAGCCTTCTGAATACCATATTGGAAAGGGTTGATTGCCCAGTTGAGACACTGGAATACAATGCACGGCTCGGGTGGTGCCCTCTATAATATTAAGTAGCTCAATTTTGGTAATGTTTAAATGTAATACGAGTAGGTCAATTTGTACAATAATTTAATAATTTTACTAACGTAGTTTTAAGTATTTTTTACTAACAAATTATGGAATGTAATAATTAATTCTGAATTAAAATGATTAATAATAATTAACCTAATGTATGAACACAATATGCTTATTACTTTAAAAGCTCATTGTAAAGTAGATTAACATAACAAAAACAAATAGGTTTGAAATATGGATGTTTTTCTTCGTTTAGTCTGCACCACTGGGTCTGCACATAATAGTTACTAAAGCATAGTAGATTTGGACTTAGAACTGAAAATATTGTAGTACTTAGTATGTAATTGGAAAATAACTTTTTGTGCAAGTTACGTTTTGTTTTAAATTAATTGCCTGTCATAGTTTTTATTTTAGATTATTGCTTAGAAAGTTGAAGTAAAAAAAATGAGGAAAAATTCTTAGACACAAACATGCCAAAACTTCAATGCAACTTTAATGTGACTCAATTTTTTGCATGAATAATTTAGAAAACCTTTTACCGAACCATACATATTTTTCGTATTTCTTTTAATAACCAGAACACAGATTTATTCAAGCGTTTGTCGAGGTCTAGTAACTGTGGATATATTCTAAAATCTAAACCACAATGTTAGTGTATTTTTCAAACATTAATATTTAAATCTTCTAGACATACCTGAGTTGGTGTGATAATTATATCGATGGGAACATCGTGCGGCCCAAACAGATCCGCGGGCAGTGTTTCGAACACCTATAATAGAACAATACAAATTACTATGACGTCAAAAACAATGAGAGGTAGATAAATACACCTGTTTACACTAACACTAGGCGACACCTAAATGTAATGGCAAAATAAAACAGTTCAGTTGGATTTCAAGTTTCGGGAATAAGCCGAGCTTCCAAAATCCAACTGCGGTTTTATTTTCTATTGCTAGTGTTAGTGAAAACGGGCATTACAATAATATAATAATAAATAAAATACAGGTTATAGGATCATTAAAAAATTACTCGGCGAAACTTTACAAACATTATGGGAACTCGATGACAACAAAAATATTTCTGCAGTTCTCGCGACCCGTGATTCGCTAAGTAAACTGAATTGATATAGTTTTGCTTTGATTGCTACATCTTACAGATACCCATCATCTGTGTGAAGTATCGCCAACTTATTTAAGACTTGGTTAAGGGGTAGATATATTAGGGGGGAATGTTCTAAAAAGATCGTTTTAATTATCCAGGAACGTGTTAATAATTATTATCTGAATATGACGCCTTCCGGTGTAAGTAACTAAAACACATACACCCTACACCATGGAGAAGTTTATCATAGGTATACATAGATAAGTTGGGACCATGCAGACATGATACATTTCGTCAACGTCGTAAAATAAAAGGACAATAAAATCGCGCCGGGATTCTTCTGCACACTGCATACGGCCGAGAGTTCAAAATCGAACAATAAAACACAAGGTTTCGAGAATTGAAATTCAGTGTGCGATAAAATCGCGCCTCCATTTTATTTCAGAAATTACTTATCAACTACATATTTTACTCACATTTTTTAATAAGTTTTGTATACCACCAGTCTTTACAACTTGTTTTAGGTGATAAACGAAAACAGTAGACAACATGTTTTATACTTTAGATTAAATGCCATATGCAAGAGTATCGTGTCAGCTATGGCCCCTTTTATAAGCACTATTTTGGTTTGTGCAATACATGATATTTAGTGCTAAATTGGGAGCATAAACTTCTCCATAATATGATTTTTACCTGGCAATCGTGCACAGTAGTGGCAACCACTGTGTTAGGCTTGATGGCTTTCATGTGCATCATCAGACCGAACTCCAGGTCGCCATAGCCTATACAATACATATCATGAGATAGGGAAATTACATCAAAAGGGAGCTTTGATTTTTTTCCTGAACCCTGGTGGATTTTTTATTAAAAATTGTATTGGAACTAACTGAACGGTAAGTGAAATATAACTTCTTGTCCTTTTCATTTGGATTTAATTTCGCTCGGGCGTCCACCTTCTGTGCTGAACGGTGTTTTGGTTCATACCTACATACAGCTAACTATTCATAGAAATAAAATAAATATAATACAACAATAATTAAAACCAATAAATTATTAATATGCTTTCAGAGATTTTAAATAAATATATAAATTCTACAATAATCAAACAAAATGGATAAATAAAGCATTACTACAAAAAATCTTACCTCTTCCTTTGCCGATGCGGTATCCCTCCTTGGATACGGCCACTGATCCCATGACGACCAAGTCAAGCGAAACGGTATCTTCTATGCCTGATGATAAAAGCGTTATTTTAGTAAGTATATTCATTTTTACTGCCTAATAAATATACTATTCAGACCGCTCCGTGAGCACGTTAAGCCGTTGGTCCCGGCTGTCATTTGTGGAACTTTGACATTCGTTTCGGGTCGACAGAAGCCCGAAAGTCTGACAACCAGTCTTACCGAGGGGTATTATATTACCCAGTGACTGGGTTGTGGAGGTCAGATAGGCAGTCGCTCCATGTAAAATACTGGTATTCAGCTGTATCCGGTCAGACTGGAAGCCGACCCCAACAACATAGTTGGGAAAAGGTTAGGTAGATAATGATGATGATTCATTTTTACTGCCGAACATGATAATGCAGAGAGGGTCTGTAATGTCTTTTGAGGAAAGAACCACACAGATTTGAGTGGTCCTGTGCAGTAAGAGCACGCATTTATCAGTAATCGTGTAGCTCGACTCAGAACTATGGCTTAGGATAGTTCTAAGAACCTCCCTCGCAAAGTATTCTTTTTCTATACTAACCGACATAGAATTTATTGGCATCCTTCCAGGGAGAGATACTACTCAAACAAGAATAACTTTAATTATGGTAAAAAGATTTCCTAATCGTCACAAACAAACAAATGTTTCTTACATTTCGATTACATGGATATTAAGAAACAAACAGCCGTTTTTTTTCCAATTCCGTGTATTTTATCGCCTAGAAGGTAAAAAGCATTAATGAGGACTTTCACTGTCTGGAAAGATGCCAATTGATTTAAGGTCAGTTTTCCATATAAACACTGGCTGGCGCGTGCTTACGTAATACTGTGAAAGCCCCATTTGCTTTCTTTCCTTTTAGTACCAGACATTAAATAGGTGTTGCTATCACGTGGCAAGGTAATTAGTGATGTACCGGAAATCCGGATCCGTATCTGCAGATATCCGCGGGAGAAAAAATATCCGTATCCCAATCCGTTACATTTTTGACGGATCTTTTAACTTATTAATAATTCCAAATTGCACTACTAAACTTCTTTTTAGACATTTTTTGAACTCATACAACAAACAAACGTTATCTATGCTGCCCAGTGTCACACTAAACTATAGACAAAATAAAAGAAAGACCCGCGCAGCGCAAGTCGAAAAATGTTCTGTCACGCAAAGCGTCTAGTGGCGTTAACTATCGTTTCAAGGTCACGCACACTGACACCGATTGAGTAATGAAGTTAAGATCCGTATCCGCGGATCTTGACGTCAATTATCCGTACCTGCGGATCTACATTTTTAATGATCAGCACATCACTACTCGTAATATAGCCGAAATAAGCATGAAAAAGTAGTTCTGAAACCTTTCTTGGAAGGTCAATGTTTTCAAATCCCACACATTTTTATGAGAATGTAAGATGTTTGATACTAATTTTTAAAGTCCATTAGTTAATTTTATACCTAGAGAATGTTCACACTTGATAATATTATAATAAACATATTGTTTTTGATTAATAGAGTATTGCATAGCATACTTATGATTATGAGTCAATGAGTCTTCGATAAAACAACTAATAAACAGACAGTTTTCTGGTGCAAGGTCAAGTCTGAACAAAAGACCAATCGATACTACGCACCTGTTTACTGATGACGTCATTCTAGTACTACAATAAATTTATTGGCAAGTTCTGAGTATAGGACAATCTTTAAGATTTATGTAGTTTTACGGACAAGGAATAACCCATACCTTCCCCTGACTATGAAGGCGTATGGGGAGAAGGCAGTACCTGTCCTCTTTTTCGACCGCGGTTACTAATCAGCAGTGATAGGAATAGGTAGTGCCTATTTGCCTAAACTTCGAAGAACAGAGACAAGAAACGGAGACTTCCCTAGGACTAAATTTTTTCCGAGACATCTGTCCCGAAATTTCGAGACAACACTTAAATACATTTAAAAAAAATGTTATTTGGAATAAGTAATTCGTCTATATTTACCTAAAGTTTGCGACTAAATAATTATATCATAATAAAATAATAACATACACAGTCGTTACAACCATAAAATGTTCTGAATTTTTTTTTGGAGAACATTTTGTAAATGACTTGTTGATCGTAATACACAATGAATCACAATGTTTGAATAAGAAGCAGTACACGTTTCGAAGTAAATATCTTCTTTCTAGCTCACTCTCGGCTACGTTTAATGAGATTTCTAAAGTTCAAGTGTAAAAGAGTTCTAAAGTTCAAGTGTAAACTATCACATTTATAGACAAACTTTAGATAAATATAGACGAATTACTTATTCCAAATAACACATTTTTTAAAATGTATTTAAGTGTTGTCTCGAAATTTCGAGACAGATGTGCCGGAAATAATTTAGTCCTAAGGAAGTCTCCGTTTCTTGTCTCTGTTCTTCGAAGTTTAGGCTAATAGGCACTACCTATTCCTATCACTGCTAATCAGACTACAGAAAGTGTAGCTGTCTCTGTGTTAACCACAGTTACGACTGCCGTGGTTCGGTTCATTTCATGTTTATGGAATGATGGAATACTCCCAAAAAAACCTAATTTAAAGCCTTCTCTCGTCTCGCATTAAATACATTTAAAGAACCTACACGAGTGGCGATTCAATTGAAAGCATCCAGGGCGGTCAGTCCCGCAACAACATTGTTTGATCCATAATTTTATCGGGTCCTGAATTATTCCCATATATTCATGTCGATACAAGAGCAAGAAGCCTTCATGTAAGTTGGTAAAAAGGCTTTTGTGTGCTACAAAAGAAGACGTGACTTCTATGAACAATGTCATAAGGTTCAAATTTAAATACTCAACTCAGTAAGGAACCACTGCAGCATTTCCTAGTAAGTACTCACCAATCGGTTTCCCATAGGACTCCATTCCGTTACGCGAGACGGCCTTCCTGATGGCTGCTGGGCCAGTCTCTCCCTCAGGCAGTTCGAGGCGGTTAAGGAACCCCTTCTGCAGACGAGGCACTGGCACGTAGAGGGTCTTTTGTTGCTCCAGGCACAGCACCCTGGGGACAAAAGGTTCTTTATATTTTTTTCCCGACGAGAGCGCAGTGCAACGATGCATTATTCTCTCACGCGTCTCGTCTTTAAACATAGCGTTTTGTCGAACTGTTCTTCGCCATTAGAAACAGAAAAAAAAATTGTTTACAAAACTAAAAACACGCTGTAATAGAAAACAAATTAAAAAGTAGAGCGTGGGTAGTTGTAGCGTGTTTTTTAGTTTTTTGAAACTACTGTTTTGTTTTTGTCATCAAATTATTGTACTTATTGTCATCGGTCCTTGATAAGTGTGCAAAATTTCAAATTATATGTATTATATTAAATTAATTAATATTATGTCTTGAAGTGGGTGAAATTAGAGTTCCAAGATTCCTTTACATACATACATACATACCAAGCTAATAAAAGTATCTTAATACAAAAGAAAGCCTCTAGAATGCGTTATTCTTAAAAGACCAGTGCTCATTATACTGTCTTCTTAGATTCTGAGATTACCTTCTAGCTGAGTTTATTAGGCAGTGAACTTTTATACAGATGTTTCTCACGGAATGCATTGCATCTCTTGCAACTTTAATATTATATTAATCGAAACGAATCCTTTATCGAGCAAAGTAATTTAAGGAGGTACAAGGTTTAATGAACAATTACATCGAACAAATTGAACTATTTATAAAGTACCTACTAGATTTTGCCAGCGGCTTCGCCCGCGTAGTGGTCGGAGATTAATCTACGGGAACGTACTAAAAGGATTAAAAGTATCCTATGTTTTAATCCAGGTTATAAACTATCTCTGTGCCAAATTTCATCTAAATCCGTTCAGCCGTTTTTGCGTGATTGAGTAACAAACATCAAAACATCTAACATACAAACTTTCACATTTATGATATTAGTAGGATTGAGAGATAATTATGAATGAGACTTGAGTCTAGCGATCTACGAAGTTATTGAGAATTACATCAGCATTTTACAACTTGGTTCTACACTCTGCATCGAGCCTTCTATAAAGATGATTACAGGTACTACCGATCTATTATTGTCGACTTGATTGTGTCGAATTTTATTTATTATACACTAGCCGATAAGCCGACCCGACAGACGTTGTTCTGCCTTATAATATTTGAAAAATTAATACGGTCGTTAAGTTTTCTTAAATTTTCTAATGTTACGTGCAACTTTCTTAATTTTATCTGGCATAAGAATCTTCTGACAATAACAAAAACAACAACAAAAGAATTAGCAAAATTGACGATACCGTGACCAAGGGGGGAATAGGGATCCATTTTTAACCGACTTCAAAAAGGAGGAGGTTATCAATTCGTCGCAACCTAAGTTCCCCGATTACTCGAAGATGGCTGGACCGATTTGAATTTTGTTTTTTTTTTGTTTGAAAGGGTATACTTCCCAGGTGGTCCCATGATCATCAAGTCAGGATCTGATGATGGGATCCTGGAGAAATAGAGAGAACTCTTCAAATGTTATAGGCACACAAAGCGATTTAGGTATTTTTTGGAAGAGTACTTTCTCGTAGTGGTCCCATTTCAATTTGGTGAAGATCTGATGAAGAACTTCGGAGATAGGCAACGGAACTCCTCAATAAATGATAGCAAATGGACTGGGATTGCCGAAATCGCATGTCTGTCTATTGTTTACACCAGTTCATAACATAACATCACGCCGGTACGCTGTGAAGGGGTAAGCACATGTGAACCACTAAAAAGTGAAAAATAAAAACTTTTTCCAAAAAAAAAATACAACCGACTTCCAAAAAAACACTACAAAGTGAAAAATAACTTTAATTTCGGAAGGCGGTGACAAAAAATTCAAATACAGCTCCAAAGACACCGACTTCCGAAATTAAAGTTATTTTTCACTTTGTAGTGTTTTTTTGGAAGTCGGTTGTATTTTTTTTTGGAAAAAGTTTTTATATACATAGATTATTTTTATGAACCTAAAAAGTACCTACATGACTGATCATTAACGAGTCACGATCACGACTCCAAACTGCATGCTATAAATATAGCGTGTCGCGTGAACATATAAATTGTGATGATTAAACAACTGTCACCTAAGTGCCTGAACTACGAGTGAAAGTCAACCGTGAATCAATACTATGTTTATCTGGTTGTAATAGCTTACAGGTTACTGTTTCGAGTGATAAGCATGTCTAGCACGGCATATAAACTGATCTTTAAACTTCCGTCGAACTGCACGTGACCAAATTGTGTCACAGAATGAGCCACAGAATGATTATAACTATGCGATGAATGAAAACGTGCTTTCAAACGCGAGTTTCAATAAATATGACCGAAAACTGACTTTAGTCTAAATTGTGAGTTTATTAACTGTTGTAAGGTTCTAGATAGAAAAGGACTTTAGAAGACTTTTATCTGGTTTTAAAATTAACTTAACAAAATTTTGTGAAACAAACCTTGAGGTACTCTCAGATATTTCATAAAGAACTGTCTAGTAAAATACTTGCGGTATTTCGATTGGCATAATTGATTAATTTTATTATTTTTACGTACACACAGTAAAATAGATAAAGATAAGACACATTTTAATAAAAGGTACTACTAGTTTGTCATTAAATTTTGTCCAGCTGACCTGCGAAGTAGAAATTAATTAAATTAGGCAATAGAGCGAATGTGTTAACAAGAGAAAAATATTTCTGATCAGCTTATTTTATTAGTGTTACAGAAAAAAACATTCCAGTACGTAACTACCTACCTATGCCTTGCCCCGTCCAATGCGATGTATCACCAATGTAATACAAAAAGTATAAGGTCACTTTTTGTAGCACATACCGATTAACCAACGCCTAACATGCCGTCGATCAATGATAAAGTAATCATCAGGATATAGTTAAATACAGATTGTGTAAGCGGTAAGTTACCATTTAACAGCTAGTTAAAAAAGAACTGTGGTTGCGTCACGCCCCCACGCGAGTTTACTAAATTGTTTACTTTTAATAATATTTTCATCGTTTTTTGAAAGCCTGATCAAGTTCTATAATGGGTGACTCTATAGCAAGTCTACATGCTGGTTACTAGGCCCCTGGATACCATTCATTCTGCGTAGCCTTAGAATCATCACTATTGTCACGAAATTTGGATGCCGAATTTAGTAGGCGGAATATGCAGAACTATCGTGTACCCTACTAATAATATTATAAATGTGAAAGTTTCCGAAGATGTTTGGATGTTTGTTACTCAATCACGCAAAAACGGCTGAACGGTTTTCGATGAAATTTGGCACACAGATAGTTTACTGGATTAACACATAATAATATGATTGTTTTCATCCCGGTAGTACGTACCCGTGGGAAAATTTTCAACCACCACACGGGCGAAGCCGCGGGCAACAGCTAGTGTGTTATAAAATCTGTAAAATATTATATTTTAGGCAAATAAATGAATCTATCTATCTATCTAGCCTTTTCCTAACTATGTTGGGGTCGGCTTACAGTCTAACCGGATGCAGCTGAATAAGTACCAGTATTTTACATGGAGAGACTGTCTATCTGACCTTCACAACGCAGTAACTGGGTAATACGTACTACGTACCCCTTGGTTGTCAGACTTTCGGGCTTCTGACTACGCGTAACGACTGTAAATGATGTACCTACCAATAACAGACGGGACCAACAGCTCAACGTGCTTTCCGAGGCACAGAGTAGTCTCGATATATTATGGATGGTCACCCATCCACGAACCGACCAAGGCAAGCTAAACTAAACTGTCGATCGACCCGTGCGGCAGTTATTATTTACCCACGAGAGCTACCTAAAAAAATCAGTTATATCTAGAAATACATACAGCGCTACAAAGTTATTTTGGCGCATTGGAAAAATCAGAACGAACGCCGCCATCTTGTTTTTTCAAGCCATTTCACAAAACAATTTCAGAAATCTTCAACAACAGCGCCCCCCTGTCAACGTCATTCAAGCGCCAAATGATCGTTACATCCCTTTCACAGCAACCTAATAGCAACCTTATTGCAAATAATGATAAAGATCAAATGATAAAGATCACTGTGAACACATTAAGCCTTGTCTATTGCAGTAACCCGACAACAACCTTATTGCAGTGACTATAAAGATCACTCTGTTTTGACAGCAGTGAAACAAAATCGAACTCTGAAAGGATTCTAGCAGTGTACGTTATTATAGGATTTGACAACCGAAAAGTTATATAGCTATAACAACCTGGATATCAGACACGCAGCGCGGTAAGATACTTTTCAGATGTCAGAAACGTAACCCGCAAAAGCCTGCTGAATTAAATATGTTGCCAAATTTCATGTTAATTGATGTGACTGGCTTTTGTATGACAGAGAGCTATGGTGGACCAGTGGTAACGGCTGCGACTTACACAGATGTAGGTCGTGGGTTCGATCCCAAGCAAGTACTTTACATAGTAGCAGTGGTGGCCCAGTGGAAACGAGTGGAACCTACGCTAGCGCATTACTTTGTCTAAATTATTTCATCACCTCTGATCTCGAAGCGGTGAAGGGAAAACCAAAAATTCGAAGACATGTGACATCTACCAATCTTCACTGGGCCTGCATGGTGGATTACAGCCCACTCTCTCTCTCTCAGAGGAGACCTGTGTTCCAGCAATGAGAACATTATAGGCTGATTATGCTTATACAACCAATGACAGCAGGATTTGATCGCATCTTGGAAAATTGCCTAAAGGTGAACCTAGTCCACATTTTTTGCATACAAACTTCGGGAGTGTTTTACTCCACTGTCTGACAAGGCACATCCAAAGTAAAATATGATATAGTTTTGTCTCATTATTAATATTGTCTGTACGGAAACAGAGTACTAAAATAAAAACCCATTAAAAAGTTAGGAGCCAACAAAGATTCGTTTTTCTTGCTAATTTTACTTAACTTTGGTCGTGTTAAGTAATAAAAGAAGAGCAAAATCTTCAAAATCAAGTCGGTACCGACAAAGTTCAATTCTTGAAAAGTTCAATAAACTTTATTGGTCATTGATTTATGCATTGGCTTTTTCATAAAACCCGATCTACCAAAGGACTTTTCTTAATTTTTTTCGCGATTTTTTCACTATAAAATGAACCTGCATCTCACTCAATAACGTTGCGCGTGTAGACTAGCGTCTAACTGCTCATCCCTGATACTATCTCTGTCGGACACGAAGCCTAGTGAGACAGCGTGATTTTTAGCCAGTCCCACCAGTGAATTCGAGCCAGCGACTAGGTTCCCCTTAAGCAGCCTTTCAGAAATCGGGTACTAGTTAGTTGCCAGTCAAGTAAATAGCCAAGCCTGCTTCACGACACTAGTTTCATAACTCAAGCCCCGCTTCATCGTACTGGATATAACTAGTAATTACGTGAAAGTGCGATACGCCTTGTTGAGTTAGATTAACTATCGTATTAACAAACGTACCAAATTATTGTAACTTCCAGCTTTTGTTTTACGATTATGATTTCAGGACAGTTACGTACAAGCGACATGCCAAATGTAATAATTTTCTTCGTTCATTTCTGTATTTCTCGCCTTGGCAATAAAAGTCGAAGCATTTATTTTTATTTCAGCGCTTATTTTAACTTAAATCCAAAAAATCTCCAGCTAAATGGTGAAGGGCTGATGTTTCCTGGGATTGTCTTATGCCATTTTGACGTTCAAAAGTGCTGATTCTCATCCTAGTTTAAATTAATGACTTTTGTTTTCACGTTCAAAAAGTGCTGATACACTGGATTGTTTGGAATTCGACGTAAATATAGTAAACTAGCTTTTGCACGCGGCTCCGCCCGCGAGGATGTCGGTTATTGCGTAAAAAAGTTCCCTCAGTTGCCTGTGTGCCAGGGGCCGCGGTATCTCTTTCGAACAACCCGCACCAGCGAGTCATATGGTCTCGTCTTGGCCACATTTTACATGAAAATGTTTTTGGTGGGTTATCATTTCCAGAACAATATAGAAAATAATGAGTAAATATTAATGATTTTAAATAAACATACTTATGTACTTACCTACTTGAAAAACGTAACAGTTATGTACAGTTCGTGTAGCTAACATAGTCTGCAACGAGTTATCATAGTGATTACAGGGTCAAACTATACAAGAAATTTAATAGATACATGATTACATAGTATCAGATTAACTAAAGAAATATTCATACAATTCCTGGAAATTGAAACCTAATGATACCGGCTTATCATTAGGTTTCAGGGACAACTATTGTTTGTATTGTATTCATTATTAATTATTATAAATAAATTTGCTCTGAAATTCAGTTTTCTTGTCAAAATAATTTTATACTAAAAGTTATAATCGGAACGAAATTTATAATTTTTTAAAGTTCTAATCTTATGCTGGTAGCACATTATTTCTGTAACTTATCATTATGCACCATTACCATAGCGTATCGCTGTGACCGGGGCGGCGCGTACGCAGAAAATATCGCTGAATTTTTTTCAGTGTAATAAGATTGTGTCACGGTTATTATGCAAAACCAATTACGTATAGTTTTTCATTCATCCCTTGTAAAAATAACTACTACTTGTACATTAAAAAATGTAAGGCCTATCATATATTTTCAGTTTCCCAACCACATAATATGTTACGAACTAATTATATTTTTTTTAAAATCACACGAATACCGTAACATGCTCATTATAAGAAAATTAAATTTAAAGTTGCCAGAACGTATAAATTTTCAGCGGCTTGCAGCGATTTATGTAATAAAGCAGAAAGTTATAAAACACTGAGTAGGTATGGAATGCGTTACCCAAGATATCGGTCATGGGTTGCGTAAGTAATCAATGTACTTGGGCACTCTGATTTTCTACTTGCTTTGTATATAATAACACAAACAACATTACAATGTTGGTATAATTAAAATATATTTTATGCGTAATCAGCCAATAATTTTGCCTACTGCTGGACACAGTGGGCAAAATTATCCTCCTCTTCAGTGCGGGTTGGTAGATGTCACGTCTTTGAATTTTTGGTTCAAGGACATGCCGTTTTTCGTTACAATGTTCTCCTTAACCGTTTTGAAAGCAGTGGTGATGAAATTATATTTACACCAAGTAAAACGCTTGCCTAGGTTCGAACCCACGACCTACTCGTAAGCCGGGGCCGTTACCGGGGCCACCACTATGTAATTTATACATGTAGGTAATTTTCAGAACTTGTAAATTATCTCAGTACTCTGCATAGTAGCATATTACAGGTGTCAACGAGATGCACCAGTCAGTCGTGGAGATTCTCTTAACCGGTTAACTACCGCGCGGCCCCTCTATGGGCCATTACAATAGAAAATTAATTGTGTCACATTAGCCGGGATTTGACAGATTCGTGGAGATTCAGAGACTTATTCGATAAAGAATCGATTACCTATACCTCCCACGGCAGCGATACTACAAATTGACAATCGATTTGACTTCGTGAATTTAAATAAATTAAATTCGATGTTCCAAGTCCTCAAATAGAGAAAATTTGCTCCAACCCAATTGATACATCTGATTGACCGGTCGAAGAAAGGATTACGATCAAGAAGGTAAATCCTGCACTTCCAAATCATTTTAGCAGGAAGAATACCCAGGGTAGGAGTCCGAGATAATCTTCCACTCTCAACTGACGTAGTGTATCCATAGAAAAGCTCTCAAGTGCATGAAAAAATGCCTAGACGCAAGGTCAGTCTTCAGATTGGATTGATCTAGTAGAAAATGTTAAGAAAACCGTTGCTTGGAAAATGATCAGTGTCGAGGAATTCGACTGTTCCATCGGACATAATATACAGCTAGTTCGCCGCCTGTCACCATTATTTTGTAGCCGAGTTTCAATCTCGCGCTCCAATTGAGAAATTTATTGGCTATTAGAGAAATCCAATCAGAACTCGGCTTGGGATTTTAAACGTTAGTTATGTGTTTGTTGCCGTTACGGCCAACCGACACAAAGAAAACATTTTCGAGCAGTTAGAACTTCCTAATTCAACACACACAGACAGGCGCTACACCAAAACTAATCCGGACAGACACCAGAGGTGTAAGTGCAATGCTCGTCATTTTAAGAACGTTCAGTCTGATCTCTCTCTCAAAAATACCTCGAGTTACCATACATATTTGACAAGTTTATGACATTTGATTGTCGCCGAGATGAGACTGCGACTAGATTTTGAACATTTTTAATTACGAGAATTGGCCTTCTGTATCTAATGATTAAAATGGCTTTCGTACATTATAGCGCACCCATTCCCTAACCCCTTACGACACCGACGCAGAGGGCGTTGACTCTGATTCAAGAAACATACAATAACGTCACGTGAAATATTACGTTTCTTCATTACACCAGTGAAAGTAAATAAAATACTAAGTAATGTCAGTTATTTTTTTATATTTCTTTTAATAACTTTCTGCCAATTAAAACTGCAAAACCAGCTGTAAACTGAATGTAATTCTTTCAGTTACGACTATTTAGGCGTTTCGGTGAGAGACCTCTATGCTATAGTCTAAAATTAGCCCTGTATTATACGAGTTCTGGAATGTGTCCCGTGCTCGCCGGCTAACTCGAATCAACTGTGCACGACGCGAGATAAAGGTATCACTTCCAATTCGCGAGTCTAGTGCGATTCTAAGCTGTGAGCCGTCAATCAGCAAGCGGCGCGTAACGCACCAACTGCACGAAAGGATGATATAAGAGGTACAAATGCGAGCGCTATGTACACTCTAATTCGAATCGTGCATGACTTTCTTCACGATTAAAAACTTTTATTTTACTTTCTCAATGTCACAATTAGTTCACTATAAATTATATTGCACTTGAAACGGTAAAGCCTCTATAGCTTGGAAGATCGATAAAGCAAGTTATTCAGTAATCTGTCGATCAATCGACTTATGATTATCTGATGCCCCTGCTGAACCTACAATCGTTTCTTTCTTGGAAATTGACAATTAATCTGCATATTTTATTCAGTTGTTTTCAAGGCCGATACTACTTCTTTGTGTAAATGTTGGCATTTAATGCTGTTTCAACAGCGCCAAATCCGAGTTTGACTTCTTCAATATACCTAGTTATAAAAAATATATCGTCATCTCGTATACTTTATACGGTAACTAGCTGTTAAAAGTTTTGGCAAAAAAAGTCGATGTAAAGATGGGCAAGGGATATCTGATGATAATATGCTGATGAATAGTGAAAATAAGTGATAGAAAGAGAACTCCTTGAAGCCAGAGTACGATAGCTCGGAAGTTCTTGATAGATACTGGTTTGTCTTTGACAAAGCAGTATCTATCAAGAACTTCCGTTTTATGAAGTCCTATGACAATTGCTTACAGCTTACCTCACAGCCTCCTGCGGCTTATCAGGGTTGACTTTCACGGTGCTAGCATTTTTGAACACGTCCAGCTCAGCAAGTTTGGCGGCAGCCTCCGGAGCTCCCTTGAAGTTCGGGATGCGATTGTACACGGGGCGCGGGAACATTGCCAGCCCGTTGGTCTCCAGATGGCGCCATACCTTCAGCCGGAACGAATGTTTCGTTATCTCCTCCAGCACCGCTTTCTTGGCTGAAAGTTGGTACACAGTATTTTTATTACGGGTCATTGAACCTTTTTTATTTTGTTTTGTTAGTGAGTGGACGCGGAGCGTAGGATGGTTGTTGGCAAGATGTGTCGATGAATAGATATAGTTTGTGGAAAAAAACAGACAAGAGTGGCGTAAATTAACCGTCAATTTAACGTCAATCTGATCCAGAGGGACAATTCCCGTATTCATAAGAATTTTTGCATTCAAATCAAAGTTTTTGACATGTTTCTGACATTAATTGTTGCTAAGATGAGATTGCAACTGGAAAATGAACGTTCTCCAGGCTTTGGCAAGCAGTGGTGTTGCAAACGCTGTCGTTGAATGAAGTTATGGAGAAATCTGCAACTTCTTTCAGTTAACAATGAGAAAAAGCTATTTTGAGCAAAGGGCCTTGCCTTCGTAAGAAAAATGTTTTCAATTGACTTTTCCATCAACGAATAAACCGTAATTTCAAAATTAGGTCACAACGATAAGTAAATGAAAACCCCAATATCATAGTATATTTATAAAACCAATGTATAAACTAAGGTAAATGACCGTTATATTCAACAATTGGTATGTGATACGTCGAGTAGTAAAACCGTAAATTGCGTATACCCGTTTTGTAGTAGTATAAATGTTATTGTATCGGTGTTTAAATGGTCAGTGAATTACTGATAGTATTCGAAGTGAAGTTGTATCGATATGTTTATGGAGCAATGCTATTGATTAATTTTATCGATAGTTATTGTACACTACTCGAATCTCGGTAAAATCGTAGAAGTAAAATTAATGACTTTTTATGTAGAGGGGTAATCTTCGACTACTGATCCGATTCCGTCACTAATTGGAAGCGTCAGTATTGCTGAGTGTCATACCTAAGTTATACAGGGCGGCCGGGAAATGGACGCACAACTTGTTACCATGGATTCAGTAAGTACATGATTCTGGCCCCGTGTGTCGAAAATTTTAATCGGTTATCCTACTAATATTATAAATGTGAAAGTTTGGATGTTTGTTACTCAATTACGTAACAACGGCTGAACAGATTAAGATGAAATTTGGCACGCAGATAGATTATAACCTGGATTTAACACTTAGGATACTTTTAATCTCGATAGTACAGACGGCAGCACATCAAGTTACCCCAATCTGTCAAATTTCTTTGATAGATTTTCAACTTTATTATATAAGTTTAAGGTTCATGTTCAATTGGGAAAATTTTACAGTTTGGGGTGGTAGCTTGATGTGCTGGCGTCTGTACGTTCCCGTGGGATAATTTTCGCTGCCGCCGCGAGCCGCTGGAAAATGCTAGTTAAAAATAAATAGACTGTGTTTCCTATAAAACTGCAAATACCTACGTAGTCAAAACAAAATGTATGGAACAGCTGATAAAAAAAAAAAAACTAGAACTGACGAAAAATTTCAACGCAGGGGGTCATGAATCATGTACATGGTAACAGGTTATGCGTAGATGTCTCCCTGCCACCATGTATTTTACGTTTAAGGCGGTGATTTCTTGAAAACGCTCCAAAAGGTGGTTTTTTAAACCAGTGTATCTATCTCTTTAACCGTAAATAATTTTGAAAGCTAAAAAAATATATGATATTATCAAGTCTTTTTTGCATAGAGTGATGGAACTCAAAACAGAATTTAACATACTTTAATGCGTCAAAAACATCATCACCAATGTCTCCTCTTAATTAACTTTAAAACCAGTTTATCCCTTCAATAACAATTATAATTATATTTAAAAACATACCATGTGATGTACCTGTGTGATGTGTGTGTGTGTGATGTGTGTCTGTTTATATGTGTGTGCATAAATGGTTAAATAAATAAATAAATAAAATTTCCAAATGCCAAACTGCATCCAGTGATGGATTATTTATAGTTGAATAATTAATATCTAATTTTATACGATTTTATTTGCATTTTTACGACAATGGTTGCTCATTTATTATTCGAATTTATTACAACAGATTTTAACCCGTATCGGATTGCAATAAGAACTAATTATCGCTCATAACGACAATAATTAAAGTTACCAGGGCCTTAAACAAGAAACACGCGGACGAAATCATGGGCAGAAGCTTATTTTCTAAACACGTTTGGCAAACGGATTGACGATCACATACATTTTAAAATAGCTCATGACTACTCTTGGGAATAATAGCGTTGTCCCATAAACGGTTGACACAGGAAGAGACGTTACATAAATTATATAGGCAGTCCGACAAACGCGACGACGCTGTCAAAAACCTGTCAAACAATAAATAATAGTTTAAAAAACTAAAAAACACGCTTTAAAAACCAAACTAAAAAAGGAGAAAATAATTTAATTCAATTAAAAAGCGTGGGGTGCTTTTTGAGGTATTTTTATAATCAATTCATGTCAAGCACCCCACGCTTTTTAATTGAATTAAATTATTTTCTCCTTTTTTTGTTTGATTTTTAAAGCGTGTTTTTTAAACTATTATTTATTTTCTATTTTTTAGTTCTGCTAACTACAAAAACGTGTTTTTTTTTCTCAATTTTTTTTTAAATTATTGAATTATCATCGGTCCTCGACAAGTTTACAAAGTTTCAATGAAATCTGACCGTTTAAAGTGGGTCAAAATCGCGCTCAAAGGAGTCGGTTACAAACAAACATACAAGTGAAGCTAATATAAAGCGTGTAAAAAGCTACACATTTCATGTTATTTCTATATTTTGCCTGTTCGCACTATAGATCCTAGTTAGCCTTAACAATGCGCGGTAGTGGCACAGCTGACACCCAATCAAACTTTTAGACGGTGAATTATATTGAAGTTCGAAATCGAAATGTACATTTGCTTGTTGATGCCAAAAAAATATTTGTTGGCCATGATATTTAGTTTTATTTGTCATAGTATTTTTTTTGTGGGCGCGTCATGGTCGGTTTAATATAAATAATGTCTTTGGATTTTTTTTTTCGCGAGCATATTTTCTAGTGTTGGGTAAGATAAGCTGAAAGTCTAGGTTTAGCCAGCGCATAAGCTTACGCAGCCGACCCGTGGTCGCTAAATTGATTTATGCGTCACCCTGCAATCTCTGAACGGACAGCTCGATATTATACGGTTCAGAAACTTGTCATGAAGACACAATAACCGTAGATAAACCAAAAACCTTCTAAGGGCTGATTTTAGATATCAAGGTTTTTTCCAAGATATTTTTATTCGTGGAATGAATTTATTTTGAGGATAGGATATTTGTTATTTAGGTATGAAAGTTTCGTCGAGCCCCAATAGGAACAGAAAGCATGAGAAGAATTTTTTTGGAGCAGTCATATTTTTTAGTTTTAATTTCAGAGTAGACTTTTGTAGTAGGTCCCTATTCTCCCTGCCAACCTTTTTGGACGTTCCAAAAAGGTTGGTTCTACTACTATACAGGGTAAGTTTTCAAAGGCCTGCCAAATTCAGGGGTGTGGTACAGACCATGAAACTGAACAACTTTCTCTATGAGACCAATATATCGTAATCGCGAAAATGTATAAACTGCCCCATCCAAACCTTCAATACCTACCTACTTGACCTAAATGTATGGGACGGCTGATATTTTTCGCGATTACGATGTCGGTCCCTTGAAGAAAACTGTTCAATCTAATGACCTTTACCACACCTTTAAATTTGGCAGGTCTTTGAAAACGAGCCCTGTATACAGATACTTAGATGTGATAGCAATAATATTTGTGTTAAAAAAAGTCAAGGCCATTGCCATTTCAAATACTGGTTACGTACTTTCCACCCAAAGTACTCGTCAACATCACAGACAAATAAACGACGCAAACAAAACGTTTTTTGTCAAAGCCACTCATAGTACGAGTAGTTTGCGATCAAATCAAATACCTATAGTGCGGCACCTGTACATAATGGTAGAATAACAAGAAAAACAAAGGAGTGTTTTTTTATGTTCCTACGAGGGCGGGTCAAAAATTTCGCGGAATGGAGGGCTTACAGTGGGGAGGGGAGAGCGTTTTTGTTACCTGTCACTACTTGGTGACTCAATACAACTGTAAATACTAAGTTTCAGCCCGATCGGTTCATTAACCTTTGAGATTTCGCTGGACAAATAAGTAAATCGGGAAGAGAACACTGACTATGGAGAAAATAGAGTTTCGTGCCGTGATAAAGTTCCTTACTAAGCAAGGAAAAATGCCTCAGATAATTATGGAAGAAATGTCATCTGTTTTGGAGACTCTTGCCCTGGAAAATCAAAGATTTACAAGTGGCATAGTCTCGATTGATGACGATCAGCGTTCTGGTCGGCCGATTGAAGCAACAACTTCAGACATTGTTGAAAAAGTTGAAAAACTTGTTCTCGAAGATGCTCGTCTGAGAAAAACACAGATCGCAGAGATGACTGGAGTATCGTCTACGAATATTTTCAGCATTATCCATGACCATATTGGCATGTCTAAGGTCAGTGCAAGATGAGTGCCAAGAATGCTCACACCGCTTCAAAAACAGCAGCACTTCGAGTGTTCTCGTGAGTTTTTGGATCTGTGTAGTGAGAACAGGGATGAGTTTATGAACCGAATTGTGACTGGAGAAGAAACTTGGGTTCATCACCATGAACCTGAGTGAAAACTAGAGTCCATGCAGTGGCACAAAAAAGGCGCAGCACCGCCCAAGAAGTCCAAGGTGTCCCAATCGGCCGGAAAGATTACAGCTACAGTTTTTTGGGATTCCGAGATTTTTTTGATCGATTGTAAGGATAAAGATGTCAATATCACGGTACAAAACTACGCCACGCTACTAGAAAAATTAAGAATGCAATTAAAGAAAAAAGAAGGGTAAAGTGGTCTCGAGGTGGGCTTCTTTTAACTACAACGCATCCGTTCACAAGAGTCTTTGTTGCGATGGCTGCCTTACGCAAATGCGCCTTCGAAACTCTGAACCACCCACCCTACAGTCCAGATTTGGCCCCTTTTATTATTTGTTACCAAACATGAAAAAAGAGCTTCGTGGGAAGAAATTCACCGATGACGAAGAAGTAAAGTCGGCTATTTCTGCCTATTTTGAAGGCCTTGACAAATCATTTTTTTTCGAAGACAAATTATTTGAAAGGTCTGAGAAGTGTATTAGGGTTAATGGAGAATACATTGAAAAGGAAAAATTATATCATGTCTAATTTCCTCTCCCTTCTTTTTCATTTGACCTCCCCTCGTATAAAATTATAGCCTATACATAGTTTTATTGATCATAGAATATGACTTGTATTGCGCGACTTTGCAAACAGCGGCACCGTTCAGTCGAAGTTCAAGAGCATAAACAAGACGCCATACTTCACAATTGCTTTCTTAGGATTCCGTATCTATAGGGTACCAACAGGACCCTATTACTAAGGCTTAGCAGTCCGGCCGTCTGTCACAAGGCTATATCTTTGGAACCGTAATACTTCGGTAGACACTTTAAATTTTCACATGGTGTATCCCAATTTACCTATTTGAGATCCGCGCAACATGTAGGTAATTTTCTTTTCAAACTTCTCTATTAGTCATCACCTCGGTAGTCATCCCTTTTCTAGCCATATCATCTTTCACACAGTCCACGCATCTTTTCTTTGGTCTTACCCAAAACATTCATAGGTACTCAAAACTTTCCTTTTGCACTACATAGGTATAACCGCGCTATAACAACAAATAATAAAAATGTAGTGAAACCAGCGGACATTTTCTTGAATGAAGGAGTAATTCTACGCAAGAACCATGTGCTGAATTCATAGTTTCACTTTGCGCGTCGATCTCCCTGCTACCCTGTATAATCCTTAAAAACGCCTGTAAGCATAAAAATAAATGATTCTAGGCATTTTTTCATTTATTTTCGCCATGAGAATAATCACACATATTGATCCAGTCAGCAAGGTTGAAGCGCGTTCCCAAGCAGTGTGCTTGTTATACTTACCTACCATGTTATAATTTTTTAAACTCTTATTTTTTTTTACCCATACAAAAATATCATACCAGTATAACTTCAATGACTACAAATACTATGATGTAGGGGAGGTTATTCCAAAACCGGGTATGGAGGTAAAACCGAGACAAGGCAATCTTGTTTCTTACATGCTTCAAATTGACGGGCGCGTCTGGTCATTCTGATTAGTTCAAACATTCATTGGCTTGTTGCACGAATATGATGACGTTTTAAAGGTGAATTGAAGTTACATTTCTTAGATTAAACAACTGTTTCATTATAATCGTACATTACGGTAAGTGAAGAAGTAGTGAACAATAAAGAGCATGTTTTAAAATGTCAATTAATAAAATATTTTTTTGGGTACTATCCAGTACTTTATTCTTATTTTAATTTAAAAATACACAAAAGAGCGATGCATGGGTGAAGGTAAGAATGGCGTCCATAAAGGTTGTACAGTTCCATTGTTAGCTGTGATAATTTGTGTATATCCAGTTTTGGACACGACACTGGACAAAACTGTAAAATCATTTTTTTTTATATATAAATATTTTCTACCAGAAAATAATAATTATTAACATTTATGTTTGTAGAATTGAGAAAAAAGTGATTTCGTCCGACATATTATGTGATTTATTAATAAATAAACCGAATACTTATTATTGTATTGTATCTTTTATATTGTATTTAATTTTTGTGTGTTTTTGTATATATTATTGAATAATTTATTTTAAAGATGCTTTCAATTATGGGTTATGTGGTACCTGAAATAAATGAATTTTAATTTTTTTTTTTTTAATTAATTGCCCATTACAGATTCAAAACCGTAAAATCATTTTTTTTTATATAAATATTTTCTACTAGAAAATAATTATTATTAAAATTTATGTTTGTACAATTGAGAAAAAAAGTGATTTCGTCCGAAATATGTGATTTATTAAACAAACCGAATACTTATTGCCCATTACAGATTATGTACCTCCATTCTTCCAAACTTGTATTTTATAAAAGATTAGCCTTAGGATTTTACCACACTTTCTTACATTCTCAAACTATGAAAATCAAAGCAAGTTAAACAAACATTAAGCCTGATGATTATATTGTATGCTCAGTAAACAAGTGGCATAGAAAACTTAGTGTAATCCAAGGTGAGGACATTACATAGATGAAATACAACACCTGTGTCACAGAACATGTTTACTTTAATAGAGTTTTGTTACCAAGATTGAAATACTTGTACAAATGTGCAATGTGATAAGGATTAGGATTTGTTTTGCTTACTGCACTTATAATAAAGCTATGATGTTTTTTTTTTATCGTTAACCTGTATTTTCGCTGTTCGTTGAATTATAAACTCAAAATCGAGTGTTCATTTAGCAAAATGAAAACTTCTGATGCGCGGTCGGTTTGATTCCCATGTTGAAGAGCGTCATTAAATTTTATTGTATATAAATTCTGGCTTTTGCATGAAATTATATTGACATGTCTACTGTTCCAATCTAAAAACATTATACCGAATGCAAGTGACAAACCAATGCACAAACTTATTACTTATCATAATAATTATAAGTTTGTTAAGTTTGTATACACATTAAGATACATGCTTATCAATAAACATACTCACAATTAACAAGTAAATAATCAGGAAAGCTGACAAACTGATAAATAATTCAACCATGACCTATGCAGCCCACACTTAAATAAATTGTCTCCGATAATCCATAACATGTAGGTAGATACAAAAAAAAATCGCTAAAAAGATTTACTCATTCAAGAATTCCTTAATTGCACACTCATATCTATAAAGATAGATGAGGCAACCACCTGCATAAGCAGACCTTCAAACCTATGATTCAATGCAAATAGAAAATCTAAAATGACCTCACACATGAACGCTGCTAAGGTACTTAGGTCAATTACATTTTTTATTAATTACTGCAGTGGTCTAACTTTCTTGCGTTTTTTTATGTGACATACCGCCGCCAATTGCGAGTACATTGTACTCCGCGCTATTCGACTACCTAATAAATCAGTTGCATTTTTACAAAAGAGGTGGGCAGACCAGAAGTATGTGAGTCATGCTTCACACTCCAATTAAGCTACCCACAGTATCAATAATTACAAGCCGAGGAAACAACCCAAATCGCGTTAATCGATGCACGAAACGCTCGAAACGCAAGTGAAATTACAGCTGCAATCCGATTCTACAATAATTTTTAACAGCAGCGTCGAAGAAACTGCAGTTTTCATCATCGATTGTATGCGGGTATTTCGAAATACATGTGCTTCTTTGCAAAGAAAACATTTTTCAAGCATTTTTACACGCATTTCAACTAGAATTTTCTCTAAAATAGTAAATAAAACAGTGGAATAATGATTGTTGTTCCATTATTTTTAACAACAAAATGGAAAACTTACTGTTATCCGCGGCCGTTGGCGTACCGTCTCCGTTCTGCATTTTGATAATTTACCGCAATCGGGAGCTCTTCTGCAGGGATTTCGATGATCTAAACGAAAACCATCAAAATTATTTGCAAAATTAAATTCTTCTCCGCCGGACGGAACCGTCACACACAAAAATAGAACGCGAAGTCGCGAATAAAAAACAAATGCCACCAACCTGCCAACAAAAACGTTTTATAGTTGCGCGTATATTACTAAAATGTTTTGTCATTTAATCGACTAATCTTATTATTTGTAAAAAACCGTAGGTGTTGTCTACAATATCAATTCAGATGAAAAACACTATGCAATATCAAACAATAGACTGCCTGTAATGTTTGTGTTTGTGACAATTGATGGATTTCGCTGATTTGACGATCATAAAATCATTTGACCGTTGGACAGCCGTCTTTACTCTTCCAGGCGCATCTCTATTCACAGGTTAACCAACCTTGTAACAATATAGTACAGTACCGTATCAAGTATGTTCTCATTTACCAAATAGTGGAAGATGAAAAATCTCAAACGAAAGAAACAAATGAAAACAATGTAGTTCACCTTATTTTATTTAGGTACCCTCTTTGTATATTACGCAGTGTGTTTTAACTCTTCCTCATTACTATTATATTTTATTCAGTATGCATAAACACATACTTCTTTCTACAACTTGAGGTCGTGTTCTAAGCAGATTCATTAATAGGTAAAACCATTAAAACTTCAGTCAGTGCTTCAGTCACGCACATTTATATTATTAAAAGGTTACTAAACCTTTATAAATATCATTTCGAAAACACGCTGTTTTCCTTCTGAGTTCTCACAGAATTTATGCGAAAGACATGCAACAGCTGTTGCCCTATATTTCTCCCATAATTATCTAAATTAATGTTTTCTTTTTCGATTCATTTAGCTTTGCTAAAACGGTTGGGGTTTATAATAAACATAGAGCTTCGAGGTAAACATTTATTAAAAGCGTAGAATAAATAAATTATCTGATAGTTTGAGACATATGAAGCGGAGTGAGCATCAGCTCGAAAGCCGCGTCTTTAAGATTGGCACCACGGAGATTCGCTTCATGAAGATCACTGCCTGATAAATCACAGCACTGAAAAAAAAAAAAAATTTAGGTTCATTTTTAATTATAAAACAAAAGAACGGATGTCTGTAGTAAATAGTGTGGCACTGTGAGTGTATTTATTAAACCAGTTTGATTTGCCCACCGGTTACTACTAACTACAGTAACAGAAAATATGAAATTCCTAAGGTTTGGTAACTAGGTACCTTGGGAATTTCATATTTTTAAGATATTACACCGACGATGAAGTAAGTGCCTATCATGGTGCTTGCAACAATGCGTAAGATACTTTCTAAGTCTTATAAGTCAGGGGTAGCTCGACCTCTATGCCATACATTAAACATTTTGGGTAAACTCAGCACATGTGCTAGCATACATGTAGCTATTAGCTTGGATAAAAAGAGTCAATCTTGTTTTGATGTGCTAGCACGCACCACAGCACAGGGCACAGATTAGTTTCATAGAACATTGTACGTGGATATTGTGAGTTTTTAACTAAAGGAGTCACTTCATCACGCCTTGTTTTCCCGAAGAGATGGGCAGAAGTATACCTATAGTACACCCACCCCAAGGAATCACTCTATTTATAAATGTTGAACGTTGCTAGTCTATTTATGATTTTAAGCAAAGAAATTAAGGTCTAAAGTCTAAATTTATCTGGCCGTCTTTTGCTTATGTTTGAGGACGACACGTAATCATTCTCATTTCTCTTTCCCTCATCACCATTCGTGCAAGCTGTGTAACGCGCTTAACCGATTTGCCTACTCTACTACACCGGGTGTGCCGAGTAGGCACTCACGCGACTCACTGACCTCACCACAGCCTCGCCTGAATCGTGGTAGCGCAGTGTGCTAGTACACTTTGTAAAAAGAGTTCCGGGCACAATCTTCATTTTAAAAGAGTGCGCTACCAATCTCAAAATATTACTCAACGCTTTGTGTTTAGTCTTATGAATGCTACTAGTGCTGTTCGGGATTTAATTATGTTCGGAAAATCTATTCACAAAATCCATAGCTCTTTAACAACTAAGGATAAATGAACTAATCTTACAGCTAATTACGGATTTACAATTTAATAACTACACTTATTATATGCATCAGAAACAAACAGGATGTCATGCTAGCACCTTCTAAGCATATCTAAGAGTGCAGTGTGGATCGGTGTGTACGTTTTTCTAGAAGAGCGGAGGCCGCCACATAATAGCCGCAGCCGATAGAAACATTATGGCACAGGGGTTTGACTTGTTGTTATCGCCTTTATGATGTCAAAAACGCTGTCTAAGAAACGCACTAACTTACTTTCATTAATAACGTTTCAGTGACGTCATTTGACGGTAAATTGCGGACACTCATTATCATCATCATTTCAGCCGAAAGACGTCCACATAGGCCTCCCCCAAGCTCCTCCACTTCAACCGGTTTTATAGTTCTCGCATTCAGCAGATTCCTGCGGCCTTTACAAGGTCATCGGTCCACCATGTGGGAGGCATTCTAACTCTACGTCTTGCGGTACGCGGTCGCTACTCCAGAACCTTTCCGCCCCATCGGCCATCTGTTCTGCGAGCAATGTGCCCTACCCACTGTCACTTAAGTTTGGCAATTCTTCAGGCTATGTCGGTTACCTTGGTTCTCCTGCGGATCTCTTCATTCCGGATTCTATCAAGTAGGGAAACTCCCGAGCCCTTTCCATTGCCCTTTGGGTGACTTTTAGCCTTCTGATAAGGCCCATTGTGAGCGATCACGAATTGCGGACACTATATATCGGCTAACACGGTGTTAGGAAACCCTACGTTAAGGTAGGCAGTATATGCGCCCTCGCGGCCGTGGCCGCTGCGGGAGACGCCTTGGGCGTCGGGAATCCCAGGCTGATTCCCAGCCACCGTAGGCACGGGCTTGCGGACGGCGAGTAATGGGTAGCTCGCTGTCCGGTACGGACCAAGCCCGGGTCGACGGCGCGTTGTGTTCCACGCGCGCCTCAAAGAGATGTCAGCACCAACTGGTGGGGTCCGCAAGGGCCGATGCCTGCCAGGGGCGCGGGTTGTTGGAAAAGAGATACCGGGGCCCCTGGCACACAGGCAACTGAGGGAACACGGGTGGGTTTTAGTCAGTAAAAGTCTGACACGCCCTCCTGCTCCACCCAGAGCGGGAGAAGTCATTTGATGATTTCCCACCCCAAAAAAAAACCCTACGTTAAGGTGGACGAGCTAAGGTAGTCCGCAAGATTCAAATTACCTTCCGTTTTTTGTAATATGCAAGTTAGTGTCAAGTTGTATGTTTATAAATATGGCTTTACAGAATAGGGTAATACACCCATTTTTGAAAAGTGTCTTAATTAGATTCTAAAATGAGACCACCAAAAAATAAATTATTGAATCGATTAATGCTATAAAAATGCATTAAAATTTTACGTTTTCATATTTCGCGCGTAATTTGACGAAAACGCTGGACGCAGTGGACGCCATATTGCTCTGTGGGTACCGTCAACTATGGCATATTTACTTTCCATGAGCAACTTTAGCAATGAGAACTGCATTATAATAGCTCTCGATTACGTTACTAAAAGTTTGTAACTAATAGTATTCTACTTCTGTATCGCTTCGATATTAAATGGCGGCAACAGATTTTTCTCATTGGTAAAGTTGCTCATGGAAAATAAAGATGCCACAGTTGACTATTTTCTGTATAAACAAATGCGTTGATATTTTGTATGATAGATGTTTATAATTTCAAAACATGAGTTATTATTCTACTTATCGTTGGTTTGCTGTTCATGAATGTAAGATATTATTTCCAAAAAAATTAGTTTGCTTACGAAAATAATAAAAGCATAAAGTTGTTCAGTTGATTAGTTAAAACAGCGGTGACGTAATAACATGGCGGATACTATTTCATGGTGTTCAAAAACAAAATAATAAAAAAAACTGAAATCTTTGAATTGAATTTTAAAATTTATTTTGTTATTTCATAAACTATAACCAACATTTTCCGACTGGTTTTTGCCTAAGCTATGTCAATAATATTTTTTTTAGATTTTTTTTTATTTATGTAGAGTAAAATACCCTATTATAATAATTAAAATCAACAATATAACCGTTTTTTTTTTCTTTAGCCTATACTGTCCCACTGCTGGATAAAGGCCACCAAGTCCTTCCAGGAACTCTTTACCCGCGTCACCCCCCAGCCCTCGCGGTACGCGTCCAGGTCGTCATGCCATCGCTTTCTGGGCCGACCGCGGCGGTGTCGTCCGTCTGCAGGCACCCATTGTGTAGAGACCTTTGCCCAGTGGATATGCTGCATGCGACTGATGAAACCCAATCCCATTTGAGAGTTCATTTAATCGCATTTAATTATTTTTTCAAGAAATAGTCATTCAATGGGATTATGTGAACTTAGTGTTTTAATGATGATTTTTTAAATTATGAATGATAATTACATACGTGTTACGGTCGCAAATCATATTTTTAACCGACTTCAAAAAGAAGGAGGTTATCAATTCGACATATTTATATACATTTTTTTTAATGTATATTCGGGCATAACTCCGTCATTTATAGACGGATTTGCAATATATTTTTTTGTTCGAAAGGGGTTTATTCTGAAATGGTCCCATTTAAATGTCATATAGATTTGTTTATGCGTTTCGGAGACAGACAACGGAACTCTTCAAAAAATGACAGCAAATCAATCGCGATTGCTGCTATCTCATAAATATGCATTGTTTTGACTCCGAGGATGATGAAATCTCGAATTGGTGTACTTACTTTAACTAAAAAGAGAAAAAAAAACAACCGGGTTCCGGAAAAACACTACAAAGTGAAAAATAACTTTAATTTCGGAAGGCGGTGCCAAAAAATTAAAATACACACCCAAAGTCACTGACTTCCGAAATTGAAATTATTCTCCACTTAGTAGTGTTTTTCCGGAACCCGGTTGTTTTTTTTTGTTAAACATATAAACTGACACTGACCTACAAATTACAGAAAACTTGAAAAAAAGAAAGTGTAGAAGCAGTTACACTGTGGTGCACGTATCTGTAATTATTATAATGCCTTGCGGATCATAATAGGCCGATACTATTACTTTATACAATACCTCTAAATCAGCCCCAGCAAGGACGGCGGCCCTTAGATCACAGTTCTGTAGGTTGGCATTTTTCAGTGTTGCCACCCGTAAGTTGACACCTGTCATGTTGCTTCCCTCTAGGTTTGCACCTACAAAAAGTATTTAATTTTAATTGTAACTTGTCACATAATACTGTATTCCCCAAAACGGGTAGTGCGAGAGTTCATTCATCCTATTTTGTCGGTCATGATCTCAGTCTAAAGAGACCCACCGGGCAAAATGCTATTGGGTCCTATTGCTAAAGTGCTATTCGGATTTTACCTGGGGATCGAACGTCGGAGGCCCAGCTCAGCGGTCGCACTTGCGTCTACTCTACGAGGCACTCGTCGTACACCACGGAAGAGAAAAAACATGGAATTGCAAAGTAGGCGTGGCACGCGTGCCACAATTAAGCGTTGTTACGCTAACTTGGTCCCAGTCGTGTTCTGACATCGCGTCGAGTTGCTAGTCTCGCGACAAATTTATTTTTCCGTAGCTATACCGTATTGTTCCATTTTGGAGCGCAAAAATGATAGTAGGAGAATAAATCTTAAAAATTGAGGTGTTTCGTACCATCGATATGTACGGTTTTATTTGTTTTCTAATAAAATCTTAGTTAATTTCAATTTACTAATAATTTAATATAACGTCTGGTTAAAATCAACCTTACATGATTAAAATAAAGTTTATTTTAGATTGATTGTATTCTCTATTTCATTCTGGAAAGTACTTCGCTACTCAATTAGTGATGCAGTCGGGTCGGATGTTGGTTTTATCGATGGATATCGATAAAAGAAAATTAGTCATTTAATATTTATTGCAAAATAACATTACAATACCACTATAGGTCGCTTAACATTCATACACGAAATTTATTTTAAGAAGTGTATTATGTTGTATAGATGCTTTATAGCAAAAATGTAATCAAACTTTTACATAATAACGTAATTATTATAATTTTAATGATGCCTGAGACGTTGCATTGCATTGACTAATCGGTCATTCGGTGTGTAAGATCATTCAGTCATCAAACCGCCTCAATGACAGTACAACAAATATTTCAACGCCACTCCAGTGCCACTGAACAGTTCACCGTTTTCGAAAATCATTAAGTTTTTTAATCAAGTCAGTTATCATGTTTTATTATTATCACTTAAAAATATGGATTGAATTGAAATTAAATTAAACACAGCAATATTTTTCTCCTGTTCATTGTTTTATTGGTATTGTTTTCAATAGTATTATTTTTATTTCAGTTATTTATTTTATTTTCAAATAACACTACGTTATTCTTCCTACAGTTTTATTACTGAACTCTCAACAAGACACCCAATTTTTTGTTTAATTCAAAAAAATATCTATCGATATCGATAATGTAATTAAAATTCAATGCATGTGCGGCATTGATCGAGTAGCAATAGATATCGACCTATGACGCGAATGTCGACCTTATTTTTATGCCAATTAAGTTTAAAATTGGGACTACTGAAAATACTGCCATCTATGGTCGAGTAGCGGAATTTACTCGGCAATCGAATCTAGTTTGACTTTAGATTACAAAACGTTGTAAATACTTTCTGAGCTAAAGTAAAATAAATCCTATCTACAGAGCCTGAAGGTTTATTTCCAGATGAAGGATCTATGGCTTATGCTAGTTTTGACTAAAACTAAAACGACAAATCAAACGAATTGTTTATTTGTAGTGCATTATATGATTATCGGATTATGTGTGTGAGTTTGGCGACAACGGTTCCTATAGTAATTTTGTTGCATTGCAGTTCCACCTGTTTTTTCTCTTCCGTGTCGTACACAATATACAGGGTGATTGGAAGATGGGTGCAAAGCTTTAAGGTGAAGATAGTATAGACAATTTAGAACCATTTAAGCCATGGTTGTCTTAGACGAAGTCTTACCAATTTTTTTTTTTTTAATAAGGTTTAAAAGACGTATTGTACAATTTTTTTATTTTTTCTGAGCTTTAAATGTCTGTAAAAAAAATGTCTAATGAGACAGAAGCCTAAAACATGTTTTGCTTGATTGCTTACACATTACTTTAATTAAATAAATAAAAAATGAATTCATTTATCATTCAATTTGGCCATAATTATGCAGTTTAAATAAAATTTTGAGAATTTCCGAAAAAACACTTAAAAATTTGGTTAAAAATATTTGGTAAGACTTCGTCTAAGACAACCATGGCTTAAATGGTTCTAAATTGTCTGTACTATCTTCGCCTTAAAGCTTTGCACCCATCTTCCAGTCACCCTGTATATCGCCAGCGGAAATTTCAACATTCGTAAAGGACGTTTAAATCACTATCACTGACGACATTTGAAATATCTACCGTCGATATTTTGACGTCATCATTTCCCAACTATTTTGGGGTCGACTTCCAATCTAACCGCAAGCAGCTGAATACCAGTATTTGACATGGAATTGAATTTTATTCTTGTAGTAAGTGTCGGTATGGGACTAATTCATTTACCTTTTAAGTTAACACCTTCCATTAATGCTCTTGATCCTGTCGGATCATCCATGTTACAACCTTTTAAATTTGCACCTGTAATCATAAACTATAATTATAAGTAAAGTAATCATGATATTTTATTCTGACAATGATGACCAAGAAAATTATTTTCAGCTATGGGAGCAAATCAAATGACAATTTAACAATTACTTGACGAAATAAAGAAACTGCCGCAATTTAAAAACAATATTACTAGTATTTTACATGGAACAACTACTTATCTGACGTCCACAACCCAGTTACAGGGTAACACAAAACCCCTACCTACTGTAACTACCCATAACCACTGTCAAAGATCTACATATCGCAGCTGGGACCAACGGCTTAAGGTGCTTGACATGCACAGAGGAGACTCGATATAATGGATTCAAAAACCGACCACAGCAAGCATAGCCACGAGCCCCTGATGGAACTTGTGTCAGAATATAATGATTACCGGAGCGCTACACTCCTCGCTCTAGAGCTATTCCTACTTAGTGGATTAGGCCTAGCCTTACTGTGACATGCTAGTACTATTCAAAACACATTCACCTTCCATATTGGCACATAAAGCTTTGACACCCAACAACTGGGCACCCTCTAAGTTGGCATGTGATAAGTCTGCGCGCTCCAAACAGCAGTGCGATAAGTTAGCACCATTCAAGTTGCATCGAGACAAGCAAGCATACTGAAACAGACAAATAATAATACATGTTTATTATTTTATCTTTGGCTGAGTAAAGCATTCAACTTGTTTCCTGAGTTTTTTTTTTGTGTTTTTTTAATATTATTTATAAAAGTAATTTAATTATTGAGTATTGTTATTTTAGTTAAAAAGTTCTTGTTTTGATTTAAAAAGCATAATCAGAACCTTGCATGTGAACCTTGACTGAAATTGTTTTATTTTTTTATAAGTATTATTCCATTTTCTTTTCATAAATTAACAATAGCCAATCAAAAACTGTGACACAGGATTATGCATCAGTTTTAAAATTAAATATAAGTAGTCAGAAAGGGATATATTAGCATTACGTATTTGAATAAAAATATGTTAATACATATTTTACTTTAAGACATCACTTTATCATGTTTTTCTGAACACTATTGTCTGCATGGTTTTTTTTTACTCCAAAGTTTTTATGTTGATTCTCTGTGTAGATATTTTACTTAATAAATAAAGGTGCAGGAATATCTTTAGCTTTCAAACAAAAAATGTTGTTAAACATACCTTAAAATTAATATACCTAAGGTCCAGCCTATTAAGGTCAGCTCCCGACAGGTTAACACCTTGGAACCTTAACTCCCAAGTATTAGGGGTCATTATTATGGAGCGAACCACATCCATTCGTGTCAGAGCATGGTTTATACCGCAACTACTCTGGGACTCCTCAATTAGAAGGTTTAATTGTGGTATCATTGACTCTATACCTGGAATCAGATAAAATGTCTGGATGTAGTTTTTATGTCATTACAGCTAAAAGACGTCCATTGCTGCACCTGTAGCCCTTCAAGCTAAATGGACTGGTCCTGTGCTTCTTGCATCAAGAGGAATGTGCAGTTTCTCACCCTTTTTTTTTTTCTATAGGTATGTACTTACTATGCTTTGGAATAGGCAACTAGCTTCATGTTTCTGACTGACCGACCCCTTGACAATTCTAATATGCCTGTAATTCGTTTTCTTATTTGAAATAAATACCTTGAGTTTTCTGTCTTTTTTTAAAAAAGAGACAGAAAAAGAGCGGTAGATCTAAGGAAAATTACTAAATTGGAAGATGTTGTTGTCAAAACGAAAAAACTCAAATGGAGGTGGGTAGGCCACATGATGAGAGAGGAGAGTAATAAATGGACGAAAGCAATAACAGAGTGGACCCCTAGATTCCAAACAAAGAGAAAACGAGGAAGGCAAAGAAAACGTTGGTCTGATGACATAAAAAAGCATGCGGGTCCTATATGGCACAGGTTAACCCAAACAAGAGCAAAATGGAAAGAGCTGGAGGAGGCCTTCGTGTCGCAAAGACACGCCGACGCCCAATCTAATAGTATTAATATCGAAAATGAATGATAGTACCTAATAAAATTTAATGATAATAATTGTAGTAATGATGAATTTAATGTTAATGCCAATTTAAAAAACGAATGAATTTTAATAATTATTGCAATTGTAATATAATAATAATAACGAATTTAATGTTAATGTAAATTTAAAATGTAATGTTATATATATACTAGGAAAAATTAATTTATTTAATTGCATGTTTAATATAATTAACTATGAGATTTTAAATGTATATTGTGTTGGCAATAAAGGCTTAATAATAATAATAACCTTGAGTTTGAGTATTGAGTTTAATTTGTTTTAAATTAATTTCAAGGTGCATTGATATTTAGTGGGTAAGCTGAATCTGGCATAAATTCTTAAAAACTCTTTAAAAACTTTGTAGAATCAGGAATAACTATCACACCTGTATGCCTCTAAGGTTTAGGTGGAGGTAAACATATAGTACGCCACCAGGCAGAAATAATTACATACAATTATTTATAAAACATGTTATGTATAAAATAAGCTAGTTATTCCATTTATGCACCACAAAAATCCACCCTTAGGTGGATACGCAGAAACGCATATCCGAGAATCCACCCTAAGCCTATATTCCGTTTATCTAACTTGGTCTAGGGTAGATTATCAGATATGCATTTCCACATAAGTATCCACCTTAGAGTGGATTTTTTTTCGGGTGGATATACAGAAGGCCCCACTAAGTTATGTACCAACATAATAAATATTACAACCATTCCTTTTATGGGAATGTATGAGTAAGTAGGGAGCTAATTGGATGAGAAAAATATTGATAAAATATCCGTCATTGTAAGGTCAATATGGTTTATTTTTTTGGTGGGAAATCATCAAATAATTTCAAACTAAAACCCACCCGTGTTCCTTCATGGTTAGGTAGGTATTTGGCATTGTAAGGTAAATATGGTTAGGTAAGTATTAGTCATTAGAACAATACTAATTAACCGGTCAACTACTGCTAATGAGACAATTAATTCTCTATTCCCTATAGCGGGCCACGCCGTATTGTACCTGCTAATAGGATCAATAGTTTCCTGACCTTAGAATTTCAAATGGCGTGGTGTGTGTTGTTTTTAAAGAAACCTTAGTAGAAATATTAATATATAGGGAATAAATTTATAGTTCAAGACATTAACAACATTTTACCGAAACCAATCAAGATCAGTAATTCTCCTGACAGAAAACTATGTTTGTTTATGAATTCTCACATGTTTTTGGATAGGAAGAGGTCAAGATGTTATGAGAGGCACGAGTAATAAACATACGCACCATAAAACACAGCCTCTTCTAACACACCTTTCGGGTTAACATGCTTATCTATTATCACATCACCGTGCCTTAAATAATTCAAAATAGGCTCAAAGTACTCTGGGCTACGGTCTATCAAAAATGCTCCAACGGAATCTGTAGCACTCGGGGTCATCAAGTAAACATTATTGTCATCAGCAAACATTCGTGCCAACATTGACAAAGGCTCTTTGGCCAACAGTGTGGATCGAGATGTAGTAAAATGCTTGCCACCAACATTCAGAGTAATCCAATCGGTTACAGCCTTGCCTGGTTTAATGCAATCGCCCAAGCCCAAATTTTGCATTGAATCAGCTTTAATATCACAATTTTTCGACTCTCCATTGCCGTCAAAACATAAATATAACTTGTCATCGTCTCTAAGTACTCTCACGTCTACAATTTCACAGCCATTTGACGAATACAATCTCAAGTTCTCTTGACTTTCTTCGAACTGTTTAGATATTTCCGATTTTAGTGCTTCAATCGTGTTTTCCACGGCCACAACTTTTCCATTTTGTTCAGATTTATTTCTGTAAATGTATACTCGTTTCATAATAGGCGTCTCCTTTGTTCTCAGAATTTTAATGAATGCTCGGCAAAATCAATATTATTTATGAAAAACCTTTGAAACTGAAAAAGAAACACAAAGTTCGAAATCACGAAATGTCAAAAGACAGTAGCTGTCAAATTATTTTTGCAGCCACAGATGATGAAATGAGGAAAATCACTGTGAAAAATCGACTAAACTTAAAAAACAACATGTTTGATCAAATTCTTTGTCTACCAGTCTTCGTAGTTTTTTAAAGTAACATAAAATTACCTAGGTACATGTAGTCTACAAGTACTGATTTACAATAAGACATAACCCAGACCTACACAACAACGGTTGAAACCATAAACAGATAGAATTCAATGTGTTCAACACTAATGTGTGACTTTTTTAAATTAATTGCTAACAACCTACTGTTTTATATGTCTGTGCTAACAACAAACACGCAGACTCACTGTCACGCTCTGTGGTAAGCAACGAGCAATGAAGATGTTCTGAAATGACGTTCACTAGGTGGCAGCACTGAGACGTGAGGTCCGTGCACCTGTAAAAGTGTCAAAGCGCCTACGGACTGAATGGTGAACGAAAGAATGAAACGAATAACATCAAATATTTTAAGTTAATTGTCGAACTGGAAGACATCTTGTCAAAGTGGCGCCAACTGGTGGCTTGAATATTCATGAACACCCTCATTATGCGAACGGTGTACGCTATAGGGAACGTGCACGAACTATAGATGGTAGCACAAATCGACACGAGTGCCACAGTGCGGTCAAAAAAGAAACTTTACAGACGTGTTGCCGTTTAAGTTTACATTATATTTATCTAATTTGTAATGATTAAAATTATAAAATATGGGTTCCGGCCGATTGAAATGATTGTCAGCATGGTCAGAATATGTGAAAAGTTCAAAAACTCTTCGAGTCCAGGCATGTCTTGTCAGATGTAGAAGAAACGGTTAGGAATCATGAAAATGCAGTAACAACTGGCAAAATTGTAGCTCAAACGACGATTTCTAACGTTGATGTCAAAATAACTGTAAAGCATTTTCTGAACTCATTTTTCACGTAAACATTTTGTCTATATTATTATTTATGTCCATGTCGCCTTCTTTTCAGCTTGAGTGCAATATAAATATTAGAAGAGCAAATTGCAAATGTAAGGCAGGCTTATCTGAAAAATGTAAGCACACCTGTGCTTGAATTCACTTTATAAATTCTCCAGATAGTGCTATATCGAAAACTAACTAAAATTATTTGAGGTTATGGTTTACTTACAGATTTGTTTGCATTAAAACTTTTTTACAAATAATATTATTATGTCATGTCATTTTTAAATGTTTTGAAACTCGTACTTACACACATGGTTTATTACTGCATTTATCCACTTTTGTCGTTTAACATGTAACCAAGGAAAGTGAGTACTATCCGTGGGAAAGTAATAGAATTTGATACTATTTGATTCATTTTTATTTTTCTTTGAAGTATTCAAGCATCCAGAAACACAATAATACATTTGCACTTAGTAATTATGTTTTTTTCACTTCTTTAATGAGATTATTTAATTTTCATAACGTGAAGTGTCAAACGTAAAAACTTCAGATTTAGGCCACCAGATGGAGGTCCCTTCATCGTGCACGTTCCCTATTGCCACAACTCTGTATAATGAATGAAATGATAGATTCATAACTCATAAGATAGGTGGCGCTGTATTTAAAAGATGCTCTGTGAAGGATTCAGTGGATTTTTTTTGTTGGTTATTAAATCTGAATTAGCTGTTGATGATGATGACATTTAGACTGTGTAGGTATCGCAGAGCCGTGTAAAGAATGCAATCGAAAGTTTCCTTTTTTATGAAATAGGTAGTTAGCAGTTCTATAGAAAATCATTCACGAAAAATGTCTAAGCTAGTGGGTCTATTATTGTGCTGATTTCATGGATACAGTCTTCGCGTCGATGTCGACGATTCCTGCCACCCTGTATATATACTTATTTTGTGTCTTGAATCCCCTTGGTTAGCTTCAAGGTCCCATAATTAGTTTTAGCTCTTATAAGTAATTTAATTAACATGTTTTGTATTTTAGCTCCATGACTAATGGTGCACCAGCAGTTCAAACTATGCAAACCTCATAAAAAAACACCGAAAATAAAACGTTTCTTTCATGCTAGCCTTAGGTATAATGTTAATAAAGTATCTACTGCTTACCTACCTGCTACTAAAAGGTAACGGTGTGCAACCATCCTTATCAGTATTTCACCTTTTAGGCGCGTTATGCGCCCGGTTTACGTAAATGAAACCATGTCCATAGTTGTAGTAGGTTTATATTCCTCTTTCACACAATATACACATTATATCGTAACGAAGGAAATAGCACACACAATTGGCTATCATGGAATACGAAATATACACTAATTACGTTGCTGAGCTTTCAGCCTCTCTCAATATCATATTTCTACCTGTTCAAAAACTGTCAACCATAGACCTCTCGTCTAGAGACAAATAATAGTGTTGCCACCAAACAAAGAGTGGGAACCATAGATATTAATTTGGTTCGCCACACCACCCCCCTACGGAGAATAACAAGGTATCACACAAAAAATTAAATTAAAAACATATAAGATAAAACTATAAATCTAGAACATCCCTAAATTTGACCCGTCTGCCAGCTCTGGTGGTGACAGTGCGTGAAAGGAATGGAGTAGTTGACGTGGAGGGAGTTGGTTGAGGGCAAGGAGAATCTGGAACAGGAAATTCAACAGGTGGTGAGGAAACCACTTCAGAGTCCAGATATGCTGGCTTAACACGGTCTACGCTGACCGTAGCCTCTCTTCCGTTCATCTCCAAGGTAAGGGTTTTGTCCCTTCTCCTCAGGATGCGGTATGGGCCAGTGTATGGAGGTTGTAGAGGCCGTCGAACCGTGTCGTCGCGGAGTAAGACATGGGTCGACGTCGCCAAATCTTTGAAAATGAAGGTTGACGGTCGAGCGTGTCGTGAGGCTGGTATCGGACGGAAGATTTCCATCCTGCTCCTCAACTCCGTGACGAAATCTGTGATGTCATTTGGGCTCCTGGGTTCTTCAGCTGGAATGATAAATTCTCCAGGAAGTCGGAGAGGTTCTCCATAGACTAGCTCAGCGGATGAGGTGTTTAGGTCCTCTTTGAGAGCAGTTCTCATGCCAAGGAGTACCAATGGAAGTGCCTTGCTCCACGTTTCGGGATGGCACATTAGGGAAGCTTTCAGTTGGCGGTGCATGCGTTCTACCATGCCATTTGCGCACGGGTGGTAACTGGTTGTGCGAATCCGCTTGGTTGCGCACACGTTCATGAGGCGCCGAAACAAGGCGGATTCGAACTGACGGCCCTGGTCGGTCGTCAAAGTACTTGGCACTCCGAAACGGGAGATCCAACCAGTCACCAGCGTGTCCGCTACTTCTTCTGCCGTGATAGATGTCATGGGCCACGCTTCGGGCCAACGCGTAAATCTGTCAACCGCAGTCAGACAATATGTGAAATTGTTTGAAGGCGGCAGTGGTCCTATGATATCAATGTGGATATGACAGAATCTTTTTGATGCGATCGGAAAAGACATCAGCGGTGCAGATGTGTGCCTGGTAACCTTACTGCGCTGGCACTGTAAGCATGACTTCGCCCATTGTCGGCAGTCAGTGTTAATATTCGGCCAAACGTATCGCTCAGCCACCATTCGTAAGGTTGCTCTCACGCCAGGGTGACTGAGATTATGCAGTCGATCGAAAGCTGTTCGACGGAAAGGTAAGGTGAGGTATGGACGAGGTTTACCTGTCGACGTGTCGCAGAGTATGGAGGTGTTAGTTCCTGGAACAACGATTTTTCTCAATTTCAAAGAAGTAGATGAACCCGCCACTTTGAGTTCCTCGTCTCTCTCTTGCGACTCTGAAAGGGCCTGGTAGTCCTCCTCCAATGAAATGGTTTCAACCCGCGACATAGCATCTGCGACAACGTTGTCGGTGCCCTTAATATATCGTATGTCGGTGGTAAATTGGCTAATAAAAGTTAATTGGTTGAGTTGTGTTGGTGGAAGCTTGTCTCGACGCTGTGTGAAAGCATAAACCAGAGGCTTGTGGTCAGTAAAAACTGCTGCGTTTTGCACTTCTAGTATGTGCCGAAAGTGTTGAACGCTCTCGTACACGGCTAGAAGTTCCCTATAATAAGCAGGCCACTGAGATTGTTTCTCGGTTAGCTTTTTGCTAAAATATGCTAGGGGTTGCCAGTTATTATCAACTTGCTGCTGTAAACATGCACCTATGTGCATGCTGGATGCATCGGTAAAAAGGCCTAAAGGAGCCTCACAATTTGGGTGCGATAGAGTGGTAACATTGGCTAGGCTCTTCTTGCAGTCAATAAAACATTGTTCGAGCTCAGGCGTCCATGGAAATGGTTTTGCGCCTTTGCTATTAGTTGCAGCGACTGCGTCTATTAAAGGAGCCTGATACTTGGCGGCGTCGGGCAAAAACCTGCGGTAATAGTTAACCATACCCAAGAACCTACGCACGCCTTGCACGGTTTTAGGGGGAGGGAAATCCACTAACGCACGGATACGGTCTTCCGGAGGAAAAGTGCCTGCAGCATTGATACGGTAACCCAAAAACGTTACCTCAGCTGCCCCAAGTACACACTTCGCCGGGTTAATGACCACTCCATACTGGTGCAGTCGGTGAAACAAGAGTCTGAGGTGTTCAGCATGCTGCTGGGAGTCTTTCGAGTACACGAGGATGTCGTCAACGTATGCGAAACAGAAATTAAATCCCCGCACAACTTCGTCTATGAACCTTTGAAAGGTCTGTCCAGCATTTCTAAGACCAAAAGTCATATAGGGGAATTCAAAGAGCCCAAAAGGTGTGATTATAGCTGTTTTACAAATATCATCGGAATTTACTGGAATTTGTTGGTATGCTTTGACCAAATCCAGGGTACTAAAAACAGAGCATCCAGACAAGTTGTGGCCGAAATCCCCTATGTGGCGGACAGGGTAGCAGTCCGGAATTGTGCGGGCGTTAAGTGCGCGGTAGTCGCCGCACGGACGGTAAGTCTCGTCTTTTTTAAGCGCAAGATGAAGCGGAGAGGACCATGAGCTGCTAGAAGGTCGGGCGGTGCCTACGCGAATCATCTCCTCGAATTCTTTTTGTGCAGCTTGAAGCTTTAGAGGGGCAAGACGACGTGGTCGCGCTGTCACGGGTGGGCCGTCGGTAGTTTTGATAAAATGCACAGTGGTGTGCTTCACCTCTTTAGGCGCGCCAGGAGGTCGTGATATGCTCGGAAACTCGGTTAAAATGTGCGAGTATGGAGAATCAGGAGATTGAATTAGTTTAACACTGGGTTGGTCGATTGAGGAAAAATCAGTTTCAGCTGACAACCCTGTTTTGCCATCTCGCAACCTTCCATGGGCGCAGTCTGGTAAAAGGTGGTAATGGGCAAGGAAGTCGGAACCTATTATTGGAGTCCCTACTTCTGCGACTATGAATTTCCATGTAAAATCGCGTCTTAAGCCTAAGTTCAATTTGAGCTCGACCAGACCAAAAGTATTTATTTTAGTGCCATTGGCTGCTAAAAGTTCGTACGGAAGTGGCTTATTTTTACCCTGGGAGTAATGTCTAGGTAGGCACGAAAGATCGGATCCGGTGTCGATTAAAAATCGTCGGCCCGAATACCGATCGGTAACAAATAGACGGCGACTTGCTAGGGAGCAGTCGGTGGTCGCCTCTACTGACTGCTGCTTGAGTTTCCCTGGGGTACAGGACCAGACCAAGTGCATGGTTGTATGCACCTGGAAGCTTTCGCAGCGAATCGCCTGTGGTACCAGCACTGGCCGTTAGGAATGCGCGACCGTGAGCTTGAACGACTGCGGTTATTTCGGTCATTACTCACGGTGAGGCTGGTCACAAGCCTTGTTAGGTCCGCCACTTGCTGTTGTAGCAAATTTATTTGTGTCTTAGTGTCATCACTAGATGATGATGATCTACCTGCTGCATGGACATTCATTTGTTGCGGGCTGATTTCATGCAGCTTATCAGCAAGCTCGCCCAAGTCCTCGAGGGATGAATGTTTTTGGGCAACTAAAATAGGTATCATGTAATGAGGCAACCTATTTGTCCAGATACTTTGGAGTAGCTGCTCTGGAAAAGATGTGCCCGCCAGGGTCCTGAGGTGACGAAGGAATGATGAGGGCTTCCTATCCCCTATCTCCTCTTTCTCAAGAAGCCTCCTAATTTTCTCCTCATAGGACTCAGAGAAACGGGAGATGAGGGCTTTCTTCAGGAAAGTGTAAGGTTGCTCCTTAGGTGGCTCAATAATTATATCCTCAACCTCAGTTGCGGATTTTGTGTCGAGCTGACTTACGGCATAGTAGTACTTAGTCAATTCTTGTGTGATGCCGTTAATGTGGAACTGTGCTTCTAAGCTAGCAAACCAGAGACCGGGTCGGTCAGGCCAGAAGGGAGGAACGCGGATAGATACTCTACTGACCAATATAGGTTGAGATCTTGATGGGGATGGGTCTACGGACTGTTCACCACCAGTGCCAGGTTCAGGATCCAGAAAAATCTCTTTTCCCTCAGAGGCCATTGCGTTACTATTTAAATAGTCCATTGGGGCACAGACATACTACAAACAATTTTATTTTAATAGAGGTTTTTGCAGAACCTTTTTATTTATTTTACTGTTTACGCTTGCCTTTTGTTTGCCGGTGGTTGCATTATATTTCATTTTTTATTTTTCTATTGTGTTCTTTTTATTTTATATGTTCTTTTTCATACTGATTATTTAACACTTTGAATTAACCGCTGTGCTGCTGTTATATGTATAATTTTTGCTGCATGTTCCTTTTTTGGATTGTGTTTTTGGTTGTTGTTGTAACTTAAAACCAAAACATGCAGAATGCACAAAACATAACCAGAAATAAAATTTTGTTTTGATGAGGCATTTAGTTTAAAATTTAGCACTTAAAAGTTCTTAAGGAAACACCGTAGTATTTAGATAAGTTGTAGGTCTCCCTGTCGAGTTTGAGAAAAAGAAAAGAAATAACTTACAGCTTCCTGCTGTCGCACTATTGACTATGGAACACAACACACACTTTACGTTTCAAGTTTCTCTGGAACGCAGCCGGTTTACATTTGACGTTTGTAGACGGTGGTGACAGGCGACAGCTGTCAGGCTCTGTCACGTTTCGCGCGCTAACTCAGAAGTTTCCATGAAGATCCGTACAAGAAAAAATGGCGCTGCAATCGCGGAACTTGATGATTTTTCTTATTTCAGGTCGAAAAGTTCAAATACGTTGTAATTTTGAACAGAAAGTATGCCAGCCGAACACTATACCGTTGGTCAATGAAGTATTAGCTCGAAATTGCGAATATTCGTCGGTTTTCGTCGGTAATCTCGGGTAATGGCGGCAAGTAGGTATCGACCTCGGACTTGTTTACGAAGCCACTGCCTGGGATGAGTGTAAGCTCGTTGCGCTTCACAATCTGGATCCAAATTCTTCTCTATAAGCTGATAATTATGTTCTTCTATCGTCGGGGTCACCAATTTAGGCGCGTTATGCGCCCGGTTTACGTAAATGAAACCATGTCCATAGTTGTAGTAGGTTTATATTCCTCTTTCACACAATATACACATTATATCGTAACGAAGGAAATAGCACACACAATTGGCTATCATGGAATACGAAATATACACTAATTACGTTGCTGAGCTTTCAGCCTCTCTCAATATCATATTTCTACCTGTTCAAAAACTGTCAACCATAGACCTCTCGTCTAGAGACAAATAATAGTGTTGCCACCAAACAAAGAGTGGGAACCATAGATATTAATTTGGTTCGCCACAACCTTTTCCGGTCTATAAAACTAGGCCTTCTTTGTTGTGCTTTGTATTCACCTTTCCTATGCGCCACTCTGCACTCGGATGATGAGAAGAGGTAATCAAAGGTGTTAACGGTTATACAAAATGTATGTTAGCGATATTTCAGCGATTATCAGCGATATATGAAGGCCCTCGTACCATGATCTTCCTGCCTTTGCTCCATGTTACTTGGGTTTTCTTCTTCGGCAACACGTTTTTTTTCTTCCATTCTCCCCTGTCAACCGTCACTCTATCATTCACTCCCTTTTTCTTTCATATCGTTCCTCACTCAATCCACCCATCTTTTGTTTGAGTACCTACCCTCTGACCATGGTATCCTTTACCTATCTCTGTTCTCCACATTATCTGACGAAATACCTGTCAATACTCTACCGAGCTAACAAGCAGTACTTCACAGCAATCATTATTAATAGACCCATAAACAGTATAGATTGATTGCTCAGTAAACCCAGATGGCTGTCGTAAAATCCGTCAGTCTGTGATCTTGATCCATTGTATTGACGGAAGGTATGACAACATCGTTACGTTGTGAGTAATACGTAGGTTTTCGTCGAGATTCCGGGAACTAGATTTGGGACATAGACTATTGTTTTGGTGAAGAAAAGAACTTTGAAGACGGTAAAATAGTTCATTAAAGTTCTTGTGGTTGCCATCGTTGACTGCTTCGTTGATCCGGTGTTTGTCCACGTGCGAGATTTTTTCGAGTAGGTACTGGATCAAAATCAAAAAATCTAAATCAAAAGTCATTTATTCAAACTAGGCTGAGAGTCAGCTCTTTTTGAACGTCAAAATAAAATTACATAAGACAGTCCCCCCAAAACGCCCGCCCTTCACCACTTCCTAGTGCTTTAGCTGGGAAGAAGAAGTAGCGCAACAAACTCCCCAGCAGCACAGCTGTCTGTTAAGTTAGAAGAACTTGATTCTATACAATAACAGGTAATTCAAATTACGAAACACAAAAAAAAACATTAAATTTGCCACAAGTCAGCTCAGATCGGATCTTCAACCTACTGGTTAGCGTCGAGACTTGAACATCGAACAGTGTGTTTTTTCGACGCGCTGTTATGCTCTCTGTTGGATTTCCAACGTTCGGTTCAACATCGAGAGTTCAAAATTCAGTGCTCAAAAAAAATCCGGCTGCGATATTTTTACGTTCGGGCGTACGAGGTCTTTGGGTGTTCGCAAGCGTGTCTCCTGAGGGCTGGGCTTGGTTTCTCAAGTCAATCAAGGTGTTATTGGGTTATGTCTATCACAAATTTCTCAATAACACAGCTCGGAGTCTGTATTTGTGCTTAGCAAATGGCGAAGAGCAGTGATGGTGGCGGCCGCGATTTACGAATTGTAGGTCGCCGGTTCATATCCACATCGGTGTTTTACTTTGTGTAAATTATTTCAACAGCACTGCTCTCAAAACTGTGAAAGAAAATATCGTGATAAAACCGGCATCTCCCAGAACCAAAAATTCGAAGACATGTGACCTCCACCAACCCGTACTGGGCCCGCGTGGTGGATTACGGCCTACTCCCTCTCACAAAGAAGTGGCCTGTGTCCCAGCAGCATCGGTGGCAATTATAGGCTGATTATGTACCTAATGGCTAAGGCTCGCATCTCCACAAGGATATGCGAGTCTTTGCACATGGACTTTAACAAACCTAATTGATAAAATTATTAAGTGTATTTTTAATATGATAAAATTATTGAGTGTATTTTTAAACCTACTATTGAAAAAACCGTCACGTAAAGACGCACCAACTTTCATAGGTTTTTTTTTGGGTGTGGCAAAAATAACTTCTTCCGATCTGGGCGGAGCAGGAGGGCGTGTCAGACTTTTACTGACTAAACCCACCCGTGTTCCATCAGTTGCCTGTGTGCCAGGGGCCACGGTATCTCTTTTGAACAACCCGCACCCCTGGCAGGCATCGGCCCTTGCGGACCCCACCAAGTGGTGTAACGGTTCCAGTAGACAGAACATTATGAAGTACTTACTTACTTAGGCTACTTCTTCTAAGCGTATCGATGGCAAAAAGTTCAATCATCTTTGGCCCGAAATTCGGCTGGGCGAACAGGTCATCACGTCATACTTAGGCTGATTATGTATTGTCTAAGTACAGCCATCTATCACCACTTATTTACATTATCCACGTTAACGACACGAGCGGTTCATCACCTACTTATACCTATTGTAATCCCGTAACAAACACTAATAGAATAGATTACAGTAGTTAGTTGTAAATTGTAATTCAAGTAGAATGCACTACATTTCAGAAACTGTCGGTCGGCACGGGCTAGGACTGACTTGGATATGATTCGCGTTCGTGTATGTATTTGTACTACTGAGTTATGTGAACTGTGTAAATTGTAATGGACCAATAACCTACCTGGGTACGTAGGCACCCAGATTGGCAAAGCTAGTCTTCAGTTCAGAGAAGCGTCAAGGTTTGCCTCACCAACCAGCAGAACAGATATGAAATACAGCTCATGGGGCAGCATCTGGGTCTTGACCGTAACTGGCCTACTGTCTGAGGATGGCGGAGGGATACCTATGCCGCACAAAACCGCCGAAATTCAAAAGCATTTTCCAGGTAATTATTAGGTTATTGTTGATCAAAAAATGATTCGCGACTACAATAAATATGTATTTACAGAATTATAATCTTTAAAATCATCAATAAGCCCCCTAAGTTCTTATAAACCTACTGAAATGCTACTTCATGAAATCATGACATTTGCAATAAGTTCAATTCTAACTCAAGGTGTGTTTACACGAGCAACTAAAACTGCTCCAATCTGGTCAATTCTCGTCAACTATGACGTCACGACTACATCCAGCAATTTAGGGCAATGGCAACATGTGGCAACCTGTTGAAAGAGATACGGCCACACAATATCATGTAATATGGAGCAACTTAAAAACTAGGCAATACGCCTCACCCCCGCCGCCCGCGCCGCCGCGGCGTATCCGGCCGGTTCCTCTCGCAAAACAACACGTAAAAATTGCTCGTGTAAGAGCACCTTTAGAGAGTTTATTGATGATTATATAGGTGATCTTACACGAGCAATATTTTGAGCAATTATTGCTCGGCAACACTAATGGATCAATCTGGATCAATTAAGTGGAGCAATCCGGAGCAACAACAATAAAATGCGGAAATTGTTTCTTTCACAATGTCGCCAATATGAGTTGGCAAATATCCAAACGGTTTGGAAATTTTTAGTAAATTTTCTTTCTATCTCGTTTGTCCGTATAACTACATCTCGTTTTTGCGAGACGAACGAGACGGCGGAGGCGCAGGGGGGCGGGCGTATTGCCTAGTTTTTTAAGTTGCTCCATATTGCATGGTATTGTGTGGCCGTATCTCTGGCATCAGGTTGCTACATGTTGCCATTGCCCTAAATTGCTGGATGTTGTCGTGACGTCATAGTTGACGAGAATTGACCAGGATGGAGCAATTTTAGTTGCTCGTGTAAGCGCATCTTAATGATTATACTTCTATAAATGCATATTTGTTACGGGTGCAAAGCATATTTTGATCAAAACCCCACCTGATACTGACCTACTAAATGACAGAAAATTGTATTTCGCGTGTTACCCTCGCTTCCCCTGTTTTCAACTGTAGTATATATTCTTGGTATTAACAAAGATTATGCCATTCAGACAGCAATTACCGAAATAAAAACAAAATATACGTATTTTCTGGTTCGGAATTTCAATTCGCCGAAGCAATAACAGAATATCAATAATTTTGGAGAGATTTATGAACCCAGAAACTTATTTCCACTGAAGCCTCGACTCTGCAACACAGAGATGATAAATACAATTTAATCGTAACTCGAATACCGTATTGGTCTGTTGGTGTAGTGGTCGCAAGCACTTCTGCTGAGGTGAAATATTGGGTTCGAACCCAGAATAGCAAAGATGGCAAAGATATATTAGGTTTCTCTGTTAAGAAATTTTCAATAACAGTTTGGAGCTGAATTTGGATATCTATCTATAGCTAGGTATGTGTTCAGATAGCAATACGCTCAGCTCAGCTCAGGTAAATCTTAAAGGACTTGAATGTCATCTTCTGCTGCATCAAAAATATAGCAAGTCACTTTGTGACAACAAGTGACCACACGTGACCTTTTCAAAACCTAAAACGTGTTCGGAATTAAGCCTTGTTAATGTAACTCACGTTAACAAAATAATTCTTCATCTGCCTAGCAACTATGCTAGGGTCGGCTTCCAGTCATCCCGAATGCAGTGGAATTCCAGTAGTTTACATGGAGCGACTGCCTATCTGCCCACTCCACAACCCAGTTACTTGGCAATACGATGATACCCATTGGTAAAACTGGTTGTCAGACTGTCGGGCTTCTGACTGCCCGTAACGGCTGTCAAAGATCTACTAATGGCAGCTGGGACCAATGGCTTAACGTGCGTTCCGAAGCACGGAGATGTTTTGGTATGTAAAAATGGTCACCCATCAACGGACCCCCGGGGGCTACTGTTTGTCGAAAACTCCTTAGGAGAACACAAGCGCAATATTATGTTTTGTTACATCGAATAGAAACGTAACTACGAGACAGTTACATAATTTAGTCATTCATTATGCAAAAATATTCCAATTCCACTGAAGTAAATAGATAACAGGTACATTACAATAATAATACCTACGTTAATACCTAATTCTACGCTTCGCCTGGCAAGGCGTGTGCAGTCTGAGTTAATGTGGTATTCACAGGTAATCCTACGAGGCAAGACATTATTAGATGAAATAATTTATTGCACTTATTATTAGATGCGTTAGAATCTTAATGGTGGCATAGGAATTTGTCTAGACTTGTTACGTCATTGGAGTGTCTCGTAGACAATTATTATCTTGCTTAGTTTGGGAGCTAGTCAAAACCATTTATTATGGTTAGGTATCTACTGGTTACTGTGTGCTTGCATCATCTCTCTGCTGCAGGCTTAGCACGAGCAGCGATTTGTCGACGGAAGAATAGACATGACTATTAACTAAATGATGTACAATAGGAGAAGATAGCTTTGTTTTTCTATAAATTACCACAGTTAAGCATTCTAAACGAATCATGATTTTGTAGATAATCGTATATACTTTGTGACCGTCGAGTAGAAAGTTTGTTGTCAGTGTGATTTTGACAGTTCGGGAAGAAATATTCTTCTGAAATAGTCTACATTTATAAGGACTTATATAGTCAAAGATCGTTAGAAACGAAAGCCAAATGACAGATTGTAGAAGGATATCTACGGTGCGATGTCAAAAATGGAGAAACGAAATGTCACTTTGTATTGAAAAGGCACTGTCTATTCTTCGTAGAAATAGAAAGCGTTATGCTAAGCCTGCTGGACAAAGACTTTTCTCCCCCTATGAATTACAGTAATTTTGGTATAGGACTTATATTATGGTTATGACGTGTGTGGGTCATTACCTATATATTGCAAAACATTTTAATACAGTAACTATGTAGTTTCTTGACCATTCTTCTCCATACGAAAGGACCTTTTGGAAGTAGCTCAGCCAAAATAAATTCTATTTCCTTGTAAGTAAATGTTGTTATTCAAAAGCTACTTGAAAAAAAAATTGAGTTTGTATTTGCTTTTTGGTTCTGTCCAGCATATTCTGCAATCTTCTCCGTGGTCAACCACGACGCCGTCTGACTGGGTCAGGTCTCCACGTTTGATTTGCGTTACAAAATATGTAGGTCATGAAATGTCAAGTAAATGAGAAGTAGCACCATTCTGATCTACCTATCATTTAAGATAGGTTAGGTTAGCCTTACCTACGCCAGTTGTTTAATATGTCTGACCTGTAATTTTGGAATGCAGTCTTTTTTTTTTTTGGGAGGGAAATCATCAAATAACTTCTCTCGGTCTGGGTGGAGTGGGAGGGCGTGTCAGACTTTTACTGACTAAAACCCACCCGTGTTCCCTCAGTTGCCTGTGTGCCAGGGGCCGCGGTATCTCTTTCGAACAACCCGCACCCCTGGAACAACCCGCACCCCTGGATGCAGTCTTAGACCAATAGGTACGATTTTAGGCTCCATTTGCGAATTTCTTCATCATAATATGGTGCTGCTATTTGTCCTTAGGTAGCATCTTGTGGAAACCAGCATGTCCTAGAACCAAAAATTTTAAGACATGTGTCATCTATACCCGCACTGAGCCCTCGTGGATTACAGCCCTCTCCCTCTCATCGAGAGGAGGCTTGTGCCCCAGCAGTGGGAACATTTTAGCCTGATTTATGCTATTAGGTAATGCTTCGATTGAGCACTGCTTATATAATTTGTCATGATTCCTAATTAGTAATGAGATAGTTGGCATGGCAAGCGACAATCACGTGAACCGTTGATTAAACATCGGAACTTCTAGTAATTCTGACGCCCCCACTTTATTTTAGGTCAGGGAAGGCAGTATTTGTATGGGAATTTGAACTATAAAAGCTTTAGGTGAATCTCAGTCATTCATCACTCATTCTCTCATTAATGTAATTTTCAACAGAATGTATTTTTTATTAAATAAATAATAGTTTAAAAAACTAAAAACACGCTTTAAAAACTAAACTAAAAAAGGAGAAAATAATTTAATTCAATTAAAAAGCGTGGGGTGCTTTTTGAGCTATTTTTATAATCAATTAATGTCAAGCACCCCACGCTTTTTGATTGAATTAAATTATTTTCTCCTATTTTAGTTTGGTTTTTAAAGCGTGATTTTTAGTTCTGCTAACTACAAAAACGTGATTTTTTTTCCTTTTTTTAATTTTTTAAATATTTTTATTTTTTTATATTCCTGACAGCAAACCCTTTCATTTGATACCCATATCATGGGGGTGGATTTCAAACAGCGAGTCCGGCATCTTGGGGAGGCCGCCATATTGGATTTGTAATGACGTTTCTTAGCTAGTCATGTATTGTCATCAGAACTCAGAGCGTGTGCAAAATTTCATCCCAATCGAAGACCGGGAAGTTGGTCAAATTAAGATTCCAAGATTTTCTTACATACATAGTTAGTTACAAGTGAAGCTAATATAAAGCGTGTAATAAATGACTTATGACTTAGGCTTGGCGTTATGCTAAGCTGAATACCTAGTTTGGCGCAGATGTGAGACATGGATTGTAATTTAGTGCTGTTTTGGTTTTGCAAATAATTATGACTGCACGCAATAATGTGTACAATGTTCCCACTGCTGGGAAACAGACCTCCTCTTTTTGAGGGGTAGTGGGCTGTAATTTACCATGCAAGGTTAGTGCGGGTTGGTTGATGTCACGTCTTTGAATTTTTATTTCTAGAACATGCTGGTTTCCGATTTTTAGAGCAGTGGTGATGAAATAATTTACACAATAAAAGCTCCTGTCGGGATTCGAACCTACGACCTACAACTCGTAAGTGCGGCCGTTATCACCTGGCTAAGTACCACAGCTCACAATCTATGCATGAAGATTGATTATGTTGAATTGATGATCTTTGCCCACAGTCACTTAAGTTGTGAAGGCCGCAGGCATCCGCTGGATGCAGGACGCACAGAACCGCACCCTAATTGCGTAACACGCGATTAATCATAATCGGTTTCATTTTGACAGATCAACAATATTCATTGCGTTATTTACGTTGCTGAGCAGACACATTTTTCGAACATATGAAGCAATTGTTTAACCATCTGTTTCAAAATGAAACAAATTATGATGATTCGTGAGTTCCGCAATTAGGGTGCCGGTCCAAGTGGCAGAGCTTGGGGGAGGCTGTGGAAGTCTTTCGGCTAAAATGCTGATGATGACGATGATGATATTTGCATAACAGAACTATTCCTGACACCCAACAAATACGACTATTATTATATAACTAATTAGTTTAAATAACAGTATTCATAGACGCGTTCCAAAAGCGATTTTACATTCCAAAATATTTTCAGCTGGATCGATGTCAATAATTTTGGCTCGGCGCCATAGTTGGCGAGGTAAAGGACAGTTTGCGAAGGCAAACACCCAGCTAATGGGCGTTTTAACTATTGGATAACTGTATTTAATTGTTAAAACAGTGTTTCTTTCTTATCTGAGGTGAACTGATACCTAACAACAGGTAGGGAAACGATTTCGAACGAATTCTGTTGAGACTGTTAGAGATGTACACAGAATAAACGCAAGTCCCGAGTAGTTTTTTCATAATTCACAACTGAATTGAAATCAGTAACTTTTAACATTGGTTTTTGTTTAAAAAATAAAAAATAGTTTAGAAAACTAGTATTGAGAGTACGAGTATTGAGTTAACCAAAAAAAATCGTGTTCACCCTAACAAATATCGTATCACCCTTTACATTAAAACTATTTTCTACTTATTTAGTTTGGTTTTTAAAGCGTGAATATTGGTTTTTAAACTATTATTTATTTTCTATTTTTTAGTTCGGCTAACTACAAAAGCGTGATAATTTTTTGGTCAGCGTAATGCAACAATTTTATGAAATTGTTGAATTGTCGTCGGTTCTTGATAAGTGTGCAAAGTTTCAAATCAATCAGACGTTTTGAAATCGGTAAAAATCACGTAAAAAAAAATTCCGTTACATGGATATATACCAAGCTAATAAAAGCGGGCTAATAATTAAGTATTTTGCCATCATCATCATCATCATGATTTCAGCCGGATGACGTCCACTGCTGGACATAGGCCTCCCCCAATGTGGGGCATGCCATAATCGCCACGCTTGGCAGGCGGGTTGGCGATCGCACTATGGTTATAAAATGCATAGAGAACGCTGCTGCCTTTCTCTAGTAAGTCCCTAAGTCGCCTCCTACGACACCCACGGGAAGAAATGGGATGGTACTATTACGCAATTACTTCTCTGGTCAGTTTTACTTCTCAGTAAATGGTCAGCTTGAATGAGTCCAAAATCACGTTCTACATAAATCTTTCTGGATTAATCCTTGATCCAATTATGAAATTCGTTGCCAAATTGCCAAGATGTTAACAGTACAATTATCATGAAATTTTTAGACGTAAGAGCTCGTGTAAGCGGGAAAAAATGATGTATATATCTCAATTTAACTTCTCATTCTTCCTATGATGTTGCCAAATCATTGACTGTGAGTGAAGTGTTTTCTTTAGTGGATTGTTACTCATAGATTATGTTTTAAGAGCGCATGTCGTATTTAAGTGCGTTGCCACTTTTTAAGTGTATCTAATTTGTTGGCGTTGAATTAAACGAGTGATCGGTTAATTGGAGCTACTTACATAATATTACACGTTTGCTGAAAGCATGTTTTTATTTCGTGAGCAATTTTTTTTTTCGTTTTCCATACATAGATAAGTGGTGGATCATCTACCCAAATCTTTACAAATAAATAAAAATCAAAGTTTCAGTTCAAAATGTTGAAATAACAGGTTTTTACTAAATATACATGAAAGTATATACGGTACTTATAACAACAAACAAGCAATTGGTCTGTTTGTCTGTTTGTTCCGGCTATTAACCAAAACGCCTGGACCGATTTTTACGGGGCTTTTACTGGCAGATAGCCGATGTTATAAGGAGTAAGATAGGCTACATTTTGTCTCAGTAGCAGGTTCCCGTCGATAATTACTGACATCCATTCGGGCGAAGCCATGGGCACAGCTAGTGTAGGTTTTTACGAAAATCGAGCATATTCGATAATTGATACTTACATACTTTTAACCTCTATGTTTAAATGAAAAGAAGTCAACAGTCTCCTGCCCTCAAAAAGTAACATTATAATTGTTAGGTAGATACTGAAGTACGGATTCCATTTTTTTGAAGGTCGACACCATCCTGCTCCTATTCCAATATATTAAGGTTTTTTTTTTGGGTGGGAAATCATCAAATAACTTCTCCCGCTCTGGGTGGAGCGGGAGGGCGGGTCAGACTTTTACTGACTAAAACCCACCCATGTTCCGTCAGTTGCCTGTGTGCCGTTGGCGTAACATGTAATAATACATATTATTACGTTATTTAAAGCGTTACGTAAAGGAATCAAGTTTGTCTTCCTATAATTCAGACATTCATAATTTTCGGCCTACGCTGTTTCCATTTCTGGAGACAGGCCTCCACTCAGTGAGAGAGTGGGCCATAATCCACCACGCAGGCCTAGTGCGGATCGGTAGATATCACATGTCTTCAAATTTAAGGTTCTAGGACTTCCGGATTCCTCACGATGTTTTCCTTCATCGTTTTGAGAGCAGTGGCGATGAAATCAATTCCACAAAGTTAGTTATTTAGTTTGCTTTGCCTTTATGCCTGGTATGAGTTCAAAGCTACTCGTAAGTCGTGGCCTTTGCCACTAGGCCACCAAAGCTCAGATTCAGACATTGCTTAAGATAAAATAACGATACACCGATGAAATTAATGGTGAAGAGAAAATCGTGACAAAATTCAGGCGCCACGCCAAAAATAATACAGAATTTGGTTTGTCATCAAAGTGTTGATGACAAATTTCCAAGAATAGACCATCTTCTTGGTATATCTTAGTAAAGAAATGATTTTATTTTGTTATGAGAAAGTTTCAATACCTGGTTTACAAATAAAAAAAATCACATTAGGAAATCAGAAATCAGGGAAATTTATTACAGCTGTAAGTGATACAGAGTAGGAAACGCCCGTAACTTCGACCGAGATTACGGATTTCTTCGTGCTTAGAGAGTAGGCCCCCCCTGGCCCTCTTTGGGAACCCTAAAAGCTGCCTCAGTTCGACGAGTAAATACAAAATTACGGACAATAACAATTGTGATTCGAATATACGAACAGTTTAAGTTAGTAGCCAATTTACTTAATAATTTATTCCCCTTCTCCTTCTTAGTATGTCGATTACAATCTATGTACAGTCATCCCACAGTTTGGCTATGAACTTGGTCACTTTCAGCAGCGTCCATCAGCTCCTGCAGCGTGCAGACAGTAGGACGCGCTGGACAGATATTAGATGCCCCATTATTTGTAGGTCAGCACCAAATTTACAATCTAGAGCGGAGTCATCTGTCTGTCACCTGAGCAGGTTTTTTTTGCTTCGGCCTACCTGGTCTATTTAAAGACTTACCTTCCAGGTAAGCCTACTTTCCAGGCAGCTGTTGTCCAGGTGCGAGATTTTCAGCATGTGGAACGAATCAGTTATGGTAGGGTAGCACTGCTACGCCACAGCTTTAGCCTTTACTTAGACCGTTCACCAGTTATTTATTCCTACATACCTACGTATTATACATATTATATAGATAGATTCTTCGAATTACTTCGCCATCCTTTAAGAACAAAGAAATCTATATTCTTCAACTTGAGGATTTCCAAGAAATTGTATTAAAGGGTGGCAACCAATGAAAATTATTGTATGTAACCAAGATTTCCACGAAAAATCACATAAGAGATCGGGAGTAAAAATAAGAAAGAGAATATCTCGGTAGTCGCTGAGTCATTCAATTTACATCAGAGGCTGTTGACAACATCTTATTGTTGGAACAGTGTGTAAGAAATAGACACTAAAGGAAATGAAAATCTTTGACTATTTTCTGTTTCAAATGTGCTGTACATTTTTCATCTTACAAAAATGTAAATACTTAAACCATTCAGTATCATCACTGCCTTTTCTCAACTATGCTGGGGTGGGCTTCCAGTCCATCATCCGTATGTAGCTGAATACCAGTATCTATGTTCCGTGGAGTGACAGCTTATCTAACCTCCACATCCCAGTTACTGGGTGATATGCCTTGGTAAGACTGGTTGTCAAACTTTCAGGCTTCTGACGACCGTTAGCGACTGTCAAAGATCCACGAAAGACAGCTGGGACCACCAGCTTAACGTGCTCTCCGAGGCACGGAGGCGTCTCGGTATGTAAAGATGGTCACCCATCCACGGACCAACCGCGCCAAGCGTAGCTTTACCTAATTGATCGGCCAGTGTGGCTGTTATGCAGCCACAAGCCCCTGAGTAAACATACCACGTTCAGGTTATATATTTACACAATTTCTCACTAAACCGTTAATTGCATGCTTAGGTATGTTTTCCACAAAATTTTGGTTTGAACTACACTATTGAATTGGAATTAAAAAATCTACGACGAAAATTAAGGTTATTTTGTACCTCAACATCTAGTGATTTAAAATTACAATTTCATTAAAGTACTTAACCGAATAATCAAATCAAAGCTCTCAATTTGTAAATGGCACAGCAAAATTGGCATCCACAGGATTTTTTTTAAATATATTTGTTAAAATTTTATTTAATACTAGCTTTTGCCAGCGGCTTCGCATGCATTTGGGTCGAAAATTTTCCCACGGGAAAGTACAACAGGGATAAAAATATCCTATGTGTTAATCCAAGTTATAATCTCTCTGTAATCTCTCTGTCTTCAAAATTTCATACAAATCCGTTCAGTCGTTTTTACGTGATTGAGTATCAAACATCCAAACATCTAAACATACAAACTTTCACAATTATATTATTACTATTACTATTATTAGTGGGATAGGATCAATTTGGAACAGAGCATACCTATACGTCACTCAAGATATTGGTCTAGGCACAGCTCACGAGCAGATTTATCAATAAAGGACACGATATAAAGAGGGTGAAGTAATAAAACATAATGGATAGGTTTCTGGCGATCTTGATACCTAGACTTTATTGATTTTGTATTCTATTTGAACTATTTGTTAGGTAGCTTGGAATCTTTATAAAGGTATGTCATGTGCCTTGAGGAATAATCATAATTATTACCAATTTAGGTAATTTTTACTTTAACACGTTACTAATACAGGGTTCGTTTTCAAAGACCTGCTAAAATGGGTGTGGTACAGACCACTAAATTTTCGCCATGGGACCAATATCGTAATCGCGAAAATGCATTAGCTGTGCCATACAAAACTTCAATACCTAGTCGACCTTTTATTTATTTATTTACAAGCTTTTGCTCGCGGCTCCGCCCGCTTGTATGTCGGTTATCGCGTAAAAAGTAGCTTATGTCCTTCTCCATATCCCAGGCTATATCTCTGCTAAATTTCATGACGATCGGTTCAGCGGTTTAGCAGTGAAAGCGTAACAGACATACATACAGAGTTACTTCCACATTTAAAATATTAGCAGGGATTTCTTTATAATTTATTGTCTACCACAAAAATACATTAAAAAAATACACTACAAAATATACAATCGGCGGCCTAAATGTATGGGACGGATGTTTTATTTTTCCTGATTACGATGTTGGTCCCTTGGAGAAAATTGTTCAGTCTGTACAGTGGCAGTTCTTTGAAAACTAACCCTGGGCTGTATATTACTAGGCCTCTGAGTGCCACAGAAAAAGACGTTTTCAGAAGTAAATAGAAACTGTAAGAAAAGTGGAAAGATAAGGTAAATTAGCCCCTTTTGTTCTTAAATGCCAATTGTAGAAAAGTTAGTTCATAACGTTACATTTATTACCACTTTATTGACGGAAAGAGTCAGTCATTACGTTGTTTTGTATAATGGAAATACGACTAGTGGTCGCCCATCGTTTGATGTTTGACCTTATAAATATATTTTTTCTGCTTTCCTTCTTCAAATAACTTTAATCGTGCCAAATTTCATACTCCTCCGCCCGTTTGATTTTCGTAATAAGGAGTACAAAGATTTTGCATCACGTATTAATCTGTACCTACATAGATATTCTTAATTGCCATTCCAAGCATCAATGCCAACCACGAGTTCGAAGTGCCGGAAAACTTGCGTGAAGTTTATAAACGCACTCTTAAATATAAATGAAATGGAAGTGACTGATATAAAACATGAAGCGAATGAAGTGAAGCGAATTATTTCATCAGAATCTGCCCGAGTGCCTTCTCAAATACACCTCATTCGGGGAAAGCCGATTCAGTGCGTTACGCATTAAAAGTTCACGGAACTAAATCGTATTGGCAATACAACTCAGAGATAACCGGCAGACAAGCGCCGATGACACAACGGGAAGCACTCGCTAACTCCCGTTTTATTTATAAAATCAGTGTCCAGTCAGTTCGAGCCCGAGCACGTCCACAGCCAAAACCTCACGCCGCGAAAAGTAATGTCAATGAAGTTTACAATTTAGACGCCGGCGCTAATAGAAACATTCCGCGAGATCGCACGCGCACCAGTGCAGTCGATAAACAGTGTAGTGTTATTAAAAGCTCTATAAACAGTGAAGATGGCCAGTTTGGACGTTCCGCCTAGTCACCCGCCGCCGCCTCCTCCATCGAGGCCGGTGCGGCCGAAAATCACGCTGCAGATACCGGACTCAACCCTGCTGATGACACCTAGGGGGCCCACGACGGGCACCTCGGTTTACTGGGGCCAGCCGAGGTATCATGGAAAGCCTCCTGGTACCCCTGGTTCTCACATCTCCGATCCACATGGAAACCCTTACTTCAACCCTTTCATGCAGATGTATCATAATAAAGCCTCGGAGTTTATGTTCAAGCAGTTTGAGGGTTTTAAAGACTTTACTATAAACACGACGAAGCATGGATTAAGTGCTGGTGAAAAGACCGCGTTCTGGTTCTACAATAGATTAAAGTTGCTCTCGAGGAAGTGGTTCACTCATCTCTTCTTGAGTTTGTGTTTAGTGTTATACAGTTTCATTGGTGCTGCTGCATTTATGGCTATCGAGGGTGAGTAGAAGACTGTCTCTTATATTTAAATTTAAGCTGTAATTAACTGGTTTTCAGCGAAATTTTACGCAGTATTTAACTGAGAATTCATTTATGACGGAGAATTCATTTATGTTGGTGTTAATTTATGATTGGTCAATTATAATATAATAGTTGTTTTCATGCAAAATATGAAAACGATAGTAATCCGTTTGGATTAGCAGCACCTATTATACGAATTAATTCGTTGTATGGCCGGATGAATACAACTCAAAATATCAACATGATTGCAGCATAATTTCACATCATTTTGAAAGTTTTGAGTGCTAGCTTTTTTATTCAGCGTTTATCAACGGATTTTTTTTTTTAATAATGTATGCTAACATAATATTCTGTCCTGCCAGGGGTGCGGGTTGTTCGAAAGAGATACCGTGGCCCCAGGACAGGCAACTGAGGGAACACGGATGGGTTTTAGTCAGTAGAAGTCTAACACGCCCTCCTGCTCCACCTAGAGCGGGAGAAGTTATTTGATAATTTCCCACCTAAAAAAAAAATTACAATATTCTGTTACTTTAGAAGCCATCCAATTTATGATTAAGTAGATAGAAACTTGCAATCTGATACTTTTAAAGAAAGAAATAAAAAGTATTTACATACGCACAGGAATATCTCAAACTAAAATACAATATACATACTTAATAAAATAAAATTAATAGCTACATGGTCGCAAGCGCTACTGCTGTACCTACACAAGGTCCTGGGTTCGATTCCCAGGTCGGGCAAAGTGTTATTGGTTTTTCTTATCAGGAATTTTTCAGTAGCAGCCTGGAGCCTGGATTGGTGCCCGGTTGATGGCATTAGGCTCACCCCATTACATGGGACTTAAACATAACTGGGTAAATGTGGATAGTACACCCACTAACAGAGGTGTTCGATGCAATCATTGCAATCGACCACGTTTGCTGACCTAGCGATACAATACGGTCGTACTGAATGCGCCGCGAGCTCAGTGCATTACGGACAGCAACATTTCCATCATTTTGTTCATGTTAGCGAAAGCTTAACTTAAACGTAACATTGTTCTGCCAGTGGTGCGGGTTGTTCGAAAGAGATACCGCGGCCCCTGGCACACAGGCAACTGAGGGAACACGGGTGGGTTTTAGTCAGTAAAAGTCTGACACGCCCTCCCGCTCCACCCAGAGCGGGAGAAATTATTGATGATTTACCACCCAAAAAAAAAACGTAACATTGTTAGCTCTCAGCAATAAACCTTTTAAAGTTATTTGAGTGTTTAACTTAGCGAAACGAATCCCACCAGGTACCACTTAGATCTTGCCCCTACAAGAGGGCACAGGCAGATGCAGAGGTGCATGTATGTACATCTCTGCCCAACCGTTTGGAGAAACAGTGCGTGATGTTATGTATGTTAATAGCAACATTATTTTTAATATAATTTGGATACAAAAGCTGCGAAACTTGATAAGATAACTGACCGGAAAGGTTACTTTGATATCGAAAATGTCCCTCGATTATCGTCAACACCTAATATTTTGAAATCGCCAAACAATCTTATAACCTTGTAGGTATTCAGCCTATAACTGTCCCACAGCTGGGGCCCCCCCTCGGTCAGAGGGAGTGGACTGTAATCCACCGTGTGCCCAGTGCGGGTTGGTAGATGTCACATGTCTTCGAAATTTTGGTTCTAGGACATGCCGGTTTCCTCACGATGTTTTCCTTCACCGTTTTAAGAGCAGTAGTGATTTAAAAAAAACTCGTAAGTTGCAGCCGTTACCACTGGGCCACTATGAATGATGACATTGATTGATCCAAAATATCACACAATAAGAATGGTTTTTGATAATGTGTGATATTTTAACATATGCCTAAATGCCTACATTATCTGCCTGTATTGATCCCATTGTCTGCTGGGACTTATAACAGAGGGACTGGGCCATCATTCACTAAAGCCACCACGCAGGTTCTGTGCGGGCAACATAACAATATTTCCATGGTATACTAATATATGATCTGTTCCAAAATTTTCTAATGTAACGGTAAACGAACACTGTTCAGGTTATATGCTTACAGAATCATTCACTGATGAAAACTAGTACCAAAATCATCACAGTAAGTATTTGGAAGGTTTCAACTTTATGTATTACTTCACCATTTTTGTCAACAATTCAATCAGTCTGACTAGCCTTGTCCCAAATATGTTGGGGTCAGCTTCCAGTCTAACCGGATGCAACTGAATACCGGTAATTTACATGGAGCGACCACCAATCTAACCTCCACAACTCAGACACTGGGTAAAACTGACTGACTGGGTAACGACGTGTCAAAGATCCACGAATGAGATGATCAATGAGAGTCGGACCAACGGCTTAACGTGCTTTCCGAGGCATGGAGCGTTCTTCGTATGTAAGGACTACCATCAATCTATCCACGGACCAACCGCGGCAAGCGTAGCTTAACCTGATCAATCGACCCGTGCGGATGTTATTACTTAAGTACAAGCCCCAACTTTTTCCAACAATTACTTACTGTTTGAATAAATCTATATAAGTAAAAAGAAAAGTCCTGACTGACTGACTGACCTTGAACCTAGAAAGCTGAAATTTTGCACAGAGGTTCCTTTTATAATGTAGACAAGGATAAAGGACGGAGTTTTCGAAATTCTACCCATAAAGGAGTTAAATAGGGGATGAGAGTTCGGCGCGGGCGAAGCCGCTAGCAAAAGCTAGTAGTAATATACACCGAGTAATTTTAATGGTTGTTTTCCAGCGGCAACTTGCCATAAGGAGTACTTTCGAAGCATAAAGTAAAAGTAAAAAAATAAAGATGAAGATTTTTTATAAAAATAAAAAAAATATTCATCAATTCGAAAACGTGAGAATCAATAGTAACACTAGAGGTAACTTGTAGGTACCACTCGAATCGCACGCGCCGCCGACAAAGGGAACAGCAATGCATAAAATGTTGAAAGCAAAATAAACTCTGGTGATTTTTCACAATGGTTAATCTGCCATTTTTTTGTTTATAATATTTTATTTGTTTATAAAATGATTGATTGTATTACCAAGACAAAACCATTTCGCTGCGGGAAAACAATCATTAAAATTTCTCGGTGCTGTTGCACATTCATAATCATCATCATCATTTCAGTCGAAAGACGTCCACTGCTGGACATAGGCCTCCCCCAAGCTCCGCAACTGTAACCGGTTTTGTGCTGGGTCCATCCAGCGGATGCCTGCGGCCTACACAAGGTGAAGCTGAGCTGGCTGAGGCCACCCTGTGGGAGGCCTTACAACTCTACGTTGCGCATTAATAAATCGTATTTGGAAAATCATCGATAAAAACTTGAGGGCATAAAATTAAACTCATTACCTATTTAAAAAAAAAAAACACATTTGAGGTGATTTAAAATTAGAATCTTGGGTTCACTCAACTACCTAATATATGTTTGCCACAACAATGAAGTTTCAAAATCTAATCGGTTTCTTAACAAAAACATCTGAATCGTGCTACAGAAACCTAAAGGTCAGAATTGATTGAACAGATAAATTAATACAAGTTAATGCCAAGACATTTTGGAAACTCACGATCTTAGTTCTGAAACTTATAGATACTGGGACTTGGTAACTAACTTAAACAGCTCTCGATCTGTCAATAGGGTCTGCAAATTGATTTGCATTAGTTTCGTAGGATGTACCTTGAGAAGGCAAGTGTTGATATGAAATAGAACATACTGAAGTACCTATAAGGTTTACTTTATACCGACATGTGCCGTCCAGTTGACTTGTTATGGTCTTGATTTTGTAATCCTTCTGTTGTAATTTAGTTTTTGTTTATGTTCTAGTTTTACTAAGTATGTAACAATCCGTCCAATCACTTATTTTCGAGAATGCTGGTGGCCTGTTGGCGACTGTGTAAGTGCGTTGTGTTCTACGCGCGCCTCAAAGAGATGTTAGCACCAACTAGTGGGGTCCGCAAGGGCTGATGCCTGCCAGGGGTGCGGGTTGTTCGAAAGAGATACCGCGGCCCCAGGCACATAGGCAACTGAGGGAACACGGATGGGTTTTAGTCAGTAAAAGTCTGACACGCCCTCCTGCTCCACCCAGAGCGGGAGTAGTTATTTGATGATTTCCCACCCAAAAAAAAAGGTAAAATCTACCTATATCTATTTAAGATTTATTGGTTACAAAAGCTCTTGGTACACTTGTAAGGTTCCCGCAGACAGGTGCGACTAGACCGCGCGATGTGACTGGTGGAAGTGGAACACTAGAATGCAACTTACACTAATTCTGTTTAATTCTTTATTAACTACCGTAGTGCTTAGTAATGGTAAATTTTCCGGAATGCGATGTGTTTTACGACCTTTTTTTATCTGGACAATAAAACGTCTGGAATGCTTAAGTCTAGAACAATTTCAGTTCAACATCACTTCAGAAAAAATCGACATCGATCCGATTTGATTTTTTTGCAAGTTTTTTTTACACGCTTTAAATTAGCTTCACTTGTATGTTTGTTTGTTTGTAACGGACTCCTTTGGACGCTATTTTGACCCACTTTAAATGGTCAGATTTCATTGAAACTTGAAAATAATATAATAATATAAAAAGAAAATAATAATATAATTCGTAAATTTATCGAGGACCGATGACTTTTCAATAATTAAAAAAAAAAAATTGAGAAAAATGAAAAAAAAAGGAAAAAAAACACGTTTTTGTAGTTAGCAGAACTAAAAAATTGAAAATAAATAATAGTTTAAAAACTAAAAAACACGCTTTAAAAACCAAACTAAAAAAGGAGAAAATAATTTAATTCAATTAAAAAACGTGGGGTGCTTGACATTAAATGATTATAAAAATACCTCAAAAAGCACCCCACGCTTTTAAATTGCACATAAAAAAAAAAACAAAAAAAAAATACATTTGTATTTGTGTCTTCATTCACAATTTTTCACTTTTATTTAATGTGTTAGTAAGGTAAGTGCGTTTCTTCTACGAACGTTTCTCTGTCAGCGGTTATCCTCAATACTGCGATATTCTTTTGTTGGAACCGTTCTCGAATAAACTAGTTCTTTACTTTTTTACTTTATTTTCATTACATCAGTACCTATTAACACATTAAATAAAAGTGAAAAAGTGTTCAATTGATTTTTATAATTATCACGTTCACTCACCCAAATCCAAATTCAAACATCTTTACTTCTAAGATTAAAAATGAAAAAAAATAAGCTAAAAGTTTCGAAAATGCAGTATGACCAAAGTTTCGAATAGCGAACCGATATTCGGTGCGAAAATCGAATCGTAGGCAGAGATAACAAGGTTATCCTGCCATAGGATAGGTCGGATTTAAAAAGTAAAGTCTCACATTCACTGCCGTGCAATTTGGTTTGCTGCTATCGGAACCGGATTAAGTTGTTGTGATCCCAGCTTGAATTTGTTTGTATTTACATGTTCGAGATCAGAGTATTTGGAATCTGTACTAGAGAAAATATAAACATGCAGAGAAGTCTCATAAAATGAAACAAACTTTGATTCTGTAAGAGATTTACCAATGGATATCGTGTTACCCAGTAATTGGCTTGGGGAGGTCAGATTGGCAGTTGCTTCATTTAAAATACTGCTATTCAGCTGTATCCGGTGAGACTAGATTGAAGCCGACCCCTAAAAGTAGAAAAATTGTTGCAAAATGTAACCATAAAAAATGGAAGAGGCAGTTTTGGCGTTACTTGGGACAGGCCTAAGACCAGTTAGTTTATGACCAGTAACTAGTGATTATGCATCACTACACTTGATCCAAATAAAAAAAAAAGAATTCAACCTTTTTAGAACGAATTTCATCAATGCACCTGAACACGATCAGCACATCTAAACTGCTTTCAAGACCTGTCAGTTTTATAGTTGTGTAATATTGACACTTACAGATCTTGAACGCTGTACTTATGTGCTTATCGTGTTCAGATTCATTGGTGAAGTTCGGCCACAGTTATCAATCGGCACAGCTTCATTTTCTGCTATGTAAATTAATGTTTATGCTTTAGCACAAAAAAATCAAATCTTGTTTTTAAGACATTTCCTTACAAAAAGTATTTTTCTTCCAACACTCAGTACTATTGCTTCGTGGTAGCATAAATTTTCATAAGCATTTTCAAAACGAAACCAACAAACAACACAGCGCAAAACGTACTCATATATATTCCTTCCTTCTCTTGGAAGAATCTTTACAAACGAAAGTTCCTCACAATTCGCATCGAGCTATTGTGTGCACTAGATTAAACTTTACACTAGTTCAAGAAGCACAAACTTCTTCAAAGCACTTCAGTTTTAACGTTCTGAAAGCCATAGAACAGAGAATACTTGAGAACTAAAGACTACCTATGTACTTGATTCTAAAGATTTGGAATTCGATTTAAGGTGAAACTTCCAGGGTAACCCCCTAAATATCCCAGGCTGAGTCCCGGCCACCGTAGGCGCTGGCTTGCGGACGGCGAGTATTGGGCAGCTCGCTGTCCGTTAAGGACCAAGCCCGGGTCGACGGCGCGTTGTGTTCCACGCGCGCCTCAAAGAGATGTCAGCACCAACTGGTGGGGCCCGCAAGGGCCGACACCTGCCAGGGGTGCAGGTTGTGTTCGAAAGAGATACCGTGGCCTATGGCACATAGGCAACTGAGAGAACACGGGTGGATTTTAGTCAGTAAAAGTCTGACACGCCCTCCTGCTCCACCCAGAGCGGGAGAAGTTATTTGATGATTTCACACCCAAAAATAAAAAATATAAAGCCCTTCTCCACATACACTTTAACTGTGCCAAATTTTGTACTCTGTCCGCGTAATTTTACGTAAAAAGGGATACATACAAAGTTTTTGCTTCACGTATTAATATTAGTGATCTTTCGGATATCCGTATCCGTATCCGCGGATATCCGCGGGTGATAAAAGACTCGTATCCGTATCCCTATCCGTTACATTTTTGACGGATGTTTTACCTTATTAATAATTCCAAATTGCACTACTAAATTCTTTGTAGACATCCCATCATCATTACTGCTCGATAACCTTATAACACCATGGATAAAATTTTGTATTCATAAACGTTCTATAACTAATATGTCGTTTATAAATCAAAACGTTGCAATTTTAATGAAATCATCCAACAAATTGACCTACACACCAAATCATCAAACGAGAATGTCTGCCCCATGGACTTATTAAACAAACAATAAGTCCATGGTCTGCCCACTCACGGAATAATTGTGACCATAGACATTATTTTACGTACTGGCAACCATTTAATTGTCTACAGTTTCGATACTTCTGAGGCGGTGACGTCATTGTTATTTACAATTGACGAATAATTTGAAATTGTAACTGTCATTGTTGCTTGAAAATTGACATTTGGTGACACACAATATTTGTACGTCAAATGGTCAAATGTCTTTTTCTTTGTAATCAATCATCTGCTTTCGTAGCTGCTTTAGAGTCGGCCATTTTTTCTTTAAAACACTGTTAAAGTAGGATTCTGGCTTCTATAGCTTTAAAATAGGGTTCAAAAACGCTTTTGTGCTAAAATGCGTTTGAGAATAGCGCTTTTGGACAACCAGACTCTAGCAAGGTTTTAGATGTTCGATAACTTTTTATGAATAAGACCGTATTATGAGTTTGTTTGAAAATACCGAACATAACATATAAGTAAGTTAAGTTAGCTAAGTATCTCCCTCTCCCTAGCCTTCAAGCAGACTTGTAGTCGTTACGTACCCACCTAACTTCCTACCCATAATTCCGTTGCCTGCATTTTGTCCGAACCGATATTTAAAAAGTTTTTATATCCCAACCACATGATGCGAGACGGGACTTACTTCGAAGCACCTAAACGTGTGGCCTCTAGGAAAGCGAAACCAAAATAATACAATACACGAATCACAATTCCGATGAAAATTTAAATGTGGAAATTATTCAGGCTTGTGGTGATCGCCGGAAAACCACAACCTTTGATGAGGCGGACGTTATGGCCGCAACATGTGGAATAGTAATCGTAAAAGTTTGTGTTCGTGAATTGTAATAAAAGAGAAGCCAACAAATACATTTATTGGTGTCCAATGTTTTGTTGTTCAGTGTTTTCAGTACAGTTCAGTGTTTTTACGGAGGTTTTCGTAATCTGCCTTTTTGTAGGGATCTCGAAATTCAGGCTATATAGAACGGAAAATAGGTAACTGGTCTGCCCGCACTTCAATTGCGTAACGCACTATCAATTAGAATCTGAATAATTTTGGAAGATGTTGCTAATCCATGGCTTCATACGTTAGAAAGATTTGTCTGTTCAGCAACGTAAATAACGCAATGAGTGTTGTTGAGCTGTCAACATCAAATCTATTCCTACTGTTAGCGACATCGCCGGTAACTACATCTATTTATTTCCCAAATGAATCTCTCCTCCTCGCTGTCAATACAAAAGCTTTTGTCCAATTTTTGTCACACACACTGCTATAAATTCATATACAAGCATTTTCCAGGGCGCCACGACTTATCGTCTATCGTGTAGGTTCTTCGAAACAAGTTTCTGCTCGTGGCACCGTGCACCGCTCCTGTTCATAATCTTGTACTCAGTTAACAACTCTCCCATGCGTAAGCGAGACAGCGATAGTTATAGTCTCACTAACTCCTGGAAACTGTTGTCATTTCAATTGCAGTTCCGTACATGAAACTATAGAGATCCTTGTCCATATACACGTTTCATGCGTGTGTGAGTGTGTGCAACCAACATCGTTCTCACTCAGCGAAACAGTTCGTATTCTCAAAACTTTCTAACAAGTACGTTATAGACACGAACGTTAAACTTACGTCCAAAGTTTAATTCGTTCACGCCATTTTCTCTTAATATAATAAAGTTTTAATATCGTAAGCCTCTTTGGTACGCCGTTTCAATGTGTTAACAGCTTCGGAACTTTACAAGCGTTTTATTAATAGGTACTATAGATTGCTCAATACTGCTCTTTTTATGCTCTAAAGTTACGCGGGTAAGGTTAATAGAATTTGCAATTTATTCCTGAATATTCAACGTTCAAGTTCGTAACTCCATTTAACTTCGTGAGACATAAAGATCATCTGTCAGAACCGCTTATTCAGACTCATTCCAAGAAGTGAATGACGAATGTTTTCCAAAAGCGCGGGAAGGTGAAATGGCAACATCATAAGTCATTTTAAGTTTCGCGCTAATTCAAATGTCAGTGTCAAAATTTTAGAACTGGCTGAATGTTGACAGGCATGTTTCTATGTTTTGAGAGTGATGTTACACGTATTCGTCTAATTAAGTTGTTTTGAAATTGGGGCACGTCGAAAGATGTAAACTCTTTCTTGTAGTGAAGGAATTTCTTACATCTTAAAAGCATCCAGTTTAAATCTTGTAAACAAACTATTTCTCGTATCAATGTGCAGCTTCGTAGATATTAATAGTTTCTCGACATTCTTTTTAGATACTGAATTCGAAAATAAACTGGAGACACCGACATTATTTTTGTGTTAATAAATTATCTTTACCTTTTGACTAACACCTACAGACTTCGTGATTAGTTACATCACCTTACCTCGTCTTTAGTTGTTATTTTTGTACATTTTGTAAACTGTTTACTTTAGTCGGAGTATCTCGACGAACTCGGATAGTTGACAGGTAACAAAACGAGTAAAAAAAACAAAGAAAAAAAAGCGAGTAACGTCGGCTAGTGTGTGGTTTCTGGCTGAATTCTCGAAGTGAGGTCGTGATCGTGTGATCCTTGTTTAATATGCTGATTGTTTAGATGTAATAAGTAGATCTATGTTATTATATACTTAATATAGTATATATGTATTAATTTTAATTTTAGTGTTAATTTTATGTAATGTTAAAAGGCACGATGGGGTTGGCGTATCTGTTTAGATAAAAACCCCTAAACAAATAAAGAGAAAAAAAAAAAAGGTCGTGAATCTGGGAACAGCCTCTGGTTTGGCTAAACTAGTTATATAAGCATTATACCAACATATTGGCTTAGTGTTGACGGCCGCAACTTATGAGTTATAAGTCGTAGCTTTGGACCCAGACAGGCGTTTTACTTTACGTTAATTGTTTCATCACCACTGCTCTCAAAACGCTGAAGGAAAACATCGTGAGGAAACCGGCATGTCATAGAACCAAAAACTTGAAGATCTGTGACAGCTACAAACCCGCACTGGGCCCTCGTGGTGGATTTGCGGCCCACGCCCACTCACCGAGAGGAGGCCTATGTCCAAGCAGTGGGAATATTATGGGCTGATTATACAGTCAATAAACTTGCACCTTAAAAATGGGGTTATCAAAGGCAGCCATTATTACTTGTCTGTCAGTGATAATAATAAATTGAAAGTTCCCTATGCCGGTGGTCTACAATTACAATATTACTAACGTGTAAAGTGGGTAAAATATCCCATCATCGACTATGGTGACGTGTGCTACTTCGATTTGAATGCGGTTTTACTGGATAAGCTCGACACTCTGCTCAATAATTGTATCCGTTTCATTTTCAACCTCCGGAAATATGCCCATGTGTTGAACTATAGGCCTGACTTCAAATAGATGCCCTATCGCCAAGGAAGAGGTTTGCGTGCTTTGACTACGCTTTTCTCCCTTCTCAACTCTCCTACTCCTCCTCCTTATCTTGTGTCTCATTTCAAATATCTATGTTCTTCTCACACTAAGAATCTGCGTTCTTCTAATAATCTTCTTCTACTCTGTCCTTCTCATACTTCTGACTTTGTTCATTCTTCCTTTCATATTCAGTCTATCTTCTTTGGAATGCGCTTCCTCTCGAAATCAGGACGGCCACCAGGCGGTATGCATTTAACCGGACATTGCAGAGGTATTTTCTTAACAAATAGCGTAGAGTCGTCTCAACACCCCTACTGTCCCTTGAATTTGTATATATATATATATATATTAAGTATATCTTATAGTAGATATGTATGAATATATGTGTATTATTAGTTAATAACCTATTTATGTAATATTATTTATACAAAATTAATTATGATACATTTCATAGATTTTTTCATCATTGTTCCTCTCATCCAAAGCACCTGCCATCTAATCTCAGCACCACCCTTGGTTGACTGGTAGAGAATGCCTAAGGCTTTAAGTCCGCTTTTGTACCTTTTTTGTGAGCGAGAAGTTTAAATAAATAAAGGAAATTATAATTGGGGTAACAATTTGACTTTGACAGCACCTGTCACCGAAGGCGCAGTTCCATGTTCAAATGTCACAACTGACATGCCGTTACCGTACCTCTACCCTTTTCAAAAATACAAATAACACGATATTAAATATTTCTATACATTTCAGAAGGAAGTTCATAGAAATGACAGCTTATCGTTAAATTTGCTATAAATACATTAGTAGGTTATAATATCGGTGTCAATAACTGCCTAAAAGCTTTAGATATTCGACTGGCATTAGTTTACCGATAACATAAACAAAGCTATTACTGTGGAGCTGTGATTATAGGTAGGTATCGTTACATGGTATGTAGTTTACTTTCGTGTACTGCCTGTACTGGCATAATTATCGGTGTGTTACCTATATTTTTTGTTTGGACTAGGAAAACTCTAGTAGGTATGATCTGTTCTAAAAGCATATGTTGAAAATGTAAGCAAATGGATCAGAAAACGTACTCCTGTGTTTGGTCATTTGTAATGCCACTCACAAACTCAGTGCTATGATTTGATTATTTCAATACTTAAACCTGATATTCTAATTTTAAATCACCTTAAAAATGTTTTTATTTTTAATTTAAACAATAGCGTGTTTAGTGGTGGCCCCGTTGTAACGGCCATGACTTCCGAGTTGTAGGCCATAGATTGGAATCCAGCCAGGCGGTTTACTTTCTGTAAATTATCTTGAGGAAACCGACATGTCCTAGAACCAAAAACTCGACGACATGACATCTACCATCCCGCACTGGCCCACGTGGTGGATTACGACCCACTCCCTCTCACTAAGAGGAAGCCTGTGTCTCAGCAGTGGGAACATTATAAAGGCTTTTTTTTTTGTCACTATAATTGTTGGAAATTGTGGTGAGATGTAAAGTTGAAAAGTTCTAAATATGCATTAATGTTTTTCTAATTCCCTTTAGTGAGTAATTGTTTGAACAGGGAATAGGATAAGGGTTTTTTTGTTTTTTTTTTTGATTGGGAAAACATCAAATAACTTCTCCCGCTATGGGTGGAGCAGGAGGGCGTGTCAGACTTTTACTGACTTACACCCACCCGTGTTCCCTCAGTTGCCTGTATGCCAGGGGCCGCGGTATCTCTTTCGAACAACCCGCACCCCTGGCAGGCATCGGCCCTTGCAGACCCCACCGATATCTTTTTGAGGCATATAGGATAAACGTTAAGAATTAACTTGAACAAGGTTTGTTTACACTTTCTCCAATTACTTATGGAACAGGCTATAGGTTTGTTGTTAAATGACTCATTGAGAATAGTTTGTGGAGAGATAATGTAATCTAGTCGCGTATTAATCCGAAAAGCTTTCTTATGTAAATGTGATATTATTATGACGTGTTCAATACAAATATTCAACCTCATATTGTCACTATGGGGGGCTTGTGGATATGTAATATTAGCCGCACGGGTCGATCGATCAGGTTAAGCTACGCTTGCCGCGGTAGGTCCGTGGACTTGTGACCATCTTTACATACCAAGACCACTCCGTGCCTTGGAAAGCACGTTAAGCCTTCGGTCGCGGCTGTCAGTTGTGGATATTTGACAGTCGTTACGAGTCGTCAGAAGCCCAAAAGTCTGACAACCTGATCACCCAGTAACTGGGTTGTGGAGGTTAGATAGGCAGTCGCTCCATGTAAAATACTGGTATTCTGCTGTGTCCAGTTAGACTGGAAGCTGACCCCAACATAGTTGTGAACAGGCTGGGAAGATGATGCTGACTTTTAACCTTTTGGGATGAATGACCGTGTTTTTATATTAAATCTGGAGTAAATAAAATAAAAACGAAAACTTTTTTCACAAGTGTTTGTCACGCATTGTGACTCAGAAATCATTATATATTTATTAATAAACAGTTAAAAATACGATACTATCTTTAAACCAGTATCCAATGCCAATACTTTTATTACATCGTGGGCGAATCACGGCCACAGAAGTTACTAAGAACTTTTTTCCACGAAATATTTACAGGATTATTCACATAATTCATATTATTATGATTAGTTCATTAAATTCTAAGGATTGAAATGAATCAGAGCTTTGATGGTTTTATTATTATTTTAAATGGTTATATGAATGTTATGATAAGCACGTCCCGTCCTAATAAACATTAGTATTTTTATTGATAGGTTTTTAGTTTTCTAGCTTACGCTGTCTCACCCGTGGGCCTTCCTGTAGCCTTCCATCTTTCACAAGCCTGTGTGTCCTCGTTCCAATTTTAATTTAACCTACTTAAAATGGCTGCCTCCGAAAAATACTCGAGAATATTACCCTCATTCTGGCCCAGTCGGGTAAAATTAAAAATAGAATACCGTGACTCTTCCTGTGGCATTTATAAATTAAATATAAAAAGTGGATAATATCTTTTTGGTTCTGTATATCTATTCACATTCCCTGACGTCTGGTTTGGTAACGTCTTTAAACTTGATGTCCATAGTTACTGACAGTAGGTCTCCCAAAGATTTATGATAAACGAGATTTTCCTGCTTAAACGTAGCTCAGGCTGCGTCGCTATTAAAACTATGATGAAGGTTTAAACTAAGTCCGCCTCCTTACTCTCAAGATTCTGCAGTTATTAAAGACAGGTCACGTATGAGCAGTAATTTCACTTAACTGAAAGCACGTTTGGCCATTACTTCTAAGCTAAGCTTTCAAGCTCATAGGTCTTTTGGTTTTTGTACTCCTTGAGTGAAGAATGTCAAAAATACAACTATTTCTAAGAAATAAACCATAAGGTGGATGCGGTATGGTGGCTCGCGAAAATAAACATTTATTCAATCAACTTAGCCTATCTCAGTCCACTGCTGGACATAGGCCTCTCCCAGGCTGCGCCACAACACTCTTTCTTCCGCCTTCCGCATCCAGTCTGTCCCAGCCACCTTTTTAAGGTCATCGGGCGCCGCTAGGGGGCGTCCCACACTACATACACACACACACACACACACACACACACACTACATACATACACACATACACTACATTTATTACGTTTTTGTAATTTGCAGGTCATTGTCAGATTGAACGTTGATTAAAATGTTTAGTCACCAATTCGACACGAGAGACTGGACACTCGTGTGTCCAGTTGGTAAAACTTAATATCACTTATTATTTCGTCGTCTGGACATAAAATATTGTTACGCGCTAAAGCTAAAGTAATTCGTTACCACTAGCGCCATCTAGTATCGAGTAGCAGAATTAATTAAGTCAAGATCTATCTAGCAAGTTCGATTACAGAATCTTCTAGAATAATCAACATCCGTTCAGTCGGGGCCGGTATGTACTCGAAGATTCGAGATGGTTCGATTCCCGAATGTTCTATGGCCCTATAAAAGGCGGGAGCGGATCGGGATCGGGGTAGTATTGGTCAAGCGATACATGCGAAAACATTGAAGTGATCTTGAAGTGCGATTTAAAGCGATCAATAGTGAAATTGTGTCTTGTAATTTGTGTGATTAATTAAAGTGTCGATTTTGGTAATTTTTATTGGCAGTTTTTAATTGTCACGAACCCGAAGCTCGTAACAATTGGTGTCAGAAGCGAGGATTAAAATCATGCCGATTTTACCTAAAGACGACACGGAGGGTATCCGTACCCGGAGTCAACGCCAGCAGGAGACGGATCAGAGGCGATTCGGTGGAGCACTGCCACAGACGTCGGAGGGTCAGGTGCCGACCACGGAGGCCGGCCCGTCCACAGCTGCTCCAGCATCATCAGCGCCAGATTTTGCTGCCCTGATGATGATGCTGCAGGAGCAGGCCCGCCGACAGGAGGAACAGGCTCGTCGGCTGGAAGAACAGCTCCAGCGCGATAAGGAGGAACAGACCCGCCGACAGGAGGAACAGGCTCGTCGGCTGGAAGAACAGCTCCAGCGTGATAAGGAGGAGCAGGCGCGCCGCCAGGAAGAGCAGATGCTCCTCATGAAGGACCTTCACGCAACCTTTGGGAAAGACATGAAGGAGGTGAAGGAGAAGGTTGCCCAGCATGACAACCGCCTGTCAAAAGCTGAAACTCAGATCAGCAAGTTCAGTGACGTCATTGCTGATGTGAAGCAGGAATTGGGTAACCTCAAACTTGGGGATGGAATCGCAGCCCCCGTAGCTACAACACCTTCGCTACGTGGATTCAAAGTGCCGCCGTACGACGGGACTTCTTCCTGGTCGGCCTACAAAATTCAGTTCGCGGCTGTCATGAAGGCGAACGGGTGGAATAACAGTCAGGCCATGACTGCCCTCACCCTAGGACTGCGCGACCAGGCTTTAAATGTTCTGGAAGCTCTCGGTAAGGAAGTGACTTACGAGCAGCTTCTTGAGGCATTGGAGGCTAGATATGGAGACGCTCACCTGGAACACGTGTTTCGTGCGCAGCTTAAGGATCGTGTGCAACGCAGTAACGAAAACCTGCAGCAGTGGGCCCTAGAAGTGGAGAAGCTGGTTCGTAAAGCATACCAGTCCGTACCTGCGCTTATTGATGGGAACCTGGTGCAGGCATTCATCGACGGCATCCGCGACCTTGAAGTTAGAGCTGCTGTGAGGCTCGGACACCACGGGACGCTTAAGGGCGCCTTGGCCCATGCACTGGAGGTAGAAGCTGTGCGGCAGGATCATCGTTCCCATAGCGTCAGGGAGGTTGTAGCGGCTACAGTTCGCGATCGTAATAGCAGATACAGCCCTAGGTGCTACGGCTGTGGGGAAAGGGGCCACCTTCGACCTAGTTGCCTTAAGCGAATTGCAGAAAGGGAAGATGGCCGGTCCCCAGAGGGTAGTGCGGCTAACAGCACCGCCCAGCAGCAGCAGCAGAAATACAACTTTGTGGTCGAACATCGCAGCAGGAAATGTCATGGCAACGCAGATGCATTGTCAAGAAGACCTTGTCCTAAAGACTGCAAGCATTGTACTAGGCAGGAGGGTAAGGAAGTGATACCTGTGAGGATGTTCAGGACAGACCTCAGCAACGAGTGGAAGGAAAGCATACAACGTGCACAGCAGGAAGATTCGGACATCAAGCCGATTCTGGAGTGGATGAAGGCCAGAGCTCCTAAGCCCAGGTGGAGCGACGTCTCAGCAATGAGTTCGATCACAAAGAGCTATTGGGCCCAATGGGACAGCTTGGTGATTCAGGATGGAGTCCTGTGCCGCAAATGGGAAAATGCTCGGGGAAACAGCTGTCATTTGCAAATGGTTGTCCCAAAAGCTCAAGTACCGGATGTTCTACAGCTGTACCATAATGGTTGTTCAGGAGGTCATCTGGGAGTAAAACGAACTCTACTGAAGGTACGAGAACGGTTTTACTGGATCCACTGCCGGGACGATGTCGAAGACTGGTGTCGCAAATGTACAAGTTGTGCAGCTGTAAAGGGACCTCAGACTCGTAGTAGAGGTGCATTGAAATTATACAATGTCGGTGCACCATGGGAGAGGATAGCCCTTGACGTTGCGGGCCCGTTTCCGGAAAGTGAAAGTGGTAACAAGTATTTCATGGTTGTGATGGATTACTTCACTAAGTGGCCGGAAGTCTTCGCTATTCCAAATCAAGAAGCTTCGACAGTTGCAGATAAATTAGTTCATGAAGTCTTCTGCCGTTTTGGAGTACCTTTAGAGATTCACAGTGATCAAGGAAGGAATTTTGAGTCCCAAATATTCCAGGAAACTTGTCGAGTTATGGGTACTCATAAAACAAGAACAACATCTTACCACCCACAATCGGATGGAATGGTGGAACGATTTAATCAGACATTAGAGAGGTACCTAGCAAAAGTTGTGGAAAATCGGCAACGGGATTGGGACAAACACATACAACCATTTTTGTTGTCCTATCGAAGCGCAGTCCACGAAAGTACATCGGTGACACCAGCTTTCGCAAACTTTGGAAGAGAATTACGACTGCCTGCAGACCTGATCACCGGAATACCACCTGATGCCCCACGCAATATAACCGATTATGCGAACGACTTGCGGAACAAGATGAACGACATTTATGAGCATGTCAGACAATCAGGCCAGCAAATGTCTGAAAAGATGAAAACCCGTTATGACCGCAAAATGAACAATAAAGGGTTTGACGAAGGTTCACTAGTGTGGTTGCACAATCCAGTCCGCAGCAAAGGGAAATCTCCTAAGCTTCAAGCTAAATGGGACGGACCGTACCGGATTGTGACAAAGATCAATGACGTAACGTACCGGATACAGAAAGGTGCAAGATGTACTCCTAAGATCGTCCATGTGGATCGACTGGCGCGTTACTATGGGGCCGAAAATGCTCGGGACGAGCATGTCTTAGGAGGGGGCAGTGTTACGCGCTAAAGCTAAAGTAATTCGTTACCACTAGCGCCATCTAGTATCGAGTAGCAGAATTAATTAAGTCAAGATCTATCTAGCAAGTTCGATTACAGAATCTTCTAGAATAATCAACATCCGTTCAGTCGGGGCCGGTATGTACTCGAAGATTCGAGATGGTTCGATTCCCGAATGTTCTATGGCCCTATAAAAGGCGGGAGCGGATCGGGATCGGGGTAGTATTGGTCAAGCGATACATGCGAAAACATTGAAGTGATCTTGAAGTGCGATTTAAAGCGATCAATAGTGAAATTGTGTCTTGTAATTTGTGTGATTAATTAAAGTGTCGATTTTGGTAATTTTTATTGGCAGTTTTTAATTGTCACGAACCCGAAGCTCGTAACAATATCTACGATTCACGACCGAATAAAATATGGCCATTTTATAACATTATTTCATTTAATTCCTATAAAAAATTACTTTATCATGAAATAGTAATTCAATGAACTTAGAGCGGTTGTATTGGTTATTTAAATGATTATATGAATTATGTGAAAACATACGTGTTACGTGTCCGCTGGATGAGGGAAGCACAGAACCGATCAAAGTGGCGGAGCTTGGGGGAGGCCTATGTCCAGCAGTGGACGTCTATCGGCTGAAATGATGATGATGATGATACGTGTTACGGTGATGAATCATATTTTATCAACATACAACTTGTCCTAACCAGTAAATTGCATTAAAAAAAAAGTATGAAAATGTGTTGGCGTTTCCCCCGTATAATCAATAATTAAAATTGTATTTTTCGAAAGTAGTGGCTTTTGGCTAAGTAATATTAGTCGCACGGATCGATCGACCAGGTTAAGCTACGCTTGCCGCGGTTGGTCCGCGGATGGGTGACCATCTTAACATACCGAGACCTCTCCTTGCCTCGGAAAGCACGTTAATCCGTTGGTTCCGGCAGTCATTTGTAGATCTGTGGCAGTCGTTACAGGTCGTCAGAAGCCCGAAAGTCTGACACCCAGTCTTTCCAAGGGGTATCGTATTACCCAGTAACTGGGTTATGGAGGTCAGATAGGCAGTCGCTCCATGTAAAATACTGGCATTCAGCTGCATCCGGTTAGACTGGAAGCTGACCCCAACATAGTTGGGAAAAGGGGTAGGCAGATGATGATTCTTCGAAATGGGCTACTGTGATGATTATTATACGAGTATGAATTTTATTTATTTATTTATTACATTTAGAAAAACAAACAGTAGTATATTCAGCATAAATAGAAAATCTTAAAATTTTACATAACAAATATACTACCCACAACATTTTCCACAGTTTACTAGAAACAAGCTGTTAGCAAACATTAACTGTAGCAGGGCTAACTTATTGAAAAATAAATTAAAAGAAAAAAAAACAAACAATATTCTTTTTAAAAATTTTGGTCAATAGAACAGAGATTCTTCTTTCTATGTGTTTTCCCACTGCAGGGCAAAGCCTCTTTCTTAGTTTTTCCACAATTCTTCTGTCCATGTTGTTCCAAAGGGTACCTTGCAGTAGTAGGTACCCGCACATTTTTAATCGACTTCAAAAAAAGAGGTTATCAATTCGACATGTTTATATATTTTTTATTTTTGTTCGGAAGGGGTTTATTTCGAAATGTTCGCATTTAAATTTCATTTAGATCTCATGATGAGTTTTGGAGACAGACAACGGAACTCTTCAAAAAATGACAGCAACTCAATCGCGATTGCTGCTATCGCATAAATATATACTGTCCTGATGAAATTTCGAATTGTGTGGGGTAAAAACTAAAAAAAAAAACAACCGGCTTCCAAAAAAACACTACAAAGTGAAAAATAACTTTAATTTCCTAAGCCAGTTACAAAAAAATAAAAAAAATATCCAAAGACACCGACTTCAGAAATCAAAGTAATTTTTCAATTTGTAGTGTTTTTTTGGAAGCCGGTTGTTTTTTTTTTTAGTTTTTTATTCCAGTTGTGCTCAACAGAACGGAGTCTCTTTTCTTAGGACAATCTAGAGTCTAGACAAAATCAAACTGGTTGCTAATTGAATTGTACATATAATTAATTATATTTATGACATTGATTTACACTCAGTAATTATTTTAACTCACACACTGACTCATTACTTGTTAATATTGTAGGAAAATCATACCTATACTTACTTTTACAATGTTTGTAAATGTGTGAACACCATGTATCTATCACAGAATTAATTTATCTGATTGCTTCAATTTGATTCTTTTTACCCATTTTGGTATGGTAATTTTATTCTGGGTGCATCGTTTTCACACATAATCATATAATGAATGTAAATATTGTACTTGAAAGATTTTAAAAGAGTAACGGTGGAGTTTCTTGCCCATTCTTCTCCATACGAAACTACATTTTGGAAGGGGCGACTAGAATCAATTCTATTTCAATGTAAATGTTGACGTTCAAAAGTGCCTTTTAAGTGCCTATTTGAAATAAATGCTTTGACTTTGACTTTAGTTTTTTTTTTTTGTACCTACGTAGATACATTATACTAACGTACAACTGCTATGTTAAAAGGCACGATGGGGTTGGCGTATCTGTTCAGTTAAAAATCCATAAACAAATAGAGAGGAAAAAAAAGCTGCTATGTTCTTGTCATATTATTTCTTCATTTTCCCTTGCCCTACATATAGATTATTCAATGCCACAGTAAAAAAATAACAGCGTAGGTAACGCGATCTTGAAAACTAAATGGCATTGACTGAGAGGTATTTATGTCTTTAAGAAAATAATTCGGTTTCATAAACTATCGTATTCTTTGACACTGTAAAATTAAGTTAACTGCAAACGGCTTTAAGAATACTGTGTGGTTTTAGTTGTTAATTGCCTAATGTTACCCCTTTTACTGGAGCGCAATGGTGGTCCAGTGGCAAAGGCCGCAACTTTCGAGTTGTAGGTCGTAGGTTCGATCCCAGACAGGCGCTATCATCATCATAATTTCAGCCGATAGCCGTCTACTGCTGGACATAGGCCTCCCCCAAAAGGCAGTGGTTTGCCATAATCGCCACGCTTGGCAGGCGGGTTGGCGATCGCAGTAGGTATGGTGGTAAAATGCATAGAGAACGCAGCTGCCTATTCTCTGGTAAGTCCCTTAGTCGCCTTCTACGACACCCACGGGAAGAGATGGGATGGAGCTATTCTTTACGTCCGACACCACACGGAACAACAGCAGTCTCATTTTGAATTAGCCAAAATTTCATAATTAATTTGCCAAAGTTGGTACGTTTAATGGGTGTAGTTCCGCGTAAAAATCTGTAGCTTGCCAAAAAGGAAATGATCACGCACTTGCATTAATGAACACCCGTAAAGTACAGCGAATTTTGGCAGCAGGCCGGGAAAATGATACAAATTATTAATACGAAATTTGTTCTAAAACTGAGGATAACGTATCTACTGGAAATCTCACCAACTGCAGTGTTATTTTTTAATTTTGGATATCAATGACTTGCAGTGAACGAAAACATTGAGAGGAAAGAGGTCTATGCTGCAAAAGGTCTGAGGGTTTTCGATATCGGAAAGCGTATTAGAGAACTCAAATGCTGCTGGGCAGAATACCTGGCAAGGTGCAGGGATGATGGGTAAAGTAAGGCTGTGACAGAGTGACGTTCAAGGACTGGAAAACGAGATGTCTGTCGTTGAGCGGCGAGTTGGGCAGACGACATTGTTGCCATCGCGGGTGAAACCTGGATGAGGCTGGCACAGAAGCGTGGGGATTGGCACAAGGAAAGTGAGGCCTATATCCAGCAATGGGTGAAGTCGGGCTGTGGGTGATGATAATGATGCTGTAAAAGTCTTTCCGTGAAAAGTTAGGTTAACTGAGCTGTCATTCCACCCGCTGCTAGGGATTGACGATATTGACTCTTCAAGCTCGTGAGCTTGAAGAAACTTAGGTGACGTCTCACCTACGTTTTCACGATGAGATTTTATACAGAAGAGACTAGCTAGACTAAACCACCGCTATTAACTTATGTTTAACCATACATTTTGGAGGATTAAGTTTGGCATAACCTTAAACCTTTACTCGGGTTCAGGTTCAGTCAGAAGCTTTGCCCTGTAGTGACTGGGACATATGAGAAGAAGATTTGCCCTGATGGGTAATGATATAGGGGTCGATAAAGTATAGAGTAGTCTCGTAAAAATGAGAATTTAAAAAGTGCCAACGATTTAAAGTCTCCACATAAACGTCTCTATAAAAATATGTTAAAATACGACGTCCTCAGACATTCTAGTAATTAACGTAGTCGTAAAAACAAGAAAATCGATGGAGTTAGTTTTTATTTTTATTTAGAAGTCAGTTATAGTGATTTATGTGTCCTACGCAACGTTTGTGACCTCATAACTACTAAACTGATTCTAAACGGTGTCATCTGCTTCATGGTCATTGATTTCAGGAATGCTACACACCAATTCATTACGCCTTTTTCCATGGGTGGGGAAAATTACAGAACACCAACTGCCACGAATACGAATAATGGAATGTTTGGCTGCTGTTACCTATACTTATGATCCGGAGGACACGGTGGAGCATACGGTGGAGGTCTGCCCAGCTTGGGCGGCCCTAGTCGCCGCAGGAGACGTCCTGGGCATCGGGAATCCCAGGCCGTCCACGGCGCTTTGTGTTCCACGCGCGCTTCAAAGCGATGTCAGCACCAACTGGTGGGGTCCGCATCCATGGGCCAATGTCTGCCAGTGGTGCGGGTTGTTCGAAAGAGATACCATGGCCCCTGGCACACAAGCAACTGAAGGAACACGGGTGGGTTTTAGTCAGTAAAAGTCTGACACAATAGAGCGGGAAAAGTTATTGATGATTTCACAATCTTAAAAAAAAAACAGCGTTATCTGCTTCATGGTCATTGATTTCCGGATTGCTACACACATAAATTCTTTGCCCCTTTTCCCATGGTGGTATTTAGAAATCACAAGAATGAATGCTACGTGCTACTAATACGATTATTATAGAACATTTGGCTGCTGTAACCAATACCTATGATAGACGAGCAATAGGGACTTTAAAACAAAGGAAGAAAGCACTTTATCACTTAATTCTTCCTTATCATAGTTCACAAAACAGCGCTTATTAAAGTTGTGCAATAATTTAAATGTATTTATTGGTCGTCCCGTGTGGTGCCGGACGGAAAAAAATAGCACCATCCCATTTCTTCCCGTGGGTGTCGTAGAAGGCGACTAAGGGACTTACTAGAGAATGGGCAGCAGCGTTCTCTACGTAATTGACCACCATACTGCGATCGCCAACCCGCCTGCCAAACGTGGCGATTATGGCAAATCGCCCCTTTTGGGGGAGGCTTATGTCCAGCAGTGGACGTCTTTCAGCTGAAATGATGATGATGATGATTTATTGGTCTATCTACAATCGTTACACTGTTTAACCAAATTAACACAATCCAAGTGCATAATATAAAGCGATAGACACAGCATGCAAAAACAATATTTGGTATCTATATAAAAAAATGCGTTGCAAAAAATGGTAATCTAGATATTTTGATGGACTTAGCACTTGAATTTTTGACCCATATAAATAAATACTTTTCTCCAAACATTCCAAGTTAGTACAATCCTTCTTTGGTTCTACACGACGTTGACAAGCAGCGACACTTACTGTGGAAGAAATACCTTTAGGAAACCATTTTTCAATGTCCATTCCTTCTCTGTAAGGCTGCCTGTCTATTTGAGCGGAGAAAAGCGAAGCTGTTCCAATATTAACCAATACAATTTAAACTCCGTTATCACGAATCGTCAGCAGGTGATGAAATGAATTACACAAGCGCCTGTTTGGGTTTGAGCCCACGACCAGTAACTCAGACCTAAAGTTGGGGTCGATACCACTGGGACACAATCACTGCTCTTTAGTTCCATTTAAAGTTGGGGTCGATATCACTGGGACACAATCACTGCTCTCTAGTTCCATTTAAAGTTGGGGTCGATATCACTGGGACACAATCACTGCTCTCTAGTTCCATTTAAAGTTGGGGTCGATACCACTGGGACACAATCACTGCTCTCTAGTTCCATTTAAAGTTGGGGTCGATACCACTGGGACACAATCACTGCTCTCTAGTTCCATTTAAAGTTGGGGTCGATACCAATGGGACACAATCACTGCTCTCTAGTTCCATTTAAAGTTGGGGTCGATACCACTGGGACACAATCACTGCTCTCTCATCATCATCATCATCATTTCAGCCGAAAGACGTCCACTGCTGGACATAGGCCTCCCCCAAGCTCCGCCACTTCGCCCGATTCTGTGCTTCCCGCATCCAGCGGACTCCTGCGGCCCTCACAAGGTCATCGGTCCACCTTGTGGGAGGCCTTCCAACTTTACGTCTTCCAGTGCGCGGTCGCCACTCCAGAACTTTTCGACCCCATCGGCCACTGCTCTCTAGTTCCATTTAAAAGGCTAATATGTATTTTTGTTTTGGTATCATCGTTTTAGTAATGCCTATGACACATTCTTTTTGACGAAGTGTGTTCGTGAAAACTGACTGGATTTTTATATTAGCAAGTAGATGACTCATGCAGTCAATTTATTATTGTAAACCATTTTCTCAGGGCTCGCGAGAAACATGTTTTATTTTTATACAGCCCGTACCTATCTGTTGACAGTTCATGTACTGAAGATTTGTCGGTCTCTGGCTTTTAATAATCATCGGGCGGGCTTATGAAATGGTTTACATTTCAGAATAATTAGGGACAGTATGAAAAAACCTTGACTGACTGATATATGCACGGTTGGCACAGTGGATAAGCGTTTGATTGCTGCGCTGCGTGTCGCGGGTTCGATTCCCGCACGGAACAAATATTTATATGATCCAAAAATAAATTGTTCCGGGTGTGGCTGTTTGTGTACGTGAGTTTAAATGTTTGTAAACGCACCTACAATACAGGAGAAATTCCTAGTGTGGGGCACCGTTTAAAAAAAAATATGTACGTTAAAGTTATATACTTTTTGTACTCATTCTTATCTAAATAAAAATGTACATAAGTCTTGGGGGCTTGGTAACCCGTCTCACAGGTTATATGCCTTTTTCTGGACCAGTCTTTCATAAATATTAAGCCAGTTTTGTGTAGATTAAATTAAGCAATTAATGTCCACAGCAGAAATAAAATAAATAATTTCTCCTTCGGTGTAAGTAAGGCCAATCGACGCGCCAACTGTTAGCATGAATTTAGTAGATGATTGAAGACCCCATAGCGTAGTTTTTTTTTTTAAATAGTTCTAGCCTGTACCTACCTGAACCCCAAGACACAGACTAACTGTCTAGTTTGGGGTTCACTGGCATATAATAATAATATTTGTAACTAGCTGTAGGTAATATTTAAGCTACTCATATGTCGTCTCAACTTGTTGTTAATCTATCTATGCTTACTGTATTACCTGGACAGTAAATATTTTCTTGTTATTGTCCCACTGTAAGGCAAAGGCCTCTTCTCATAAAGAGAAGACACGCTTTTTTAGTAACTGACAAAAAAAATTCAACGCCAGTGGGGGTCTATAATCATTTACCCAATAAAGTTGAAAAGTTGTCCACCACCCGTGTCCGCGATGATACCGATTAAGTTCATGGAATCAGTTTTCGCGTCGAGGTCCCTAACACCCTGTATTTGCAATAAATCATTTTTAATTACTGTATTTTAGGCAGAAGGGAACTGTCTGCCGCTTTATAATGCATCACAAACCACATATATAACTATCTCCATTTTTTTTGGTTTCCGTTGTGAGTCAGTCAATCATTCAGGGATTTTAAGTAGGAGTCAGCTACAGCTAGTCTAACGCATTAAAATCGTGCTAAATGTTATGAAATTCTCTGTGGGTGTCAATCAATCACCGTAATACCATCGGATAGTCATCGATCCTTATTGCAAGCGTAGGATGCGATCAAAATAGTTTCTTACTGACAGATACACTGCATTAGCTAGATTACAGTCTCAGTGCTGTCTTGTAAACCAAATTTTTTACTAAGACCTTCAATATCGTGATACATCAAGACAGTTGCTAGCTGCAAAAAGTTAGAGTTTGGTTATAATTGACTACATCGTTGATCTAGTGGTCGCCAGGGCGACTACTAAGCTGGAGTTTATGCCTTACATAATCAGCCTATAACGTTCCCACTGCTGGGACACAGGCCTCCTCTCCGTGAGAGGAAGTGGGCCGTAATCCACCACGCGGGCCCAGTGCGGGTTGATAGATGTCACATGTCTTCGAATTATTGGTTCTAGGACATGCCGGTTTCCTCACGATGTTTCCTTTCACCGTTTCTGAGAGCAGTGGTGATGAAATTATTTACAAAAAGTAATGCGCCTGGCTGGGTTCGAACGCACGACCTACAACTCGTAAGTCACGGCCGTTACCTCTGGGCCACCACTGCTTATGCCTTAAATCCGGCAAAGTGTGAGTCCAAGTTCGCACAGACGTACAAATACCGGAGCGGGAATTTTATCAATTGATAATAATCAACGCACTGCTTACCGCCAGTGTGATTTTTCTATGCGTTGGAATATAGTAAGTTGGATTCTTAATTTTTGATTCAACGCCGAGAGGAATTTGCCCTTTATTACCCACATGGGACTTAAATATATGCAAAATGTAAGTGTACTATACAACATTATTTTTAGTATATATGCGAAACCTGAATATAGTTGGTTCAGTAACTGAATCGATTCCAATAATTTTTACACTATGTTACTTATATTTTTTCACAAAAAAGATTAGCAAGTGTGATGGAAAATGTTATCACCAGTTAATTACAATACAATCACCGTACGGTTTTTTTTTTTGGATGGGAAATCATCAAATAACTTCTCCCGCTCTGGGTGGAGCGGGAGTTCGTGTCAGACTTTTACTGACTAAAACCCACCCGTGTTCCCTCAGTTGCCTGTGTGCCAGGGGCCGCGGTATCTCTTTCGAACTACCCGCACCCCTGGCCGAACAACCCGCACCCCTGGCATCACCGTACGGTTAGGTACCTACTGCTTAATTATTATCAATGAGGACAATACGACGCTGGACGCGCGGGCGGCGGCGGCGCGGCGGTCGCGTGCTGACCATGTTTCTGTAGACAACTAGGTAACATAAGAAGCTTATAACTTTGTGATTTTTTATGATACAGTTTTGAAAATACATAGATACTTTACATACAAATACTAGACACGTGTTTCAGGTTTCGCATATACTACAACTAGGGTTGTATGCCTCTACTTATCCCTTTAGAATAAAGGCTTGATGTTATAACGTCTAGAACAAATAATTTTAGGTTCTAGAATAACTTTCATTATCAGTCTACAGCAGTCCACTGCTGGACATAGGCCTCTCCAATTTCACGCCATTCAGCTCGATTCTCGGCAACTCTCATCCAGTTGCTACCAGTAACCCTGCGAAGATCGTCACTCCCCCTAGCCTGAGGGCGTTCTACCTTACGTTTTCCGGTTCGCGGTCTCCACTCAAGAACACGTCTACCCCAACGGTCATCGGTTCTACGACTAATATGGCCGGCCCATTGCCACTTCAGCTTGCTAATTCTGTGAGCTATGTCGACAACTTTGGTTCTCTGCCGGATCACCTCATTCCGGATTCTCTCATAGAATATAATAGAATATTCTAGAATAACTTAAGTATTGTGATAGAGCTCCTTGGTAGAGAGTTGTTTGTGATTGTAAAGATAGGTACTTAATTGCAGGTATAGTATGAATTCCAGGTGTGCAGATCACCAAGCTCATTGCATTGCCTATTATTTAACGCCCCTTGAGAAGAAAAAGATTAAGGTGTCTGAGGTGATTTAATAGGCGTTGGTAAATTTTCCTCCTGATAAATATACAGACATGGCTACACGCCTCATACTACAAATGGTCAGCTAATAAAATACAATTCATTATAGCGTATCAATCAGCTGAGTACTTCTACTAACACAAACAACAGATAGTCATCGATCTTCCTCAAAAGTGAGAGGCACGATCAAAATACATGCACATATCCTAACAGACGTATTGACTGCTGACTCTAAACAAGATATAAAGCTAAGCGCACATTACAGCCACTGCACTGACAGGACAGGTCCACTCAACCTGTGTGGTTCTTTCCTCAAAAGACCATATTAGACACGAATCTACATGGTCCTCAAATGATCTGACTACGATTATTTCTGTTTTTTTTTTTAATTTTGTATAAACACATTGACGTTGATGAATTTTATTTAAATAAGGACATGAATATTTACTTTGTAAAGTATTATATTGCTTTAATTATTGTGAATGTGATGACTGTACAGTGGGTGTTTTTTTTTATATTTTTGTTTTGTGTCTTTTTTTTCTCATTTAGTTTTAATCATGGTCTGGCAGTTTGAGTTATTTATGCGGCCTACCCAAATGTCCTTTCTTTGGTATTGTTCGTCAGATCATTGAGCTCATCAAGTTTTGATTTGAGCTGCATGATTACTGATAAATGCGTAGACTGATTGGACAGGTCTACTGAATCTGTGTGGTTCTTGCCTCAAAAGACCAAATCAGACACCAATCCACATGGTCTTCACATGATCTGACCAAGATTATGTCTGGACTTTAAAAGAGACTGTGACCTCAGAGTTTACTTCGGCCTTTCTTCTCAGAGTAGTCAGATAGGAAACGCCGACCTAATCTAATTAAAAAAAAATATGATTGACGTATAAAAGTGTTTGTACAAACCTACTTACAGAAATAAAATCATTTATCATTTACAGCGCAGTGCAACCAGCTGTGACAGAGGATACGTAGGTCGAAGGTTTGAACTCAGGCAGGCACTTATGTAAATGATTGCATCACCTCTGCTCTCAAAACGAAGGATAATAACGTAGTAGCAGTATCCAAAGTATACAGGTTGATTTTTTAGTCACCGTCCAAATTTTTCAGGGTGATAGTACCCGTGAAATTGAACAACTTTCTCCAAGGAACATGGGTCGAAATATGAAAAAAAAAATCGGACCTCCCATACAAAATCGACCAGCTAACTATTGATTTTGCATGGGAGGTCGTTTTTTTTTTCATATTTCGACCCATGTTCCTTGGAGAAAGTTGTTCAATTTCACGGGTACTATCACCCTGAAAAATTGGGACGGTGACTAAAAAATCAGCCTGTATACCGTACTTACCTACATAATTCTTTTTTTTACATTTTTGTCTGTTTCTTTGTTCCGGCTAATAACCGAAACGGCGAAGTCGCAGCCACAGCTAGTACAAAATATCTATACGAAAATGATGCAGTAGGAAGATGTATGCAATCTCAAGCATCAAATCTGCGTCAGCCTTAAACTAAACTATTCGTTTGGCCTCTAAACTAAATATGTTTAGACTAAAACTGTTTTAGTTATTTTATAGAATGTTTTTACGGAAACGTGTACCGAAAATAATATTGGAGTTACGTTTACTTTTGTTTGAGATTTCTAATTCTATGCATTTGTTTGGAAATGTCTGTTCGTTAGTCAGTTTATTGGGAAGACGTTAAAACATACAAAAATTTATTGATCGCTAATCAATAATTAGTTACTTTATATAGTTATATCGAGATAAAGTCTAATTTCTTTTTACATTGACTCTTTTCTACTTTATTATGAATAGCAACATTCATTCGATTTTAAATTTGAATTAAGCATGTTCTGCTTTTTTTATTATTTTTGAATCCATAACTTTTCTGAGCCATGCTTTTCCGTATTGAGTTTTCGCTTGTAGATCTCTTAGACCCGAGAACCTATTATTATTCCGTTATCTGACCTACTTCTTAACGAAAGAGGTCACAGTCAATAGCAAAAAAAAAACAGATTAGAAAAAAAATCTTCTTGTTATGTTGCTAAGCAGCAGATAGCAGATAAAAAAACCTCCTGTCAAGGTTGCATAAAACAACCACAAAAATAATGAAATCCCTTCAACAATAAACAAAATTGTGGCAAAACAGCCACAAGGCATGCAAAGAAATAACTAGAAGTTGTAACTTCATAAAACGGACCAAATTTTCGCATCGAGTTGTAACATAATTTTCTGACACAATGCCTAGTAAGTCTCGTTTCTTGTTCTACTTACTTAGTTGTTATTTCTATTGTTAACTTAGTATAACAGACGTGTCGGAGAAAACGCGGGGCAGAATAAGTAGGCATCTCCTTTAGACAAAAACTTCAGTCAGAGGGTCGATCCTAAATCCTACTTTTCGGCAGAATGGATGGGTATAATGTGGTGACTATACATACCTATTTCTGCCCAAAAACATTCCTGGAATCCAGTTTGAAGGGTGAAGGTAGAGGTAAATATAGGCATGACGTGGCATCATACATTTTAACCTTGTCTCTGAGAGGGCAAAGCATCTGCAATGCCTCTGACATTTTAGATGTGATCGGTCACGGCGTAACACTATCAGAAGGAATGGCTTTAATTTTGACAGTTGAACAACATTAATTGCGTTATTTACGTTGCTGGGCACACAAATTTTTCGAACTTATGAATCAATAGATAAGCCTTCAAAATGAATCAGATTCTGATTGATAGTGTTCTTACATAATTAGGATGATGGTCATCAGATATTTCGGCCTTGTTTCTGAGGGCGCCACTCATCTGCGATTCCTCAGAAATTTTAGATGTCCTGTCGTCAGACATTTCGGCTTTATCTCTGAGAGCGAAACGCGTCGGCCCTGCCTCTGAAACTTTACATGTCCGGTCATAACACATTTTGTCTTGACTCTGAGGGGTAACGCCTCTGCAATGGCTCTGAAATTTTCGACATTCGGTAATCAAATATTTCGGCCTGGTCTCTGAACACTTCTGCGATGTCTCTAAAATCTCAGATGCCGGTCATAAGACATTTCGGTCTTGAAAGGCACATCAAGACACATCTGCGAAGACCCTGATTTTATGAAATCTGGCTATCAAAAATTTCGGTCTTGTCTGTCAGGTAATGCGTCTCCAATGCTTCTACATTTTAGATGTCCATAGGCGGTGCCGATTCGAAGACCACTAAACACGTGTTTGTCATCCAAAGAAAAGGCATATCTTGACAATGTTTTACCAATTTTTTCAGCTTTCGAGGAGTATAATATTTGTGAAGGAAGGCGAGCCAAGAAGAGGTTTTCATGGCCTGAGATATTCCAATTTTTCTGCTTTTCCTGTTTTTACTACGTGGCCAGATTGATACCTGAACTTATATACTGCTCCTTGTGGTTAGTCTACCTTCTATGCGCGAGTAGTTTGTGTTTCCTGTTCTGTCCTTAAGAAACCGTGATGTATAGCATAATATCACTTAATATAAAGCATTGTAGGTATACTTACGAACTTTGATTAGTTTTTCGGAAAATTCGAGTTATCTAGTGGTATGTTACATGGTTATTTGGTCCGTCCCTTCTAATGACTGTTCTGCTGTCAATGTCTAGAGAACAGTCCACAGAAGTTTTTGCTGACAACTGAAAAGTTTATGCCGTGCATTTTGAACATTTACCGCTACGGGTAATTTTGTGAATTCTACTACCACAAAAGTCTGTAATTTTTTAAAGATATTGGCAGTTAATTACACATTTAAGTAGTAATCATTATTTTTGTTTTATTTGTCATTGCCCATCTTAGTTTTAAGCTTGGTGAGGAGTCAATACTCAACGGTCAGCAAGTAGAAAAGGGCTGTAATTATAAAACACAAAAGTTATCATTTTATAAGGCGGTGATTTCTTGAAAACGCTTAAAAAAGTGGTTTTTTAAACAAGTGTAGTTTACCTAACCGTAAATAATTTTGAAAGCAAAATAATATATTTTCAAGTCTTTTTTGCATAAAGTGATGTAACTCAAAACATAATTAAACATACTTTAATGCATCAAAAAAACCATCAAAGTCATCTCTTAGTTATCTTTAAAACCAGTTTATCCCTTCAATAACAATAAAATTCCAAATGCGAAACTGCATCCAGTGATGGATTATTTATTATTAAATAGTAAATATCTAATTTTATACAATTTTATTTGCATTTTTACGACAGTGCTTGCTCATTTATTATTCGAATTTATTACAACAGATTTTAAGCCGTATCGTATTGCAATAAGACCTATTATTCACAATTTATCAATGTTACCAATTTTATTTAATGAATTTAAATTTTATGTCGATCATTTTTTAATCTTATTTTCATACATTTTCATTTTATCTCTTTTTATACACGTGCAACTGTTAAGAATTAATTATCAATTTACTAATTTATCATAACTTAAAATTTTATTTTACCAATGTTGTCAGTGTCATAATTTTATGATTTTTAATATGTATTCGTTTTTCACCAATTTTATTTTCATTTCTATTTAAAAAGTCACTTTTTTTTACTTTTACAAATATTAATTTATTTAATTTGAATATTGGCGCTTATTACTGAGTAAGTTAGCTTAATTCTCTAATTCATTGTTTTATGCATGTGGTGTTTACCTCTAAGTAATTGTTGCGCTGTAATTTAATTTTAAGAATGTGTTATGTCACGGTATTCAGTGTGAACAATTTGTTGGTAAACTTTAAAATAAAATAAATAAATAAAATAACGACATTATCTAAAGTTACCAGGGCCTTAAAGAACACACACATTTACATTCGTCAATAACCTGTAACGTTCTCTGCCGTGATACAGGCCTCCTTTGGGTGAGAAGGAGTGGGCCGTAATCCACCACGCGGGTCCAGTGTGGATTGGAAGTTGTCACAAATTTTTGCTTCTAGCACCTGCCAGTTTTTTCACGATGTTTTCCTTCACCGTTTTAAAAGCAGTGGTGATGAAATAATTAACACGAAGTAAAGCGCCTGTCTGGGTTCGAACCTTCGACCATAACTCGTATGTCGCGACAGTTATCACTGGACCACCACATACTACTGTAACATTAACCGCACTCCAATTACGTAACATACTTTAAATACCAATAAGATGGATTTCGAAGCAAATAGATATTTTCCAATTGATTAAAAACTATTTTAATTTGAAGATTGGGACGAAATATGTAACGGATAAATAAAAATAAATTGATTTATATCAATTTTCTAATTAAAATGATTTTAATCAAATTTAATTTTCGTTGTTTTAAATTTACCTCCAAAACGCTCCCTACGATGACTTATTGATCACGTGACCACACGACGTCAACTTTTTGTAAACTAAAGCAGTTGTAAGCAAGTGAATTGTCGAGTTTATAATTAACAAGATTTTTAAAGGATAGAAAGTGGTAATAACTGGTGTGCGGTGCCTCTGTGCACAAATACTTCAAAAACTGCGCCACACAAAGTATTTGTACCGGTGCCGTTTACACGTGATAAAAAAGTCATCGTAGGGAGCATTTTGGCGGTAAATTCAAAACAACGAAAAATTAATTTGATTAAAATCGTTTATATTTGAGAAAATGGATATAAATTAATTTATTTTTATTTTTCTGTTACATATTTCGTCCCAATCTTCAAATTAAAATAGTTTTTAATAAATTGGAAAATACCCTATTGCTTATACCATTGCTTCGTATGTTTGAAAAATTCGTCTGCCCGACAAAGTAAAACACTCAATTGAGTTTTGTTGAATTTTCATAATGAAAGGTCCAAAGCATTTATTTCAAATAGGCACTTTTGAACCTCAACATTTAGGTAGGTACATTAAAATAGAATTGATTCTAGTCTCTCCTTCCAAAATGTAGTTTCGTATGGAGAAGAATGGCCAAGAAACTCCACCGTTACTCTTTTAAAATATTTTAAGTACAATATAATTAATTATGTGTGAAAACGATGCACACAGAATAAAATTACCATACCAAAATAGGTAAAAAGAATAAAAGTGAAGCAATTACAGATAAATTATTTGGCATTGCAACACTCATTTGGCTTTTGGCATTGACTCGTTGTCTCCGTCACTCATACCTGTATGACAGTCCGTTTCTAAAGCTTGCTCATCAATCTCATTGCCAACGAACAACCTTCCTCAACCCTCAGGGGTAACATAAAACTCAGACGGAGCATACAAGTATTAAATTTCGTGGAGTCGGTACATGTCATCGCAAAAATGATATCGATCACGCTGAGGAAGCTACAAAAATGTGTTTATTCGCTCATGATTTATGGCCATCAGACATGTTTCCAAGACGTGAACTTGGCTGACATTGGCATTGATCACTGTCAGGCTCTGCTAGGGTTGGGAAGGGATAAATCGATGAGGGTGACGTATTATGGCCGACTACTATTTTTACTTTGGCGGTTGGAGATATGTACTACGCTATAGCATTATCAGCCTATAATGTTTCCAGTGCTGAGACTTACCTATGTCTCTTCTCTGCGAGAGAGAGTAGGCTATAAACCACCACGCCGCGCGCCGGCCCAGTGCGGGTTTTTTTTATAAACAGGCTGATTTTTTAGTCACCTTCCAAATTTTTCAGGGTCATAGTACCCGTGAAATTGAACAACTTTCTCCAAGGAACATGGGTCGAAATATGAAAAAAAAAATCGACCTCCCATGCAAAATCAATAGTTAGCTGGTCGATTTTGTATGGGAGGTCCGATTTTTTTTTTCATATTTCGACCCATGTTCCTTGGAGAAAGTTGTTCAATTAAACGGGTACTATCACCCTGAAAAATTTGGACGGTGACTAAAAAATCAGCCCGTATATGAGTACTACTACCGCGGCCATGGTGGTCCGCGCCCTTGTTTACGAGGTTTTATTTATTTATGTATTTATTATATTTTTACATTGCAATTATAGTTCTCCTACATCGAACGCATTTCTTAAGCTTACAGCCCAGTGCGGGTTGGTAGATATCACATGTCTTCGAATTTTTGGTTCCAAGATGTGCCGGTATCCTCACGATGTTTTCCTTCACCGTTTCGTGAGTAGTGGTGATGAAATAATGTAGGTAAACAAAGTAAAGTGCGTGTTCGGGTTTGTACCCACGACTTACGCCTACCGAAAACCTAAAATTTGTTCATTAAATAACAACGCACAGTCTTAAAGCGCTGGGTCTAAAAGCATATATATTTGCACAAGAGTTACTGTAGTAATGAAGATGAGCAAGTTTTTACCCGACTGCTCCAGAAAGAGGGTTATGTTTTTCGAGTGTATGTATGTATGTATGTGTATTTCTTAGCACCCTCTGTAGCCTAAACGGCTTGATCAATTTCAGGATGTGAGATGCCGTTAGATTCGTCTCAATTGTGAGAGTGACACTGGGTATATCAACATTGTAAAAAAATGGTCGATTTTTAGCGCCATATTGTTTTCCCAAAAAAATAAAATCTCAAACCTATAGAATGAGGGATCAAAATAAAGGGTTTCATAAATAGGTCTCACTAACTTCAAAAAAAAAATTACAAAATCAAAAAAACCCGACTGCCTACAAAGTGAAAGTGGAGACAATAAAGGTATTTATTGTTAATATTAAGAAGATGCCTCGGACTGCATGAGATTGCTTATAGTTTTCAGTCTAATAGCCATCCTTTTAAAACAAGTTTCTTGTTTCCATCTTTTTTAATTAAAGTTCTTTTTTTAGGCAGTCGTGTTTTTCGATTTTGAGAATTATTATTTTTAAGAAAGCGTCCCCCTGAAGGGTTTAAATAAGGTATGAAAGTTCGACATTATGCCGATAACAAATTCCATCGGACTTTTACCGAATGCAGAAATATCTCGGCGAGATTTTTTGGCGCATTTGATATTTGACCCTCTGCTTAGCGCCGAGAGTTGGGTATGAAAGTTCGACATTATGGCGATAACAAATTCCATCGGACTTTTACCGAATGCAGAAATATCTCGGCGAGATTTTTTGGCGCATTTGATATTTGACCCTCTGCTTAGCGCCGAGAGTTGGGTATGAAAGTTCGACATTATGGCGATAAGAAATTCCATCTGACTTTCAGCGAATGCAGAAATATCTCGGCGAGATTTTTTGGCGCATTTGATATTTGACCCTCTGCTTAGCGCCGAGAGTTGGGTATGAAAGTTCAACATTATGGCAATAAGAAATTCCATCGGACTTTCAGCGAATGCAGAAATATCTCGGCGAGATCTTTTCGCGCATTTGATCTTTGACCCTCTGCTTAGCGCCGAGAGTTGGGTATGAAAGTTCGACATTATGGCGATAAGAAATTCCATCTGACTTTCAGCGAATGCAGAAATATCTCGGCGAGATTTTTTGGCGCATTTGATATTTGACCCTCTGCTTAGCGCCGAGAGTTGGGTATGAAAGTTCAACATTATGGCAATAAGAAATTCCATCGGACTTTCAGCGAATGCAGAAATATCTCGGCGAGATCTTTTCGCGCATTTGATCTTTGACCCTCTGCTTAGCGCCGAGAGTTGGGTATGAAAGTTCGAAATTATGCCGATAAAACATTCCATCGAACTTTCAGCGAATGCAGAAATATCTCGGCGAGATTTTTTGGCGCATTTGATCTTTGACCCTCTGCTCAGCGCCGAGAGTTGAATATCGAACCGTGTAAATTTTCGCCACGCTGGGTTGGAGTCTGTTGGATTCTCAATGCTGGGTTCAACACCCAAGTGTTGAAAATCCAGTGCGAGATTAAATCTCGCCGCGATATTAAATCTCGCCGCGATATTTTTACGTCTATACGAGTGTGGTTTAAATCATGCAGATAAGTATACAAATAATAATACATTCGAACTCGTCCAAGGCTTGAAGCAAACACTCCTGCGCTTCCCGGATTCAGCTCATTCCCGCGACCATTCACACTCTAAATATTTCTTACCACAGCACGTCCCTATTCTCAATCGGCCTCAATATCTGCCCCTTTCACATTATGACTCGGCTTGTTTTTATACTTTCCCTGTTTGTTCAGGAAGCCATTAGTTAACCATAAAAACAACCGATGGAAAATAAAACGGTAGATAAAGCTGAGATAAATAATTGTGTTACATACTTAGGGATTGCAGTCTGTCGTTGTAAGTCAACTGGTAAATGGAACAGCTATTTTAGATTGTGAATGTCTTTTGAGAATAAAGAGCACAACTAATATAAATTGTGATTGTCTTGATGTGAATGAGAGCAATTTACATGTTGCAGAACTAATTTAGCGATAAACAAAATAATGATTATTTAGAAAATGATTGAAGATTATGAAGATACATATAAAAAAAAATGATTGCATTTAAAGTGCCTTTACATAGAAGGGTTTTTTGGTATTACGGACATAAGCGTTGATTTTGACCAAATTATTTCTGGACTAGCTGTTGCCAGCAGCTGCGCCTGCGCAGCTGCGTAGAGGTCGAAAAGTCTCCCTCGGGAACGTACTATCGGAATGGTTTATCCCGGTAGTACCTATGTGCAAAAACATGTGTAGATAACATGGTATGATGCTTATTATAGGTGTTACAAGGTTTTTTGGCTCATACGATATAAAAATACAAAGAATAATAATATAAATAAATCAATAACAATAATAATATTAATATAAAAAATTAGGTCAATAGTCATGCGATTCAAAATAAATAGAATAGATTCAGTCAGTATCTTCAGAGCGATTATCATTTAAAAAATCATTAATATAATAATAGGCTTTTACTGACAGTAGTTTTTTTTCTGTTTATAATGATACTCGTAGTAGCGATAATGACAATGACAGATCAGAGTTTAAAGACAATGATAGTTCAGAGTCTGAAGTTCTAATTTATTGGGTGGTAGGCAGTTTTTAAATTGATTTTCTGCTTGTTTCATCGACTGGGTACTCGTTTGATTACTTTACTATTTGTCACTTAAATATTTTGTAAAAGTGTCTCTGTTATTATTAAAAACTATATACAGAAATCACTTTACATTCCTCTGGAGTATTAATGACAGTATTTGTTCTAATAGGTACTCGTAATAATAAAAAGTAAAAGATAGAGAGAATAATGATTTAAAATTTTGCGCTAAAGAACCCTAAACTAACTGCAATGGCGCTTCTAGAAGTCGTAAAATGGAAACCTTATTTCTATTTCTCGGCTAAAAGCAGAGTAGGTCTTGTGATGACAAGTGAGTTGCCATTAATGACGAATTGATTTTAACTATTAAAGTAATATTATTTTTGATTCCTTATTTACTAAGAAATCGAATGGCTCATGAAAATATTAACTAAAATGTAAGGAATATAGACGAAAAAAATAATTCCGAATAAGAAAGTAAGGCCTATAATAAGCTAACTTTAACTCTAATAGTGCCCGAATTATCACTATGGCTGTGAAATTGTATGTCATAATACGGCGAAATACTTAAATTTATTTTAATTTACTGTCACAAACGCAACAGCAACGCGCTATCGTTTTAAGATAAATGAAACGGTCTAAGAGTGCTGCTTGGTTGCATTCATACGACCAAAGAGTCGAGTGACTGCAACCGCACTGCTATATTACTATAAATAAGTCGAATAAAAGAGGTTCTACCTACTTGGAAAAAGCTGATGTGTGGAATAATGGCATACTGAAGTCTATTATAGTACTAGTGACATTCGAGTTGCGATTACTTTATATTCTTTCGACTATTTGGATGTTCAGACGATAATCTTACGATATTTACATCACTTAAAGAAGAGAGGAGTGCGCCGAAATCGCGTTGAGAGAACGTGCACAGATCATTCATTAGACAATTTGAGGATCCGACTCAACACCAATAGCTGAAATAGAAACGTGCTGCTGACTTTTTACATAATTTTTTGCCAGTTGGGATGGCACGTTTGAACCCTATACACTTTTTTGCACGTGCTTGTGGTGACCTGTTTTCATAACTTTATGGCATAGAATTCAAAACGTGCCCATAGCCGAATACGTATTTCTGAAGTTGTCGATTCATCCACAAATTAACTTGCGAATCGCCTGTAGAAAATAGTATCTTATTTAAAAGTGTCGATTCACCCGATTTAGGCGAGTAAAGTCGTGCGAATTGACTAAAATGCCAATCTATCACGAAAGAATGATCCTTAATTGCTTCCATTCTTCCGGAACCCTTGGAATATTCACGTTGTACACGAAAGAAACTTCCACTTAATCCAGATTTTACTAGTTGGAGAGCAATCAACCGAATTGTCCGTAGAGGTTTTACATTGATAGAAAACCTCACTACGTGCAGCGAATGAAAAAAAGGAAAGTAACCATTGGTGGCTTTGTACCGCTGGTTTTTATGTTAATTGCGCAAAGCTTGCAATGGAACAGCTTTTAGTAATTTGAACGAAAAGGAATGTCGTGGTATTTGATGCAGGTTTTGTATGTAGTTTCTGCGGATTTGGATTCAGGATTTTTTTAAACATAGAGTGGCGAAAATGATTTTTTAAATAGACGATAAGACGTAGACAGAGTATAACAATAGACGAATCACTAAATACTAAAAATTGAGAACGAGACAAAGACACACTTATTAGATTTAGTAATATACGCATACGACACAGAAATACATTTTCTCTATTCCTTCGAGTATTCAATTCTTTTGTCTGGCCCCAGTTATAACCAGTTATAACTGAAGAAAACGGCTGTCACCGGCTGTGTGTCTAGGCTTTCTTTGGAAAGTATTACCTGACAACATTAGAAAGCCAGTGACTGTTAAATACCTATTGCTACCTCATATGGTATACGCTGACAGCTAATCTATACAATCTGTTAGCTACATGTGTATAAGATGAAAGGCCACAAATATGTATGTGTATCTCTTGCGTGTCAGAAAACAAAAAACAAACAATACACAGGTAAGTGAGTGTAGGTCATTTATGAATTGTTTGCTCTAGGGGATCTCGTTTCTCTGAAGTTTATTTTCATTTAATTGGTTTCTTAACAGATAAGAGATTCTCGGTAAAAAATCCTGACATTATTCTTAAAATTATATTATTTTTCCTCGGTCACCAGGCAAAATATGTTTACTAAAAAACTTTTTCCAAAAAAAAACAACCGACTTCCAAAAAAACACTACTAAGTGAAAAATAACTTTAATTTCGGAAGTCGGTGTCTTTGGAGCTGTATTTGAATTTTTTGTCACCGTCTTCCAAAATTAAAGTTATTTTTCACTTTGTAGTGGTTTTTTGGAAGTCGGTTGTTTTTTTTTGGAAAAAGTTTTTTAGTGGTTCACATGTGCTTACCCCTTCACAGCATACCGGCGTGATGTTATGTTATGAACTGGTGTAAGCAATAGACAGACATAAAATTTCAGCAATCCCAGTCCATTTGCTATCATTTATTGAGGAGTTCCGTTGCCTATCTCCAAAGTTCTTCATGAGATCTTCACCAAATTGAAATGAGACCACTACGAGAAAGTAGTCTTCCAAAAAATACCTAAATCGCTTCGTGTGCCTATAAAATTTGAAGAGTTCTCTCTATTTCTCCAGGATCCCATCATCAGATCCTGATTTGATGATCATAGGACCACCTGGGAAGTATACCCTTTCAAACAAAAAAAAACAAAATCCAAATCGGTCCAGCCATCTTCGAGTAATCGGGGAACATACATAAAAAAAAAAAAAAGGTTCCGACGAATTGATAACCTCCTCCTTTTTGAAGTCGGTTAAAAATAGCTTGAAGAGTTGGTAATTGTACCAATACACATACATAAACTCAGACCTTCTTACCATGGCGGCACAGATACTATAGATCGCCTTTTCTTTTGTCGAGCATCTCGCAGTTTTCCTTGAGAAGCCGTGACTGCTTAACCGGTCTTTCCTGGGGCTGCCATTAAGGCCCATAGTATCCTCATCTCCCGTTTGTATGCTAAAGCACGACTGCCGCCCGCGCCCGCGCAGGGCACCTCTGAGCCTTTATCTCAAAATGGGGATCTATAGCAAAATCATATATTTTTCAAATCTTCAAGACAAACCGTTAATGAGCAGTACGGTTCATAAAGTGACCGTGTTTTTTTTTTTTTTTTTTTTTGGGTGGGAAATCATCAAATAACTTCTCCCGCTCTGGGTGGAGCGAGAGGGCGTGTCAGACTTTTACTGACTAAAACCCACCCGTGTTCCCTCAGTTGCCTGTGTGCCAGGGGCCGCGGTATCTCTTTCGAACAACCCGCACCCCTGGCAGGCATCGGCCCTTGCGGACCCCCCATTTGGTGCTGACATCTCTTTGAGGCGCGCGTGGAACACAACGCGCCGTCGACCCGGGCTTGGTCCTTACCGGACAGCGAGCTACCCATTACTCGCCGTCCGCAAGCCCGCGCCTACGGTGGCCGGGAATCAGCCTGGGATTCCCGACGCCCAGGGCTTCTCCCGCGGCGACTACGGCCGTGAGGGCGCATATACTGCCTCTCCCTCACGTGCGCCGCCTCCCTCTTCGCGAGCATTACTGCTTCGCAGAAGGAGGTGACGGCTAGCCATTCACTCTCGCTCCGTACCATGGCCTGCACCAGGGCCGGACGCGAGAGATCGCCGCCGCCGATCGCCTCCACGAGGACACGGCGGTGCTCCGCCCAAGCTGGGCAGACCGCCACCGTATGCTCCACCGTGTCCTCTGGGCGATCTTCGCAATGGAAGCACCCGGGCGTTTCCTCCCGCCTTATACGAAACAGGAACCTCCCGAAACAACCGTGTCCGGTGAGGACCTGCGTCAGGCGGAAGGTGAGGACGCCATGCCGCCTCTCAAGCCACTCCTCAAAGAGGGGACTTACCGCCGCTATCGTGGCGTGCCCAGCACTGGGTTGCGACAATCGCACTCTCCATGTCGCCATGAGATCCCGCCGGAGCTCAGTCCGCTGCACCTCGATTTCTCGCGGCAGCGGAGTAACGCCCCGGCGTTTGGCCTCCTCGCGCCACTCCCAGATGTGCGCGAGGACCTTTGCCTCCAGATCCCATGGCGGTAATCCGGCAAGGAGGCCCGCCGCCTCACCTGAGATCGTGCGGTATCCCCGGATCATCCTGATCGCCATGACCCTATGGGACGCCTTCAGCTTTCGGGCTGGTTGGCGCCTCAATGTAGGCGCCCACACCGGCGCCCCGTATAGGGCCATGGACCGCACGACCCCCGCGTAGAGCCTCTGGCAGGAGGCGTTTGGCCCCCCTAGATTAGGCAGGAGCCGCTTCAAGGCAGCCCCGGCCCGCTCCAGTCTGGGAGCCAAACGTCGGAAATGCTCCGCGAAGTTCCACCGGCTGTCGAGGACGAGTCCCAGGTACTTCATCGTCGACTCGACGCCGATGTGAACCCCTCCTGCCGTTATCTGGGAACCCGTGGGTGGCGCATTCCGAGGACCATGAAAACACATGGCCTCGGACTTGTGCAAGGCCAAAGTGACCGTGTGACGCTACCAAACGGGACGTAGGCCCTTAAGAATAAACTTAACGCCTCCAGCCAGGGCTTAAAAACTACTTTAAACTACTAGGCGACTGCACGCTGAGGGCACCCCCTGCGGGGTACGGGCCTCGGCTCAAGGCGTCACTGGTAGGGGGACAGCAAGTGGGGACAGACTGGATCAAAATATTTGCATTATTATTATTTTTCGGGGAATTTAACTCTACTGGCTCAGCTGCGGTGCGGGCTGGCGCTTCAACGAGCAAGGGACGGTCGGGGGTCTCGACGTTATGCGTTGTTACTCGGGGTCTTCGTGGGGCGCGAGGACCTCGGTGGCGAGGTCGGAATGACGGTTGTGTGCGGTGTGTGCGAACTGTACTGGTGGCCCTATTTCTTTCCTGGAGGAGAGTAATGGAGTCGTCTGGGTCGGAGAGGACTATAGAACGCCACCTACTGCGGCCCTTACATACTCCTTTAACCCAACCCCCCAACCCCTAACTACCCCTAACTTTTATGAAACGACCTATGGTACATTATTAACCCAGACACATATTACAGAAGTAAAAACAAATACATATTATAGGTTAGATAAGTATCCTATATCGCTTAAGGGTCAATCCCCACTAAAAGAGCAGCGGCGCGCAGCGGCCGTAAGAGCAAGTGACTGAGCGCGGCGCCGCAAGGGGCAGTATGGCGCCGCGCGGGGCAGTGCGGCGCCGCGAGAGGCAGCGCGGCATCCCGAGGCGCCGCAATGAGCCTCCGCGTGGTAGCTTTGAAAACTAGTGTGCGATCTACTTCACTCAAGGTAAGTTGTGTGGCAATAAATATGGTGGATTTGGATTTATGTATCATAGCACTGGCTGTAGAAGAAGAACAAGAAGTTTTTTTCTCACGGAGCGTAGCACGTTCTAACTTGATACCCTGTAATAAAATGACGCGAAATGCGCAAGCGGCAGGGCGGGCGGGTAGGAAATGTTCGCTCGCGCGCAGCCGCGAGTCTGTCAGCTGCACCGCGGTCGGCCGCACGTCAGCTAGCTGCGCCGCGATCAGCCGCGCGGCGCCTCTTTTGACTAGTCGGTAGAAGGCTCGTGCAGCCTCGCGACGCCACGCTACCCCTCCTTTGCCTTCAAATGACTATGAACTTTTTAATCACGTAGATAAGATTCAAAATAGTTTGTAATATTTTGCCTCAAAAAGACGCTGCCGGCCGCTGCTCTTTCAGTGGGAATTGACCCTAACTGTATTAGGCAAAAATATTGTTAGAATATAAATGAAAGCCCAAAACATCGACCTTCCCCAAACATTACGGCTCCTTATTATAATATTTTTGTTTATGTATAACCTCTCACTAATATATTATTTTTGTTTATGTTATTGCTGGGTTAACTCCGCTTGTCCAAACAATTATTTACAACCATCAAAACAGGTGAATGAACATCGGGATTCTCGTGAGTGAACTTGTAAACTAAATACAAGATAGTAAAAGAGAAAATTAAATCGATTGTCAGGATTAGATATAATTTGTTTTGTTTTGTATAAATAAACAATGTAGTAACATCAGCTCTGACTAAAACTTGATCACAACATCACATCACTCAGTGTGTATAATTTTAATTGTATAGTTATCTGTGTCTAATCCTATGGAATCTGGTCTAAAACAAATAATTCAATTCTATACTATTTTATTCAAATATCATTAAGAAAAAGCGAACAAGCGCGAGTCGGACTCGCAGACGAAGGGTTCCGTACCACCGTACAATTTTAACACTACACATTTAATTAAATGCGTTAATAAAAATAAAAAATGACGAAATAAACACGTTTTTGTATGGAGATCTTTCATTGTTACGTTTATTTAAATTTATTATTTAAAGCGGCTACTCAGAGTACACAGTCTGTGCTTTGGCTACCTCATCATCATCATCATTTCAGCCGAAGGACGTCCACTGCTGGACATAGGCCTCCCCCAAGCTCCGCCACTTCGACCGGTTCTGTGCTTCCCGCATCCAGCGGACTCCTGCGGCCCTCACAAGGTCATCGGTCCACCTTGTGGGAGGCCTTCCAACTTTACGTCTTCCGGTGCGCGGTCGCCACTCCAGAACTTTTCGACCCCATCGGCCATCTGTTCTGCGTGCAATGTGCCCTGCCCACTGCCACTTAAGTTTGGCAATTCTTCGGGCTATGTCGGTTACCTTGGTTCTCCTGCGAATCTCCTCATTCCTGATTCGATCACGCAGGGAAACTCCAAGCATAGCCCTCTCCATTGCCCTTTGGCTACCTATTACGGTTAAAATAACACAGCCCTGTGACAGATGGACGCATAGCGGAGTAATAGAGTTTTCGGTACGGAACCCTAAAATGATTAAAATAAAAGTTTTTGGTGTTTTTGCTTTCTAATTTCCTATTCTCTGAAATTTTAGAATATTAATAACGGCGGTCTTATCTAATATTCGCAAGAAAACTATTAGTAATTTCAAAACTCATTTTTTTTTTCAAATTTTAATGCAGTCTTGCCTGAAGGACAATTCTCGTACTTAAAAAAATCTTCTGATTTGTCTAAATTAGAAGATTATTTTGCTAGTTTTTTTTCGGGAAATGGCTCTGTGATATTCGTAAGAAGAGTTTTAATAATCTTCTCTAACATCGTTTGCTATAAAGTTTTAATACAGGGTAAATTTTTAACCAGTGCGCAAAGTGTAACCATGAATTCAGCATATCATTCTAGATGCCCCAGTGCAGAAATTTATCGTCGGTTATACAAAAAAAATCAGCTGTTCCATAGATTTTGACCGCGTCGGTATTGCATTTTTCTATGAAACATCAGATTTTTTTTTGTATAACCGACGATTAATTTCTGCGCTGGGGCATCTAGAATGATATGCTGAATTCATGGTTACACTTTGCGCACTGGTTAAAAATTTACCCTGTATTAAAACTTTATAGCAAACGATGTTAGAGAAGATTATTAAAACTCTTCTTACGAATATCACAGATTTCTGCTGATTGACTGACTGACTGATTTCTAGACGCCCCCCGCGTCTAGAAATCATTCTAGAATGCTGAATTCATGGTTACAGTTTGCGCACTGGTTAAAAAATTCTCCTGTATATAGGTGAACTTATGTGCTGTAAACATTTCCGAACCCATAACACACTTATACCTACGTTACCGTTAAAAGATTACCCCAAATAACAGAAAATTTGGATCAGTGGATCAATTACTATATTATTAGCCAGTAAATGAGAGTCTACATTACATTTCAGATCAGTCTGCTAGCTATAAAAAAATAGTTTTCCAGACCAGCTGGTATAGTTAGGTACTTATCTTTCATCACTTTATAGGTGGTGCTTAAATTATTCAGATTTTCAGTCTATATTTCTAAAGCGGTACTCGTATTAAAGTCTATTCAGAGGAGTCTGAACAACGCTGATGGTCATTTCTCTCACGCGTCAGTTTATTTAATTCGTCATTTTCATTTATATACGTCCACGTTCGCATGCGCGTAAAAATAACGCGGGGCGATTTTTCGCGCAACAGATATTCAACGCATTGCTGTTCGCTGAGAGTTCAAAATCGAACTGTGTGTTTTTCGACGCGCTGGGATGCTCTCTGTTGGATTTTCAATGCTCGATTTAACAACGATAGGGTTGAAAATCGAGTGCGCGATAAAATTCCGCTACGATATTTTTGTGTTAATGTGGTCTAAGTCAGAGTAGCGAATTGGCCCGTTTTCCGGATTAGACAGTTGATTTATTTTATTTATTTACTTAAAGGTTTACCCAAAGCACATACATATGTTACCGGCCAAACCCGTATTCAGGCCAAACTAGTTTGTCCTAGGCCAAACTGGTTTATTAAGCCGGGGCACCCCGATTAAATGGGTTAGGTTAGGTTAGAGCTGTGACCAAAAGGGCGCGAGCCGAGCAAGCGCAGCGAGCGGTGCCGCGGCAGCGGCCGGCGACCGTTACTTCCAAAGGCTGTTAATGAAACGGCTAATTAAGCTAGTTGGCTGCGACATATCACGCGTAGGAGTAAGTCTGTTTGGCCTAGGACAAACTAGTTTGGCCTGAAATTGGGTTTGACCGGTAACACTCGGCTCGCGCCCTTTTGGTCACAGTTCTAACCTAACCTAACCCATTTAATCGGGGTGCCCCGGCTTAATAAACCAGTTTGGCCTAGGACAAACTAGTCTGGCCTGAAATCGGGTTTGGCCGGTAACACATATACTTACAAATATTAAATCATATGGTTATACAAGGTATAACAGAATGGACGCAAGACCTGAAAGTAGTTTGTTTCTAATTGACTACTGAATCGATTGCAGTAACTTTTAATATAAGTATTTTTTTTTAATTATGTATTTTGCCATACCTACCACTGATTGAGCCAAAGAAAATTCAATCTTATCCGAGAAGAAATAAGACTCAATTTTAAATGCATAAAGTAATGCTTGGGTCAACACGTTTTTCTTAATAATATCAGTTAGCTTTAAAAAAATAGTTTTGGTCATCGTATTATGCTTTTAACTCAATACTCTAATTGGGGTGTATGAGGTCTTGCGTTAATTATGTTACTCGTTGTATATTCCAATTACAGGTAAACACAAAATTGATAACAGAAGACGCCAGATTACCGCTTAGTTGCTAAGTTAAGTCTAGGTGTACAATTGTTTATGAAAATGAGAAAAAAAAAATACAAACGTAAAAAAAAAGACAGAGTAAGTAGTTCGATTGGATTGGATTTGCACTATTAATCAGAAATCTCGACTACGCTTCATTGGTGTGTACAGTTGCATCTAGTCGACAGTTTCTACTGCTTCCTTGGTTCATTAGTTTAGGACTCCCAAAGAAAATGCTCATTCAGACTTGCTGCAACCATACCACTGTGACTAGAATGTCACCTGGCAGGGCTGGCAGTGATATAACCAGCTTATTAGTGACCTACTGCAGGTCAAAGGCCTCTTTTCATACAGAGAAGGCATCAGCATTGATCAAGACGCTTGCTAAAGATGGGTTGGCGATTGCAATCATTCCAGGTTTCCTCACTATGGTTTTCTTCTTTGATGTTAGTAATGTCCAAGATAAACTAAGAAAGTACATCAAAATCTACCCAGATTTTTCCAAACTATTTTCGGGGTCAGCTTCCAGTCCAACTGGAGGCAGCCGATTGCCAGTTTTTTACATAGAGCTACTGCCTATGTGACCTCCACAACCTAGTTGGGTAAATAAAAAATATAAATAAATGTTGTAAAGGTAAATATTTTTTTATTAAATCTTTTCAAAGTACTCTCCAGTAGCCGCTATACAAAGTTTCATGCGACTGAACAAGTTTTCGAAACACTTTTTCCAGTCCGCCGCAGACACCTCGTTTACAGCCTGCTCGAACGCTGAAAGCGCATCTTCTGGCGACAAAAATTGAATCCCTTTGAGCTGATTTTTTAGTTTCGGGAATAAAAATGAGTTACACGATGCTAGGTCAGGGCTGTAAGCAGGGTGACCCAGGAGTTTGACCGGCGTGCTGTCTAGGAAATCCCTCCTTTTGAGCGCGGTGTGCGAAGGCGCGAGCGCGTTGTCATGGTGGAACAGTAGCCAGTGGAGCTTTGTGTTTGGTCGCTTGTTGCTCACAACAGAGAAAACGGTCGTATATTTTATTCAGCGTTGATAGCGGTCTCTAAAGAAATACCGCGTAAACATACAAATATAATATTAATAAACTTCAGTTAACAATCACTTAACGCCGCACTCAAAATAGTCTCGTCTGTGAAATGTGAACCAGATGATCTCGTTTACACGCATTCTTGCCGAGTTAATAGGTTAGTACTCATTCAGCGCTAGTTTACATGAGCTTACATAAATATGTTTGATAAAATACATTATTTATTTAGCTTCTTTTATTTTGAGCAGATCGCCTGGGTCCTCGTGGCTTACTAATAACAGCCACACAGGTCGATTGGGCGGTCCGTTCGTAGATGACCGACCATCCTTTACATTTTGAGACCCCTTTGTGACTTGGAGAGCACGTTAAGCCGTTGGTTCCAGCTGTCATTTGTAAATTTTTGACAGTCGTTAGGGGTAGTCAGAAGACTGAAAGTCTGACAACCAGTCTTACCAGTATTACCTAGTATCTGGGTTGTGGAAGTTAGATAGGCTGGTAGCTCCATGAAAAATACTAGTTTTCAGCTGCATCCGGTTAGACTGGAAGCTGACCCCAACATAGTTGGGAAAAGACTAGGCAGATTTTTTTTTGTTGGCCATCTCGCAGTTGACCTTGAGAGGCCGTGACTGCTTAACCGGGCTTTCCTGGGCCTGCCATTAAGAAGTTAACTTAAGTCCTCCAGCCAGGGCTTAAAAACTGAAATTACATACTAAGCGACTGCACGCTGAGGGCACCCCCTGTGGGGTACAAACCTCGGCTCAGGGCATCACTGATAGGGGGACAGCTAGTGGGGACAGGCTGGATCAAAATATTGGCACTATTATTATTAGTCGGGGAATTTAAAGCTACTGGCTCAGCTACGGCGCGGGCTGGCGCTTCAACGAGCAACGGTCGGTCGGGGACTAGGCAGATTGATTTTGAACAGAGCGCTTTATATAAAAATGTACATGCATGATGCCTCTGCATTTTGCTGATTGAGATCGCGTATCTCACATAGTTACGTCGCAGACTACCGCCTAGGTATTGGTTTAGCGACGAATTATATTATTATGATTTATTATTTTGTCGTTTATTAATTTTCTTACAAAGTCAGTATATTTTTTAATATCTTTACAAAAATTATACAAAAACATTTAAAAATATAAAAATTGTGGTCCGTCCGTAGCGGGAGCAGGGTCCGTTAGGTCAGGTGAAAAGTTGAATGTAATTAAAGTAACAGCCGACCTATACTGTAATAATCTTACCATGCTAACTTCAATGGAAGTAAGTTTGAAGTGAGCTGTCATTCCATGAATTGACACTATTGACAGCTCACTTCTGCGAAAAATCTTACCGGTTTTCTACTGAGAAAAATGCAGAAAGCTTTGTTTTGCGTTTAAAACTTAAAGTCAGTAAGTAGGCTTAAAATTTTCGAAAGCGAAAAAAGTTCCTTTGCATTTTTTTATTTACAATTTATTTTCTTATTTTTTCGCGTTGACGTTGCTAAAGTTTTGATTTGTGGCATCGAGTTGAGACTCGCTGACTTATTACAAAAACAACTTTTTTTATTTACGGCCCCTTCACAACAGAAGTAATTCTTTTAATATCCTCTTTGAAAAGTTAATGCATTCTTTGAAAAGTTGATGCGTTCTTTGAGAATAGAATACAATCACGTCGTCGTCACGTTTCGATATGGCATTAACTTGTATAAAAGGTGTCTTTATTTACCGCTAAATCAGTTTGATAGGTGATCAATCATCCATTGTATTAAAGCAATTTAATATTGAGGGAATATTTGATATGTCACGTTCTTTTGAAATTTAATACCAAATTCTAGTGAATTTGGTATATAATAGCACGTAGAAAACTAGTAAATAAATCTAGTGATTTATTTACTAGTTTTCTACGTGCTATTTTTACTGGAAATTAATTATTTCTGAAAATAGATGACATTAATTTTCTAAATAAGAACCCATTAAATCAAGTAAAGTTTATTCGAAGTGAATGTAACATACCGGCGCGATGATATGTTTACCTATGTTATGACCAGAGATCGGATATTCGGATGCATATTTACCTAAAGATAATTTTTAGCTATGAAAGTATGGAAGCGGCTTTACAAATTATTTGTAATATTTATTAAAAACCCCGGGATTCTTGGATTGCATAACTATTCAGATGTGTATTAATTTAAAATTAATGTTAAACCCGATACAAATATGTGTATGTACTGGAGGAGGGGTGGTTTGTATTAGTTAAAACAAAAAATAAACAAATTACTTACCTAAATTAAGACTTTTTGGATACAAAAGCGCATTCCATGTTAGCCAACATCTCAACTTTAGGTGATTAAGCGTCCGAATATCCGATCTCTGGTTATGATATAAACATATCATCGCGCCTGTATTCTTTGATTGCTTAGGCATATGTGCACTTACAGTACAACCATATTTCGCCGGTTATGTTAAGTCCCATGTAATAGGGGGGCAAGCCCATTAATAGCCATCAACGGGGCACATATCCAGAGTCCGGGCTGCTACTGAGAAATTTATAATGAGAAAACCTAATTACAATTTGCCCGACCTGGAAATCGAACCCAGTACCTATCTCATGCATAGTAGCGCTTGCGACCATTATAAATCCTAAAATGCTAATACAAAATGAAAATGATTAGAGAAACCTAAAGACGATTTTCAAAGACCAAATCAATAATACTCCACTTTACATAGTTCTTTGACTTTTTTTTTCTTTTTACAATATGGCGTCTGATTGTCGCCATTTTGAATTTTGATTACTGGCATGTCTTGGGTGACACTCACAAGATTAAGACCAATCGATTGACGTAATAATATTCAAAATAGGCGCATTAAGCATACGGTGGCGGTCTGTCCGGCTTGGGCGGAGCACCGCCGTGTCCTCGTGGAGGCGATCGGCGGCGGCGATCTCTCGCGTCCGGCCCTGGTGCAGGCCATGGTACGGAGCGAGAGTGAATGGTCAGCCGTCACCTACTTCTGCGAAGCAGTAATGCTCGCGAAGAGGGAGGCGGCGCACGTGAGGGAGAGGCAGTATATGCGCCCTCACGGCCGTAGTCGCCGCGAGAGACGCCCTGGGCGTCGGGAATCCCAGGCTGATTCCCGGCCACCGTAGGCGCGGGCTTGCGGACGGCGAGTAATGGGTAGCTCGTTGTCCGGTAAGGATCAAGCCCGGGTCGACGGCGCGTTGTGTTCCACGCGCGCCTCAAAGAGATATCAGCACCAAATGGTGGGATCCGCAAGGGCCGATGCCTGCCAGGGATGCGGGTTGTTCGAAAGAGATACCGCGGCCCCTGGCACACAGGCAACTGAGGGAGCACGGGTGGGTTTTAGTCAGTAAAAGTCTGACACGCCCTCCCGCTCCATCCAGAGCGGGAGAAGTTATTTGATAATTTCCCACCCAAAAAAAAAACAACCTCATTAATTTCCGTCGTTTTATATAAATTGCCGATATTATAGTGCATCTGTCTAGACTTCAAACCGAGTCCAATGAGGAAAAGGCTTGTAATTAAGCGGGTGAAGCCACAGGCAAAAGTTTGCTCGAAATAATCGGCTTCAGTTAATTGTTCTACAAACTTATTAACGTCCGAAGAAATGTAATTATTTTGTATACCGTTGAAATAATGTTTTTTTGCTTTATTGTTGGTTGTAAACTTCTTTGGGTTAATTTCGTTTATGTAGTTTTAGGAAACTGGAGAGGTAGAGAGTCTCTTAAAGACTAAAACGCTTGTACCTATAAAACGAAATGCCGAATAATAAAATATAACAGGTGCTATAAAATTAAATTGAATGTCGTAATTAAGGTGTCGCCTCTCATGCTCGAGGTTGTGTGGTGAAATCCGGGCAAATATCTTTGAAATAACTTGTAAAAATTATGTTATACAAGACTTACGTATAATCATTTCGTTGCATTGTTTATAAACAAATAGGTAATAAACATCCAACTACACCATCAGACTGCTTGAAAAGTGAGATTCTTTGAAACTTTTTAGTTGCAGTTGGGTTTGAAATTATTATTTATAACTAGGTTCCGCCCGCGGTTTCGCCCACGTTGAGGTCGGTGTATTAGACATATAAACCTTCCTCTTGACCTTCTACTTTCCTATGCATTTAGAAAAAAGCTGTTATTTTTAACACGCTTTTATTAGCTCGGGTTGTATGTATGTATGTAACGGAATCTTTGAGCGCGATTTTGACCCACTTTAAACGGTCAGATTTCATTGAAACTTTGTAAACTTGTCGAGGACCGATGACAATTTACTAATTTAAAAAAAATTTAGAAAAAAAAAGAAACACGTTTTGTAGTTAGCAGAACTAAAAAATAGAAAATAAATAATAGTTTGCTTTTTAAAGCGTGTTTTTTTGTTTTTTAAACTCGTGTTTAAACTATTATTTATTTTCTATTTTTTAGTTCTGCTAACTACAAAACGTGTTTTTTTTCCCATTTTTTTTAAATTAGTAAATTGTCATCGGTCCTCGACAAGTTTAAAAAGTTTCAATGAAATCTGACCGTTTAAAGTGGGTCAAAATCGCGCTCAAAGATTCCGTTACATACATACATACATACATACAACCCGAGCTAATATAAAGCATGTAAATTATTTATTAGTGAGAATAAAATATTTATTTATAAATATTATAAATACGGGGAATCAGAGTTCGATTTCGGAGAGGGAGCCTGAGAAACGGCTACCAGAACCAAGGAAGGCCGCAGGCGCGCAAATTACCCACGGAGAGTTACATACTGACATACTGACATACAAGTGAAGCTAATATAAAGCGTGTAAAAAGCTAGGCAAATGATGATTCCAGAAAGAAATGTTTGGATGTTCCGATGTTTATTACTCAATCACGCAAAACGGCTGAACGGATTTGGATGAAACGTGGCATACAGACAGTTTATAACTTGGATTAACACATAGGATACTTTTTATCCCGGAAGTACGTTCCCCTGGGATAATTTCTGACCTAAACGCGGATGAAGCCACTAGCAAAACCTAGTTATAAACTATTTGCCAGAGAAACTTAAAAAGAAATACTGTTTTTACAAAATAATGATGCGTTGTCCTTGATTTAAGCCGTATGAGTTCATTGAGATGAATCATTTCAAAACTATCAGTCATTGAATTATTTTATGCAGTTTCTTGTAGATTTATGATAGTCATTTATCTTGTGTTCGAAGATTCTATATTGATCCTGCTTATGTATAGATTATGCGGACTACTTACGTAGGCGTTGACTTTAAATCGGTATGCTTAGCGCGAACGCGCTACGTAACAATTCAATTGGAATTACATTTTTTATAATATTGATTCAAAGACTAATCACATGTATGAACGATACTTATTGTTTTTGTAGCATTTTAAACGTAAGCACCTAGTTTTTTTTAGATTCAATAATTTCAATGAAAACGTTCGGTTTACACCGTGCGTTCATGCTAGGCTTAATGATCATTGCACAAGATATTGCAAATATTGTTTTGAGTTAGTGTAGTGTAAAAACTCTAAGAAAGTGGATGGAAAATTTACAATATTCTAAGTTTTAAAATAATGATCACACAAAACATTAAATTAGATTAAAACTGTCTGTTACTGTAGTCTTATAGGCAAGATTGTAATCAATTATTAAGAACCGGGTTTTTTCTTAAAGAATAATAAATATTATTATAGATTGATTTTATGTATTGCATAAGTACATAATGTAGGTATCCAGAACAGTGGAGTATCTAAAAATGCTTCAAACAAAATACCTATAAGCGAACTGTCACAGAAATTCTAGTTAAGAATCTCAATAACACTTACCGATCTCATACTGACATAACAGTGCTCTAGAACACCTCAAAAATCCTTGATTCTAAAACTGACCTTCAACAGAAAACCGTTACTCAACAGAGCTAGAATAACAAATCTTTCAGAAACAAAATTCTATTCTGCAAACTTTACGAGCGCTGCATATGCAGACTTTTGGAATACCGCAGCGCTGCAGATTTATGAATTTCTAGCGGCATACCTATCCATTCCGCAACGTCATCCGACTGTGCATATTTCGTATGATTGACTTCGGTATTTTCTCAACGATCCGTAAACTGACATGCATTCAAAATACGGCTTATGTCTAGAAGTTCATGTTTGATGATATCGTATGAAGTTAAAGGCTCCCGTAAACCGGCGCGACTCTAGCAGATGAAGTTTTAATATAAATTGTTCTATTAAAGTCGCGTCGCGTTTTCTAGTCGTGCCTGTCTGCGAGAATCTGAAAGCCACTTAAAGCCAAAAATGTATGGACTAGTGGCCCGCACCTGTTTCGCGTTTATCAGAACGATAAAAAATTGCCGACTAGTCTAGGTATCAGTAAGTTTTACATCTACATGTAAATTTTCGTAATTACTATTAAATTCTGTAACACAATAACGAATAAACTTTCTAATCACGTTATGTGTTGTAGTCTGCAGCTTTCATAATAAAGTAGCTAAAAAAATATAGACAGATTCTCAGTAAAAAACAAATTTCATCGGCATTTTCTCAGTCTGTTTAACGAAGTTACTTGAATTAGGTTTATACATTGTTTATGGAGTTTTTCTGGAAATATTTTTGTGTTAGAAAGTCGGATTATCCAAGTTTGTAGACATTTATTTTTGGACGAAAATTTAAGACTTTTAAGTCCATGCTGTGGTACTAAAGTTATTTAGATAGTCCAAAATATTATTAAGGATATTTTGATATCTAAAATGGACTCCACGAAACAGATTCGACCTAGTGTGAAGTTGCTTCCTTGGCGTCTTATGATTTTTTTTTTAAACTTAGCTAATAGTTAAGCTCTGTTTTTGGCAAATAAAAATTATCTATCTATCTATGTAATTCATTCTATAAGAATCATAAAGCGACTGTTTTGGATCATTCTTGTGTTGCTGAATTTGAGGTCAAGCGTTTTTATGTTTTTTAGCTAGGCTATGTTTAAATCAGTGGGAGCAGTGGTGGCCGAGTGGTAACGGCCGCGGAATCCGAATTGTAGATCGTAAGTTCGAACCCAGACAGGCGCTATAATTTGTGTAAATTATTCAATCACCACTGCTCTCAAAACTGTAAAGGAAAACTTCGTGAGAAAACCTGCATGTCCTAAAACCAAAAATTCGAAGACATGTGACATCTACCAACCTCCAGTAGGCCCACGTGGTGGATTACGGCCCACTCCGTCTCGTCGAGAGGAGTGCAGCTGGAACATTATAGGCTATACACACAAAAACAGTAAAGCACCTGCCTGGCTCCGAATCCAAGACTTACAACTAGTAAGTCGGGGCTGCTAAGTTCTGCCTACCTCGTCTGTAAATACAGGCGTGATAATACGAATGCAAGTAAAGTTCTACGTTAATTTAGCTTATTCATATCTTACGTGAATAACACCCATTTTTCCACCGGCCCTCGTTATGCCGTATTATCTGATTACATTAGGGCGCGTACGTGAAAGCAACGTGGAGCGTTCACATTGATCGAGTAACTAGGCTAGTAAGCAGTCTAGTGCAGACAACTGTACTAGACATTTATTTTATTTTTTTTGTCCAAACTCTCCTAATAGTATTTTCTCATATAATATTATAGCTCAGCTCTGGGCTTATAATGAAATGATTTTATTTTTGTAAGTAGATTTTTATAAACACTTTTACACGTCAATCATATTTTTAAAACTACATAAGGATGGCGTTTCTTATCTGACTACTCTGAGAAGAAAGGCCGAAACAAACTCAGAGGTCACAGTCTCTTTTAAAGTCCAGATAAAATCTTGGCCAGATTATGTGAATACCATTTTATGGATTGGTGTTTAAAATGGTCAATTGAGGAAAGAACACACAGATTCGAGTGGACTTGTCCAGTCAGTGCACGCATTTATCAGTAAGACGAGATGTGATTCTCGATGAGCTCAACGAGAATTAGATTACCAATGTAAGTAAATTATTTTATTGATTTTTCCAATTTGGCTTTCGGGAAACTAAATGCAACCTTATTATGGACATCTCGGAATAACAATTTACCTATGTTCTAGTAAACCGATGACATTTAATTGAAAGAAATCTTAGAGGTATGATAAACTGAAGCGGCAATGACCCATCAACGGTAGGCACGAACTGCCCAACGAAATGAGTAATTTTATTGTACATCTTCCTTTAGTACCAGCTCATTCCTGTTAACTCTCTTGTAGTAGGTAAGCTAATGGTTCTGTAGGAGGTTACGTGAAGCGACTCTAGCAGATCAATTTCCATGAAGTTTTTTATAGAAATTGTTCTATTAGAGCGTCGCGTCGCGCCGAGATGCGAAAGCCTTTATGTGCAATCCATATTTCACAACTTGTCTCCTAGAGAGACTGGTAATTTCTTGAAGAGTGTCCATCTAATAGAAACAATATTTTAAACTCAAGAACTAAACTACTATACTCTACCAATGTGAACGCTCCATAAAATCGTACTTTCTAGGTGCCGTAGTCATGTTGTTAGAAAGTATTGCAGTCCATATTGTGATGAAAACGCAAGTTGTTTCATAAGTTCTTGTGCGCTGAAGAATATGAAACATGGAGCGGTACGTTGACTGAATACATGATACGAGCTGTAGTTTCTATGAAGAATAGAAAAGACATCGATGTAGCAAGTATATAGGTAATGCTTAATGATATGATAGGTACATTAAAATTCTGCCATATTTCACTATTAGGCATGCAAACATGTAACAGAACTGGCGAAATTGTTGTGTACAAAAGGATTACACCATTGCGTAACCTTTCGACGATTACAGGCGTACAGGTATTGTATTTTGCACCGTTTATTATTATTAACTAGCTTTTGCAAGCGGCTTCGTGGAGGTCAAAAATTAGCCCTCGGGAACGTATTAACGAGATAAAAAAGTATCCAATGTGTTAATCCCAGTTATAAACTATCTGTGTGCCAAATTTCATACAAATACGTTGCGCCGTTTTTGCGTGATTGAGTAACAAAGATCTAAACATTTTTTATTATGACACAAATTATACAGGGTGATTGGAAGACGGGTGCAAAGCTTTAAGGTGAAGATAGTACAGACAATTTAGAACCATTTAAGCCATGGTTGTCTTAGACGAAGTCTTACCAAATATTTTTAACCAAATTTTTAAGTTTTTTTTTCGGAAATTCTCAAAATTTAATGTAAACTGCATAATTATGGCCAAATTGAATGATAAATGAATTCATTTTTTATTTATTTAATTAAAGTAATGTGTAAGCAATCAAGCGAAACATGTTTTAGCCTTCTGTGTCATTAGACATTTTTTTTACAGACATTTAAAGCTCAGAAAAAATAAAAAAATTGTACAATACGTCTTTTAAACCTTATTAAAAAAAAAAAATTGGTAAGACTTCGTTTAAGACAACCATGGCTTAAATGGTTCTAAATTGTCTATACTATCTTCACCTTAAAGCTTTGCACCCATCTTCCAATCACCCTGTATATATTATTCTGCACTACTGTATCATTTTGCATTTCATTTTGTTTTCGTATATTCGATTTTTGTACACACCTAAATTATATGTGAACGATGTGGTCTCCTAAAATTGGAAGCGTCTAGTTTTTGTCTCTATTCTTGTAGGTAAACTTGCACCGATTGTTCATGTTCAGCTTCTGCTGGAGATCCATTAAATGAATAAAATAAAGAAACATTTCACCTCGAAAAAGAAAAAATATTAAAAAAAAAAATCCGGCCTTGTTTTTTGGAAACACCTATGGGTTTATTCATAAATGTTGCCTAATTTCATGTTTAGCAGCCATAAATTATTGACGTTTATACGTCTCATAACTTTGATCAACGTTTATAAATAAAGAGGAATGTCGCCACTTTACTCAAGAAAATCCCATAATTTTGCTGTTGGTATAGAAATATAAGCAATCCCGTTGTTATTACCACTGCATATGCATTAATACCTGCCGCGAATGTTTCCGACGCCTCGCAGGAAGCTCGCATCTGGGCCAGCGGGGGCTGAACTAAGGGCTCATTCACGTGGACATAAGAGTAAACAACTGACTTTTAAAAAAAACAGTGGCACTCCGGCACCCTAATTGCGTAACTCACGATTCATCATAATTTGTTTCGTATTGAAACAAAAGGCTAAACCATTGCTTCATATGTTCGAAAAATGTGTCTGCTCAGCAACGTAAATAACGCAATGAATATTGTTGAACTGACAAAATGAAACCGATTTTGATTAATCGCGTGTTACGCAATTAGGGTGCGGGAGTGCCGACAGAAGTGAAAACTTGAACAATTACGTGTTTATTTTTTAATCGTCAATACAGGATTTCACATTGGGTCATTGGGCTCTGCCTGATTGCTCTCGGTAAAAAATTATAAACGAGCGATCGATTTCAGCCATTAAAGGTAAATATAGCCATAAAAAATAAAAAGGGAGAGAAAGGGATAAAATAATAATTAGAATTTCCTAATGAAAGAAAGGAACTTTTCCAAAAGACATCAATGCGCGACTCATCCATGTGCTCAAGCGTTGGGTGTCGATGACGCGAGTTCCATGATTTTTGTTCACCCAAAAAGTCCACAATTTATCGTCATTTTACAATCTCGCGATATAGATTATAAACTAACGGTGTTCACAATCTTACGGTGACATATATTTAATACGTGAAGCAAAAACTTTGTACCCTTTTTTACGAAAATTACGTGGACGGAGGAGTCTGAAATTTGGCACAGTTAAAGTATATGGAGAAGGACTGTATAAATGCTAATATTTTTTTAATTATAGACGAATTTCGACTACTTTGCGACCATTTTTTAGAAGAAATAGATATTAATTAAAATATCATCAGAATCATAAATCCTTATCCTTACTAATATTATAAACGCGAAAGTTTGTATGTATGGATGTTTGTTACTCTTTCACGCAAAAACTGCTGATTGGATTTGGATGAAATTTGGCACACAGATAGATTAGAGCCTAGATTAACACATTTGGTACATTTTATCCCGGTAGTACGTTCCCGCGGGATAATTTCTGACTTCCACGCGGGCGAAGTCGCGGGTGGAAGCTAGTCCTTAATAATTCAAAATAGTTTTCACCTTTTAAGCTTGTCTGACAGAAATCTCTGGTTGCGATAAGAAGGCCACTCTTTCGTATAACCATTTTCGTAAAATTAATTTGTTTTTCTGAGCTTTCTATCACAACTAGTCTTCCCATTGTGAACGAGTCCTCACTTACTTCCCACCCGCGCTGTGCTGAACGCATGCACTCGCTGCCGGCTTTAGCTTGCTTCATTTATTATCACAGCCTACGTGAGACAGGTTTAAATTGTACATTCTACATTGCGCTGTGGTTTTGAAGGTTCTTATAGTTATTATAATGGTATTGCAGGCCGTCACCACAAGGTTATTTGTTTTGGTTTAATTAAAGGCTGAATTTTAGAAGGATTTAACTTTTGCGTTCTTAGAAGTGATTGTTGTGTGGCACAATAAAATATATTTTTCCCCTGTTTTCGTCTTTTTATTATTATCAGTTTATCAAGTTCCGTTGCGTAGTTCCTCTTAAGTTCTAATTAGTATAATGGTATCCCTTTGGTTAAATTTACTGAAGTTAATTAATAGATTAATACTTTGTAATAGTTTTACTTATTTATTTGTTAATAGTGTTCTTACAAATATTTTTTTTTTGGTAACATACACAAGTACATACATAAAAAAAGGTCCCGCAGTAAAATTTAATTAGTCCGCAGACTGCTTTTTCACAGAAAACTTGGCTTGACTACCTAATAAAACCAAAGTGGTATTCAAAATATTATCAATATCAATGAAAGCCACTTTATAAAAAGCACATTTCATTTCGGATAACAATTTCGAGTTATCAAAACAGTCTTTGTTGCCAATTTTAAATTATTATTTCAGAATCCATTAAAGGTAACAAAGGAGATTTTTCCCCTTTTGTACCAAAATGGACAAACCTTGTCGCCGGATGAGTTTTAGAGATTGCGATCACAATCAATAAAAAAGTCGCATGGTATTTTGTTGAAAATGAAATGGCTTATCGTTTGAAATTGGCTCTTTTTACACGCTTTATATTAGCTTCACTTGTATGTTTGTGTGTTTGTTTGATTGTTTGTATGTTTGTATGTAACCGACTCCTTTGAGCGCGATTTTGACCCACTATAAACGGTCAGATTTCATTGAAACTTTGTAAACTTGTCGAGGACCGATGACAATTTAATAATTTAAAAAAAAATTGAGAAAAGAAAAAAACACGTTTTTGTAGTTAGCAGAACTAAAAAATAGAAAATAAATAATAGTTTAAAAAACTAATAAACACGCTTTAAAAAGCAAACTAAAAAAGGAGAAAATAATTTAATTCAATTAAAAAGCGTGGGGTGCTTGACATGAATAAAATTATTTTCTCCTTTTTTAGTTTTGTTTTTAAAGCGTGTTTTTAGTTTTTAAACTATTATTTATTAAAGTATGGATATGAGAAATAAGGAATATAAATTTGCCTCTCTCCGCATGTAAACTAAGCTTCTGTCGAACGTTTACGCTGCTCTAACACACCTTGTATGTAGCGTCAACGCTACGTCATCTAACGGATGCAAAGGCTAAATCAATGGTGCCATAGTGGTGTGACAATCATTACAGTTTCACAACAAATATTTTATTAAGTACTTACCTATTTTCTATCTGTATAGGCAGACACTGACAGACAGACAGTCTTCAGTTCATTGTTGTCTGAGATAATAAAACATTAAATTAATTTACATCGTAAAACAGTTGAAGCTTAAACTTCGCATAAACGTACAAATAAACATCAAGGTATCTGCTACGGATTCGTAGAGGCTACGGCTACGAGAATTCGTAGAGGTGCTACGTAGAACTTCTAGTTCATAGTAATGCATTCTAAGACTGCTCTATACCTATAAAGAACTTTGAGGATTCCCTTTGTATTGCTTCTTATTTATAAGTAAGCCATCGTATACGAATATAATATTTTTGTACTTAGTAATCCCTGCTACGAAAACACGTAGAGGTCTCAGCTACGAATATTTGTAGCACTCTGCTACGATTGTCTTGCCTTGGTGTTACGAGTAAATAACAGTTCTGTTACTGTTTCAGATTTAATGTTAGTAATAGCCGTAAACATGGTTTAAGCTTTACAATGTTTACCTGTGAACTGCACTTGCTTACCTTATATTAAATTTATAACCGCCTTCGAAAAAGGTTTTGTTTTTAACCCCTATTATTTGTATATTATTATTTTGAGTTTCTTAAAAGAGAGACTCGGCTTTTCAGCTATGACGACTATGCTCTTGTATAATATTGTCCGGATGGTCTCCTAACTTAGTAATACTTACAATAAAGTTAGACAACTTAGTCCTGTCTGTTACATAAACGAATAACTTCTGTTTGAATTTGTGATGGTACTTTGAAAGGTTTATGGATAGTTTGGACACCATTCAAGCCCTTGACTGGTTTCAAACAATTGAATTTTGTTTGGCTAATTCGTTATCTGATTTTTAAATGAAACACTTTGCAGTACCCTTTCGAACTTAAACTTTGTAATGAATAAGGTACTTTTAAAATATTTGTTTTTTTTTTACTATCGTTTGCTGCCCGTCTATTGGGCAACGGCCTTCTTCCATTCTTCCTATTAATTTAGTCAAGATGAAAAAAACTCATTAAAGCCTTTGAAAAATTGGAGGCTTAAAATACTAAGTAGGTACTTGCTCTAACAAAACATTTATTCCTATGATAACAAAATCACTCATTAGTTAATTGTGTTAGCTCCTTTGCAATCCTACTTATTTAATACCTTTAAACGAGCAATTCTTATATATATTTATGTATATATATAATCTGAATCTCGGAAACGGCTCCAACGATTTTCATAAAATTTTGTATGAGGTTTCGATAAATCGATCTAGATAGGTTTCATTTTTAGAAAACGTCAACCAAAAAACAAAAAACCGAACTATGCTCGGTCGTCCAGATATTAATATTATAAATATGATTGTATGTTTTGTTGTTTATTACTCAATCACGCAAAAACGGCCGAACAGATTTGGGTTAACACATAACGTTACTTTTTATCCCGGTAGAACGTTTTCGAGGGATAATTTTCGACCGCTACGCGGGCGAAACCGCTGGCAAAAGCTATTCAAATATAAGCATGAAGCACCTCCTTCAAAGCATCTATATCCTTTATCACGAAAACAATGTACCCATTCATTTCTGAACATCTTGTTCAATGGCGTTCCCTGTTCCGACAGTTACAGAGTCTAACATTTCAGTTGCATTGTTTTCTTAACAATGTCGGTAGATACTGCAGATATTAACTTACACTTAAAGTGTTTTCAGTACACTATCTTCATCTTAATGTATAGCTTCGGCTCGTTGCCAAGGATTTAGAAGATTGGTTGTATTTTCCCGCGAAAAAGTACGATCATCAAAAGAAATAAGTAACCAGAGTCGTCGCATATATTTGAAGTTTAGTAAAAATCAGATAAAATTAAGTTAAGTTTTCGGATAAAATAAAATAAATAGATAGCAAACAAACAGTTATTTTGTCAAATGCTTATGTGTTTGGTGCATGTGGCAATGCTTGGATTGCGTTGATTTTTGAATGAAATTCTGCTTACTTATTATATTTGATCCAAGCCAGCTCTTATGCGTGAGGGGATCGTAACAATAGGTATAATTAATTGTTCGTTACTATGAATTTTGAATCCATTTTTTTAAAGATCAAGACGATATAAGCTAGCAACAGTACCAAAGAAATTCTTCTTCTTTGCATAAGCACAAAGTACGTAAATAATATTTTAGGACTATTTTATGCTGTTGCAAAACACCAATCTGCAAGGTAACAAAAATGTGAAGCTTACTACCAAAAATGCGACACCAAGTTCACTCACCGAGTCTATTTTAGTGCCTCTTAAAATAATGGTAAAACTCAAAAACCGTGTATAGAAAAATATTAGGTTAAGATCATAAACTGGACCCCATGCGAAATATGGAACTCTCTATCAGTGTCTGTATTCACTCCTACTAGGGCTCGTCAGTCTGAAAAAAGAGTGGACAAGCATCTTGGGGGCAAGCTCGTTCCATCGTACACCTCATTCATCGACTTACTTATGGCGAAATCGAGGTCAACAGCGACCATTAACGGATAAAAAAAATCATAAGTATCTCGGTCAATCTACCTGAGACGTTCAACCGTAAATATTAAAGTACCAACTTACCTGTTTTCCCCATCTTATTTCTAGCAGCATTCATATAGGGCAGTGGGTCGAACCTTTTATATTATGAGCGCATTCTTTGTCAAGCGTGGGACATTATGAGCCCCTATTCACATGTCTTAAGGTGTGCGGAAAACAACATTTATGATACGGAGGAAAATGGCTAGGGGTATGTTGGGTCAGGATTATTAAATGGAGTATTTATTATTAAGAACTGTGTGGTTCCCATGCAGTTTTTTAGCAGGATTAAAGTTAAATTTAAAGCAGTTTATTTTAAAGTTTAATTTGTAATTTTATGATTTTCCTTCAACTGTTATTACACGCGTTGTCTACATCTCTGTTATCTTCTCTCCTATCGCAGGTGTGCTGGAAGAGATTTCTGTAGAAATAAGCATTACCTATGTACGTATTTTTCTGTTCCTTTCTTCTTGTCTGTTATGTGTGTGCATAAATGGTTAAATAAATAAATATTATTCACTTTGTATTTTGACTAAAATGTTGTCCAGTATGATCACTATTGTACTTAGACAAAAAGGCGAGTTTCATGCGATGGTGCACATTTTGTGAATCTACTGGTTACTCGCATTGACATGCAAGCCCCTTGAAGCTGTAATATGCCTATATTTTTGACGGGAAGTCTGCAGGGCTGAAGGAAGAGTTCATTGTCGATGTCTTCTTCGTAGTGTTGATGATGCCATTAATCACTTTTGTAATAATTGAAACAATACAACTAAGTCCAACCCAATAACCTGACCTGATCAGTAGCCTGACCTGGGGCTATTGGTGAAAACCTAGACCTTACCGCCAGAAGCCGCAAATTTAGTGGTAAATTAGGAAAGTTTGTCTAGGGCGTAAGGTACTCGTATGTCATATTTTACTTCATTACAACAACAATTTTAAAAGAAATATAATGTGTATTTTTGTTCTAGGTCCAAACGAGGCCGAGTATGATCAGAACCTGGATAAGATCCGGATGGAAGTAGCCAATAGGATACGTGATGTGGTGCATAATAAAACTTCTTGCCTGGTAAGTACGAGTATATTAAATCATCTTCATCATTTCAGCCAAAAGACGCCCCCTGCTGGACATAGGCCTCCGCTTAGCTTCGCTACTACTTTAACCGGTTCTGTGGATACCGCATCCAGCGGGGTCCTGCGGCTTATACACCACCCACCCATATTATACACCATAGATCAAATACCTTATATTTATCGTCCTGTTATCACAACAGTTGGTCTCACCGGGATCCATTACTAAGCCACCGCCGGCCACCTGTCTGTCTGACACAGGGCTATAATCTTTGGAACCCTCGGAATGCTGTACAAAATAAAATCACAAAATGAAAAATGTTAATTTTGCCGCTGTCATGGTAAATGAAAATAATAAGTCTGGACCAAAGGGTAATACGACTACAAAACTTTTAATTTTTATCCCTACGTTGTTTAAGGTTATGTTATGATTACCGACAGTTCAACCTTACATTTTGACGTTTAAAAATCTTCAATGAAAAACTTTAATCAACGTGTCTAAATAAATAAATAGTAATAAATAAATCAGTCTTTATTCCATCCCATTTCTTCGCGTGACTTACTAGAGAATGGGCAGCAGCGTTCTCTATGCATTTTACCACCATACTGCGGTCGCTAACCCGCCTGCCAAGCGTGGCGATTATGGCAAAACCTCCCTTTTGGAGGAGCCCTATGTCTAGCAGTGGACGTCTTTCGGCTGAAATGATGATGATGATGATGAAGTCTTTATTATCAAAAAATCCAAACACAATTTGTCAATCTCAATCAAACGTAAAAAGAAATACATACAATGCTATGCATTACTTGAGTCAGGGTGAACGTCTGTGTCTGTGCTAGTAAAAACTGTGTTACAGACCCCATAATGCGCGAGTGTATTCATTCCTATCCAGCCCGTCTCTTGCTGCCCTCTTCCAGCGACACCCTACGCCTAGGTCCACACCCCAAAGGGGGTGCCCCTAGCGTATAGTCACTTAGTTTTAAGTTTTTAAGCCCTGGCTGTAGGCCTTAATTTATTAAGGTAGCCACAGGCAAGTCCGCCTAAGCAGCCGACAACCTCCTAGGTTGATCTGCCAGATGTCATTCCCAAAACATAAAATAAAGCGCGACTTTGTCCACTACACTAGCCAGCGGCTTACAAATTTGTTTTATATCCTACAAACTACTTAGTATAATGTAACTTGTAGTTGATATACATACTCAGCCTATAACGTTCCCACTGCTGGGATACAGGCCTCCGCTCCGTGAGAGGGAGTGGGCCGTCATCCATCACGCGGGCCCAGTGCGGGTTGGTAGATGTCATATGTCTTCGAATTTTTGGTTCTAGGACATGCCGGTTTCCTCACGATGTTTTCTTTCACCATTTGAGAGCAGTGGTGATGAAATTATTTACACAAAGTAATGCGCCTGGCTGGGTTCGAACGCACGACCTACAACTCGTGAGTCGCGGCCGTTACCACTGGGCCACCACTGCTCCCTGTAGTTGATATAATTTAATAAAAAATCCAAGTACAATAAAATAATGATGACATAAATTGAACAAATTGTTAAATGTTTTAGAGAAGAAACTACAACACTATTAGGCACAATGCCATACTATAAAACATGCTGTTGTATGTTTATCAGCTGCTTTTGCGCCTACGCAGGTAGTCAGCTGAGGAAAATAGGTGACTGGTTTAAAAAACAGACTATTTTAACGTGCCTGAAGTTACATAAACATTACACCTTATGAGGTAGGCCGAGGTCATTATTGATAAAGACATCGTTTTGCTATGCTGTCAGACAGTGCTCACAGTTTTACTGGTTACAGCTGAATACCAGTGTTTTGTATGGGAAACTGCTTATCTGACCTCCACATCCCAGTTCACACGATATCCGTCGGCAAGACCAGTTGTCAGACTTTCGGGCTTCTACCCATAACGACTGTCAAAGATCTACGAACGACAGCCGGGACCAAAGGCTCAGCTGACTATATTACTGTAACTATCATCATCATCATATCAGCCGAAAGACGTCCACTGCTGGACATAAGCCTCCCCCAAAAGGAGGGGAATTGCCATAATCGCCACGCTTGGCAGGCGGGTTGGCGATCGCAGTATGGTGGTAAAATGCATAGAGAACGTTGCTGCCCATTCTCTAGTAAGTCCCTTAGTCGCCTTCTACGACACCCACGGGAAGAGATGGGATGGTGCTATTCTTTTACGTCCGGCATCACACGGAACATTATTACTGTAACTACTTTAGTACTAATTCTGCCTAACATCTTGGGAAAAACTGATGTGATAAACCTATTACCATTTGTGTTTAATTCATATCTTTAAAAAAATATAACTTAATAATATTTTTTTGTCACCAGAGTAGTACCTTTGACCTGTTGCCGTACATAGAAGACTACTTGGTCGAGTATGAGACCAACTATACGGAGTGCATGAAGCATATCAATGACAACAATAGTACGAAGATGACCTGGACGTTCTGGAACTCTATGTTCTATGCTGGAACTATTTACACGACTATAGGTAAGAAAATTTAAATGGCAATGAGTCTCATTATTTTTAGAATTGGGCATACAAGTCCTAGTGTTGTCAAAAAGGAGGTACAACACCGATGGTTGCGGCGATGCTAAAAAGAGGTCTTACTACCACTTGATGCAGTAACAAGCTGATTTTAACCGACCCCAAATTAATTAGAATAAGGTTACTAAGGTAAAAAATACGTAAGGTGACCTATATTTACGTTTTTTTTGCTCAGATTTATCCCCAGCCTAACGCAGACTAAGTACCATCAATTAATTAAAGTTGAGTACTGCGATCTCTTCAGTATAGATAGTCCAACTTCTTGTTAAATTCTATGAGCAGTCTTAATTACTAGATAACGAGCAAGTTGGTTGTATACTTAGATAGCAGTAGATATGTAGAAAATGATGAGTTTTAAGCGCCTGGTAGATAGCAGTAGATATGTAGAAAATGATGAGTTTTAAGCGCCTGGTAGTTTTATAACAGCATTCATTTGTAAAACGCCGTATTAATACAAAGCTTTCAGGCCAGGCGCACGGATCATTTTTACCACCGCTGCACTGTTTCCGTAAAAATTAATAGAATGAAACACAATATTATTTACTTTATTTTGGCTGCTTTACTTGTTAATATCGTCAAAGGTTAAAGAGGAACAATTTATTTCTTTTATAAAGGCCATAGCTGTGTAAATACAGCGACCAGCCGACGCATTCTTTTATGTCGGTTCGAACAAGTTCACACAAAGCGGCATAGACACATTAGAAAATAAATTCTTTATTCTAGCTAAACTCTCTTTACCAGAATCCTTTTATTTATTTTTTACTTTACTACCTACTGTCTTTTTTCTCTTTCAAACATTTGTTTTCATTCAGCGTTAGGTATTTTATCTGAGTTTTCTTCTTACTGTAGTCTTTTATATCGCAGGCTTTATTGAAAATAACCTAGCTCCGTATTATCCTCAGATGTTTTACTAAATAAGCAAGTTCCTTGGTTAATTCAACAATGCACAACCTCTAAGAAAAGAAAAGCGAAGTGTTTTTCCGAGCTGCAGAAATATAACACAATTTTTCAACTAAAATGTGTTATGGCAAAAACAATACGTAATAAAATCTTACGTCAACAACTTCACATCTGTCTATTTATATCTCACTTTAACGTAATACAGAAAATATCTTAATCCAATTTAAATTGACCTTTTTAAATCGACATGTTCCAACAGCTACAGCTACTACAGTTTTACACAACGTGTCAAACAACGATGGTCGCTTATGTCGACCACATTTTCTAGAGTACGACTGCAAATACGAACTGGACTGAATTTAGGTGTAGTTGTTTTAAATTTGGAACGCCGCCCGGCGGGCTTGGCGCTCTTCCGCTCAGTATCCCGCGTCACAAACGCACGGCGTGTATCACGAAAACTGTGACAACATTTACCATTCAAAGTTCTACACAAAAGTCAGTGAAAATCGTTTCTATTGCTAGTGTGTCTTCACCGTTCAAACTGTGATAATACTGCAACGAAAATGAACTGCAATACCTTATCAACGGGCGTTTGTTTACGTCCGACACTGTGGGGTGGCCAAAATAGATTCTTTTATTAGAAATCTGCTTCGACCCCGTTATAATAAAGAAGTTTTGTTATTGGGATCGTTAACGAAAGGTAAGTTAACACTTATTGAATTCTTATCGTTGTTGGCTTGCGTGATCTTATTTGTGTCATAATTATTGGCAAGAGATTGATCATTCACTGCCAAGCTTGATATCGCTCTGACTCTTTTGATCGAGTTCAATTCCCTTAGTCTATTGTGAGCGGTTGTGATATCACAACTTTTTTTTTTCAGTTACGGTGTGAGTGAAAGTTGGTGGTGATGAGTGATAGCGAATCCCAAGAAGGAGAAGAAGAAGTAAAATTGAAATTGTCAATTCCAACAATAAGAGGAGAATCTAAAACACGAACGGCTACTCAAGCAGTGATTAAATCACCTGAAATAAGACTTAACGAAACGGAGATCATGGACGAAGACATGCAAAATATGTCCATTAGGAAACGAAGAAACCTCTCTAAGAACAGAGGTCAAGGTGCAAGACATAGAGAAAAGACACCAGAACCTAACAGAACTCTAAAACCTCACGAGGATACCCCGACTTCTGACGATGAAGAAACAAAACCACAATTACCACGCCCAAACTCTAGGGAAATTGAAGCTGACAGTACGTATGAAGAAATGAGACGCTTAGTGCAGGAGCAAGCAAATGTCAAAGATCCTGTATATGATTTAAATACAGACGAACTTCTCGAGCAAAGAGCAATGGCTGCTCAAGAGCGTAGACGCAGAAGTATTTCACCATTTGCTATACCAGATAAAGAGGAACTTGCAAATCTTTTGGAACGCAAAGGAAGCTTTATAGATCCCACTAATAAACTCTTGTCGACTAATTACGCCCTGACTCGAAAAGACGAAGATACTTCTCGACGTAATTCACTAACAATCGAACCTCCAAAAGAAATTAAACATGTACTTTCTACTCCTTCTCCTGTCAGCAGCTCTCCAAAGGAGTTATTCCCTTTTGCTTTGCCCCCCCAAAAAAAGCAAGAAGAAGTCCCTGAAGAAAAGAAACCAGAAGAAGCGACCAAGAAACTGAAAACACCAGTTAAAAATGAAGAAGTTTTCACGTTTGAAGATAAAGATATAAAAAAAACTGTTAAAACATCCATACCTAAACCAGAAACATCAGGTGAGCTAGTCACAAAAGTGATCCAATTAGAAAGAACGCCAAGCAAGAAAGTGGTACCAGAAAATAAACCAAATGTTGAAGTTAGGGAAAGGATAGTTAGAACTCCCAGCAGGAGATTATCTACAGATATTAAACCGATTATTGTGAAACAGCAACCTCCTAAACAAGTTAAAGATGAAGCACAGAGTCGTCCGCCACCCATCAAACCGGCCCGCAGCAAATCTGCTTCAAGATTTGGGGTCAGTTTTTTCATGAAAATATTTTTTATACTGTTTGTCGCTTTGTTAATAGCACTTTATTTCCAATTTACATAATCCCAAGCCCTGCAATACAATGATCACTATGTAAATAGTTTGCCATAATTTTGTAGAATGAGAGAAGCAACTAATAATTTATCCATAATAACATTTGCAGAATAAAACTAGTGAAAGTGAGATGAGTGAGGATCAACATAATGCCAAAGTAGAAGCACCAAAACGTAGAATGATGCCTGTGCCACGACGATACACGAAGAACAAAATGTCACCAAAAGTAAATCGTTCGCAGTCGGTACATCGCACTGAAGACGTGAGAGTGGTAGATAAAACTGGAACAGGTATGAGTCAGACTAGTCAAGAGATCATGGAGTTAATGGAAAAAGCCCGAGCAAGAAGCTTATCTATGCCTAAAGATGATCCCCGGCTTCCAACTGAATACAAGCCCAGTCACAAAACTTTAAAGACTCCCAATAAGACTCCTACCATCTTGCGGCAGTCTAGATCTCGAGGCGTGTCCTGCCCTAAAACCATTCAGATCATTAGTGAAAAAGAAATTTTGGCTGGTTTAATGAAGGCTCAGAAAACAGATCTGGATCAACGTAGTAGGCAAAGCTCCGGTTACATTGATGCCAGTCAGTCTGAGTACACGTCCAGTTGTTATTCATCATCCCCGAGTGAAAATGAGTTTGACTTTGATTTAAAAGAGCGAACGGCGGAGTTGACGCGCAAACTTAATGTACTAAGTCAAGAAGTTGATAGACGTGAAATGATGACGGGTATCATATTAGGACCAAACGACAATAATATTACTAAAGTCGAAAGAAGTGAACACAAGTCAGGGTTAAGGAAAAGATCCGTAGCCGATTCCAAAAACGCAACCAGAAAAGAAAACAAGGAGCTTGCTCTAGAGAAAAAAGCAAGGAAAAAATCGCTAGAATATGACAAAAACAAAAAAGTTGTTAGATCGAGATGGAAATTTATTGCGAATTGGCAAGACTTTAAGCAAGAACAACGTATTCATTGCGATAAAATAAGGGATTTGCGAAACAAATGTATTTGTGACCTGATAATATTAATAATAATGTGTGGTCTAGGAGGGATGATGTTTAAGACATTAGAAGGATCGTTTGAAAATGCTTTTAAGTGTAGTACAAGGAATGTTAAAAGAGATTTTATTGAAAATCTTTGGCGAGGAAGTCATAATCTGAGGGAAGAAGATTGGAAGTCGATGGCAAGAAAGAAGTTGTTTGAATTTGAGAATCAGCTGCATACGGCACACGAAGCAGGAGTTACTTCCTACAGCGGTCAGAGGTCCTGGAACTTTATGAACTCTTTCGTCTACTGCTTGACGTTAGTCACAACTGTCGGTAAGATTAATAGAATGTACTTACTCATACATGATAAAGGACTCTCACGAATTGCACAAGTATTTTAGATTTTAATGTACAAGCTTCTTTCCCACCCCATAGTGTATTTTCATGTAGTTATTTCTTTTTATTAAAACGGATGTACCTACTTGCACTTTTTCTTTTTTTTATTTGGCTACATGCTACTATTATCCTCACGTTTCTGTACATCTCCTCATTATTTTTTATTGTTTATCTATAGATTTGTATTCTTTTAATTGTGCCTGTCGCAGTATAAATTTTTAAGTTCTTCAAATTGATACTTTCCAGGTTATGGTCACATAGCTCCGAAGACAACATCTGGTCGAGTAGCTACGATAGTGTATGCCACCATTGGCATCCCATTGTTCCTGATTCTCCTAGCAGACTTCGGTAAATTCTTCACACGAATCATCAAATTCTTCTGGGCATACATCAGAAGATTCTACTATACAAGGAGTTGCAGAAAAGTCAGAAGAACCGCTCCAATGCAGGTAATATTTTTTAAAGTCTAGTCTAGTTTTGAAATACTCTAGATCAGGGATAAGGAATTTATGGCACGCTAGCCATCGAAGACACTAAAGCTACAGAAAATTCTGGGTAAGTCATCAAACAATGGTTTCGTATCTTTGTAAATTGTTGTGAACGATTCTGTTTTTAGCAGTATTTTAATGTGAACAGTTTTACTCAGATATCAATACCTCGTTTCTAATGCTTAAATTGCACATTAGCCTCAATAGGTTCACCCATCCATGTTCATAGTTTACTTAATTTTAGGTACTTTTTTCAACGGGACAGAAAATTGCATGTTTTGAAGATATTGTGTAGTATCAAAAACGAAGCATTTGCTAAAAAAAATGAGGTATATTATATTATTATTCCCCTATTATTAAGGTTCAAATTTAAACTACAGGAAAACAACACAAATTCAATTCTCTCGTACTTGTTTTATCCCTCCCAAACATGGTTTTAGCCGTAATGACGCGGTACACCGCACGCTCCACCGACGTGCACTAGGTAAGCATCATAGCGTTTTAGCCGTATTATGTCTAATAAATCCAGTTAGTATAACAGGCTAAAAGAGAATTTAAACTATGTTGATCAGAAAGTTAATGTAGCAGTCTTGCTTGTTTCACAATTATTATGAAAAATACTCAGATCAGAGGGGTAGGTAATTGCGTAACACACTAACAAAAACTTTCTTTATTTGCTAAATGAATCTAACAACCTTGCGAAATATTTTTTCTATTACAGTTTTATCAAAAAATGTAAATTAAGCTAAGTCTAATTTATTGTAATCCTACTAATATTATAAATGTGAAAGTTTGTGAAGATGTTTGGATGTTTGTTTGTTACTCAATCACGCAAAAACTTTGGCACACAGATAGATTATAACGTAGATTAAGGCCCATAGTATCCTCATCTCCCGTCTGAATGCTAAAGCACGACTGCCGCCCGCGCCCGCGCAGGGCACCTCTGAGCCTTTATCTCAAAATGGGGATATTCCTTGGCAAATGTTGATTAATTTACAATTGTGCTCTAGCGATTCTGTGGTACCTCTAACTATCTATTTTTCAGTGTATTTTTTTTTCCAAATAACGAAGTATGGAATAGAAGCCAAAATATTGCGTGTTGGAAAATATTTTTTTACAGCAAAAGTATTAACCATACAAATAAGTACCCTCGGCAAAATGATCTTTATGAATCTATAGCAAAATAATATATTTTTCAAATCTTCAAGACAAGCCGTTAATGAGCAGTACGGTTCATAAAGTGACCGTGTTACGCTACCAAACGGGACTTAGGCCCTTAACACATAGAAAACTTTTATCCTGGTAGTACGTTCCCGTGGAATAATTTCCGACCTCCGCGAAGCCGCGGGCGGAAGCTATTACTTAATAATTGGTTGTTAGTTTATACGGAACTGATTGACTCTGTCCCCCGTACTAGTATGAATTGTATTACGGTGGAATAGGTTAACAGTAGGAAAGGTTTTCATTTTGACAGTTCAACAACATTCATTGCGTTATTTTTGTTGTTGAGCAAACAAATTTTTCGAACATATGAAGCAATGGATTAGCAAGATCATTCAAAAGGATTCAAATTGTGATTTATAGTGTGTTTGTTACGCAATTTGGGTGTAGGTCACTGTTAGACATAGACCTGTCTTATTGCACGTCAAGTATTCTAATCTAGCTGCTACCAGCTGTCTCATTCAAAAAAATTACCAAAACAGCTTAAGAACTTAGCCAAAAAAAAATACTAAAAAAAGACAACCGACTTCCGGAAAAACACTACAAAGTGAAAAATTACTTTAATCTCGGAAGTCGGTGACTTTGGATATGTATTAAAATTTTTCGTCACCGCCTTCCAAAATTAAAGTAATTTTTTCCTTTGTAGTGTTTTTCCGGAAGTCGGTTGTTTTTTTTTTTGGGAAAAGTTTTTATTTTTAACTTTTTAGTTATAGTAACCTACCGCATACCAATTAGAAATTTAATCATCCTTGGGGTCAAAACAATGTATATTTATGCGATAGCAGCTATCACGGTTGATTTGCTAATATTTTTTGAAGAGTTCCGTTGTATGTCTCCGAAACTCATCATCAGATCTATATAAAATTTTAATGGAACCATTTCGGAATAAACCCCTTTCGAACATAAAAAGAATTTTGCAAATCGGTCTATTTAAGACGGAGTTATGCCCGAACATACATTAAAAAAAAAACCATGTCGAATTGATTACCTTCATCCTTTTGAAGACGGTTAAAATTCGATTGTCATGAAAATTATGATAAATGGGAAAATATTTTATACAAGGAATTTTTGAGGTCTCTGTTGGTAATACCACCACAATCGAATTGCCGCTGTACTCGAAAAACAAAGGGATATGTGTCCTTTTAAACAGAATTGAGTAATGATTACGCTCCGGGCTATATGTAGTCTTACATTCATAAAAAACCTTTGATCTGTGTTCACTAATAACTGAATCAAAGTTGAGAAAAGTAACATAGAATTTTGTTAAATTTCAGGAAGTAATGAAGGGGCTGAATATTGTCTACGATGTCGTTCGTCGTCCGTCGCAGATATTCTCCGAAGAAGATATTGAAGAGAGTCCAGATGGTTCGCAACCTCCAGCTGTTGAGAGGAAGTCAAGTGACGTGCCTCCACCCCTGCCACCAAAACCTGGCACCTTACCAAGAGAAGTCGACCTTGAGACTGATATGGAAACTCCAGCTCCATCAGTCTTCGAAATAGATGATGAGTTCAACCTACCGATCTCAGTCGCCGTCTTCATTCTACTCACTTACATTAACATAGGAGCGTTCGTCTACAGTTTATGGGAGAAGTGGAATTTCTTTGAATCCTTTTACTTTATATTCATATCGATATCTACGATCGGACTTGGCGATCTAGTCCCCGACCACCCTATGTTCATGATGGCGTCTATATTATACTTAGTGTTCGGATTTGCCCTAACATCCATGTCCATCAACGTCGTTCAAGTAAAGTTGTCCAATACATTCAAACAGGCGAGTGCTAAACTTGGTGCTACCATTGGTCTGAAGGTAGCTGATGAGGACGGCAGTCTTGTGCCCATTACACCACCTGCCACAGAAATCGTCGCGGTACATAAACCAAGAAGTACAACAGATGAAAGCAAAAGTAAAGAACCTGACGATGATGATACTAAAAATAGATAAATTAATATGCTTTCGCAACTCACAAATAACTCTCGATATAATAATGTTTTAATTAAGCCCCGTTAGACGGTTGAAAAGAGCTCTTAAACTAACCAGAGTCGATCAATAATATGTAGACTTTGTATTTTTTTCCATTATGGAAATGGAATAATTCGTGATAACGCAGTGCTGGTAACATAACGTAGAAACCGTGGTATTATGTAATATCGTTGCTGTAAGCATGTAAAAGGTGATAAATTGTTACTAATTATTAAAATTTAATTAAAAACGTAATGTGTTTGTTGCTGTGTGTGTAAATAAAGATTTTTTTACATGTTGTCGTTGCTATATTATTTAGCATAGTCAGCCTATCGTTCCCACTGATCGGACACTGGCCTCCTCTCTTCGTGAGGGAACGGCCCGTAATCCACCACGCGGGCCCAGTGCGGGTTGGTAGATGTCACATGTCTTCGAATTTTTGGTTCTATGACATGCCGGTTTCCTCACGATGTTTTCGTTCACCGTTTTCAGAGCAGTCGTGATGAAATTATTTACTCAAAGTAAACCGCCTGCCTGGGTTAAAACCTGCGACGTACAAGTTGTAAGTCAAGACCGTTACCACTAAGCCACCGCTGCTCTCTCATTATTATTGATATCTCCATAAACACCAGAACACAATAAGTTATCTACTTTATAAAAAAGCTTAAATTCATTGTCGCATAACGCATAGCCTAAAGCCATTGGGTCTAGAATCATAAAATTATGTGTAAATGTATAAATAATGAAAATTAATCCTCCAGTCGAGCGACGTTCGCAGAGGCGTAAAAATATCACGACGGGATTTTATTGCGTACTTACTTGATTTTTAACTTTCGGCGTTGAACCGAGCATTGAGCATTGAGCAGAGTATAATTCGCAGCGTCAAAAAAAACACACTGTTTGATTTTGAACTCTCGGTACTAAACAGTGCGCAAAAATATCCCGTCGCGATATTATTACGTACGTTTGAATGTCAACTAAATTCATTTAAAAAAGGAATGAAAATTTGTCACTTATGCCTATGAGAAATCCCATCAAGCACACGGATAATAATAGAAGACACTAAGTACTCGACTACTTTCTACAAACAATAATGAAAATGCGAAAGAAACAAAAGAAGAAAACTCTCGTTAAACAACAGTACTCGCTTAATTTTACAAAGAATGAGAGACGTACGTACAGTAATAAGCGACAATGTACCTGTTTCCCATTGTAGGAGTCGAATGAATGCTCGATATATATTTTTTCCAAGTCATTGTAATGAGAAATGAAAGCAACTTCGTATTTCGTTCAATAGGTTTCAAGAATTTAATTATGGTCGCATGTAATCGAGTCGGTTGGATGGTTGGATTTGGTATGGTAATAACAGATTACCTTTGAAATGTTGGTTTGGGCATTCCGCTTTTAGAAATTGGTTTTTAGTTTTGTTTTTCTATTCATACACACCGTATATATACACATAAATGTGATCTTTTCTAGGTCAGTTTTGGATTTTCAATTGGACAGTTCAACAACATTCATCGCGTTATTAACGTTGGTGGGCAGACAAATTTTTCGAACAAATGAAGCAATAGATTAGCAATATCGTTCTTAATGATTCAGATTGTGATTGAGTGTGCTATGCAGTTAGGGTGCTGACATCTCATTTGGCAGCTCTATGGACTCCACAGCAGAACCACTGGTCGCAATTCTGCGGTTCTATTCAGTCAGAATATCACCCTGAGACTTAGATGAGCTGTCAATAGTTTCAATACCTAGTATCGACAGCTCACTTCACCTAAGTTTTCATGGTAAGATTTATACAGAAAATAACCCGCTGTGATGTTTCTGTGCACCAACTAAACTTTATTTGGGCTATTGCCATCCTTTTCTTTCTAATTAAACAAAGAGACGGAAATACATTAGAGCTGTCAAATTACGCTGCAACTACGATGAACTAAAATTCATCATGCTTAAAATTACGCCAAATTCAAGGCAATCGAAACGTAATTTAGTGTGACAGTTCTAACGCGTCTTGTCTTTTTCTTTTGCGGTCTGGTAGTAAGAGATAGCAATACTCTTCTTTTAGTTTAGTTAGTTAATTTTAACAAAAGAATTAGCACCGGTGTCTCAGCAATAAAGATCATCATCCGCCTAGAATTTTCCCAACTCTGTTATGGGTCGGCTTCCAGTCTTACCGGATGCAGCTGGATACCAGTATTTTACAAGGAGCGACTGCATATCTTTCCTCCACAACCCAGTTACTGGGCAATACGATACCTCTTGGTAAGACTGGTTGTCAAACTTTCCGGCTTCTGACGACCCGTAACGACTGTCAAACATCAACAAATGACAGACAGGACCAACAGTTTTTTTTTTGGTTGGAAATCATCAAATAACTTTTCCCGCTCTGGGTGGAGCAGGAAGGAGTGTCAGACTTTTACTGACTAAAACTCACCTGTGTTCCCTCAGTTACCTGTATGCCACGGGCCGCGCCCGGGGCATCTCCCGCGGCGGCTACGGCCATGAAGGCGCATATACTGCCTCTCCCTCAGGTGTGCCGGCTCCCTCTTCGCGAGCATTACTGCTTCGCAGAAGGAGGTGACGGCTACCCATGCACTCTCGCTCCGTACCATGGCCTGGACCAGAGCCGGACGCGAGAGATCGCCGCCGTCGATCACCTCCACGAGGACACGGCGCGCGGTGCTACGCCCAAGCCGGGCAGACCTCCACCGTATGCCGTGTCCTCAGGGCGATCTTCGCAGTGGAAAAACCCGGGCGTTTCCACCCACCTTCTTCGAAACAGGAACCTCCCGAGACAACCGTGTCCGGTGAGGACCTGCGTCAGGCGGAAGGTGAGGACGCCATGCCACCTCTCAAGCCACTCCTCAAAGAGTGGACTTACCGCCGCTATCGTGGCGTGCCCAAAATTAAACAGCTTGGTCCTATTGCCGTGTCGTGGTTGCTGCAACTCTACAACAACTGTCTGGAATCAGCTTCAGTACCCCGTTTCTGGAGAAAATCAAAGGTAATTGCAATAACCAAGCTAGAAAAACCAGCAAATGACCCAAAAGCTTAACGTGCTTTCCAAGGCGCGGAAGGACTAGGTAAGTGAAGAGGGTCACCCATCCACGGATCAACCGCGTCAAGCGTACCTTATCAATCGACTCGTGTGGCTGTGATATAGGACCAAATCCTACCGTTACATCAGTAGCGGTCCTAATGGAACTTTATCTATTGTTTTTCAACAGGACGCAACGTGCCGACAGGCTTTTCGACAGGCAAAGCGAGAAGGACATTATACTTTGATTGATTATGCCACTGTATTCAATATTTAAAGCTTTCCATAGAATGCTCGTCACCCTACGAATAACACGGTTCGACACTTTAAGAATTTGGCATTCTAAAATTCATTGTAAAATGTTGTTTAAAACTTTTGTTTCCTAAGAAAACGGTGCACGGTCACACAATAGCGGTTGTTCTAATACAAAACGTTATTGATACATGTAAGTCAAAGTCACCATAATGAAAGTGGGAGATTTTCATGATGACCTATAGAATATAAAATATGACGAAACAAATTTCTTTGCAATAATTCCAATCCAGACCGTCCAATGATGTCCTTACCCCACAGGGGATGCCCTTAGTGTGTAGTCGCTTAGTTTTAAGTATTGAAGCTCTGGCTCCAGCCAGAGCTTAACGTATTGAGGCAGCCACAGGCAAGGTTGACGAGCAAAATGTCATTTAAAAAAATAATAGTTTAAAAAACTAAAAAACACGCTTTAAAAACCAAACTAAAAAAGGAGAAAATAATTTAATTCAATTAAAAAGCGTGGCGTGCTTTTTGAGGTATTTTTATAATCAATTAATGTCAAGCACCCCACGCTTTTTAGTTGAATTAAATTATTTTCTCCTTTTTTAGTTTGGTTTTTAAAGCGTGTTTTTTAGTTTTTTAAACTATTATTTATTTTATATTTTTTAGTTCTGCTAACTACAAAACGTGTTTTTTTTTCTCAATTTTTTTTTAAATTATTAAATTGTCATCGGTCCTCGACAAGTTTACAAAGTTTCAATGAAATCTGACCGTTTAAAGTGGGTCAAAATCGCGCTCAAAGATTCCGTTACATACATACATACATACAACCCGAGCTAATAAAAGCGTGTTAAAAAAACCTAGGAAACCCAACATAAGGTGGTTAGGTAGAATCAATCTCTTTGTGTTAAAATGTCGGATAATGAAAATACTCCCAACATTTGTCGTTTATGGTTTTTATTACAATTACCTAATATAATAACATATTATAAAACATTAAGTAAACATTGAGCGCCGTTTTTTTTAATTACGCACTGCTCCACTGCATTTGCGCACACACATATCCCTACATATACCCCTTTATTTATAAACGTTTCTTAAAATGAAAAGACGTCTGAGTTCAAACGTCAAAGATGTATGGTTAAACAGTCGTTAGTCAATTCTTAACATTAAGGGGAACCTAGTCGCGGGCTTGAACTCACTGGTGGGCCTGGTTAAAAATCACGTTGTCTCACCAGGCTTCGTATCCGACAGAGATAGTATCAGTGATGAGCAGTTAGACGCTAGACTATACGCACCACGTTATTGAGGGAGATGCAGGACCATTTATAGTAAAAAATTCGCGAAAAAATTAAGAAAAGTCCTTTGGAAGATCGAGTTTTATGAAAAATTCAATGCATAAATCAATAAAAAATAAAGTTTATTGAACTTTTCGATAATTGAACTTTGTCGGTACTAACTTGGTTTTGGAGATTTTACAATTTTTTTATTACTTAAACACACCCAAAGTTAAGTAAAATTAGCAAGAAAAACGAATCTTAGTTTTCTCCTAACTTTTGAATGGTTTTTTATTTTAGTATGGTACGGTTGGTGTAAAATCTCCAAAACCAAGTCGGTACCGACAAAAATCAATAAATCTTATTGGTCACTGATTTATGCATTGGATTTTTCATAAAACCCGATCTTCCAAAGGACTTTTCTTAATTTTTTCGCGAATTTTTTACTATAAATGATCCTGCATCTCACTCAATAACGTTGTGCGTGTAGACTAGCGTTTAACTGCTCATCACTGATACTATCTCTGTCGGACACGAAGCCTGGTGGGTGAGATAGCGTGAGTTTATTTAGCCAGGCCCACGAGTGAGTTCGAGCCCGCGACTAGGTTCCCCTTAATCCATCACGTCGGCCCAGTGCCCAGGCCCAGTTTTGGTTCCAAGACTTGCCGGTTTCCTCGCGACGTTTTTTGTTACCGTTTTGAGAGCAGTGGTGATGAAATAATTTATAGAAAGTAAAGCGCCTGTCTGGATTCTAACCTAATACAACTCGTAAGTTACGGCTGTTACTACTGGGCCACATCTGCTTATTGACTGAGCAATGACGGTGACCAATTTGAACATATGTATATGCTCCTATTATACAGGTTTCACGATTCATATAGGTACAATAATTATAATTGTGCATAGAAAATATTCTTAGTCCTTTCTGTCCCAAAATCTATCATTGCAATCATGTAAATATTCCATTAATCTCTTAATTGTCTTTGCAGGAACTTGTACAATCTCATCAATGTAACTTTTGATAGCATGGTTTTTGTAATAGTGGACCATAAATGATTTCAAGTGTTTTTTAGAGCGGTTTAAGTTGTTTAGCGCTTTTGTACACTGTGCAAAACTGCCATTCAAAGTAGTCCCATCCACATACGTACTATCACTACGACACTCTGATATATGTGCATGTAGATTAGAAAGACAATCATTAACGAATGAAGTATTCAAAAAAAAATCTTGTTCTGTGTAAAGAAACGTGTTTTCAAAAGCGCATTTTTGATCAGTATCACCATGGCTTCTGAAGATATCCCTAAATTCATAACTTAAATATTTTTTATAAAACTCGCAGTAAGGCAGGTCTAAATCACCTTCATCAATACCGTTCCTTACGGTTTTTATCAATAAGATATTCAAGATCAAGCTTGGCATAGCTACTGGAAGAAGTTCACATTGAGGAGCCATGTGAGAGTATCTCGACCAGCCAGTTAGAATGATACCTTTGAAATTGTAAACTGTATCTTCTCCTCCAAATTTGTAGTCTAATATAAACTTCATCCAGCTTACATGATTCTGAAATCTCTTTTTAATATTAGGGATTGTTGCATTTCTGCCATCAGCGCCTTTGAATGCGGAAGCAATCCAGATATTTTTGAAGTTCTTATGAAGATTATAGAAATATTTATGAGAAAACTGCGGGTGAGCACCGTACTCCCACGCTACTGGTTCAACATCCTTTAAAGTAAACGTTTGCGGTTTCTTGGTTTTCAGCAGCATGTCGCCCCATATAAGAACTTTTGTAGCTGGACTTAATTCTTTTACTATTGAAGTGACTTCTTTCACGTGATTGACGAATAAGGCACTGAAAAGAAAAACTTTAATAAAGTGAATATCTATGGAAAATCGAATCGCCGGTTTAATTTTCTTTATCTCAGTACTAGGCAATTTATTTATTTATTTGGCTCACCAACAATTGAATACACTGATACAAAGATATGAGATGCATCCAATATACTTAAAAGACTAGTGTACCAATTTCTTACAGGTAAGCACATCATGAATTTCTTGTTTGTCGATTGATTTTGTTAACCTGCTTAAAATTAGATGAGTTCATATACTAACCGAACATAGTTGATAAAGGATTAAAAAAAAATGTTTTCGACCAAATTCTAAATTGAAATCAAAATACGGCCAAAATCATTCAAAATCAAATCAAGAACATAATTAAAATATCAATATAAATACAATTTAAATCAAAATGGAAACCAAAAATTTAAATTAAAATAAAAACCGGCAAAGAATGAGTACTGTAACGTTTTTTTTAAAAAAAGCTCAAGTAATTAGTTACCATTACCGCCATCTAGTATTGAGTAGCAGAATTAATTGAGTCAAGATCTTTCTAGAAATTTCGATGCCAGAATCTTCTAGCACTATCAACATCTATTCAGTCGGGGCCGTTGTGTACTCGAACGATCTAGATGCTTCTACAGTAGAAGTTTCTCGAATGTTCCTAGAGCCCTATAAAAGGCCGGAACGGATCAAGACCCGGTAGTATCCTCGTCGCTGGTTGGCATCCGCTGGGCCTCCCCCGGGAAACCGGGGGTCTCACCTGGCGGTGTCTGACCGCCGGGGTGTCGAGAAGAAAGCGGCGTTGAACCCAACGCCGTGGCGCGCTCACAGAAACACTTCAGCAGCCACTCACATGGGTTCGCAGTTGCTTTTTAGCCGCGCGAGCCCATGGACTCTGGTAGCCCATTGTGGCAAGCAAAATGATAGGCCCGTCTTTACGGGCCTCAGTATTGCATCCGCGGGCAGGGGGCGATGGCCCGACACCGCTTGCCGCGCCCCCTTACGGGGTCGCTGCGACGACTACACGACGACCCGGTAGTATTGAACAAGCGATACAGGCGAGAACATCTGAAGCGATCTTCAAGTGCGACTTAGAGTGATCAGTAGTGCAATTGTGTTTTGTAATTTGTGTGTTTAATTAAAGTATCATTTTTGGTCATTTATATTGGCAGTTTTTAACTGTCACGAACCCCAATATCGTAACAGTACCATCATTATGATCGTAGAATCTTACTATAGGTACAAGGCTTAAATTCTGGTCGAGTCCATTTGAATTTACCAAACGTGGATACTGACTACAGACTACAGACTGATATGACCCAAGAGGTAGAGAGATGAGATAGATGGGTGGACTTGTTGGTAGAGTAATCGCTTCATCAACTATAAATATTGCTTCGCGGCAGTAACATTGAATCTCAACACTTCCTTACAAGCTTAGTTTTTATTTACCGAAAACCTGCAAAGGGTTCTTTGTACTCATCCTCGTCATCATCATTCATCATTTCAGCCGAAAGACGTCCACTGCTGGACATAGGCCATAATCGCCACGATTGGCAGGCGAATTGGCGATCGCAGTAACGCAGTAGCTGTCCATTCTCTAGTAGGTAAGTACCTTAGTCGCCTTCTATGACACCCACGGACAGAAATGGAATAGTGCTATTCTTAACGCCCGGAAACATACTCATCCTCTTAGTAAAAGCAATTGAAACGTGCAACTGTGGGAATTGGTAAGTTTTGTATTTTTAACCGACGAAAAAACGGAGGAGGTTGTCGAGTCGAGCGTATTTTTTTTTAAATGTATGACCACGCATAACTTTTTGCAGAGTAGTCCGATTTTCATAATTCTTACCTTAATAACTAAGTTCGGAAGTCGGTGACTTTGGATATGTAATTTTATGTCAACGCCTTCCGAACTTAGTTATTAAGGTTAAACAAAAAATCTCCTCTTTAAGGAAATTTCTCGCCGGCTGGTCGACACTTCACGTGACCAGAGGGCTGGGTCATTCTTTGCCTAAAGAATTAGCATTGCCATTCAACGTAGCAATACAGCCAGTCTTCTGAGCACTTTTCCTGATGACAGCGATGCGGACGAATACTTCGACGCCTAAGTGTCCTTTTGTTTTTATATTTATTTGTTTAGTTAGTTAGGTAATTTTTTTATTCTTATTTATTTAAGGAAAACAAAAAAGGTTTATAATTTTTTGCTTTTCAGTTTTTTCGGTGGTTTATTTTTTTTGTATTTTATGTAATAAAGTTGAGTGAACTTTCCTTGACGTTTCTTTGTTTCCTTAACGTTTTATTCAAAACGTGCCAATTGCCTCATAAGCATTTGGATTAGTAGTAGTAGAGTAATTGGATTATACGGAATTATCAATTCGCCCCCCCCCTACAGAAAATAATATATTATTTAAAAGTACCGATTCGCCCGTTTCAGGCCAGTACACTCGTGAAAATCGACGAAAAAGGCGATTTAGATATTGTTCTCTTTGCCTGTATTGTTTATCTTTGTGTTGTTTGTCTTAAGTTTATTTAAATGTATTTGCAAGTAAATAATTGACTTCGTACTCACCTGGTTTTTAATTTCCTGTCTTTACATTTTGGACACTCATTTATGTTTAATACTTCGTCGCAACCAATATGTATGTGCCTCAGCGGTTTGATTGTGGCATGAAGATCAATTACCTGAAACCGATGTAAAAATAATAATGAAACTTCAAAACTTACTACAGATATACAAGATCAAGTTAAATTTGCTAGCGGAATTCTACACATGTAGTCTGTTTCGAAATCTAAACACAACATAAAAAAGCAAAAGATTTCATGTTCTTTTTCTGGTCGGTTAACCCAAAAGAGATGTTAGCCTCAAAGAGATGTCAGCATCAACTGGTGGGTTCCGCAAGGGCCAATGCCTGCCAGGGGTACGGGTTGTTCGAAAGTGACACCGAGGCCCCGGGCACACAGGCAACAGCAGTAACACGGGTGGGTTTTAGTCAGTAAAAGTGTGACACACCGTCCTGCTCCACCTAGAGCGGGAGAATTTTTTTGATGATTTCCCACCCTCAAAAAAAAAGCCCAATATTCGTTTTTGTTTTCGTCAATTCAGCCAAAAGACAGACTGCCAATGCTGGGCACAGGGCTGCTAGCATCGCAACTTCAACCGGTTATATACTTCTCGCATCCAGCGGATTCTTGCGGCTTCCACCAGGTTATTAGTCCACCTTGCGGGAGGCCTTCTTGCGGTCCGCGGTCGCCACTCCAGAACTTTTCAACCCCATCGGCCATCTGTTATGGGAGCTATGTGCTCTGCCCTTTTTTCGTTTTAACATGTTTAAATATATCTATGACTTCTGTGGAGTTTAGCTAACTAATCTGTACACGTTCGTTCATGTGACACATCAAGTTTTAGAAAGAGATTGTTCGACAGCCTTTAAGGTCATAAAGATGACGTAAAGAAAGTTCGGCTTCACCAAAACGCCGAACTTTCTTTATTCAGAAGCCCGAAAGTCTGACAAGCTGCCTTATCAAGGAAAATCGTGTTACCTAGCTACTGGGTTTGTGGAGATGAAATAGGTAATCACATGATATGTTAAATACTGCCATACAGCTCTATCCGGTAAGCCAGTGAGACTAGAAGGCTAGGCAGATTGATTGTAGCCATTTTGGAATCTCCAATTAAATCCCGATTTCTCTAAAGTTCTTTATATAAAACTGTTCACTTAGTATCGGACTAAGAAGTATGTCGATCCATGGTTACGTTTTATTACAAACTCTGGCCTAAAATAAGTAAATGGAAAAATCTTGTTTTGTAATGAAACCACAATTTATGTAACTAAATGTGTCACATTCGGCTGCATTAATCTAATCACTTCAAACCAACTGCTGGACATGGACTCTCCCAAGCTGCATCACAACACCCTGTCAGAAGGCGGGGCTTCTGCATCCAGTCTATCCATCTAGCTGGGGGGCGTCCTACACTACGCTTGCCTATACGCGGTCTCCACTCCAGGATTCGTCTGCTCCATCGGCCATCGGTCCTTCGACAAACATGGCGAACCCACTGCCTCTTCAGCTTGCTTCCTCTGCGAGCTAAGTCGGCAACTCCTGCGACTCTCATTCGGCTCCGTAGGTACCTACTCTTATTGACTTATTAGTCAACTCACATGAATTAAGTCACCCGAATTGGGCGATTTCTCACTTTTAAATAATATAATATTTTCTAAAGGCGACTCCCACAAATTTAATTCATTTGTGGGCAAACCAACAATTCAATACGTATTAGGAAACTGGCAAGTGAAAAATAACAATAAAACGTTAAGGAAACAAAGAAAAATTAAGGAAAAAGTACACTTACTTTATTACTTAATAGGTACAGTCCCGGACTTTAATTGATAAGCTACTATTAAACTTTCCAATTTTGCAGTTTTATACATTCACGAGATTACACGATTAAACACGAACTTAAACCGCATGCTCGTAAACAAGATGACAAATTACTTATAATCGGAAATAGTCTTATCCATAGAGGTTGACTAATAAATTGTCAATGATAAATCAATACACTGTTGCATAAGTTTATCCAATCTATTTGATACTGACCTCCTTTGAATAAGAGCTCATTAAATACTCGTTATTTCTGAAAACCTATCCAAAGACAGTGACAATTGAAATGTCAGAGACGATAATTTCGAATTTTGGTGAATCGTAGCCGTAACAGCATATGCAACAGTTATCATATTTGTCATGAACGTCGCTTGGACGCTACGCGTTCGGATAAAATCGTGAGTGCGAGTTTTTCCACAGAGTACTTTGTAATATACTGAGTTTTTCCGATGTCGAAATGACTGATCATAACGTTACCATCGCTACGCTAAAACAATTGTTGCTAGATTACGGTTGCTAACCCTGCAATTGGTTGACTTTGGGTCGTAACTCTGGACATGTACGAGTATAACCGACTAAGCCCGATTTGCATTACATGGCTAAAATAGGAACTGTGGCAAGTGGCTTATCAATTAAAGTCCGTGACTGTACATAACGTACCAGTTTTCTACCAGATTCGTTCATTCGGGCGAGTTAATTCGTGCTAGTCGACTAATATGCCCGCTAATTTTGTACTTAATATTAACTAAAAAACCTCACTTACTTGTTTCAACATAGTAGTAATTAATTCACGGCTCAAAGGGTTGCTCGGGCATATGTCTGCTGGAACTTTCGCCTGCTCCCTGAGGTGAGCGAACTCCTTCAGTTTCAAGACAAACTCCATATGGCCGAAGGTTTGAATCAAAGGTATTACTTCCATTTTTAGAGTATTGGCTTTGTTGATTAGCCTTAAGATCTGAAAGTAACATAACGGGGCTATATTATTTATTTATTTTATTAATTAAAAATTTATGCAAAAGTAATAATAAAATAGGTACACTTCAAAGATGGTCTTAATGCCTGATTTTCTACCAGTCAACCGTAGAGTGATGCAGAGAGAAAACATATTAGGTGCAACATACGGGATAGATAGCTCGGTAACAATGATAAAAAACAAGAAGAAATACGTTCTCATACATAGATACATACATACATATACACGAAATACACTTTGGCTGGAGAAATAACAAAATATGAGTTGTTGTAATAGTCTAAACACAGACATATACATTTCAATAAATCCCTACTTCCTTACTAATATTATAAATACGAAAGTAACTCTGTCTGTCTGTTACGCTTTCACGCCTAAACCGCTAAACCGATCGTCATGAAATTTGGCAGAGATATAGCCTGGGATATGGAGAAGGAAATAGGCTTTTTTACGCAATAACCGACAACCACGCGGGCGGAGCCACGGGCAAAAGCTAGAAATACGATATAGCAGAAACAATTGTATTTTCAAACGCTCATTTAACGATGTTACAAAATGTATTGCTTTGGCCGTATCTACATCGAAAAATAGGGTTTTAAAATACAGTTTACAAATAAATTACATGGACAAATTACAGGTACTCATGACTTGACTCATACTCAAAACACCACCTCAGGCATTAATATGCATGGTCCTCATACGGCGTAACTAAGATTATGTCTGGACTTCCAAAGAGACCTCTGAATTTGTTTCAGTTTTTCTTCTCAGAGTTGTCAGTTGTCAAACGAGTTTTAGAACCAATTTACAGAAATAAATGTCATTTATAATCATCATCATTTACATTTTACAGAACCAATGAGCACCCTGATATCATAACACACTATTAATCGGAATCTGAATAATTTTGCAGGTTTAATCCTAATCCATTAAAATAAAATCAAATCAAAAGTCATTTATTCAAATTAGGCTGAGAATCAGCACTTTTCGAACATCAAAATACATAAGACAGTCCCCCCAAAAACGCCCACCCTTCACCACTTCCTAGCGCTTTAGCTGGGAAGAAGAAGTGGCGCAAGAAACTTCCCAGTAGCACAGCTGTCTGTTTAGTCGGATAGACTTGATTCCATACATAAATAGAAAAAGTAATAAACATTACAAGACACAGACCGTTCATTAAATAATTAGTCATACATATGTCAGCCAGCCATGCCATTATACCAACAAATAAAATAAAAACTTACCTCGAGCACGAATATTAAAAATAAATGTAAATAAAGCATAACACCAAAATAAAAGCTTCCTGATGTAAAGGGCATGATAGCTTACATATGCAATGCTGGATTATGTTAACATAGCTGTTACTGCCCGAGTTACAACTCGAGGCCACAAATGATAACCTAGGACTATCGACGTAAAATAAATAAACAGGTAAGTAATTATTAGTAGCAATAACAAAAATAAGGTTGTAAAGATAACGAAATCATTGCTCCATATGTTTGAAAAATGTGTCTGCTCGACAACGTAATTGACGCAATGAATGTTGTTGAACTGATAAAATGAAAGCCATTGCTATTGTTAGTGGGTTACGCAATTAACCCACAAAAACTTTGAAAATAAGAGCTGTTATTATGCATTATAATCGTGTAAGTACACAACACAAGCAGTGGTTGAAAATAGCCGCGTAAATTTATTATTTATATTGCGCAAGAGAACAACAGCGTGAGTTTATGTATGTGTGCTGTATCATTTTATTGTATTTTTATTATATCATATTTTTTAAAATTAGGTTTATTTATGGATCATGTAATCTGAATTAAAGTTTTTTTTTACTATTGCATTTTTGTGTGGTACAGGTATTTTTTATCTCAGTGTTTCCCTTTGTGTTTTGTTCATATCAATGAGAAGGTATTACGATGACAATATTATGGAAACTAACCTCATTCCTCTGGTAAGAATTTTCAGAGCTGATGTTAACAATACTGCCTTCATACGGGAACATGTCTTCATATTCAACAAGGATTGAATTCACTCCGTAAATATTGAGTACGGGCAGGACACCTAGCAAGTAAGACAGTTTCGGAGGTGAACCCTTTAAATCGAAATGCACTGTAACATGCTGTAAGTTAACCGAAGATTTCTTAACTTGACTGTTCAGACCAGTTATACGTGCCAAAAAACCATACAATAACACCAATGAACTCAAATAAATAAGGAAATATTTGTATCTTCGCCACATAGCCGTGATGTAAGATTTTAGTAAACGTCTACGACACATTTCATATTTTCCAAGTGTTTTATTAACAGTTATAACATTTTTTTAGATTAATTCACTATCAAGTTGTTTATTACTTCTAGTACAATAAAATTATGTCGGTTTTACGAGCTAAGCAAGTAGCCGACGCAAAATGCGAGGTTAACTGAACGAAGAACGTTTTGCATATGTAAGGATTCAGTATGTGCTATAATTTAATTAAATTTCTGGTATTTTAACGAATATAATTTCTTGTACCTGTTCGTTAAATACCTTAATTCGTTATTCGTGTGTTAGAGATATAATTATATTCAATAGTTGATTAAAGTTACAAGTTTGGACACCGATACTGCCCCTTCTTTTGCCCCCAATCAAATGCAATCTATGGATATATTATAATTATGGGGCCTACCCATTTGTTTGGTATTGTTCGTCGAATCGCTGAGGTCCAATTTAAGCGGCACGATAAGTGACAAATGCGTGCTCAAATCTTTGTGGTTATTTCCTCAAAAGAACATTTCAGCCACAAATGGTTTGAAATAGTCCTCAAATAATCTAACCAAGATTATATCCGGATTTTTTAATGCACATTGATAACGATGAATTTTATTGAGACGAATATTAACGTTGTATTATTTAGTACTTATATTATTTTAATTATTGTGAATGTGAGGACTACGTGGGATACTGTTTTTTTCAGTTAGTTATAATCATTTCCTGGCAGTTTGAGTAATTAATGCGGCCTATCTAAATATCCTTTCTTTAGTATTGTTCGTCGAATCATGGCGATTCTTAATTTATGTTTTGAGAGGCACGATAAGTGACAATTGCGGGCACTGACTAGTTCAGGCTCACGGAACCTCCAAAGACCAATGCAGATACCAATCTACATGATATTCACATGATCTGACTAAGACTATGTCTGGACTTTAAAAGATACTGTGACCTCCGAATTTGTTTTGGCCTATTTCCTTAGAGTAGTCAGTTAGGAAATGCCAACCTCATCTAGTTTAAAAAATATCATTGACGGGTAAAAGAGATACAGAAAATAAAAATAATGGAGACACTAACACAAAGCAAAAGTTTAAAGAGACCAATTATTGATCAAAGACTAGTGATCACAAGACTATGTGTGCAATCATAACATTTTTCTATCGAGGAAGAATTAACGAAATCCTACCCACCAATGACAGACAGGCGGTAAGATGTTTATTGAAACAATCCGGGTTTTAATTGTCATAATATTAATAGTCAAGAATTATATAAGACTTTGCCAAACATCATGTCCATTGCATTAGTTGACGTATGTACATAGTGACGTAATAAAATCTTGGCTGGATTTTTTGTGCAATGGATTTTTAACTTTCAGTGCTAAACCGAGCATTGAGAATCCAACAGAGTGCATTCCAGCATGTCGAAAAAACACACTGTTCGATTTTTAACTCTCGGCGCTAAGTAGAGCTTTGAAGATTCTGTGCTCGAAAAATCCCACCGAGATTTTATTACCTTCGTGTCTACGTCGAGTAAGTAACTTGGCAGTTGAAGGGTTACCAGATTATGATATAAAAATGATAGTGAGGTGGTGTAAGAATTTATGAAATTGAATGAACTTGAAATAATGTACTTACATGCAAAAAAAAAATTAAAATTTAATCATTTGTCTTAAAACATGATAGCACTATTTAAAGTAGTAGAATTTGTTATATATTTTGGTTCTCAGTAGTAATGTTATTTAAAATAAAACAACTTAGTTAGAAATGTATTTTTTATTCATCTGAATCAGAAATTTCTCAGTCGCTTGTCACATTTATCATAAAGGAATCAGTGATTTTATCAAAAACATAGTCCATACGATAATTTTTAATAATATTTTTTAAAGTTTTATAGCGAAATTAAAATTAAACCATTTTTATTTCGTTATAAAACGTTCTTTACGCAAAATCAGTCACTACCCCAACACTATTAGTTTTAGTATGGTAACATTATTTTTCTTTGAACTGTCAAGTTACTGAATACGATTAAAAGTCTAAGTATAGATACTGAAGTGGGTGAGCTGTTGCAAATAGGCCTCCTATCCTGCCATTTCTGAAAAACTAAAACAGTTGAATCATTATCAAAATTAAAGGTTAAGTCCTAATATTCGACAGCATAATTATATTATTATCTGTAGACTACATAACAGAGTAGCAAATAATCATTGAAAAAAAATAGTAATCGAAATAACAGCTTACCAACACGGATGATATCTGTAACATTTGGACTTGAACCTTCTGGCTCGTTGCCAGGATTTCACAAAGGAAGATTTGGCAGAGCGCGCTATTACCCTGGCCTTGAACTGAAGCCTTTATTACCAAAGCTTTCACGGTTTTAAGGCCACAGACGTATCCTAACGACTCACATAATGTGGTTGTAAATGAGATGGTTTAAAGAGGTTGCATTCAGTTTGAATGGGATTTGGAGTAGAATATATTGGGCTGTGATTTTCGAGTGGATGCAGTTCCAATAAAGTTTATGTATGATTAAATATAACAAGTAAATACATCGGCTAAGTAACTGTAGGTGTGTGGCTGACATAATTTGCGGCTTTGCCAGCGTAGAGTTCGAATATTATCCCACGTACTACCGGGATAAAAAGTATCCTATGTGTTTATCATCATCATAATTACAGCCAAAAGACGTCCACTGATAGACATAGCCCTCCCTCAATTTGGAGGGTTTTGCCATAATCGCCACGCTTGGCAGGCGGGTTGGCGAGGGCCGCTTGCTGCTGCTCATTCTCTAGTATGTGTTAATGCAACTTATAAACTATCTGAGTGCCGAATTTCATCTAAATCCTTTCGTGATTGCGTAAAAAACATCCAAACATACACACTTTCATATTTGAAATACTACTAGTAGTACTATTTGTTTCTTTGAACTAAAGTTAACTTTGTAAGTGTAAAACAAAATGGGCCATCCAAAACAAATGAATAATAGGTGGCTATTCTATTTTCTGATCTTTTCTGTGTGACAAATTGGGTCTCTCGTAGTCTTCATTGAGGCAAAAGAGACCATCATTTGTTTTATTCTTTTTGCAATGCTATCTTCGTTTTGCAATTTTAATTATGATATCAATATATATATTAAACAAAATATAATCTCTCGTTGACTCTGATTGGACAAATATTTTCCGACATTGCACCACACACAATTGGCTAGAGTCCAGTTATTTTATGCCACAGGACATTTACGAGTGCAATAATGGAATTGTGGCAGCAGTGTCAAATTTCCCCCGACGCTAAGGCCGTAACATACAATATTGAATTTTTAGCTGACCACATTGCAATTTTATTTTTATTTCGCGGCTGTAGGTTATCCAGATATTTGAAAAATAAATAGAATGAAGATTTTCACTTACAATTTCAGGTTGTCGTATCGCCTTATAAAAATGTAGTTGTGTAAAAGGACCAAATCTATATAATTTTAATGACTAAATCTAATAGTGAGGTGGAGTAAGGATTTATGAAATTGAATGAACTTGAAATAATGTACTTACATGCAAAAAAATATTCTAAATTTAATAATTTGTCTTAAAAACATGATATGCACTGTTTAAAATAGTAGAATTTGTTAGGTATATATTGAATTAAATGAATGTAATTGACCATGGTAATAGACTGGGCACGCCACTATAGCGGCGGGAAGTCGCCTCTTTGAGGAGTGGATTGAGAGGTGGCATGGCGTCCTCACCTTTTGCCTGATGCAGGTCCTCACCGGACACGGCTGTTTCAGGAGATTCCTGTTTCTAATAAGGCGGGAGGAAACGCCCGGGTGTTTCCAGTGCGAAGATCGCTCTGAGGACACGGTGGAGCATACGGTAGAGGTCTGCCTGGCCTGGGCGGAGCAACGCCGTGTCCTCGTGGAGGCGATCGGCGGCGGCGATCTCTCGCGTCCGGCTCTGGTCCAGGCCATGATACGGAGCGTGAGGGCATGGGTAGCCGTCACCTCCTTCTGCAAAGCAGTAATGCTCGCGAAGAGGGAGGCTGCGCACGTAAGGGAGAGGCAGTATATGCGCCCTCACGGCCTTAGTCGCCGCGGGAGACGCCCTGGGCGTCGGGAATCCCAGGCTGATTTCCGGCCACCGTAGGAGAGGGCTTGCGGACGGCGAGTAATGGGTAGCTCGCTGTCCGGTAAGGACCAAGCCCGGGTTGACGGCGCGATGTGTTCTACGCGCGCCTCATAGAGATGTCAGCACCAACTGGTGGGGTCCGCAACGGCCGATGCCTGCCAAGGGTGCGGGTTGTTCGAAAGAGATACCGCGGCCCCTGGTACACAGAGGCAACTGAGGGAACACGGGTGGGTTTTAGTCAGTAAAAGTCTGTCACGCCCTCCACCCAGAGCGGGAGAAGTTATTTGATGGTTTCCCACCCAAAAACAAAAACCAGGGTAATAGATATTTCTCGTAAAGAAAAATTTTAACAATTTACATTTAAAAAGTTATAAAGATAATAACATCACGCCTGTAGCCTCCGAAGGTTATGACAGAGGTATATACCGGCTGACTTTTTTTAGCGTCTGGACAACAATATGGCATGTTGTGTAAGTATAATAGAACTCATATACGCTAACCTTTGCCTGGTAGCATTGATATAGAAAAAGTTCCGAATATCCTTAAAATACATGAAAAAGAAGACACCCTACGGCACTCGCGTAAAACGAATAATAGCCAAAATAGGTAATAGTAAATGGGCGTAAGCTGCGATTGCCTATGAATGGAGCATGACGACAGTGTGAGCGAGACACTAGCATTAATTTCGCTCTACATCTTTGCGACTGATCCCCACACACACACGCACACATTTGCACGTGTACCTACATACGTCACCTTGCTGTATGTAGTTTTAGTAGGCAAATAATTTGATACACAGTGACGCGTGTCTTGAAACCGTAAACCAAATAAATTACGTCTTGTAAGGTCAGTAAAGCTTTGATAGAAATGTAAACAAACCTGTTGATGTTAAATTCTTATAACAATCACTCACATTCATCTGTATTTTGAGGGTTTTAACGCTTTAACAACCGTCGTGCTGGAAGTACATGTCCCGCAGATAATGCAGAGGAACGTCTTCCAACATTGTGTCGATAACTGACTGTATTATTTCACGATACGTTTTCCCTGTCAATCGACCTTCGATCCAAACTGGACCAATAACCTATGCGATCGACTTGCACCATTTAAATTTTCCCCAGACAAAAAATAATACCTCATCATGGTAAGTTACTCGACGTTGGAGTATTCATACGTCATTATGAAAACAATCACTGGGCGGTTGAAGCACACGCGGAAAAAACAGCGATCGACGTCACGCTATGACTAATCGCAGTGGACTGGAGACTTGGAGTGAGATCAAAGACGCCGCGGGACACGGTACTTGGGTCGAAGGGCGCGCGGGTCGGGGGGGGATGCGCATGCGGCGACACTTGAGCGGTACGCCTGCAAAAAAATATTACTTACCTATCCCCGGCCGGCTTCAATCAAAGGATTGAATTTCGCTAAGAATTCATTCATAATTTCTGCGCGTTGACTAGGGTGCCAATAAGTTGGATTTTGATATTATTTGCCGATTTTTTGTATTTTTTTTTAATTTTTATTGTTTTTTAATTTTTATATGAAATGTTTACTACAAATAAGTAATAGTATTTATTGATAGGTTAATTTCATTTTAGGATTAAAAAAAAAATGTTCTATTTCCGTGCCATAGGCTTCTACTCCGTTCACCTATTAACCCCTATTTTTTTCCAGACGGTAAAAAAAATCATCCGGTAGGTATATAGTACACCATATTTTAGAGGTTAAAAGTTGTGTTCGTATTATTTCTGAAAAAAAAAGTGAGAAGGCTTTATAGTCAATCCTAACAATTGAGAGCTTAAAACTAATTATTTTTTGTCTGCGGTAAGTTTAGTGTAATGGCTAGTAGGACCGTTCGAATTACCTACCATTATAAATTAAGTTGCCCTAAGTGCATATACTCGTATATAGTCAGTAGATAGCCTAAAGGAATGTGCAGAGGAAGCACTTAGCGACAGTAAGTCAAGTTGAGCGGCGATGGTCACTACCATTCTAGCGGCTCCATTTTATGTTAAGGCCAAGTTTTGATCCTATCTCAAAATAATATCTTGCTAAAATTATAAACAATAAAACTTTGTAAATATGCTTGGTAGTATTTTCACTACATAATAATGTAAAAAGAGCAGATTTTTTTTTATTGAAACTAACAACATAACAAAACCTTTCCGAGCTGCCACTGAAGATTACATACGGAGAACCCAATAACACTTTACCCAACCAGCAGGCTTAGCATGACGCTTTCTATTTCTACGAAGAATAGACAGTGCTTTTTCTATACGAAGTCACATTTCGTTTCTCTCCTTCTATAATCTGTCATTTTATCTTTCGTTTCTAACGATCTTTATCTAGGTCCTTTTATATGTAGACTATTTCAGAAGAATATTTCTTCCCAAACTGTCGAAATCAGACTGACCACATACTTTCTACTCGACGGCCACAAAGAATATACGATTATCTACAAAATCATGATTCGTTTAGAACGCATAACTGTGATAATTAATAGAAGAACATAGCTATCTACTCGTATTGTACGTCATTTGGTTAATAGTCATGTCTATTCTTCCGTCGACGAATCGGTGCTCGTCTTAAGCCTACTGGGAATAGAACCCAGGGCTTCAAGCTCAGCGATAGCGCCTGCTACCACTAGACTAACGGGGCAGTCTAAAATGAAACTAGAACTATTTTCACGTTAGATTACGTACGTAAAAAAAGTGCGTGGAGTCCCTCCGCGCGGAAGAAGTGAAACCGACTCACTCTCTTTCTATCTCCTACTTTCTACTTTTGTATATCTTTTTTTCTCTCTCCCTCAGTTTCGTTAAACGTTTAACGCAACCTTGTTGGAAGTCGCATATGAAGTTTCGCTTCAACAAAACAAAACAAAACCGGTGAAATGTGCCCAACTTACAACATTAAAATCAATCAATACTTTAATACACGCGTAATTTTTCACGTTGATGAGTATAAAATAGTCATCATCAGCCTTACTAGACCAGGGTAGATAATTTTTGAAACCAAAAAAAATATAGTAGGATGAAACCCATTGGAAAAGGAAGAGAATGTAACAAAAATTAAAGGAAACATAATTTACGGGCGGTCTGAGGTCGGGAAGTGGATAGGAGTGCGTTTTTAAGGGTAAAAAACGGTTTATCTCGATTTCCGGCAAAACTACTAGTCCTTAACTTAGTAACTAATAAAAAGATCTACAACTTTTGCATTTACAATTTATTCACTCTATCGAAAAAGCACCCTAATTTTCAATCGAAAATTCTCGCGTCAAAATATCAATCAATTTGTCGCTTCTATTATGGAAGACGACCCCAATCGTCTTCCAGTCTAATCGGATGCAGCTGAGTAGGTACCAGTATTTTACATGGTGCGACTGCCTATCTGACCTCCTCTACAACCCAGTTACTAGGTAATACGTAGCCCCATGGCACTACGATACCCCACTTGTTGTCCGACTATCAGGCTTCTAACGACCCGTAACGACTGTCAAAGATCAACGAATGACTGTCGGGACCAACGGCTTAACGTGCTTTCCGAGGCACGAAAAGGGTCTTGGTATATAAAGATGGTCACCCATCCACAGACCACCTCAGCAAGCGTAGTTTAAACTGATAGATTGACTAGTGCAGCTGTTAATAGTTAGCTATAAACCCCTATATCAGTATAAAATAGTACATAAAAATATCCCCTAAAGTGCAAAATAAAGTTTAGCAACAATATTTTAGGCACTGATTACTACGAAATACCAACAGCCATACTCTTTACCTAAACTTTAACACATTTAGGCGAACCAAAACAGTATTATACAAATAATGATTATCTTCTAAGTTTAATATTTAGATGCTATTTATCTTAGGAATAAGTCTGCGTTCAAAGTTTTAATTGGCCGCAACTACAATTTATAATGATTTAAAATCTGATATTACCGAGCTGCGCTCGGTTTATTTTTTGGTTTGACGTTTTCTAAAAATGAAACCTAGCTAGATCGATTTATCGCCCCCGGAACCCCCCGATTTCATGAAAACCGTTGGAGCCGTTTATGTATATACACAAGAATTGCTCGTTTAAAGGTTAGATTTATTGATAAGCAAATATACGTAGGTAGTAGTGTTTATCACTCTATCTAAAATTTAGACCGCGGGAGCACCAAGATCTTACATTCAGGCCCCTATGTCAGATCTGAATTCTTTCTTATAGGCCCATACTTTTTTCGTCTTGAAGCTTCGTGTACCTACTGCTGACTGCTGTGGGGTCGTGGGTTAAACCAGATTCCCAGAGCAGAAAAAGTGTTATTAGGATTTTCCATTAGAGATTTCTTAGTAGCCGGAGTTTGGAAGTTGGTGGTGTGAAAAACCTCTTGCCTCGAAAGTCGAAAGGCTCGTAAAGGTTGGTCTTGCGCCCGATCTCTCCCTGGTCGTGTCAGATTGTCGTCCCATCGTACTATGAGAGAAAAAGAACAGCGAGTGCACCTTTGTTTACGCGCAATTATTCCCTCCTATGAGGAAAAACATAATAATTCAGTTAAGCTACAGTTTCGCTGGGTTAAGAACTAAAATTATGTTAGAAAAATAAAGTTAAAACTTACATTTTTAGCATTATTTTTAGTACATGATGCTTTAATAATAAGTTGGACGTGATTTCGATTACTCAATCACTTCAAGTAGTTATAAAGTTGAGTTGGTTTTTTGAATGGCGGATCCGAAGGAACATAGGAAAACCTTCCCCTTAACACGTCATTTACCGGCCAAGATTAGAGCGAGCAAGCCGCAAGCTCTAAAATCTAATGCTTGCATCACCCCGCAACACATTAAGTTAAGGATTAGTTGTAGCACTAACTTTTACTTACTACAAATTTCTCCTGATATTTTTACTTTGGTACCTACGAGTATGTCGTTCAAAGACGAACATGTAGCTTTACAGACTCGTACCTATTAAAGAAAGTTTTCGTTGGACGCGGCGGAAGCCTTTTTGAAGAGACTCTTTACTTGGGTGGATTTTTAAAGGAGATTTTCTTGGGGCTCGTGGCTAATTGATAACTGCCATGCAGTACCTATACAGGTATATCGCAGGTTAAGCTACGTTTGCCGCAGTTGTTTCGTGGATGTGTGACCGTCTATTATAAATCGGAAAGCACATGATTCCGTCTGTCATTCGTAGAACTATTACGGTCGATACCTGTAGTCAGAAGTCTGACAATCAGTGTAGTCGTATCGAAGGGTATTGTGTTACCCAGTTACTGGGTTGTGGAGGTCGAATAGGCAGTCGCTCCATATAAAGAACAGGTGGTCAATTCTCGTAATTAAAAACGTTCAAAATCTAGTCGCAGTGTCATCTCAGCGACAAGCAAATGTCAAAAACTTGTCAAAAATGTATGGAAACTCGAGGAATTTTTGACAGATTGGGACTGAGATCAGACTGTGAACGTTCTTAAAATTACGAGAATTGCCCCTCTGGTATTCAGCTGCACGCGGTTTTTTTTTTGAGCAGCAGGGCGTGTCAGACTTTTACTGACTCAAACCCACCCGTGATCCCTCAGTTGCCTGTGTGCCAGGAGCGACGGTATATCTTTCGAACAACCCGCACCCCTGGCAGGCATCGGCCCTTGCGGACCCCACCAAGACACATGGCACGCCGTGACCACCCCAGGAACCAAGCAAGCTGCACCCGGTTAGGTTGGAACCCGTTCCCAGCATAGTTACGAAAAGGCTTGGCAGATTGTTTGAACTTCTTTCGTTTTCTTGTGCATCAGTTTGTCAATAAATCCAGATCAGTATCATTTATTCGTTATTGAGGTCTTAGTAACAAGGTAGAAAGCTCCTCATTTTTCTTCGAAAAGGGAGGATCCTCTGACCAGACGAGTGTTACCTGGCTGTTGTATATAATAATTATATTGATCGAAGGGGCTCCTGGCGAAAAGTCGATCGAAGGTTAAGTTGCCGCGGTCAGTTCGTGGATAGGTGACCATCAACTACATATACCCCCCTCCGTGCTGTTGATTCCGCCTGTCATTCGGTGATCCATGACAGTCATGTATGGGTCTTTGTAGCCTGAAAATAAATGGTTAAAAAAAAGGTCTGACAACCAGTCTGACTTGGAAACATTTGTAAGTTAACAAATTAGAGTTCCAAGAAAATGTAAATGTAATTTTTTTATTCCCACCTGATATTTTGTTAAAAGTACCTAAGTATGAACGTTATCAAAACATTTTAAAGTTTTAGAAGAATATTTTCTACTGCATTTAGCAGAGAACTCAACTGTCTATGTAAGTTTCTAAGTTGTGTGGTGGAAGGTAGATAGGGCTGCCAAACTCCGTTACTGCGGAGAATGCGCCTCAGGTAAACTTTGTTAGAATATTAGACATTGATATCTTTTGAACCATTCTTCAAGCAGATTTACAGCTCAACATAAACCGCATAATCTGCCTATAATGTTCCCCTTGCTGGACCACAGGAATCTTTTTTTTGAGAGAGAATGGGCCGTAATCCACTAAGAAGGCCTAGTTCGGAATCGTAGATGTCACATTCTTCGAATCATCGCACATATCTGGAAGAAAAGTTGCCTGAGGATGCACTGAATGAGATATTTTAAGGGTGGATATTTCATTTACCCTAAAATGTCTCATCTGGTATAATGTTATGTCTCTGGTTGTGCAGACGTCCATCAGCGTCGGTATAAACTTTCAATCATCATTATTCATCATCGTTTCATCTTTGTGCCGTCTGTTTGATTACCTACCTCACAAGTTTATGAAACGGTAATAATATAATTATGTGATATACTTATAGTGGAATAATTTTGGTAACCCTAATGTACGCCGGAACGTCGTCGCCGGTTGCATGACGTCATGGCCTCACGAGTCACGTCACCGTACCTACGGTAAGTAGGACACTGAGTTTATGTACTTTGTATCAATGCATGGCAATGCCACCGAAGTAATCGGATAGCGGATCTGTCGCAGCCTGCCGCCTGAACTTTGTGCCTGGATGACAGCAATAGACTCGCCCCCTATTAGGTACGTATATTGCCTACAGGCTGATTTGAAGGAATGAGGATATCAGAAAAGCTAATTATGACTCACTTGATCCTGTTTGTACAAGTGATCTGCAAAACGAATGTGACATAAACCGCATAAATAATATATGTAAGTCAGTAATATTATTTGAATTCTTTTTTTAAATCGTTCGTTTCAATCAAGAGAGTTCGTTAGTATCTTAGTACATTAAAAATAATGTATTTTAATTTAAAATGAGTGAGCACTCGGGGCGTGGGGTCCGAGTGCTCATGCTCTCTATAAGGAAATCTCAAAACGGCTGGTTGACACTTCCCGTGACCCAAGGGCTGGTTTTTACCTTGGCCAGAGGCTGAGCATTGCTATACAACGTGGTAATGCCGCCAGTCTCTTGGGTACATTACCATTCGACAGCGATGCGGATGAGTTTTTTGACGCTTTGTTTTAGTTTATTCACTGTAGTTATATAGTTTAATCTAAATAAATATGTAAGTAATTCACTTGAAATTGTATCAAATGTAAATTTCCATACATTTCAACATTTCTTGCTTTTAAATGTACTTTGAATAAGTGTGAGCAGGAAGAAAGATGAGTTGTCTGACTGAATTCACAAAGTAAAAGAGGTTCTCCCTTTACAAAATTGTTTTAATAATTTAAGGATAAAAAAATGAGAAGCCTGTTGAAAAGGCCTGCTGAGTTAGGTTGATAATTTATTTCAACACAAACCAACATAAACACAAAGAAAAGAAATGGCCTTTCCAGCACAAATTATTCCGCCCCCGCTATAAGAGATTGACATGTAAAAAAGTTCTTTGTGGCTTAGAATTTCAGACGCCTCAATATCTATTCAAATTTAAATATTATAAGGATTCATATCTTAGCTATACTTTTTCTACAAAGATTTGTTTATGGCTGACTGGTCGCGCTAGATGAGCATGAGGTCCTAGATTTGATGCTTAGGCAAGATGCGTTGGGTTTTTCATTTATAATTTCCTTGTAGCAACCCGCACCCTAATTGCGTAACTCACGAGTAATTTGTTTCGTTTTGAAACAAATGGCTAAACCATTGCTTCATATGTTCGAAAAATGTGTCTGCTCAGCAACGTTAATAACGCAATGAATATTGTTGAACTGTCAAAACGAAACCGATTTTAATTAATCGCGTGTTACGCAATTAGGGTGCTGGTGTCTGGATTTGTGCCCGGTTGAAGACTGAAGACTGAAGTGAAGTGGTGCAGTACTTGAAAGTGAAGACCAACTGGTCTCTGAGGGTCGAAAGGTTGGAATCGCGCCACGACATCAAAACTTTAAGTCATTCGTCGTACAAGTTCCAACGCACCATCTACAGCACTGCTTGAAAGAAGACTTTTGGCCGAAAGGTGTCGTATACGACGTTTCCGAGGACGGTTACGTGACACCTCGCAGCAAAACACGATGCCGACAACTTTACGTGTTTAGTTAGATATAGTTTTAAGCAGTTTATTAATATGTATTAGTTTGTTATTATTGTTTAAACAATAATAACAAACTAATACATATTAATAAACTGCTTGCTTGCTAAAATACACAAAAATGATCTTAAGATCATTTTTGTGTATTTTATCTATGGGCCTTAGTTGCCTGATAATAAAATGATTATTATTATTACATAGGACGTAAAACATTACTGGCGTAATGTGGGTGTACTATGCGTACACTTCTGCACAACCATTCAGGGAAACTAGGCATGATGTTATGTTATACTCTTAATTGTCAGACTAGCATCATCATCATTTCAGCCGAAAGACATCCACTGCTGGACATAGACCTCCTCCAGGCTCCTCCACTTCGACCGGTATTGTGCTTGCCACATCCAGCGGATTTCCGCGGCCTTCTCAAGGTCATTGGGCCACCTTGTGGGACGCCTTCCTATTCTATGTCTTCCGACACGCGCTCGCCGCTCCAGAACCTTTTCGCTCCATCAGCCATCTGTTCTGCGAGCAATGTGCCCTACCCACTGCCACTTAAGTTTGGCAATTCTTCGGGCTATGTCGGTTGCCTTGGTTCTCCTGCGGACTAGCAGACTAGCATAATAATTTCAAAATACAGATATTCTATGGAGACTCAGACCTTTCCGTAAGTTTCGGTAATTACACACAGAGATCGGCAAGGAAACGTTCCTTAACGGAAACCTTGAAAAACATCTTAGAAAAACCAGATAATGAAGAGATCGATAACCGTTAATTAGTCTCATTAATATTCATAGTCGTCCTCGTCGTCTTAGTTGTCCTCATGTTCGTAGTTTTAATTAGTCTCATTAATTATTATTTTTCTTTTATGAATAATATAAGAGGTCAATGGAAATGGTCATAATTGCGGGGCATAATAGGCATAATACCCAGTTTTATACTCTCATAATCAGTGATCGGAATGGGCTGACTATATTTACCGAAACTTCGGAGAACAGAGACAGAAAGTGGAGACATTTGTGTGGAATTTTATTACAGTAATTTAAAATCCCAAAGCCAATGACAAACTGCTCCATATAATTTTTTTGTTGACTAAAAAAAATTGTGCATGTTGCATAAAAAAAGTAAAATATATACAATAAATAGATTAATAGATATAAAATAAATAGATTTGATACAACGGTTAGTTGGATCGTAAATATAATTCGAATACATGGATTAAAGTTAGATTATTAATTTCGGGATTTTACGCGAAAACCCCGAAAATTTGGTAATTGCAAGTTTGGTTAAAAATAGCCTTTACACATCTTAAATAAAGCTTATTTTCAACTTACTGAAGATTTTTCCCAAATCCCGGGAAAAAAAAATATAGTCGTAAGGAAGTCTCCACTTTGTGTCTCTGTTCTCCGAAGTTTAGGCAAATATAGTCAGCCTATTCCGATCACTGCTCATAATAGACTCGTAAATCTAAAACCGAGCAAAAGAGCAAAAATGTAAATCCCGGTCCCACAAGGCTTCCCGTATTAAGTAGCCATTTAGCTAAGAGCCTCCCAGTACAGAGCTATTGTTTCAATCCAGGTGCAGCTCGGGTCAATATCGAGGCATCAATTCAAATTACCGACGATAGCATCGCATTGTTCTCCATAATCGGTCAGTGTGCATTTGACAAGATTGAATTGCCAGTAATTGTTCTCATAGTGCACATGAGAACAATTTACTGGCAATTTGAACTGGTAATTAAGATACTGTATGCATTTGAGGTACAATGTTGTATAGTGAATTTAATTTGCTTGAACGTACTTGTTGTAACATGAAAGGGTGACAACCAGTCGTACCAAAGGGTATCGTATTAACCAGTAATTGGGTTGTAGAGGTTAGAAAGGCAGTCGCTCCATAAAATGCTGGTATTCAGCTGCAACCGGTTGAACTGGAAGCCAACTCCGACACAGTTGGGAAACGGCTAGGCAGACGATGATAATACTTGTTGTTACATACATAGGTACAACGTAGAAAACGATTCTAACTGAAGTTAGGATAACTAAAATTGTTCAGAAACTACCTATCAAAATATGATAAAAACTTGTTCAAAATTGTGAAAAAAAAATACTATGAATAAAATGTTATATACTCCTATAAATTTTTACAAAAAAAAATATTGTCATAGTTTGTTTATTTGTGTAAACAATGAGTTTAGAATATAAATTATAGGACATAATCTCACAATTTTAACTGACAGTTCAAAAATCGTTTAGAATTTCAAAACAAATGAATAAAAAAAGCAAATGAAAAACGCTGGCATGCAAAACTGAATTTTAGAAAGATTTTGTTGCCAATCGCTGTTCATATTGCAATATCTGACAGCTAGCCGTTTGAAAATGGAATTAGACTAATTATGTGATCTCGTATTTAAAAATGAGAAAATAATTGGCTAATATTTATTTCCTTCTCTAAATGTTGCCAAGCACAGTCAGAACATAAATATACTAGTGTAGAGTTTCACACCGCCACACTGACACAGAAAAACCAATACAAATAACATGAAATCTGAGCAATCTAGCAATCGATGAAGCTTTAAATAATAATTGAAAACCAACTTCCTAGATATAGATATCTGCCTACAAATCGGTCTAAAGTTGCATATAAAAACATTTCAATCTTGGGCACGCCACGATAGCTGGGCACGCCACGATAGCGGCGGTAAGTCCCCTCTTTGAGGAGTGGCTTGAGAGGCGGCATGGCGTCCTCACCTTCCACCTGACGCAGGTCCTCACCGGACACGGTTGTTTCGGGAGGTTCCTGTTTCGTATAAGGCGGGAGGAAACGCCCGGGTGCTTCCATTGCGAAGATCGCCCTGAGGACACGGTGGAGCATACGGTGGCGGTCTGCCCAGCTTGGGCAGAGCACCGCCGTGACCTCGTGGAGGCGATCGGCGGCGGCGATCTCTCGCGTCCGGCCCTGGTGCAGGCCATGGTACGGAGCGAGAGTGAATGGCTAGCCGTCACCTCCTTCTGCGAAGCAGTAATGCTCGCGAAGAGGGAGGCGGCGCACGTGAGGGAGAGGCAGTATATGCGCCCTCACGGCCGTAGTCGCCGCGGGAGAAGCCCTGGGCGTCGGGAATCCCAGGCTGATTCCCGGCCACCGTAGGCGCGGGCTTACGGACGGCGAGTAATGGGTAGCTCGCTGTCCGGTAAGGACCAAGCCCGGGTCGACGGCGCGTTGTGTTCCACGCGCGCCTCAAAGAGATGTCAGCACCAAAGGGTGGGGTCCGCAAGGGCCGATGCCTGCCAGGGGTGCGGGTTGTTCGAAAGAGATACCGCGGCCCCTGGCACACAGGCAACTGAGGGAACACGGGTGGGTTTTAGTCAGTAAAAGTCTGACACGCCCTCTCGCTCCACCCAGAGCGGGAGAAGTTATTTGATGATTTCCCACCCAAAAAAAAAAAAAACATTTCAATCAAAACAATTCAGTGAATATTACGGGCCTTACTATGCATTTGCTTGTGGAATCACTGCTGGAAATAGGCAGGTATGTAGTGTATCTAGGTGATAGTTGTGTTAACACTGTTTTATTCAAACAAGAGGAGGTAGCTGCTGTCACTTATGTCATCTGTCTGTCATGAAGAATGGCGGGAATCCGATAAACTAACGTAGGTCTGCACGGTAGCGCTTGTTGCGGTAGTGAGCCAGTGAAGTGATTTATACAGGAAAAGTTTTTATTCAGTGCGTAAACTGTAACCATGAATTCAAAATATCCTTCTAGACCCCCCAGCGCAGAAATGTATCGTAGGTTATACAAAAAAAAAATCTGCTGTTTCATACAAAAGTGCAATAGCTATGCGGTCAAATGTATGGAACAGCTGATTTTTTTTGTATAACCGTCGAAAAATTTCTGCGAAAAATATGCTGAATTCATGGTTACAGTTTGCGCACTGGATAAAAACTTTTCCTGTATAGAGCGTAGTGTATTTCATGCTGCAGTAAATGATGAAAGTGTTGATTCGTGTAAACTGCTAATGATGTCAGTATGAATTTAGAATGATGCACTCACTGTCAGTGAAAATAAAAGAGAAAATATAGTGTTATGCCAACGGGCGACAGAACATTTTAGATGCAGCTGTTGTTGTTGATGTAGAAAGTTACTTTGAAAGTGTTTTTAATACAACACTGAGAAAAAATCATAAGTTAGTGGTATTATTGGTAATGACTTGTGCAACTTGCGTATGTAGCTAGTTTTCAAGCTATAGTTTTCAGATCATACGTTGTATACCTACATTCTGGCAAATAAATGAATTCGAATTTGCAGTAAGTTATTTAAAAAAAAGTTCCTATGTCCATAAGCAATAAGTAGTTAAATTATTTATAGCAAGTGATAGAAAAAAGAAAAATAAACTCCCTACTGACATTGAAACATCTTTTGTTCACATTTTCGCTTATCATCGAGCCTCACAAGGTCATGTCATCCCATTCAAGCTAAGAATCGAGGAAAAATATAACGCGATATTCCTAATTACCCACGATCAAGGTCAATTCGGGAGGTCATGAATTTGAGTGCTTTCCCGAACAATGGACGGGTGTCGACCTCCGATACGTCAAATAATATCTAATGACCCGAAACAGACACGGATTTCGTTGAAAAGCGAAATTTCGTGGAACAATTCCAATTTGGCAAACGTTCTGCTATTGTGTTGGAGGCGGCGGGTGCGTTGTTACACAGTATAGATGCTCATTATTATGTAAAGCGATTTTTTTATATTGGCAGGAAATGGGAATCATATTAAAATAAAATTCGGCTAACGTAGAGAGAAAATATTTTCAAATAGGTACAACTGATTTCGCTTCGCACGTGTTTTGAAATCAAATATAATGTTTATTTTCATATGAACTCTAGATTGCCTGTATATATTTTGATATTTTAAGACGTTGGTCAATATTTTAAAACTAGATGGCCCCAGCATTTCCTAGCGTTCTGATGAGAAGAAATATAAAAAAAAGTCTCAGTGATCATGGTCTCGTATAAAGTCCGAACATTATATTATTAGGATTTTATGTGAGACCTACAATGCAGGGCCATGTCTGGAAGGGCAATTTGAAGAAAGAGCAATTGCAGCTTTGAGGTGACCTGTCCTGACGGCATCCATGCATAAGCCAGCTTGCAGCTCAACCCTATTTTGGTAGCTCAAAGACTCGTCTCAAGACGCTATCAAATCTGCAGGACATTTGCGTAGGCAATATTCAAAATACTTACTCAAAAACACCAGGCTGCATGGTACTTCGCTGCGAGAACAGCGAGACGACTAATCTGGCATACCATACACATAAAAGGCATTATTATTTCAGCCGAAAGTATCGTCCACTGCTAGACATAGGTCTTCCCCAAGCTCCTCCACTTCGACTAGAAGGCGAATTCTCGTAATTAAAAACATTCAAAATCTAGTCGCAGTGTCATCTCGGCGACAATCAAATGTCAAAAACTTGTCAAAAATGTATGGAAACTTGAAGTAATTTTGACAGATTGAGACTGAGATCAGACTGTGAATGTTCTTACAATTACGAGAATTGCCCCTCTGATCTGCGCTTCTCGCATCCAGCGGATTCCTGCGGCCTTCACAAGGTTATTGGTCTACCTTGTGGGAGGCCTTCCAACTCTACGTCTTACGGTACTTGGTACTCCAGAAACTTTGGGCCTCATCGGCCATCTGTTCTGTGAGTAATGTGCCCTGCCCACTGCCACTTAAGTTTGGCAATTTTTCGGGCTATGTCGGTTGCTTTGGTTCTCCTGCGGATCTCTTCATTCCTGATTCGATTACGTAGGGGAACTCCGAGCATAGCCCTGTCCATTGCCCTTTGGGTGACTTGTGATAACGCCCTTTTGTTATGGCAAAACGCCCCCAAAAATCTGGCATACCTGGAAGTTATTTCCGATAACGCAACAAAAGAGCCAGCGCCAAATCTCCAGGGAGAGATACCCTTTGTGGCTTAAAACAATCTGCAAATAGACGGTAACAATATAGCAAAATAAACAACATACGTAACATGGTGTCCTCAAAGAACTCTAGATTGCCTGTATATAATTTATCAAATGATTTTTAATATATATTTTCATATAGAAATTTCTTTATAGCCACCCGGAGTCTGGATTTGTGCTTTGTAGATAAGCTCAATGATCAAATGTTGGATAAATTGCACACATTTACATAAACCCTTTCAAGAAAACAGTCATATTAATATGTTATTAAATAATTATATTTTAGAATTCATTTTGTCTTTCAGCTAAAGGAGGTGATGACGATAACTACGAAAGATCCACAATGATCTAGATTTTAAGTTTCAGAACAAGAGAGAATGAATATAAAATAATGCATATTGATGAAAGAATCTTTCCTTTATTTTTTTCCACTTCTAAGAAAATCTCAAGTTTTCAATTAGTTAGATTAAAAATCTTCATAGAGATGGCATAATTATACGGCGGGTAGTAAAACTTAACGCAACGTAAATGCAAACTAAGAATGAAAATTCTTTACTTTGTTATTAAAAGCACGTACCAGCACTAAACCGCTCCATTAGAGTACCGGTAGAAAAAACTATCAATGACTTTGAATAAAGAAGCGAAACTTGATTGAGGTTCAAACTGATTCGTCAATATGACCGAATTGAGCATACAGATAACAAACAGAAGTAAACGTACAGTGCTACAAGGATCTTTTGGCAGTCGATTTGAATTTTTGCAATTGTTTTGAAATGTACAGTCCCGGACTTTAATTGTTATGCCACTTTTAAACTTTCCAATTTTTCAGTTTTATACATTCACGAAATTACACGATTAAACACGAACTTAAACCGTATGTTCGTAAACAAGATGACAAATTACTTATAATCGGAAATAGTCTTATCCATAGAGGTTGAAGGTTGACTAATAAATTGTCAATGATAAATCAATACACTGTTGCATAAGTTTATACAATCTATTTGATACTGACCTCCTTTGAGCTCATTAATCGTTATTTCTGAAAACCTATCCGAAGACAGTGACAGTTGAAATGTCAGAGACGATAATTTCGAATTTTGGTGAATCGTAGCCGTGGCTATTTATCTGTCTACGCCGTGTCTACGCTATTTATGTTTATGTGCAACAGATAACATAATTGTCATGAACGGTATATTGGACGCTACACGTTCGGATAAAATCGTGGGTACGAGTTTTTCCGATGTCGAAATCATGACGTTACTATCGCTACGCTAAAACAATTGTCGCTAGGTTACGGTTGCTAGCCCTGCAATTGATTGACTTTGGGTCGTCACTCTCGACTATGTACGAGTATAACCGACTAAACCTGATTTGCATTACACGGCTAAAATAGGAAGTGTGGCAAGTGGCTTATCAATTAAAGTCCGTGACTGTACTTGAAAATTAAGATGGTGGACTAATTCCGATTTTGGTCACGCACCAAAAGAACTTGTAGCGTTACGTTATAAGTATGTACATACTAGCGACCCACCCCTGCTTTGCATGGTTTTTACGACTGGTCAAAACATAATTTTAATATTAATGTAATATACACATAAACCTGTCGGAATACATTCTCTGAATTATCAGAAAACCGCATTAAAATCCATTGCGCAGTTTAGAAGAACAACGCGGTCACACAAACAGACGCGAATAATGACGATGATTATTTATTTATTATATGTACCTAAAGATAACGATGTACAGTACCCGTAGAGTGACACACTCCATGAATCCCAGTGTCAAAGGTCTCTAAATCAAACCACTTTCCAAAACTCGACGTGCCATATTATTACGTAGACTGTAACGAAAACTTATTCGTCAAAATGTTTTGCTTGCCAAGATAACCTAGTCAGAACCTCATTTCCAACAGAATTATAATATGCTCACCCTACAATGTTGACTACCTACACTGCATTTTGATTGAAACGTTTTTTGTCAATTCAAAAGCAGTATTTTGCAAACCATATCATACATTTAACATATCATAAATACACTAGCTTTTGCCAGCGGCTTCGCCCGCGTGAATGTTGAAAACTACCCCACGGGAACGTAGGTACTACCAGGATAAAACGTATCCTCCGTGTTAATCCAGATTATAATCAATCTGTGTGCCCATCCAAATCTGTTCGACCGTTCTTGCGTTATTGAGTAACAAACCTCCAAACATTGAAACTTTCACATTTATTATTACTAGCTGACCCGAAAGGCGTTGTCCTGTCTTTCGTTCTCATACCTACTCTGTGCTATTTACGAGGTGAGAAGTGACACCGGTAGACGCCTGGCGGGAATAACTGATCGAGTGGTAACTGATCAATTATTATCGACCGTCGAGAGTAGAAAATTATTAAAGTATCTACTAATATCGCTATTAAATAAATAATAGTTTAGAAAACTAAAAAACACGTTTTAAAAACCAAACTAAAAAAGGAGAAAAGAATTTAATTTAATTAAAAAGCGTGGGGTGCTTTTTGAGGTATTTTTAAAATCAATTAATGTCAAGCACCCCACGCTTTTTAATTGAATTAAATTATTTTCTTCTTTTTTAGTTTGGTTTTTAAAGCGTGTTTTTTAAACTATAATTATTTTATATTTTTTAGTTCTGCTAACTACAAAAACGTGTTTTTTTTCTATTTTTTTTTAATTATTGAATTGTCATCGGTCCTCGACAAGTTTACAAAGTTTCAATGAAATCTGACCGTTTAAAGTGGGTCAAAATCGCGCTCAAAGGAGTCGGTTTCATACAAACATACAAACAAACAATTCATTCATTTTGACAATTCAAAAGTGCCTGTAAATGGTTTAATTGAAATAAATGCTTTGAGTTTGAGTTTGAGTTTGAAACAAACATACAAGTGAAGCTAATATAAAGCGTGTAAAAATAGGGGTTGATGGTAGAAAGGTGAAAATTTAGGGTTGTATGTATTTTAATGCCAAATCATAAAAAAAATTGACAATTTTTTTTTTATTCGTTTGGACCACTCTTATCACTTAGGGCTATGAAAAATAGTTAACGTCCTATTCTCAAACCTACTGAATACACTCAAAATTTCATAAGAATCGGTCAAGCCGTTTCGGAGGAGTTTTGTTACAAACACTGTGACACGAGAATTTTATATATTAGATAGTAGGATTAGTAAGATTTAAAGAATTACTCCGTAAAGAGCCTTTTTAAGTAGGTAGTTACATTTTAAATTCAATTAAGTTTGCAAAAAATTGTCATGTCTCCCTGCTTTCGATGTCCATGTATCTCGCCAGTTTCGTTAACAGGGCCAGCGGGACATTAATCAAGCACTCGTTTGTGCTCAGTCTAGGATTTTACGCATTATTCATAGACTGATTTCGGTCTCATCTGTTACTTGGACGGATCTATAAGTCATCTTGAGTTGGTTGTTATGACTGGAGTTTTAGTCCCAGAGATTTCTTGGTTTTAAAGAGTTCTATAATTGGGTCATCAGATAATTTTCAGAATGCCTAGTGGTTGGAAAACCTTTTAGAAAGTTTTTCTGCACTAAGTTTTGATTTTTTAAGATAAAGTATATTTGATTTTGTTGATGGTGTGTTACCCATTAGATTTATTTATTTATTAGAGTAGGTTGTTCGAAAGAGATACCGCGGCCCCTGGCACACAGGCAACTGAGGGAACACGGGTGGGTTTTAGTCAGTAAAAGTCTGACACGCCCTAGGAGCTCCACCCAGAGCGGGAGAAGTTATTTGATGATTTCCCACCAAAAAAAAACCCATTAGATTTGAAACGAAGTATCTTTATTTTGATATAAAAGAGTGTCCATGGAGTTTCTTGCCCGGTCTACTCAAAAGAAACCTAATACACTTTGGAATAAGCACCATTGTCTTTCTGACTGACTGACCTCTTGACAATTCAAAAGTACCTGGTATTGGTTTAAATGAAATAAATGCATTGAGCTTCAGTTTGGGGATCATAAGGATTTCACACACGTAAAAAAGTATGGGCACGATTGAAGTACGCAATTCACGAGTAGAATAAATCATGATTCAATTGTGTACATCTGTTTGTGACAGGAATTATTCGGTACGATGCCGATGCACCAATATTCGTGTACGATATTTGTTAGTATCGATATCGATGTCCGATAGTTGACGGAATATTGAGAGTTCAGACCTGTTTCAAAACAGGACATGAAAATATTTGAATAACACAGAGTTAGTTATTGCTTTTGTTGTTTGAATAGTGCAATGAAGTTAGGCAATAAAATTTATTGATGTTGGTAGAACAACACACATTTTTGCAGGTATGCAGGTACTAGTAATTATGAGCAGTCGTAACCGGCTAAATAGCATGGAGTAAACGGCTTCGACGTTATATCTAGGTTCGAACTCCGTAAGACATGCACCTTGATGAAGTTGATGGGGACTCCCTTTTGCGAACTTAGACTTTCGTCGGGTCTGTTGTGCGTGGGGGTTCTGACTAATAAAGCCAGCCTAGCTCCTCCTCCTCCTCCACAGAAGCTTCCTGGGAGCTTCACAGGCTTCGCGGAGCGACCTAATTGTTCCGAGGATTTCTTCACGTTGAGAAGCCACGGCCTCACATTCCAGGATGACGTGGGCGGCTGATTCCTCGGCGTCAAGGTAGCCCCTGCAAAGCGGGCTGTCTGTGGCGCCTATATTATAAAGATGTTAGGCATGCACTTTACTTCGGTCAATATATTTGAGCACCATACCTTAAGAGTATAGAGGTATGAGGAACAAGGTGTAAAGTTCACTCATACCCTATGGAAAATGGAGGATCCTCCGACCAGACAGGTGTTGTGTCTGGTAGGCGACTGCCCGACGGTTGATGTCGGGATGTTGTATACATATACAGGGTGTAAGGAAATCAGGTGATAGCTAGTGATTCTCGATACAGTACCATCAAAAAATCTAGATTTTTTTAAAAAATTTACCTAATTTTTTTTAGCATTTTTTGTATACTATGCTGTGAGAACAGTTAAATGAACCATTATTTGAGATTAAATACATTTAAAAACGACCCCAAGTCCAGGCGGTGACTTATGATTTAGGCATCCTTTGTAAAGCGCCGCCAAAATAAAATAAGTAGAAACATTACAGAAGCGTCAAACGTTTTAAATTGATGCAAAATAACCAATTTAAAGCGAAAGGTTATTGGTATCGGTTTGCATTTAGGTTGTATATAACCTACGTTCTGGCTTTGGAAGCGTTCCCCTTACACCCTTAAACCAGGCCTACGGTAAACTCTGAAAGCGCGATGCAGGATTTGTTTGACGTCTGGTCTTTGATACGTAGTTCCCATGTATTGTTGTAGAAGCCACCACAGTAACAAGCCTATTGCCCACGTAAAAATAATTTGTTCTACTGGTACAATAAAGTCATGATAGCCCACAGCTCCCTCATTCACCGTTCCTGTAAACCCGTCAGTCACGCTAGACGCTTCAGTGCACAGTGCAATGCATATGTACAACTTTGATGTGATGCCAACGCCACTGGACGGCGGATATTCCAAGAATGCTAATATGAGGGCCTGGCGATGACAGTTCAGTGAATTGTAGGAGAGAATGGTGAAGAGTTCATTTGTTTATTTAGTTTTCTCAAACATGCATGGATATATTGTCATTATTTACGAATAAAGAACACGTGAAGTATCAAATTTTACGGACAAAGAAAATCAAATCCATTGCAGGAGCGTTTTTTGAATTTGGAACATTACAACGCTCCAGAAATGTTATTTGAAACGGCGGCGGCGTGCTGGGGTTATTAAATACTCTTTGATTGGATCTCTTTTATCATTCTTGGCGTACCAAAGTAAGTCTCTTTGCTTAGTACAAATTGCGTTCACGTGGCTGTATAAGCCTTAGATGCGTTTTCCTTTCGGCACAGATGATAAATCGAAAATTGGCGGCAAAGCTGAAAATTCGTTTTGATTTGTTATTTACATACTTAATAAATATAAATTTAATAATTAAATTGAGTTCCAATAGTTCAGAGAGTGAAATGGAGATTGATTGTACTCCACCATATTTAAGATTAGAAGCCAAATTGGCAATGGAAAAAACAATACAATGGGAAGAAAAATACATGAAAGTATATTATGTTTTATTTCCCTGCATTCTTTTGATAAAAGCACTATATATGCCTCGGCGGAAAAGGCAGTTGCCTGTCTCGTATTAGTAAAGTCCTCGCCTACGGCTCGACCTTCAAACTCATACTCGACCTGCAATTGCCTATTTCACGGCCTTTGCAATAATGTTCTATTGTTAGTAAACAAGGCGGTTTTTCATGTGCGGTGTCCTAAAATTATATTATTGTTAAGATGACGATTTAATCAGGGGAAATACTATACTAGATATCTGCATCTACATTTTCACATTGAAACTTTGCTGTGTTGATTGAACTGACTTAAAGATTGTGGCTGCATGGGCAATTGTGGAGCTGTTCTATGACTTGATCAACAGTTTAATCTACGATTTATATCGTAAAGACTAAAAGGTGACATGACAGACTGAATATTTACTTACTGATTGCACATAAAAGTAAATATTGAGAAACAGTCATTTTTAAATGGATTTTACAAAATTATCCAATTATCAAACTCAAACTAATACATACGAGTACCTACTTATATTTTTCTCAAAGAACACTTACACAGAGCAGAGCAGGACTTTTTTCCCGCCAAAACGAAATAAAATCCAACATGGTATCAAATACACGGACCATCTATTATTAGAACGGTTATAATGATGGAGTTTTCCCTAAAACCTGAGACCCTCGAAACGAGAGCGCTGCGGGATAACAGTGGCGAAATGTTGTAAGTACTCGATTATGTATTTATGTTTTGAAATGCTTGGGATTTTTATATAGGTTGTTTATAATAGAGGTTGTATAGGTGTGCTAGCAAAACTTAATTTTATACTCGTTTTTATCTATGCTTCGCTCGCGAGGATATTGAAAAATATCCTACGGGTAAGTTACAATGAAAAATAGCTTAATTTGTTACATACAAAAATATAATTAATTCTAATAATAATAAAACAAAGAACTATCGATATAAAAATAAGTATATAACACATAAAATATTGTGTGCAAAATAATGTTCTTGAACCTAACTTAATAAAACGTTACGTTCACGGTAATAGATCATAGAATAACCAAGCTGAAGTGGCAATGGGCCGGCCCATTAGTCGTAAAACTGGAGACCGTTGGGGTAGACGTGTTCTTGAGTGGAGACAGCAAATCGGCAAACTTAAGATAGGCTCCTTAAACTAGGTGGAGCGAGGATCTTCGCAGGGCTGGTAGCAGGTAGATGAGGGTTGCTGAGGTTCGAGCTAAATGGTGTGCAATTGGAGCTGCCCATGCCCAGCCGTGGGCTGCTGTAGACTGGTGCTGTTAAAAAATTTAACGAAAATGTTCTCGTGTAGATATTCTGCTTTAAAATCGGAATACATATAGAATAGAATAGAATAGAATAGAAAACATTTATTCGACACAGACACAACACAGCAGCAACAAACATATATAAAAAGAAAGAGAACAACAAACATAACAATAAAATTGCAGTAAAATTGTGCTGAGCGCATATCAGCATATTGTGTGAGTGTGCATATCAGTGAACTGCAACAGATACGTAACAGTATGACGCTTGTAGCTATTTTGCACATTTATACAATAGATGCCTTCACAATTTGTAGCAAAAATATGTACCTACATCACTATTGATGGTCAAAAAATATTTCTATCCCCCAAATGTTCGAGTTATGTCTTTGTACGCCAAGTGATTTGTCTCTGTCCACTGTGACGGGTACTCCGGTTAGCATTACCTACTCATGGCTGACGTAAATGATCAGTTGGACTTTCAGTTTTGCCTTCATTAGTCTAAGGACTTGTAACTTTGCCTAAACTCATTAAATTTGGATGTTAAAGATGTTAAATAGTCAACGCCGAAGCTACACGTAGGTATACCGCGGCCGAAAGGACCAAAACTTATAAAAAGAAGAAAAAAAAATCTCTGCGTCGTCGTATAAAAATAAAACAAAAATTTATAAAAATTGTAGTGTGCCAATAAGAGCAGGCAAAAGCGAAGAATGTTAAACTAAATAGTCTCACCGTTCTTTCAGGCCAAACCAGCTTTTTTTCTAGCCCTAGCTAGAGACCTTAATTTGTTGAGGCAACCACAGGTAGGTAAGTCTAGCAACCTCCCAGGTTTACCTACAAGAAGCGATTTGCAAAAAAATACAGGTCAAACTAACAAGACTGACTGTTCATCCCGTTTTTCCATCTGTGGCAGTCCTAAGTCCATATCATACAACGCTTGTCCAGTAAATAAGACTATTCCACACGATATATGATGCTTTCGTGACAGATATTACATCTCTCATATATTTTGGAATAGAGACGTGGCCATTATATGAATATTTGAATAGAAATATGAGAAAGAAAACATTATGATTAAGAATAATGTCCTCATAAATAAATGTTTGCTAACAGCCCAGTTGTAACCCAGCCAGGCGCATTCCTTTGGATAAATGTTTTCATCACCACTGCTCTCAAACGGTTAAGGAAAACATCGTGAGGAAACCGGCATGTCCTAGAACCGAAAATTCGAAGACATGTGACATCTACCAACCCGCACTGGACCCGCGTGGTGAATTATAGCCCACTCCCTCTCACGGAGATGAGGCCTGTTTCCCAGCAGTGGGAACGTAATACGCTGAGTATGTGCATATGTATGTATGTCAATAAATCTTTTTAAAGACACAATATCACGCTTGTATACTCTGGAGTCTATGTAGTTAGGGAAAGCCGATATACACCAGTCTCCTGGTCTTTTCCAGACACGGACACGTCGGTTATCTGGATGAATACTGATTAGCGATTTGTCAACGAAGATATAGTTTTGCCAAATGTTTTCTTCTTCATTTTGCCGAAGCCTAGCCCACTGCAATCTCCGTCGTTGTCGTTGCCGGGAATTCAGAGGAGCTCGCCAAGACCTCCGTGCTCGTAATCTAGCCTGGTGCAAGCAATTTCGAATGGTCTGAGTGCTAACTTCAAGCCCAGAGGCGGCCCGAACTTCTGCTTTCATTTTAGTAGCGTTGATTGTTGGGTCACCGGCTGCCAGCAATCTAATAAAGCGCTTTTGGGCAGCAGTCAAAACAGTTGGGCGACCACTGCGGGGTCGGTCAGCAAAATTACCCATCCCGTGGTACCTCTGCAACGTGGTCACGACACAGGATTGGGATAGAGCAACTCTGCGTGCTATTTCTCTCCTGGTGTATCCTTCTTTCCTCAAACTTACTATTCTTACTCGTGAAACTTCTGATAATCCTTTTGGCATTTTTTCAATAACAACTTTCAGCGAAAAAGTATTTTAAATCCGTTAAAATTGACTAAATCAGAATTCTGAATGAGCGTAAGCTAGGACTGAAAGCCTTTTTATATGGAAAAACAATTGAACTGTTTTATTGTTTTATATTCTAAATCTATATTTTTTAATAAAGAATCTAAAAAGAAGAATAAATCATTATATAATCTACCGTAACAAAAAAGATTTCGATTTTTCAAAGTGATCGCAAACTTTTTTTGATGTGTGTATGCGCTTATTAAATTCAAACACCTATAAGCTCGATGTTATGCAAAATTTATTTTTACTTGATCTTTTACTAAAGCTACACTATCCAACAATGTAGTTAAAACCCGTGAAGTGATTAGTAGTGTTGTGGCTAAAACGAGGCGGTGTAATTGGTTATCCTTCTCGATTTATATTCATAAGCCCGGCCATCTCTATCAACGTGTAGATTGGATACAGCTAACACCGCTACTCGGGTGCCTGTCTCCGCTCAACGTAGTTGGTTTAAGGCCCGTCGCCCACGGCGACTTTTTGTCGAGTTGCTGTTGCGCGTACAAAACGCGCAACAGCAACTCTACAAAAAGTCGCCGTGGGTAAGTTGTACCGGCACGAATAACTTCGTTGAGGAAAGAGGTAGCAGTAAATGTGAAATACATCACTGAACGTTGTAACATCGCGCTGCTTCAGCAGCCATTTCAGTGACCCTGTAAATACGTGGGTTTCGCATATTTATAGTAACGTAAGTACATTTTCCGTTCTTATACTTTTTGGTCTACTTCAATCAATTTTCGAGCTATTTTTAAGAGAGTTTCACTTATCAATTGGAAAGAATATTAGGTATTTTTTTAAATCGCATTGCTGTTTTTTTTTCTTTATTTAGGCAACCAACAGCAATACATAATAATATAGAATGTGAATTATAGTGTTGTATGGCTAAAAATAGATTTCCCTGTATAACGCGCGTCTGCAATTCTGCATAGCTACTATCGCGTGTCAGTCGCGTTTGCAACGTGCGACAGAAACGATACAAACGCGCGGCTGTATCAAAACATCGATAGGTACAGCCGAAAGAAAGAAGCCTAATAAGACCGCGACTGCATCGCGATAGTTGCGATTCAGAATCTAGGCGAAGGTATACAGCCAGCGATAGCATCGCGTCTGTATCGATACACATGCGCGACAGCATCGCTACAAAAAGTCGCCGTGGGCGAGGCCTCTAAGATGAATGCGCGGAGCTGCATAGCCCGGCAAATTCATTTTTTTTTATTCTTCAAATTGCAGCTCTGTTTTGCTTCGTATGTTAATTAAAATACGATTCGTCTTTGTGCCACCTAAAAGTATATTTTTATTAGGTACTAGCTTTTGCCAGCGGCTTCGCCCGTGTGGAGGTCGAAAATTTTCCCACGGGAACGTACTACCGGGAAACAAAATATTATATGTGTTAATCCAGATTATAAACTATCTGTTTGCCAAATTTCATCCCAATCTGTTCAGCCGTGATTGCGTGATTGAGTAACAAACATGCAAATATACAAACTTTCACATTAATAATATTAGTAGGATTATTTATTTCAAGCTAAAATTCTTAGGTGGCACAAATTACCACAGTTTGTCGATTGATATGAAATTAATAATTATTATTCAGTAAACACAATAGGTAAATAATTAATAAGTAAATGTAGTTAAGTCTTATTCCACCTGTGACAAGGATCATTGTAATCAAAAGTTACACAGCGATATGCAACAGCCATGGTACTCTAAGGACTGGGCAAGATGGCGTTCTCAAAATATACGCCACATCAAATTGTATGACTCGTAATAATATCACATTTATACGACGGATATAACACGTCTGAAGCAGGTGTGCTCTGTATTTATTTATTTTATATTTCCATTTTATTTTTAGTTAGGTACTGACTGACATTTTTTGTCAAACATCAGTCAGCCTGGAGTTTTGATTTGTGAAAAAATATGGGTTTGTTATGGCTTAGCCTGATGAGGAATACAGGCAGAATGTTGGTGCTGGTGGTGGCTGGTAACAGCTGGATGAAAGGGGCACTTCCCAAGAGCTCCAAAATATTTATGGTATGCAAAATAAAACTATAATCAGGCTAAAATTAATAAAGGAGTTGCTGAGAATAGAGAAGAATGGTGTGCGGTTGAAGAGGCCTCTGTCTAACAGGGAACTTTTGAAAGTTGATGATGATGAACCGGAATGCTGGGTGGCAGAGTCATCGATGCGCAAACCGTAACCATGAATTCAGCATATATGATTTTTGACTCCCCTAGAGTAGAACTTTTTTAACGATTATCAAAAATTTGATGTTTCGTGTAAAAGTGTAATACGTACGCGTTCAAAATGTATGGAACGAAATGAACATCATGTAAGAACTGAATCTATTGTAAAAGATTGTGCGTCGATGTCTCAGACCCAGGGGTCTATTGAGTTATTCAAAATGCGAACAAGAAATAATTCAAATTAGGAACATATTCCTTTTTGAAGGCTGCAAACTGTCTTCAATCGAAATGAATTTCCATTGTCTCCTCATTCAAACTCGGTCAGTGCTCGATGCAGTGGTAAATAACATTCGGATGTAGCGCTCAAGTTGTAGTCAAATATTTGCACAGACCCACACTGTTTGCTTCAACCACCAGCCTTGTGTTGCGAGCCCACTCGTCTGCTTTGTAATTATACCGAGAAAAATAAGCGAGAATGAGTTGGAGTATCATGGATATGATGCACTGGTACTAACTCTTCATTTTATGAAGTTAATTGCTGTGATAATTATCAAAAAACTGTAGGGAATATGACAATGCAACAGTTTTGTCGCGGTCATTGATTCGAACAAAAAAAAAACCGTTATAAAATTTAAAAAAAAAGAAGAGCGATGTTTAGTTCCTTGTTCAAACTGTCAGTCAGTTGCATGCAGTGATCATTGACGGGCTTCTGACGGGACAAGAGGAATTTATTTTTAACACCACCAAGTGATTTAGTTGAGAATTTCCCTCACTTTCAATCAATCAATATGAAGATAAAATAACTACTGAAGTATTAATAATTTTATACGTAGGAATATGAATTAACATAACAAAACATCACCGTTGGTTTCCTAGAGGGGATAGGCAGAGATGTATCTCTAGTACACCCACATTTATTCAGTTATGTTTTTAAGTGTAGTTATATGAATTAAATAAAATAAAAAATAGTTTAGGATTTTGTACCCAAGTTGTGCCAACGGGGTCTGTTGGCATTACAAAGGCTCCGCTGACCGTTCGTCCGGCGCGGCGCCGCGTCGGTCACAGGGCTTGTATCGTTCATACCACTTGTGTGTACTTCCATGGGCGCTATGACAACAAATAATCAAAAATTAAAGAGCACCCTATAAAAGAAACGTGTTAAAAAAGGTACTTAGTGTTGAATATTGTGCGGTGGTTTGCAACCATTCGTGTGCGAATTCGACTCGCAATTGGCCGCTAATAACTAACTAACTTTAACCTTGCAATGTAGTAGCTTTTGAAATGTGGCTGAAGTGCCGAATAAATATTGGTCAATTTATAACTTTGATCTACCACTAAAACACATTCGCGCTTCCCACACAGAAGATAGTGTTCTCTAAAATAGCCCTACAATCCCATTCAAATGTTTTATCAACCCTTTTCAAGGTAGGTCTTATCATGGGGTCAAAGTTTGCCCAAATGAACGACCCAATACCCGGTAATCGGCTCAGAGAAACCGCAGCCTACGCAAACGTGCAACAAAAACAGTACTCAAATGTTAATTTAGTTGACAGACAAATGGTTTTAAGTAAAAACGGTTGTTGTAAAACAATTCGGAGAAAATTTCTTGTTTACTTGTTTTAGTACTTTTGTAAAGATACTTTTGTTTCTGTTTAGAAGTCTGTTTTATCTGACACAGTTTACGTTTTTTTTGTTCTCCTCGTTACTAGGGGCTAAAGAGCTCGTGACTAAATATTATTAACAGCTGTACCTATAGGTCGATCTTTACGGCTAAGCAACGCTTGCCAAGGTTGGTCATTCGTAGATTTTTTGACAGTTGTTACAGATACTTAGTAAAAAGCCTGAAATTCTTACAACCAGTTGAAGGCTACCAAGGAGTGTCGTGTTACCCAGTAACTGGATTGTGTAGATACGAAAGATAGTTACTCCCTGTGAAATACTAGAAAAATCAAAAATCAAAATCAATATATTTTATTTCACATAAACCTCTTTTTAAAATAATTTGCTTTTACAATGTTTTCAAATTACAGTGATAATAGGCATGGGTGGACAGTGCAGGCCTGTCAATAAGTACCAGTACTTAGAGGAATGAAAATACAGAATAGGGTAAGGTACCTATATGGTTGACTGGTAGAAAATGCCTCAGGTTTTAAGTCCGCCTTTGTACAGTATTTTTTACTTGTGCATTAAGTTTTAATTAATAAATAAAATCGTCTACAAATCTATTCTGTAAGGTCTACAACGTTCTCTCATTCACAATATGTAAAATAATCCACCTATATAAAATTAACCTATTTGAACCAAGTGACATGATTTCCATGACAATCACTAATAAATAGTCGATATTAAAATTGATGCATAATGTCAAATAATGACGAGAATGTGTCAAACATTGTAAAAAATAAAAAGAATTTAAGTTAACATTGTAATTTGGGAGCAGTTCATTTTTTCATAGAAGATTAGCCCCTAATATTGAAATTGTTTTTTTTTTGTTTCTTTTTTTTGAGCTTTTTTCATAGAAGATTAGCCCCTAATACTTGCAGATTGAATTGATTTGAATTGAATTGACTACATCCAGTTAGACTTTAAGCCGACCCCAACATAATTAAAACAGGCTAGACAGATTGATAATATTATCACTTCTAGGAACTAAGCTAGGAATTCTGTAAATAAGTCCCCTTAAAATACGTCCACTATAAACTTCGCTTCACTTTTTTAAGCTTATTGAACTCCACTAAATAAAGTTCCTTGTATTTCTAGCATTCATTGATTGCTTTTCCAGTAAATGGAAATAAACATTGCTGGCCATCATTATCATTGGTGTCGGAGAGAAAGTATTAATTTTATTGTTTTAATTACGTTGTTTTATTTTGATTTTATTTTATTTTATTTGACATTACTTATTTTATTTTATTTGGTTTAATTAATTGCATTTTATATATTAATTTGTATCTGTAAAATTTATATTAATTTATGTTTGGCAATGGGTGTTATTTACCTGAAATAAATGAATTTATTATATTATTAAGACATTTATCAACTTGTATTTTGAAATATAGATTAATCTACGAAAACGTTATTAAAATGTTTATTTATTGTCTACCATCATTAACCAATATCAACTGTAGGGGTAACTAATGAGTCTGGAGAAACATACAGTATTTAATTCAAACGTGTCAGATTTAAACGCCGGCCGTACACATAGTTTTAGCATTCATTATTTTATGCGAACTAATTAAGTTACAAGATCTACCGCTTGCAAATTATGAACTCGACATGCATGCAGTTATTATGTTCGTGCATTCATGAATACTGTGCATTCAACACTTGCCTATTTGGTTTCATTTATAACGTCGAGGGGTAAAATTAATAAGTGTTCGTTTGAAGCCACGGAGTAGAGCGAAAATGGAATGCTGATAAATTATTCTTAAAAGAGTAATCGTGGAGTTTCTTGTCGGCTCTTCATAGGAAACGACCAATGGAACTGTGCACCTAGCTTCTGACCTCTCATAAGTTCTCTATGTAGGTTTATGTCAAATTAAATATTTTGATTTTGATTTAGGTGGTGTAGGAAATATAGTGGAGAATAGATAACCTATTTGTAATTTGACGAAAATTTGGATGTTGTTATTCTAATTTCAGTAGGACGGAATTACACTGCAAACATTTTCCTTTTAATTTTGATATAAGTAGCAACTTAATTCTATAGGTGTGTGCAAATCATTCAATATCAGCCATACCCTTTACTTCTGCATCTGTCAATCAAAGGGAATCAATTTGCTAAAGTCTGAGTGCCATTAACGAAAACGATAAAGGTTTTTCCTTTGGGAAGTCTTTCGATCTTTTGCTATTCACCCATGCTTTTGTTCTGTTTGATTATTTATTTAAACTCGATGCACAAGTAAAACAATAGGTACTATACAAAGACGGATTTAATGCATGCAGGTATTTTCTTCCAGTGAACCTTAGCGTGATGCAGCGACAAAACGTGGCAGATGCAAAATACTGGATAGATTGTTCGGAAAAAACTATAAAATGCAAGAATAAATATTAATACATATAAACATAAAGGAAAAATAATTTTCGATAGAGGAGAATACGACGATACAGTCCAAGTTTTGCGCTCTCCATTTACTTTATACTCTTTGTTACAATTTAAACTTGAGACGCTTGTACGGAATGTTACTGCTTGAGTTGAAGTCAGATTAAATTAGCGTGTGTTTCACTACTTAAGTAAACATTTTATTAGTTGAAGGGAAGTTGCTTGTTTGTCGGCTTTCGTGTTGATTTTGCCACATTCTCATCGTAGTTAAATAAGCATTTTTTTAGTATTCGAAATTCTTGTGAGGTGATTTCCGTTTGTTAAAATTTTCATCGGTTTAAAAGAAAAATCTTGTTTGATAGATTGTGACCGCGTAGGTATTGCTTTCTATAAAACAACAGATTTTTATTTATATTACCAACATATCATTTTAAATTGTGGTCTTGTATCATTGATTACTAGGAACTAAGACGTCGTCCAAAACAGCACCGTCTGATAAAGACGATGGTATGATGGCTGTGATGATGTCTGTTTAATATTAATCATAGCCTCCACCTAATCTCTAATGCATTTGATATAAAATTGCTTCAAACTCGCACCACAACATATTACTATCATTTAGCATCATCATATTTATCATCGAGGTAACTACGCCACCACACTTCCATTCATCTTCATTTATTCCGTGTCATCTCTAAACTTTTATATTTTATCGCTCAATAATTTTCAGTAGATCTTCGTTCCCTCACTTTTCACCTCACAAGCTCTTTTACGCCAATGATTAATATCCATACTTCTGATATTTTATCAGATTCCCGTCGAGAAAGAACGTGACAGCTTTCTCTTAAAATGTCGTGCAACTCTAGATGAATTTATGGCAGAAATCTTGTCTCTTAGTAAACTGTGTTTTCTTTTACTTGTCTCTTTTGTAAACAAATATGGCGGACTGAAATTACGATTCTACGAAAAGTTGTGTTTATAGGTTTTGTTATCTAATTTGAAGCGGTTTTTATTGTTATTAACCTCATCTGTGTCGTTTACAAAGATCTAGACATTCATGCCTTTGATGCGAAAACTCGTCATTTTCATTACGTGTTTGTTTACAAAATAATACATGACAAAAAAAATGCACTATGCGTGATCGTTTGGTTCAACGATGTAATTTGAAACTGAATACTTGTTAGGGCTGACAGCCGATCTTTTGACAGTTAATAATTCATTGCCATTTAATTGGCAACGATAGAATTTAGGTCTTTGATACTTGACTCTTTTATGGCCGATTAGATACGTTTATTGAGATATTGGCTGTCATTGGATATCGATGACATAGAACTAATTGCACATTGTTTCAAATTGTTTGTTATTTGCTTATTGTCAAAAAATTCGTACGGAATTAATATTATTATAATAAGTTGGCTTAAGTACCTACTCTTTAACATAATGCAAGTGATTTGATTGGCTGTTGTTATTTCAGTCAGCCAATTATAATAGTTTAGTTAAAATTATATATAGGTATGTTTGTATTTAGTAATAAGAAATCTTTAACTGATGCTCTAAAAGCTTATTGACTTCTAATGATGGATCCTTTTTTAATAATCCAGTCTTTGTTTATATTCTTGCTTTTTACCGCAGTTGGTTGGAGGGTTTGGACCAAACGGATTTGTTTAGGTAAGGAGCTGTGACCAACTACGCGCAAGCCAAGTTGGTCCAAGTAATTAAGCTAAGGCAACCCGATGAAATGAGTTAGGTTAAGTTAGAACTGCGAACAAATGCGTGGGAGCCCAACGAGCGTATCGAGCGGTGCCGCGGCAGTGGCCAATGACTCTGCCCTGCCAATCCAATAAACTGTAACTTTTGAAAACCACATGTGAGATACTGTAAGCTTTGTTATCGTTTTTCAGCATGTTTAAACCTTAATTTGAACGTTAAACGGTGTTTTTTAGCTTGTCATATCTTGCATTGAATGAAAAAATTGTTGCTCAGGGGTACTAGCTAAAACACTAAAAGTTGAGGTTACAGTCTTTTGGATTGGCACGGGAGCAACCGTACCGATCGGTCCTGCGGCAGTAGCCGGCGAGCGTTACATTCAAGTTGGTCGCAGTTGTTTGGCTATTTAGTTTTTAAGGAACCCAAAATGTGAATTATTTGAGGTTAAAAAAAGAGGCAAAATCGTATAGAGAACTCAACAATATTTATAGGAGTGTCAAAAGAATAGAGGTTCGATTAAAAACATGCCATAAAAAAACAGTTTTTAGTTTTTACTCAAATGAAGTAGATAATATTTCTAATCAGTATCATGAATGTATCATGAAAATGATATATTGGATATATTCAATACTAGTGTTTCTCGGCTTAAGCAGAAGTTGGTGGAAAGCTTCTTTAAGGAAAAGTTTTTTTTTTTGTTGTTTTAATTTGTTTTAGTTAAGCGTGTATTATTTAAGCTAAGTCATAATTAGTTATTTTGTACCTACCGACCGTTTTTTGTTGTTGTTTAAGTTAAGTGTTTATCAGTGGTAACTTGTAAATGGCCTTCAGCTTCATATTGTTTAATAACATTGTTTATGTTAGCTGTAAGTTTCCCAAATAAAATAAAATAAAATAAATAAATGAAAGGGAATACAATACAAATATTCGCAGGGACGTTTAAAAATCTATTCATTTTCATAGCTAAGGTTGCACGTAGAGAATACATTCAGAAAATGTCGTCGGTTGATTCATGACTACAATTTAATATAATGTAGTTTGATATTTCTTATTTTTATAGAAATAAAATCTGTACCTAAGTAATGAAAACTCAAAATTCAGAATTGATCGTCTATAGTAAAAATCGGGGAAAAATCGTGAAAGAAAATCTTTTCAAAATGAAAAATAATTTTTTGATGGTTTTGATTAAGTGGGAGAAAATATTGCAGTTTTATTGGTTTTCTTTGTTGGATTACTTTGCAAGTAGCGAATGCAAGAGCGATGACTTTACACTAGGATAACTCACTCATAACATTGCTGATTTACTTGAAACAACACGAAAGATATTCTATTAATTGTATTTATTTGCACATTTTCAAATTGTATACCTAGGTACATCACAAATACATCGTCATCACAAAATAAAAAAAATAAACAGTGAAAACTATTTTCAATTATAAAATTTTACACAAAATAATTATAATCTCTCTACTGCTTTTCATATTGCTCGTTAACAAACACGAAATTAACTGATATCAATCAATTGAAATAATTACACCCAGTAATGAAACTGTATCTCATTAATTTGGAACATATTAATTTAAAATAACTACTAATTAAACAAATGATACGAATAAATCGTAGCTCATTTGTTTATCGCCTACGATACAGAGTAGTCCAGAAGGTCGGCTCCATACAAAAAGATTTAAAATACTATAGACTATCAAAAGAATTGTCATACAAAAAGTGTGATACCATGTCTCAGTGATGCCATCTACCGTCATAATCATCAGCATTGCACCAGAAAGAAGTTCACTGCTGGACATAGACCTCCCCCAAGCAGTGCCATCCAGCGTAATATAGCAAAATTTCATAATTTCCCAAGTTTGACAAGTATCACTCTTTAACCGACTTCTTAAAATGAGGAGGTTCTCAATTCGACTGTTTTTTTTTAATGTTTGTTAGCTCAGAACTTTCGACTGGGTGAACCAATTTTGAAAATTGAGCTGGTGCTTCTCGTGTGGTCGCATTTAATTTTCATAAACCTTATGAATATGTAATAGAGTTGAAAATCTATCAAATAAATCTGACAGATTGGGGTAGCTTGATGTGCTGGCGTCTCTACATTTTACTTCCATAAAACGAGCGAAAACATTCGTACTCACACATACTTATCTATAGACGCTACTCCTCTTAAGTAATTAAAAAAAAAAAATACACTTGGACTGACAGCAGTATTAAACAAATCAGAGATAAAAAAAAAAAAAACAATTTAAAAATATACAAATCCTGGACGATGTCCACATAAAAACTCCTTGCACGTTAATTTACAAAGTAAATAAAACAAAGTACATCACATCATACTTTTTCGTTTCTTGTTTTGTTCCGCACTGTGGTATAGGCCTTAGTAAACACGCTACAACCGATGAAATGCACCCTACCCGCATCACCCAAAGTTCTGCTGTGTTTCTTGCGTAGAACTACCTACTTCTTATTTGTTTTTTGTTCTGTATAATAACTTGAAAAGACAATACTAATCTTGTTCAAAATGTTAATTATTGTTAGTTTAAGTTTTGTAAGCTACGCTTGTTGGCATATTCTTTAAACGTATTTACTATGTTTTTCTCTATAAGTGAATTTGTAATTCTTTTGAGAAAATAAATATCTTTAACCGTAAGTACGCCGATCTCAGTGCATCTCAGCTGAATTAGCATTGCCAGTCGCGAGTGCGCTTGCGCTCGGTGTACGTGAAGCGTGTCTATGTGTGCGTGCATTTAATCGCTGTATGGAGCTGTACTTTTGTACTATTTATTCTTTGCTTGGAGTAGCTGGAGTATCAATTGTGTTGCCAATATTCATTATCACTAATCTGATTAATACTGATTATTTTGTGCTGCGAAATCGTTTACAGGTTATTAGTTTTATGTTATAAGTATCTACATAGTTTTGTTTTAATCGTTTTTGTGATTAACATGGACTTACTTGTATATAATTCATTCACCTAGTAAAAAAATTGTTTGCAAAATTTTGGATCAAATAGGCAAAATTGTATTTTAATTTATTTTTGAAAATGAAACGTTAAAAACCAATCTGTCCTGTGAATAATAAAAGTAACAGTCGGCAACCAATTTCTCTTCCAACTTGAAAAAGAAAACTCATCTCTTCACATAATTTTTGCACATTTTCACTATTTAATATTCATTTCAGACAAACATCTGTTACCTACCCCTCATAAAAAAAAAAACCTTTTTACCAAAGACTCATAACTATTACCCTTAACCGACTGTAAAACTAGGATAGAAACAAAGAACAAATGACGCTCAATGATGTGCCAGTCTTATTAATAATTCTTAGGGTCTGACTAACGGTTTCACTAAGTGTCGGAGTTTTCGCTGCCATCTTGAATTCTTGATGTACGCACTATGCGTAAAACTAATGGTGGTGGGAACCCTGTTGTAGTAAACAGCGGTTTTGGACTCTGTTTTGTAGAAGAGAAAGGCGAGTTTTGGATGTCAGTGAAGCTGTTAAGGCTAAGTCATAATTTTATGGAACGTTTGCTAACTTTGTCTGTTTTTTATGTTGAGTTGTTTTGTCGTTAAGTGGCATAGCTTCACTACAAGACATGCTGTTCGGATTTTTTTACAACTTTAATCTATTTTAGTAATAACTGTGAAACGAAACGTGTTCAGAATCTTAGTTATCCGGAAAAGGCCTGGATTTACCTACATAGCTTGCAGAATAAGCAAGTTGAAGTAGGAGTGGGCTGGCCATGATTGTTGAAGGACAAATGGCCGGTGGAGCAGACGAGTCCTGGAGTGGAGATCCCGTATCTGCAAGCGTAGTTTGGGACGCCCCCAGATAGATGGACCGGTGTCCTCACAAAGGAGGCTGGGACAGTCTGGCTGCGGAAGGTGGACAGGGTGATGTGGTGCAGCATGGAAGAAGCATAGGCCTCCATGCTGCGTGACTCAGCAATCGCAATCTATTGCTGAACATAGGATCAGCATTGGATTGCGATAGGCTAAGTTGATTGAAATACTTATCGGTGTAAATATTGTACACTAAACTGTGGTGTCTGACACATACAAAGGCATCGTCATTATGGGGATCTGAAAAGCACTTATTTTCAACTTTTCCAACAACGAGATGTAATAATTAATTTTTACGCAGTTTTCAGTCAAAGTATTTTTAAGCCTGTTTTAAAAATATTTATAGACACCTAAGTGTGCCTAAGAAGCGAGACGAAAGTTAAGGTATTTTGTAAAACTTACTTAAACTATGATGACATTAAGTAGGTAAATACTTAGATGCTCAAAACATTGTAATCCTAATTTTGTCAAGATAATGTTGGTTGTTAATAGGTTATCCCCCGTCAGGAACGAAGTGCAAAATTGACATCCAGGATGGCGGGTGCAAAAATTTAAAAGTGACCAAAAATTCTGAAATTTTCTTAGCCACCATTGATTTTGACCTCACTATCGGCTTCAGCCTCGTCGAAAACCATGAAAACGACACCCATGATGAAAAATTTCTAAATTTTCACAGCTGCCATCTTGGATTTTTATTTTGCTCTTACTATTGGCTTCAGCACCGTCGAATACCATGAAAACTATCTCTGTCTCTGTCTCTTTCTATTCACTATTCGACGATTTCTGCCATTTTATACCTACCGAAAGCTGCGTCAAAGAACTCCGTTCCAAAAAGACTTGTTAAAGCTAGGTCTGGTATTCAACATGTACTTATCATACATGTATTGACGTTGTTTCAAACTGTGATTGTTCATTTATTTTATTACATTTACTCGACCTAAAAAAACAATTACATAAATCATAGTATACTATAATAAGTACAAACATAACATTATACTAATAACAAAAATTAAATACAATTATTCGCACAAAAATATAAACACATCACCATTAAATTGGCGAATTTATTAGCGAACAGATCGCAGTCCTGGTTGGTCTCCACGAGCTTGTTTAGTGCAGTCAACACGCGCGGTACGGGAGACGCAGCACGGGCTGCTGCCCTACAACAAGGCACGTCTAGCAGTCGATGTTTTCTACTACAGAGATAATTATTCGGCGTGTAGAGTCGAATCCGCTCATTGCCGATGTCAGGCGCATCCGTCATACCCTTCTTCCATACTTTGAGCATAACTTGTTAACTGTTTTGTTACCTTTTTGACAATTTCCTACACGTTTTGTATACAACTAGTCTTAAAATCTTGTATAAGGTGTAAAAAATAAACGAAAATAGTGGACGCAAAATATGTTATACATAATACATGTTTCATACCTTGGTGTAAACGCGGTGTTAGACCTCGTAAAAATTCCTTAAAAATCATCTTCAAAATACATTATGCTATTCAGGTACCTACTAATGTATTGTCTCAACTAGCAATCACCTATTATTTATTCTGCAACTATGTAATTTTCGAAATTCGAACAACATCTTTTTCTCTAGAAAAAGAAAATAAATTAAGATAAGACAAAACATTTCTTCTCTTTTATGCATTTGTCTATTATAAAGCAGCTACGTTAATTTAAAAACAAAATACTGAGAAATAAAAACAATTGAATACAGATACATCCAATGTATCTTGAGATTGAACGGTGGCATTACTCGCTAAGAAATAACGTTAAAACTGTTTAGTCCAGTACATTTTTACATTAGTTCCCAATTTCGTCACGGGCCAAATTATACTGGTCGTTTGAAAGCTCGAAATATCGTTAATCATAAGTCATTTAACTAGAATGACTTTCGACTTCTCATTCATTTGAAACGAAATGAAAAGTTGATGAGTAATTTTGAATAACGAAAATAAATCATATTTTTAAGCGAGTTTCGAACACTTTCGTTTTAGGGTTTGGGTACACAGAGTAATTTTTCAACTGTTTTTTTTTTTTTTTTTTTGGGTGGGAAATCATCAAATAACTTCTCCCGCTCTGGGTGGAGCGGGAGGGCGTGTCAGACTTTTACTGACTAAAACCCACCCGTGTTCCCTCAGTTGCCTGTGTGCCAGGGGCCGCGGTATCTCTTTCGAACAACCCGCACCCCTGGCAGGCATCGGTCCTTGCGAACCCCACCTATTGGTGCTGACATCTCTTTGAGGCGCGCGTGGAACACAACGCGCCGTCGACCCGGGCTTGGTCCTTACCGGACAGCGAGCTACCCATTACTCGCCGTCCGCAAGCCCGCGCCTACGGTGGCCGGGAATCAGCCTGGGATTCCCGACGCCCAGGGCTTCTCCCGCGGCGACTACGGCCGTGAGGGCGCATATACTGCCTCTCCCTCACGTGCGCCGCCTCCCTCTTTGCGAGCATTACTGCTTCGCAGAAGGAGGTGACGGCTAACCATTCACTCTCGCTCCGTACCATGGCCTGCACCAGGGCCGGACGCGAGAGATCGCCGCCGCCGATCGCCTCCACGAGGACACGGCGGTGCTCCGCCCAAGCCGGGCAGACCGCCACCGTATGCTCCACCGTGTCCTCAGGGCGATCTTCGCAATGGAAGCACCCGGGCGTTTCCTCCCGCCTTATACGAAACAGGAACCTCCCGAAACAACCGTGTCCGGTGAGGACCTGCGTCAGGCGGAAGGTGAGGACGCCATGCCGCCTCTCAAGCCACTCCTCAAAGAGGGGACTTACCGCCGCTATCGTGGCGTGCCCAGCACTGGGTTGCGACAATCGCACTCTCCATGTCGCCATGAGATCCCGCCGGAGCTCTGTCCGCTGCACCTCGATTTCTCGCGGCAGCGGAGTAACGCCCCGGCGTTTGGCCTCCTCGCGCCACTCCCAGATATGCGCGAGGACCTTTGCCTCCAGATCCCATGGCGGTAATCCGGCAAGGAGGCCCGCCGCCTCACCTGAGATCGTGCGGTATCCCCGGATCATCCTGATCGCCATGACCCTATGGGACGCCTTCAGCTTTCGCGCTGGTTGGCGCCTCAATGTAGGCGCCCACACCGGCGCCCCGTATAGGGCCATGGACCGCACGACCCCCGCGTAGAGCCTCCGGCAGGAGGCGTTTGGCCCCCCTAGATTGGGCAAGAGCCGCTTCAAAGCAGCCCCGGCCCGCTCCAGTCTGGGAGCCAAACGTCGGAAGTGTTCCGCGAAGTTCCACCGGCTGTCGAGGACGAGTCCCAGGTACTTCATCGTCGACTCGACGCCGATGTGAACCCCTCCCGCCGTTATCTGGGAACCCGCCGGTGGCGCATTCCGAGGACCATGAAAACACATGGCCTCGGACTTGTGCAAGGCCACCTCGAGTCCCAGTTGCCGGATCCTATCGACGATTGTCGCAACCCCGTCTGCCGCTAAGTCGGCCGCCGCCTGGTATGACCTCCCTTGCGCCAGGACCAGCGTGTCGTCAGCGTAGCAGACTACGCTGACGCCGCTAGGGAGGTCGGCGCGCAGCATTTTTCAACTGTCAGTCCAACTAAATAAAACAATTGCTATTCGTTAGTTTCGCTAAAATTCAAAAACGGCTTAATTGATTTGAATTATTTTTGTCTTGTTTATGGTTCCCTCTGTTTAAGGGGTGGTTTAAAAAAGAAAATGAGCAATAATAAGTCGAAGGTACAACCAAAAAATCGGGATTTTTTTTAATGAGTTATTGATATTTGGACAGGACAATGTCTGTCGGGTCAGCTTGTTACTAGATATATTTATAGTTTCTAATTATTTACAGTTCTTCGTACCCAAAACAAATGAATACTCCGTTATTAATTTCTTGTTTTTTCGGTAGACTGAACATTGTTCAATAGAGTTAGACACTTAATTGGTTTCGACGAAATATAACGCTAGATTAAATATCTACTTATCTACACTACTACTTAGGGACTGGGTCTGTCGTTTCACTGTCTGAGCTAATCTAGCAAAAGTGAGAGCTGCCAGATAGTATGACCCGCCATGTTGGAAGATTCTCAATTTGCGTCAAGAGAATATCATACCTCATTTCTCAGGACCTAAAAGAAGCTGAATTTACCTAAACGAATATATCCAGCACATATAGGTATATATTCATAGTTGGTAAAAGTAAATAAATCATGAATTCTAGATTCATGGTCAAAATGACAGAACGATTTAAGGGTCTTCAACTAAGTTCTTCTTTTTTTTTTTGACTAAGAATCTCTAACTTCGTGGGCACGACCTCTACGCTCAAGCGATAGGCGTTTTACGACAGCGAGTGCGGAGAAAACAAACGAAAGAAATTGGGCAGGCTGTCAATCCAATATATTTCACATTTTGGCCCAGAATTTTCTGAATATTCCTGCTGCAGTACCTTGGCTGCCGCAGCCAGGCTGCCTTAGAGCATGTCACGAGTCACCGTGACGCGACATAACGTGCGTGTACGTTAGTTGGACGCAAGTCGCGTCACAAGTCGCATCGCTAGAGGCTGTGAACAAGGTCTAAAAATCGCTATATTATGAATAAAATATTAATGTTTATTTATACATATAAGTACTAAGTTATAAAGAACTTATGAAAACGATTTTTTTTTTATTCTGAGTCTCAGGTGTGGCTCAGTCCTATTAAATGCATTGGACCTTAAGCTTCGAAATGACAAGGGAATAATAAATTGTATTCAGTTAAACTATTAGGATATCGTTTTGTCCATTGTCTAACTAAATGAATGGGTATGTTAATTGGTCAGAAAATGTGTCATATTGTTAAAGTGTTATATTGTGTTGAAATGTTCACAATTATCTTTACTATATATATTACTTTATATATTAGAGGGCCTTGTGTCTAAATAATATTTGTCGGACGGGTCGATTGATCATGTTAAGCTACGCTTGCCGCGGTTGGTCCGTGGATGGGTGATCTTCTTTAAATACTAAGACCTCTCCATTCCTTAGTAAGCTTGTAAAGACGTTAGTACCGACTGTCATTCATGGATCTTTGACAGCCGTCACGGGTTGTCAGAAGCCAAAAAGTCGGACAACCAGTCTTATCAACACCTTCCGCCTGACGCAGGTCCTCACCAGACACGGTTGTTTTGGGAGGTTCCTGTTTCGGATATAAGGCGGGAAGAAACGCCCGGGTGTTTCCGCTGCGAAGATCGCCCTAAGGACACGGTGTAGGTCTGCCCGGCTTGGACGGAGCACCGCCGTGTCCTCGTGGAGGCGATCGGCGGTGGCGATCTCTCGCGTCCGGCCCTGGTCTAGGCCATGGTACGGAGTGAGAGTGCATGGATAGCCGTCGCCTCCTTCTGCGAAGCAGTGATGCTCGCGAAGTAGGAGGCGGTGCACGTGAGGGAGAGGCTGTATATGCCCCTCACGGCCCTAGCCTCCACAGGAGACGCCCTAAGCGTCGGGAATCCCAGGTTGATTCCCGGCCACCATAGGCGCGGGCTTGCGGACGGCGAGTAATGGGTAGCTCGCTGTCCGGTAAGGACCAAGCCCGGGTCGATGGCGCGTTGTGTTTCACGCGCGCCTCAAAGAAATGTCAGCACCAACTGGTGGGGTCCGCAAGGGCCGATGCCTGCCAGGGGTGCGGGTTGTTTGAAAGAGATACCGTGGCCCCTGGCACACAGGCAACAGAGCGAACACGGGTGGGCTTAAAAAAAAACAGTCTTATCAAGGGGTATCGTGAAAACTAGTTTAAAAAACCTAGGTAGCCTTTTTTACCTATAATAATTTTAAAATTTAAGGTGGAAGCGCCAAGGTAGCCCGCGAAATTCAAATTTTGTTACGTTTTTTGCAATTTCCAGGTCACTGTCAGGTTTTATGGTGATCTAAATATGATTCGCGACCGTATCAAATATGGTTTTATAGAATCATAATCATTAGAATCAGCAATACATCTCTATAAGTTCATATTACTCTAAAGAATGACTATTTCATTAAATTATGACATTTGAGGGCAATTCTAACTTATGGAGTTGTATTGCTGATTCTAATGATTATGATTCTGAAAAACCTTATTTGATACGGTCGCGAATCATCTTTAGATTACCATACAACCTGATACTGACCTGCAAATTGCAAAAAACGTAACAAAATTTGAATTTCGCGGGCTACCCTGGCGCTTCCACCTTAACAACGCCATTACAACGTTGGGTCCGTACGTGCGTCACTTCCTACCCTACCACTTCCAGTTGCCTCACTTCCGGTACAACACAAAGCGAGGTACAACCTCTTTTACTATTTTTTCCTTTTCTTTTTAACCCAGCACCTCGGCCTTATTATATGGGTATTAACACCTGGTTAGAGTTTAAAAGATTACACTGAAAACAATAATATATAATTATTAACAAACGCAAAGGAATTCGAATGTTGAAATAATTATGCAAGCTTTTAGGGACTTATACATTCATTTCTTTCGTGCCGTGCTTACTGATTATTCCTACCTATTTATCTAATATCTTTAAACGAGCAATTCTGGATTCTATAATTTGAATCTGGGAAACGGCTCCAACGATTTTCATGAAATTTATTAAGCAGAGGGTACTTTGATAGTAAGTTGGTAAAAAGCTAGGTAGGTGATGCTAATATTGGGCTATGATTTCAGAGGCTTACACATTTTGTATTACACCAGCCATCTTTAACCTACCCCCATTCGCTAGACAATAGGCATCAGTACAATCCATAGAGCTCACTTTCATGACACCGGTCAGGTGAATGTAGTGCGACGAGTGAATGTACAGACACGTGTGGGAGCGGCATCCGACACTCTCACGAATGAAACGACGTGTGTTCTGGACTGCTTCGGAGATTTGTGGAGCTAGGAATTTATGGAGAGAGTAGATTTAACTGAAGGAGAATCCGCTGAACTGAAGTTCAAATCCCGTAAAAAGTTTTACAAATTATTTTTGCAAAAGTGCACCATTAAAATCAGTTACAAATATAATTGGTAAAAAAAAACTTATTATCTCTTGAGAAAAATTTTCATGGATATCGATTGGATGTCTGAAATCCTAAGTATAATTATTTTATATTCCTGGAAATATAATAAGTAATAATATGCTTCTCAAAAGATATATTTGTGTAATTAAAATAAAATAACGATTATGCTTAGATTAAAAGATAAAATAGTTTTCAGCACCTAATTAAGTCATTGTTGTTTACTAAATTCTACATCGGTTACTTAATTTCTGTTATAAAATAAAACCATTAAATTACCACATTTTCCATCCTCTCAAATTCTTATCTTATTTAATTATTAAGGAAAAAAAAATATTACCTAGTGTCTGTAATTAGTGAGTCTAACTAAATCAAAAATCATTTATTAAATCTAGGCTGAGAGTCAGCAATTTTTGAACGTCAAAATTTCATAAGACCTGAAAACGCCCTGCCCTTCACCACTCCCACTAAGAAGTGGTGAAGGGCGTTTTCGGGTCTTATGAAATTTAACTCTTTAGTCCTTTCCTTCCCAGCTAAAGCTAGTGCTTGTGACTAAAGTAAAAGGATTCAATTCTAATACCTATTCTAAATCAGCAGATTTCTTAATCTAAATTAAAAACAGAAGATTTCTGAAAGCTGTCAAGAAGTCGAAACTGTATACTGAAATTATATTGAGTAGTTCAATAATTTGTTGATAATTGCTGTATACCATGTTGGTATAACGGCTGGAGAATGATGATGACTTCTCTATTAATCATTATCTCGGTAGTCACCCCCTTTCTAGCCATATCATCTTACACATAGTCTATCTATCGTTTCTTTGGTCTTCTCCTACTTTTATAGCCAAACAATAGCCTACATAGTTATACAGGCTGTAATCCTTGTAACCAGTGGTTTGGTTTCGTATAGAGAACGTAAAGTCAATGAAAACACCCTTTTTTTTAAAGAAGATGTGCTTTTTTCTACAAGAACATTTCACCCTACGCGCGAGGGCAACAAACTTGGGTCTCAATACGGGAGGGGGCGCGGGGCGCCGGGACCACGCCGCGTGGCCCGACTCCGACGCACGGCAGTCAGCTGTCACGTAACGCTGCGTCGCACGGTGGGATGAAAATGGGCTTTCATAGACTTAGGGATTTCAATTTTTTTTTTAAGACGCTCGTTTATTTTATATTTAAGTCATGATTTAAGTGATAACGGTGTTAACCCTTACATCCTGCATAACTTAAATACTACCCACTCTATTCCACAATAATTCGTAGCTCCTGATGTGAATAACCCTAGTACCAACTGGTGTGAACTGGGTCGGGGGTAATACACAATACTATCGTCGATCTATAGCCGTTAGATCATATCTATGTGTTAAACGTCTGCCTATTGAAATTCTAAAAGCGGTTCTCTGTAATGAATAGCTTGGAAGGAAATAGCGGAACATGCTAACCGTATGGGGCAGGTACCTTTATAAGTAGTTTAAGGTGAGTTAGGCCATTTAGGCCACATTAGACTGACTCTTTCTGGTACTAAGGCGCCCCCCAATCCCAGGTTGGGTTTTGCCCTTTGTCAGACGACCAAAGCATGTTCAATAGAGAGAAGTGGAAGTAGCATTAGGAAGGCCGTTAAGTGGGGCATTCCAGGCTTTTAATATGCAGGGAGGCAGAGACGTCGACGTGCTGACGGATATGATACATTCAGCATATCATTCTAGACCGGGATAGCGTATATGTCGGTTATCAAAAATAAATTAGCATGATATTTTTTTTAGTAACCGACGAAAAATAGCAACGCGTTGGGGTTTAGAACCATGTACTGAATCCACGGTGACTGGTTGCGCGTCGATGCAACTCTGTATCATAATAATAATTATAGTTAGTAGAAAGTAACAGAATAGCAGATTTATGTCTATACAGGTTTTATAGACAAAAGGTAAGTAAAGGTGACTTTCTGTCCCAATTCACCAGTAATGTTACAGTCAGATAATTTTTCATTAGCGAGCTTATTATACGGACTGTTACTGAGAAATTCCAAATTTTAAATCGCAATAACACTTTTCCCAACCTAAGCTAGGACCCAGTACCCGATACCTAGAAGACGCTTGCAACAACTAATTTGTCGGACAGTCATTTAAGTAATGCCGAAGAAGAATGATGAATGATGTATTCGTTCAATTTGATTGCGAAGAAATTCATTTGATAATGGTTTCGATTAAATAGATTTTTCTGATTTCGTTTGCCTATTCAATAACATTACTTATTGCTTGGTAGTCTAGAAATTCTATCGAATGAAAAACACAAAATAAAACATACTTTTTATTAATATTTTTTCATCAAAAAGATGACGACCATTTTTTCATTTGATTATTTTATTGAAAACAAAACAGACATACAAATTAAATTGCTCTGAACAGAACAACATAAAAAAGATAGGCATAAAAACCCACGAAGAAGCCGAACGAATATCTTAAAAAAATTCGTAATCCAAGATGCCGCCGGCCGTCCACACGTTATCTTGCCGCCCCGCTTGGCACATTGTAAAGTTTGGAGTTTTGTGCCTTGGGCCAAGCTGAGTTTCTTCATCACCCTAATTACCTGTCTTATGCATTGTGGTTCACCGACCTGTACCTACAGCTTTTGCACAAACTAGTAATCTCTTAACTCACAAAATATGATAAAACTGCGGAGATAATATTTAAATTAAGCTTTGCAAACGGGAATTTGCCTTTGAATTAAAAACTGGAGGAGAGTTTAGCATTGTAAATCATCTGTTTATTTTTTCTTTGTTATTTCTAAGTATAGGTTGTATGAAAATGTGATGCTGAATGAAAAATGTTGTTAGCATAACATAGCATAAAATAAATCCATCTGCCAAGCCTTTTCCCAACTATGTTGGGGTCAGCTTCCGGTCTAACCGGATGGAGCTGAGTACCAGTATTTATATGGGGCGACTGCCTATCTGACCCTCACAAGCCAGTTACTGGGTAATATGATACCCCTTGGTAAGACTGGTTGGCAGATTTTCAACCTACAGCATTTAGCATAACAAATAATAATCACAGGCCTCTTCTCTGTGACAGTTAGGTACCTACCTACTGTTATTACTGACTTCGAGCTTAAAATTTTCCTCTCGCGTCTCTTGTCCTTTCAAGCTTCATCCAACCCAATATATTCCCGGCACGTTTCGTAAAAGCAATTCAAAACAATGTATCCAGCAATTCGTTGTTTCAAAGTCAACAAATATTTCAAAGAGCAAACTCGATTTGGGATGCATCTGAAATTGTCTACCGAAAACTAGTGGGTAGGGTAGAAATTGCGGATTTTTATGCGTTCAAATATACATGGAGATGCAATCTGCTGAACGTATGTCTTACAACATGAAACCTTAAAACTAGGGCAGTCTAACGTTAAATTCAATTTAATTCAAGTCAATGTTATCATAAAAATATCTGGCTAAAATACTCAGGAGTAAAGTTTAATCCCAAGGTCAGGCACAGTACTAAAGTTTACTGTAAGAACCTCACAAATAAACCATGTTACAGAACCTCACAATAAGCTTAAGTATTCCTTTAAAGCCAATTCAATCAATCAATTCAGCTTATCGTAGTCCACTGCTGGACATAGGCCTCTCCCAGGCTGCGCTATAACTCCCTGTCCTCCGCTTTCTGCAACCAGTTTCTCTCAGCCACTTTCTTAAGGGCATCGGTCCATCTGAGGGACGTCCCACACTACGCTTGCCGATACGATCTCTACTCCAGGATTCGTCTGCTCCATCGGCCATCGGTCCTTCGACAAACATGGCCAGAAATAGCAACTTTAGTTTTCTTCAGTTTTTTGTAACTCCGGTTCTTTTCCGGATAATATTATTTCCAATTTTATCCTTCAAAGAAACTCCGAGCGTAACCCACTCCATAGCGCGCTGAGCGACCTTGAATTTGTGGATTAGCACCACTGTCTGTGTCCACATTTTGGCCCCGTATGTCATAACTGGGGCCCAAGTCTGCTATTTTTATAAATTCGTCATTCCTACACGATCCCATTGTCATTTTGCTAAAAGTTCGTAATCTGTTAAATTCATAATGGTCGATCATTGGTCGGTCAATGGTGTCGTAATAGAATTGTGTCATAATGGCATTTTCGTATTGCCATTATTATAAAACTCGAAATGATTTTCGAAAAACTACTACTAAATTTGAACATTTATTCATGCCAGATTTCATTTATATATATTTTTACATATTACTTATTAATGTTATAAGCAATCTAAAGTAGTAGGAAGTTCGTAAATTAAGTCAGTCATTAATTTGTCATTATGTACGACAAATGCCATTTCTTTCAATGGAGTGTCAGTGGCTGACCATTGGAAAGTCATAATGACGCCATTTTATTAGTAGATTACCAAACTTGTCAAAATCAACAATTATGAAATCAATGATAGACCATTCTGACACTATTGTAATAGCAGACTTGAGGCCCTGGTAGGATGCACTGGCCGAAGACCTTACTCTACAAACAATGCATTTAAAGCCATTCGATTGGTTGAAACTAGTAAGGAAAACATTTATGAAGACAAAACGTAACTGCTAAAGTATTGTTGCTATAGCTGTTCAAATATTGCGTGTAGCAACCCTAGTCCTAACGTAAGTACCAGTTCAAAATGGATGGATGCATCTAATGTTTTGCTTTACGTTGGAACGCTGATGGATATTTCCTGTTATTATGCTAATTTGATTCCACAGCTGCTATGTTAGGAGGATTAAAAGAAAATTCGAATGGTTTAAACGGGAAATCCACGGTTCATTCCTATTTAAATGATAATACATATTAGTGTTTTTCAAACTCAAGGTCAATGCATTTATCCTAATAATATTATACCTAAATGTGAAAGTTTGTGAAGATGTTTGGATGTTTGTTACTCAATCACGCAAAAACGGCTAAACAGATTTGGATGAAATTTGGCACACAGATAGATTATAACCTAGATTGAAAAATTTAATAATTTTTGTCCCGGTAGTATGTTCCCGCGGGATAATTTCCGACTTCCACGCGGGCGAAGCCGCGGGCGGAAGCTAGTTTCAAATAAACCAATAACAGGCACTTTTGAATTGTCAAGGGGTTAGTCAGTCAGAAAGATGAAGCTAGAATAGATACCTATAGCGCTTAGGAATGTGCAACCATTCCTAAGCGCTGTAGGTATCAATAGAGAAGAACAGGCAAGAAACTCCATGGACACTTTTAAAGCCAAATATTGTTTCAAAATTGGTTTCATCATTCATGATATCTGTGTAAATAACGCATGGATAACAATTGATTGTTTATGAGACATAGGAGTCAATTACAGGTTCTCACGGGTAAAAACAGAAAAAGTAGTAGAAATCTTAGGATCACTTACAAGCAAGATAGAATATTTATAAGGTAAATAATTCATCAATAAGCACTAAGCACTTTTAAAGCAATCAGCATTCGGTCTTTAGATTTTGGTAGTAAATGGGACAAATAAGAATTTTAAGGTCCTTACTCCCTCGCAATATGTATAAGTTTTGTATGTAGGTAGTAAGAAGAGAAAAATGGAATTGAGATAGTCAGATTAAATATAACTGTCTTCAAGGGCAGTGTCCCTCCAACTTTTTGTGTTCAAGGTACACCTAGGAAATTGGAGCATTTTGGAGGTACACGATAAACGAATAATCAAATTTTTCATAATATTTATTAATAATCAACAAAACAATAATTATATCAATAACCGCCGCGCTAGCGCGCTCTGCTATTTTCCGACTGTTTAAGTAGGTATTTTTCTGTTGTCTGTATAATTTACCTAAAGCGATAGGTAGCCTTATTTTTTCGAAGCACACCAACCAAAGACCACGGTACACCAATGTGCCGCGGCACACACTTTGCGGAACACTGCTCTAGGGGACCTTCAAATTTAGGACAATCAATCTCGTTTAATAACTAACCAAAATAACGTGCTATGATGATGAAATATGCACCAAATTATGGTAAAATCATAAAATGTTTTACTCATTTTACGAAATTCGAAACAGGGTACAGACCGCAGACGGAATCAAATTGACATGAAAATATATTAACTATAAAAGCAAAAGTAAATGATACTAACCATATTTAAAATGAACTCACAGTTATAACTGAAAACGGTAATTAAATGAACGTGGCTCGTAACGGAATAATTGTCGCTTTAAAATAATATTATATTACGTGCGAATTGTGATCGTAATTAAAGTAATATTATTATAGTTGTTATTTTAAAATCGCCAGGGTCCTTCATCAGGGTTTCCCCTGACTTAGAGCTGACCAGACATGGGTCAGGCGCGGCGTGACAGTGAGACGCGAATCTAGTAGAACTATTTCCATAAAGTTTGCATAAAAATTGTAGTACTACAGTCGCGTCGTTTTTAGAGTTATTTTAGTCGATGTTGTAGGTTTTCTGTCTGTTCATACATAAATAGACGAGTCCTGGACTGGAGACTGCGTGGGACGCCTCAAAACAAGATAGACCGACGACTTAAAGAAAGTGCCTGGGACAGACTGGATGCGGAAGGTGGACTACAGGGTGTTGTGGAGCAGCTTTGGAGAGGCCTATTGCCAGCGGTGGACTTGAACATTTGTAGCCTGGCTATTTTTAGAAAATCATAAATAGAATTGTCAGCGTCAAGTATTGTCCCATTTTTTATTCGGTCTGTCATGTAAACAAGATGGCTAAATGTCATTCTGCGGTCTTGACATTATGGCAGAATTACAGATTGGCAGGGACATTGACGCCAAACTGAAACTACGTAGCACATCATTCTAGCCCACTAGAATTTTGTGCTGAGATTCAGAATAATGTCGCAGTGGACAAAATGTCCCTTAAGGTAACGAACTTGCATGTGACTTAAATGGTACATTTAAGGATTATTAAATCTATTCCTATAATACATGGTAAGGTAAGTTTAAATGAATCGTTAATTTCCTTAGAGATGTAGCCAGTGAACCAGTTTCTCACAAAGATACATTGCCTGCACCTGGAAGCCTGCATTTTTCTTACAAATTGCTCGAACTCAGCTCTTGGGGCGCTCAAGTTAAATTATCTCAGGAATTTTCATCTGATTTTCTTTCTACTCTTTGTGCGACGTGGAAAAACTCTTTCACGAGTGACTATTAATTTAAGGATTAAGTACGTACCGGATTTAATCATGAATGTGATTCGATTGCAGTACGTTTTCATAGGTTTTTCAGGAGGATGTTGGGAAAAGTAAAACGAGAACAGTAAATGATGGTGAACAGTGAACAGAATCCTTCACTAGTCGTTGAAGTCACGTAGGGTCCTTGCACCTGCGGAACTATTCTGTAAATAAATAATAGTTTAAAAAACTAAAAAACACGCTTTAAAAACCAAACTAAAAAAGGAGAAAATAATATAATTCAATTAAAAAGCGTGGGGTGCTTTTTGAGGTATTTTTATAATCAATTAATGTCAAGCACCCCACGCTTTTTAATTGAATTAAATTATTTTCTCCTTTTTTAGTTTGGTTTTTAAAGCGTGTTTTTTTTCTCAATTTTTTTTAAATTATTGAATTGTCATCGGTCCTCGACAAGTTTACAAAGTTTCAATGAAATATGATCGTTTAAAGTGGGTCAAAATCGCGCTCAAAGGAGTCGGTTACATACAAACAAATATACAAGTGAAGCTAATATAAAGCGTGTAAAAATGACGGTTCACTTCAAGCTGACTTTATCTAAGTTTTCACGGTGACCATCTTACACAATAGTCCGGATGAATATTTAGTTAAAGGTCTACCTTATCCACCTGCAGTCAGCTGAACAGAGCTGGAGAGCAGTGTTGGCCAGTGGTAACGACCGTGACCGTGTAGGTTAAAGGTACGAACTCCGACAGGCGCATTACTATGAGTAAATTATTTCATCACCACTACTCTCCCTCCAAACGGTGAATGAAAACATCGTAAGGAAACCGGCATGTCCTAGAACCAAAATTTCGAAGAATGTGACATCTAGCAACACGCGTTGGGCCCGCGTGGTAGTTTACCCCACTCCCTCTCACAGTGAGGAGGCTTGTGTCCCAGCAGTGGGCACATTACAGGCTGATTATGAGTCAGCTGTACATTTATGCAGTAAAGGGATTGCGGGGAAGATCAAGATGCAATTGATATACCAGGAAAGCAGTCTAGAATACTGCGGTCCACAAGCTATATGCCATTAACTCGCCTAAGGTTGATTTTCGTTTTTTGATGCCTTCATAATCAGAAAAAAAATCTCTATCTTTCTGTCTAAGCAGTATTTTTCTACTATTTATGGATGCCAAGATAAAAAAGCCGTTAACTTGCCTTGTTTGATATGTTTACTACGCTAAAACGCAGGTAAGCAACATTACTAAACTAAAAAGTGACTAAGGGCTTATAATTTACATTTTTACTAGAATTTTTACCATCCGTTGCATAACTAAATATCATGCATTTCATATTTTTCTGCGCTGTTTTGTCCATAACTCGAAATATGATTTTGTTGGTTAACGGCATTATAGCTTGTGGACGGCAGAATATAGAGGAGACCAGTATCTTCAACAGCTGATTGAACATGTTTATTATGATGATAGCACGTGCAATGAGACATGCAGTTCTGAAATACCCTGATACGATTCACGATCTCACGACGAGAACAGTTTTTGATGTGGAGCTCCATTTACATCTGCACGTAGAGTAGATAGATAAACTCATACGCATGAGTTAAACTATCCCGCCCACTTTTCTTTGGAAGATACTTGATCCCCTTTACCCCTGGCAAGGAATAGAAGATTTATAGTATCATTGCCAAAGGGCATTGAACGAAGTAATCCGATCAATGCCATCAGAACTATCTGTGACTGTCATCGCAAAGTTTCAAACGTTAGAATAAATGGTCAGTTCCCTTGATATCTAGAGAACTTGGAACAGTCTTAGTTAGAGATACATTACTTTTACCTGGATGTCTGCATTTTTCAAACAAATTGCTTGAAGTTGGCGTTAGCGCATTAGACGGGTGCACATTCATTGTTGATTATGATTACTTTTTGAGATTTTTCAGTTGAAATTTATCGTATAGTGTATGGAAATTAGCTTCAAACGCTGTTCAAATACATAATTTTTATTTTTAGCTAATTTAAATTTAATAATATTATTGACACTAACATTAACTTTATTTAAATAACTATAACTATTAATACGTATTTTATAAGTTCACATAGGAATAAGAATAATATATTTTTTGTTGCTGTACCCTAACAGGGTCCATAACTGTACTTTAGCTTTAAGCTTATATAACATCTATTATAGACATTACCTATGGTATGCAAATAAATGAAATGAACATAAATGAAATTTGACGGCACGGTTGGTGCAGTGGTTAAGCGATTGACTGCAGCGCTGAGTGTCGCGGGTTCGATTCCCGCACGTAAAAAATATTTGTATGACCTACAAGTAATTGTTCCGGGTATCGATGTTTGTGTATGTGGGTTTAAATGTTTGTAAACGCATCCGTACAGGAGAATTTACTAGTTTGGGGCAACGTTTAACAAAAAATGGACGAATTTAACCCTAATTTCTTAACGAATGGAACTAGACAATCAATCAACATTTTGAAAGAGTATGGTAATCTTGTTGATTATCCCATCGACTGGTAAATAGTTAAAGTACCTGTTACTTAGTTATATAGCAAATAGCCAGTCTTGTATCAGTGAACTGTTATTTTTTCTATCAGATAAAAAGTACATCATATTTACATCATCATCTGCTTAACCTTGTCCCAACTATGTTAGGGTCGGCTTTCAGTCAAACCAGATGCAGCTGGATACCAGTATTTTAGCTTAACTGACCTCCACAACCCAGTTACTGGGTAATATGATACCCCTTGGTAAAACTGGTAGTTAGAGTATCAGGTTTCTGACGACCCATAATGAATGCCAAAGATCCACTATGACAGCCGCGACTAGCTTAACGTGCTTTCCGAAACGTGGAGAGGTCTTGGTATGTTAAGATGGTTACCCATTCACGGGCCAACCGCGGTAAGCATATTCTAACTAACCTACAAGTATTTACGTAACAATCTCAACCTGAAATCACTTCAGCACCTTCCACATCCCACATTAAAAACCACCTTACAACAGACTCAGGCATCAAATGCAAAACATTTAAAGAGCTCCAAAAAATATTCAGCGGAGTGCCCGTTGAGTCGTAAAGGAGATAGATAAAACGTATAATTTACGAGGCTTTTAGTGCTAATGGCAAAAGGCTTTATTGCGAACCCATCATAAAGTTAAACAGAAGGTGCTACTCAAGTGGCATATCTCGGGAGACGTAAACTGGGGCTGGGTATCGTTTATGGCCCGGACGAACCATGGAAACGTTATGGTTTGGTGATATAGATCATGGGCTGATAGGAATGGTTGACGAGTTGCCTTTGATGAGTTTAATTTTTACACCCTTTATATTAGCTTCACTTGTATGTTTGTTTGTATGTAACCGACTCCTTAGAGCGCGATTTGACCCACTTTAAACAGTCAGATTTCATTGAAACTTTATAAACTTATCGAGGACCGATGAAAATTCAATTATTTAAAAAAAATTGAGAAAAATGAAAAAAGAAGGAAAAATAAAATTATTTAAAATAAAACACGTTTTTGTAGTAAGCAGAACTAAAAAATAAAATATAAATAATAGTTTTAAACTATTATTTTTAGGTTATTTTACGTTTTGAGATATTGCAAAGGCGTTTACGGGTTCCGTAGTCAACAAGAAACCCTTGTAGTATTGCCATGTCTTGAAAGGTGTTATTTGGCATACATATTAATCCTACCGACCAACTGGTTACATAAAACTTGAAAAAATCGTCAAAGGAAAGGCGTCCAAAACTACCGCGGGTGTGTCATAACCCGTGCCATTACCGTGATAGGTGGGACAACTCCTTGGATACGGCTGCACACGTAGGTCAATCGATTCAATTTTGTATATAGAATTTTACTAACATTAGTAACAACTCTGAAAAGACAGTATTTGGATGCATATTTTAGTACCTAATATAATTTTGTTGAGTATAGAAGCTTCGGCTACAACAACTTTAATCACTACCTTTCGATCCCTATATCAACGCTATGGTACTGAAATCTGACGTTGACAATACAAAAGCGCATTCCATATTAGCCAATATCTAAACTTAACTAGTGAATATGTGTGAATGTTCGATCTCTGGTGTAAAACATTTTCCGATTAATAGATTAGCTTAAAACAGCTAATTTTTGTTAGAGTATGTGTCCCCCACCCCTCTCCCCTCTGAGCCAAATGGTTTTTTTTTCGAATAATTATCCTACTAATATTATAAATGTGAAAGTTTGAATGTTTGGATGTTTGTTACTCAATCACGCAAAAACAGCTAAACGGATTTGGATGAAATTTGGAATATAGATAGTTTATAAGTTGGATTAACACATAAAGTATTTTTTATCCCGGTAGAACGTTCCCGCGGGATAATTTCCGACCTCCACGCGGGCGACGCCGCTCTGGAAAAACCTAGTGTGAAATAATTTCAGTCAGGCCAGACGCCATACAAATAATACCTCCTTTAATATTCAACACACCTAACTATATACCACGTTGACTATCCCTAGTCCACATTTGGCGGGTGTAACTTATCTAACATCGTTCCGTCCTGCGGGTATCAAAATCAAAATCAAAATCAAAATATTTTATTTCACATAAGCCTGCATGGGCACTTATGAAACGTCAGAAGCTAGGTGCACGGTTCCAATTTGTCGTTTCCTATGGAGAAGAGCCGGCAAGAAACTCCACGGTTACTCTTTTAAAAATAATTGGCTTTTACAATGTTTTCAAATTACAGTGATAATAGGTATGGGAGGACAGTGCAGGCCAGTCAATAAGTACCAGGTACTTAGAGGAATGAAAATACAGAATAGAAAAACGTCTACAAATCTAGTCTCTAAGGCCTACAACGTTCTCTCATTCACAATATGTAAAAGAATCTACCTATATAAAATGAATCTATTTGAACCAAGTGACATGATTTCGATGACAATCACTGAAAATAAATAGTAGGTAGTAAAATTGATGTATAATGTCAAATAATGACGAGAATATGTCAGACATTGTAAAAAAAATAATAATAATAAAAAGAATAAAAATTAACATTGCAATTTGGGAGCAGTTAATAGACTTTCACACGGTTTTGCTGTTAATGAGGTACCAGGGAAGCCACATGTGCAGAAGGAATTAATGCCAAACTTCCCTGTCTTCAACGTAGTCTTTTATCTTATAATATGCTTTTTTGATAAGGACACGTTTGATGTGAGTTTTAAACTTTCCATCGCTAAGTTCTGTAACCGACTTTGGCAACTTGTTATAGAAGCGGATACTGTTTATTAGAAATGACTTGCTAGTTTTAGTTAATCTAAATTTTGGAATCACAATTTCATCTTTACTACGTGTATTTAGATTATGGAAATCGCATCTTTTTTTGAAAAGACCTAAGTTTTTGCGAACATACAAGATATTTTCTAGAATATAAAGAGAAGGCAGAGTAAGTATATCAATTTCGTTGAATTTGTTTCTAAGAGACTCGCGAGGCCCCATTTTATAGATTGCGCGGATTGCCCTCTTTTGTAAAATAAAAATTGAATCTACGTCCGCTGCCGATCCCCACAGCAGAACGCCATAAGACATAATACTGTGAAAATAAGCAAAGTATACTAACCTAGCTGTGGCTACATCAGTCAACTGCCTTATTTTTCTTACTGCGTAAGCAGCTGAGCTTAATCTGCTTGAAAGCGCTCTAATGTGGGCACCCCATTGCAATTTTGAATCTAAAGTAATTCCCAAAAATACAGTTTCCGAAATAGCATCTAGTTTCTTGCCATCAAGTTTTAAATTAAGACCTACTTGGGGTACATTTGGTAGCGAGAACTTAAGACATTTAGTTTTGTTCGCATTGAGTAAAAGATTATTAGCAGCAAACCATTTCGATAGAATAGCTAGGCTTTCGTTGACATGTAAGACATCCGTATCTTTTCTATCTATTCTAAAAATAAGAGAAGTGTCATCAGCGAATAAAATTATATCCGAGAAGTTAGCCATCAGATAGGGAAGGTCATTAATATAAACTAGAAATAAAAAAGGACCAAGAATTGAACCTTGAGGCACGCCCATCCTAACTAGAGACCCCGAGGATGTCGCCCCGTTAACGTTTACTTTTTGCTGCCTGTTTGATAAGTAGGAAAGTACAAGATCAGCAGCTTGTCCACGAATTTCGTAGTGGTGTAATTTACAGATCAGTGTATTGTGGTCAACGCAGTCAAACGCTTTTGAGAGGTCACAGAAAATGCCAATCGCATCCTGAGAACTCTCCCAGGATTCCAAAATGTGACTGATGAGTTTTACTCCCGCGTCAGTCGTCGACCTACCTTTCGTGAAACCAAACTGTCGACTATGTAAAATCCCATTTGAGTTAAAATGTGACAACATCTGGTCCAGCATGATTTTTTCATAAATTTTGCTCAATGCTGGAAGCACAGATATAGGTCTATAATTAGAGGGATCACTCTTACTACCCGATTTGAAAATTGGTACTACTTTACTATGTTTCATTAAGTCAGGAAACGTACCGCTGTCTAAACATTGATTAAATATGCCTGTTAGGACAGGGGCAATTGTGTCAATGATATTTTCAATAACCTTAACGGAAATCCCCCATAAGTCTTCAGTGTTTTTTATGTTAAGACTTTTAAATGCTGTTTTAATTGTGGCAATAGAGATAGGTTTGAATTCAAAACTTGGAATGTCCTTACTGAAGTTTTCTTTAAGAAGAGATTCAGCTAATACAGATGATGAGGGGAGACATTTCGTAACCTCTATTGGGATGTTGGTAAAGAAATTTTCAAGAGTCTCCGCAACTTTTAACTTATCTGAAATGGTTTCATTGTCAATTTTCAGAGCTAACTCATTCTGATCTCGTTGTTTTGTGTTTCCAGTTTCTTTGTTAATTACCTGCCACACAGCTTTTATTTTATTTTTAGAAATACTAATTTTGTTACTTATTAATTTAGATTTAGCTTATATTCTCGGCACGTCACTGCGCCGTCAGATCAATCACCCCTTTTGATACCCGGTACATTTCCTAGCTAGAGTGTGGGTTTTGGTTACACATTTGATACCTATTTTTAGGTAGGGTTTACCAGGTGTCCGGCCTTTGTCCGAGCTGTTCCACTACATGTTTTTTTTTTTATATAAAAAGTATTATGACTACTGAAAAAAAAGATTTAAAAATTAAATGACCGGTTTTTTTAAATGACTGCCTCATTTGTCTAGAAATCGCTACTGCTGAGCATAAGGTCCTGGTTTCCCAGGTCAGTCAAAGTGTTATTGGGTTTTTTAATCTGAAATTTCTCATTAGCAGCCCGGAGTCCGGATTTGTGCCCGGATATCGGATATGGGATATCCCCTATTAGATGGGACTTATACATAACTAGAAATGTGAGCGTACTTTAAACTTCTTGCTACTTGCTTTACAGGACATTTCAAAATCTTGAAACGTTGAACTATTGGGAGTGAATTTAAGTGAGCTTTGGGTGGCCACTGAGATTCGAATATCAAATCCATTCCTTGAGAATGTTTAGTTTATAAGATGTCTAAAGCCAAATTGCTACAGTAAAGGTCAACAGCACATGTGGGAGTATTCAATATACGTACCTGATATAACTTACGATGAATTTCGGCTATCCAAACATGAACTTAGGTGGCTGCTACCTACACACAAGAAACACATGTTAGGTACCATTTTGATAGGTCGTTGTTATACCTATTTTCACGGGAAAAGTCCAAGTAGTAATCAAGCAATCCAATTAGTAATCAAGCCTACGTAGGTACCTATAAAATTGAATCAAGTTAAAAAAAAGTAATAAAGTTGAATACAATACCAACATAACGTCAGGGCCCTAATTCACTATGACCACTTAACGATTCCTTAGATCACACACGACATCTGCTAATAACGTATCCGTATCCGCAGATATCCGCGGGAGAAAAAAGATCCGTATCCGTATCCCTATCCGTTACATTTTTGACGCATCTTTTACCTTATTAATAATCCCAAATTGCACTACTAAACTTCTTAGTAGACCTTTTTTTTTACTCGTACAACAAACACAAACGTTATCTATGCTAACCCAGTGTTACATTAAACTATAAACAAAACAAAACAAAGACCCGCGCAATGCAAGTCGAAACATGTTCTATCACGCAAAGCGTCAAGTGGCGTCAACTATCGTTTCAAGGTCACGCGCAGCGACACCGATTGTGTAAGAAAATTAAGATCCGTATCCGTATCCATATCCGCGGATCTTCCAATTATCCGTACCTGGATCCGTATCTACATTTTAATGATCCGGCTCATCACTAATTAATAGTATCGACAAATTGTCTTGGAACATACAGAGTATGACATTTCGATTCCTTACCGTTACATTGGTTTCTAAAAGACAAGATATTGACATAGTTTGAACGTAGTAAGATTCTGCGGGTGATAATTATAACCATACAGAATTGGGGCCCAGCAACGTTACAATTCGAAGCACAGGTTAGCTCAATTCAGAAGCGAAGCAAAGCAACAAAGCACCGTGGTTTGTTGCTTTGCTTCACTTCTGAATTGAGTTAAATGCAGCGCTTAGGGGCTGCAAACATTTTGTTCAACTAAAAATAAAATGCGTTCATGTACATGTCCGTATGTGGAAGTCTATCGCGAATTTCGCAAAACTAATATTACCCACGTGGTAACTCCTGCAGGTATTTGCTTGACAACACTTTTTGTTTGTTTGGTAAATATGGTCGGTGGGTAAATTAACGTTTTTATCTCACATTTTCGGTTAAAAAGCAATGGCAGAAAGGGATTGTTTTGCAAGATATGGTACATAGGCGAATAAGGTAAACTTTATTTGCTTGATCTATTTTTTTCAATTAGAAAATTGATTTTTCTATTTAAAAAATGATTTTTAGAATGGGAACGGAACGGGTAAGGAATTCTTTTTGGAATGGTTTTATATTATGAACAAGAAACTCAACCAAAGACAATTTAATTCGAAATTCTAAAATGTTACACAATAACAACATCGTAATTGTGCGTTGGTTTCAGAAATATAGGCAATGCACTCTATACTTCAAAAAATACACACGTATCTATTCAATAATAACTAAAAAAAAAGTGAAATTTAATTAAAAAAGATGGAAACAAGAAACTTGTTTTAAAAGGATGACTATTAGACTGAATACTATAAGCAATCTCATGCTATCGGAGGCATCTTCTTAAATTTAACGATTATTACCAAGTTCACTTTTTAGGCAGCCGGGATTTTTGATTTTGTAAATTATTTTTTTATTTCATAATTTTTAGTTAGTATAATTATTTTTGACGTTAATGATACCTATTTATGAAATCCTTTATTTTCATACCCACTCAATAGGGTTCGAGAAAAAAAAAAATTTGACGACACAAAACGGCTCTAAAAATCGGCCATTATTATTATTTTTTCAATTTTGGTATACCCAGTGTCACTGTAGATTACTAGGTGCCGCTAGATTTGTCGTAATTATACGACAAATCTAGCGGCACCTCTCAAGGTGAAATCGATCAAGCCGTTTAGGCTACAGAGCGTGCCAAAGAAATATACATACATACCTACATACACTCGGAAAACATAACCCTCCGTCTGGCGCAGTCGGGTAATAAAAAGTAACCCTTTATTTGTGTTCCCTTTCAGTGAACTAAAAAGCAAACAACATTGATACATCTTCATTAGTCTATCAGTGCATTCATAGCTGCTTCTTTGAATTTCACAAAATTCATGTTGTGAAATAGAATTCGCTAGTTATCTGAGATGGCCATTCACAAAATTCTTTCATAAATAATATGCATAGTGATGCAAATATTTTATATTCTTGGCTTTCAAAGAGAATTTGAATTTCACGTGATTTTTTTTTTTTGCATTTTTGAGTAGATTCAGTGAACTTTATTGTGCTTAGCTTTATTAATGGTCCGACTCTTTTGACTTGTTGTAGTTCTTATCTTTAGAGTTTGTATTTTTGTCTATGTACATGATTAAATTCAAACAGAGGTCGTTTGTTCTCTGTATTAGAGAAAATCCTTGAGAAGGACAAAATCTTAAATGAAGATTTTCATTTTGTTATTTGTAATAAAAATAAATCGGACAAAACCAACCGTTATTAAGAAATGAGTAAACAAGAGGAACCCTGAAAGTGGCACCGATTACTCAAAAGTTGTGTGGAAATCGGTTATCATGGTATGGACATTTGATACTGGTGGCGCTGTGGCCAATTTAGTGGACTGTATTTTTGCGGTGCGGTATAAACGATTGACAGACGCTTGAAGACAGGTAATTCGAGTTGCTAGGAGTTCTGGACGATAGAATACAACCCGAGTAATTAGGGAGGGATGCACAAACCTTTACGGGAGACACGTGCTTTCGCCGTCTTCGCCGGTGCACCAGCTCATCCAGGTTCAGGCGCAGCTGAACTTCCAGTTACTGTCCTCACACGTTACACAAACACAAATAATTGTCGTTTATAAGTCTTATTACACAGTTTTCATCAATTTTAGCGGAGCTGGCTATCCGCCATGCGTTAGCGGAGCGGTTCAATCCGGAAGTAACGTTCTTCGCGAAAAATGGCGGAGTGAATGCTCTCATTCACTCCTTCATACACACGAGATATGTGCGGGAAAAGGGAGTGAAGGGTCTAGGAACGAATGTCAATCATATTAGAATGTTGGCGCAACCATTCCCCCCCGGTTTGAAGGGTTACCTTCAAAAACAATAAGCTAAACTAATCAAATAACCAAATTTAGTTGTAACCTCTAACTGCTAACCTATTCCTAAACTATATATAATGCGTTACTATAACTACTAAACTAATTTGAAACCTGCTGCTGATTAGGCAGAGGACAGAGGCGAATAACCGGACGTAAATACGAACCGGTTGCGGTTTTGACTCTAACTATACGCGTTACTCCCTTTGAATCAGGGAAAACTTCCTCCACTACACCTAGAGGCCAGTGTAGAGGGGGCGCATTCTCGGTCATTAAAACTACCACAGTACCAGCGGTGACTGGATTCGATGGAGTATTCCATTTCTGACGCGACTGCAGCGTGTGCAAATAATCTGTTCTCCAACGCCTCCAAAAGGATTGAACTAATCTATCCAAAAGAGCGTGACGCTTTAGGAGATGCAGTCTGTCTTCATCAACATCCATAGCGGGCAAAAACTTAAGAGGAGTCGTGGTTAAGAAATGAGCCGGCGTTAAAGCTAAAGACTCCGACGGGTCACTAGATAAAGTTCGACACAGTGGACGAGTGTTCATTACTGCCTCAATCTGAGCGAGTACAGTACTCAGCTCCTCATAAGAGAGAATCTGTACGCCTACGACGCGGAACAGATGCGACTTGAGGCTCTTAATATTAGCCTCCCAATTACCACCAAAGTGACTAGCAGCGGGCGTATTAAAATGCCATTCAATACGATTTTCGGCCAAAACATGAGCGAATTCACTCTGATAATACTTTGACCGCAATAATTCGTGTAATTCCGAGATACAACGGCGAGCTCCTACATAATTAGTGCCGTTGTCCGAATATAAACGTTTGACGGGACCACGGCGCGACAAAAAACGCTTAAAAGCGGACATAAAACTTTGCGTGCTTAAATCACCGGTCAATTCTATGTGAACAGCACGAGTTGTCATACAAATAAATAGACAAACATAAGCTTTCATGGAGCGTATACCACGACCCCGGGTAATAGTTACCCTAAACGGGCCGGCGAAGTCGGTACCGGTGTGTACGAAAGGTTTAGCGGATTGAACAACACGGCAAGAGCGATGATCGGCCATTTCAGGCGCGATAAAGCGCGGGCGAAGCTTAAAACAGGGCACACATTTGTGCACTCTGGCGCGAATCAAATTGCGAGCGGAAAGTATCCAATACTTCTGTCTAAGGATAGCCATCAACAAATCCGGACCTGCGTGACAATTCACCTTATGATGATAATCTACAATCAAATCTAAAATATGGTCCTTGCGGGGCAAAACTACTGGATGCTTTTGCTCAAATCCTAAATCGGAATTTCTCAAACGACCACCTACTCGAATGAGACCATTCTGCAAGAAAGGTTTCAAATGTTGAAAAGCGCGACTACAAGTTTTATGGGACTCTAAACTACTAAATTCTGAAGCGAAATAAAATCTCTGCAATTCACGAAGCACGACTGACTCAGCTTTATCCAGATCAGCGGCGGTTACATTACCGCGTGTGTGTAACAGTTTTAGAAAACGACAGACATACACCACACAACGCAAAAGTCTCGACCAAGACGAGACGCGATTAGACAACGAAAAAATAATCGACTCTTCACGTGGAACCGAAACTACAAGCGAATGCTTCTTCTCCTCGGGTGGTTCTGAAACGGAAGCTGGGTTAAATGGCCTAACCGGCCATTCTTCAAGCACACTATGAGTCCAAGGCGGAGCGCAGAACCACAGCGGATGATCTAAAATTTGAGAAGGGAGCAATCCACGGGAGAGACAATCGGCGGGATTATCTGTGCCAGCAACGTGAAAGAGATTTTGTGGTGGTAATTCGGACTGAATTTTAGCCACCCTATTAGCGACGAATGTGTCCCAGCGATGGGGCGAAGAATGTGTCCAACACAAAGCAACAGTAGAGTCAGAAAAAGCCATAATTCTATCAATAATAATGCGGTGCCTACAAGCATTGACAATAGAGCTGATTAATTGCACTAACAAAAGTATAGCGCACAGCTCCAGGCGCGCTAGAGAAACGACCTTGCGAGGGGAGACTTTGGATTTAGCGCTTATAAGACTAACCGAGACCTTATAAGTATTCAAAACGTGAAAATAAACTACTCCCCCGTAAGCCTTCTCACTGGCATCCGCGAAGCCTACAACAGTAACTATACTGTCTGAGAATATACCAACATGACGTGGAATTTTTATTTTATTGAGCAATGGAAGCTCCTTCCGAAAGCGAGCCCACAATTTAACAATATTGTCGGGCGCGGGGTCGTCCCAATCACTATTGGAAAGCCAAAGTTCCTTTATAAGCAACTTGGCATATAAAACGACGGGAGCTACAAATCCCATAATATCCCATATACGTGCTACACACGACAGGATAATGCGCTTAGTACAAACTTGCGGAGTCGAACTAACTTTAAGACTGAACATGTCAGACGCGGGTGACCAACTTAAGCCTAGAACCTTGTGCGTATCATCATCTTCAAATTCCTTGACCGAAGATAACTGGTGTGATAGTGGAATCGAATCTAGAACTGTCTGCAAGTTACTAGTCCACTTCACAAGATCAAACTGACCGGCTTTCATAAGACTTATTACTTGAGCGGCGGTCTCAACGGCCTCTGCCTCGCTGGCGACACTATAAACAAAGTCATCCATGTATAGCCCAGTCTCAATAGTGTCTTTCGCTTTCGGGAATCTTTCACCCTCATCAGCGGCTAATTGCTTGATAGTGCGAAGAGCATGGAAAGGACTCGACTTAAGCCCAAAACAAACACGATTAAACTCATAAACTCTCAAAGGTTCTTTAGGCGAAAATCTATACAAAAAACGTTGAAATCTGCGGTCGCATTCGCGAATACCAATAGAAAGAAACATTTGCCTTATGTCGGCGGAAAGCGCGACAGCAAACAAGCGGAAATTTACAATAATGTCAAACAAGTTACCTTGAAGGTTTTGACCACAATACAAAATATAATTGAGCGATACAGAAGTGCTAGTCTTAGCACTGCCGTCCAAAACCACACGAAGCTTAGTAGTTAGCTTGTCTTCTCTAACAACTCCGTGGTGCGGAATGATGTAAGATGGATGATCGCGAGTCTCGTCAGTCTCGGCGGTGGGCGCAGGTGAGATGTATCCTTTATCTAGGTATTCGATAACAACATCATCATAGGCTTGCTTCAACTTCGGAGATGCTTGCATCTTACGTTCTAAACAAGAAAAGCGTCTTTCAGCGGAAGCGTAGGAGTCACCGAGTGAAAAAATATCCTCCTTGAATGGAAGGGCGACAACATAACGACCATCATTATCTCGAGTAGTCGTGCGACAATAAATCTCCTCAGCCACCTTATCATCAGGGCTTAGGATAGGCGAAACATTGACTTCTTCAATTTCCCAGAATCTGCGGATGGTAGACTCCAGCGGCGGCTCAACAGTGCAGCAATGTGACACAGTCGAGTAACTATTTAAACGTGCGGGTGCGGAACCAACAATAACAAAACCTAGAACTGTTTCTAGGGCGTGCGGTGCGGGGTACGAAGAATGACCTTGAACCTTACGCGATAGCTGGAGGTGCGGGAGAATCGATGCGCCGATCAACATATCGACGTCTCCAGGGACACCATAAGATTCATCTGCCAACGGTAGGTCTTTAAACTTGGCCAACAAAGACGTGTCAACCGGGACAGTAGGTAATTGTTCCGTAATTTTATCTACTATAAGCGAATCCATATCAAAACAGATATCGGAATTAAAACGCGATGCAAATTTAATTTTAATCGAACCATGAATGGTTGATTTTAAACCACCGAACCCTTTAACTACTGAGTGGGCTGGCTGGTTATTAATACTAAACCCAAGGCGTTGACAACAATTTTTTGTTAAGAAATTACTCTGCGAAGCGCAATCTAACAACGCTCGGACAGGACACGGATTTCCTAATGCATCGCTAACAATAACGTGAGCGGTTGCGAGCACCACGGTAGTACGTGCACTGCTTCCGGACATCGAACACAACGTGACGTCACTCAAGGCGGTCTGCGCGCAGGCAACATCGCGAGCTGGCGGAGCGGCGGCGGCGCGCGTTGGCTGAGTGGCCGCAGAGTCCGCACTGACCGGCGGCAACGACGTGTCACCGTTTGATAAACCAGCTGTGCTCACATTGGATGCGGCATTGTTATTACTTTTCTCCCTGTGGAGTAAAGTATGGTGCTTTGAAGGGCACTTACGACAACTTTGATTACTATTACAAGACGTAACCCGATGCTTGTCACTTAGGCAGTTAAAACACAAATTGTTGTCGCGAACAAACCTATAACGTTCATAAGGCGTTAATTTTAAGAAACCGGAACACTTGTACAATTGCGAATGTTCAGTTTTACACAAAGAACAAATAGATTGTACAGGTGTAGACGCGGTATTCACATACGTATATGTTGACTTCGAAGGCGCATCCGTTCGACGGTCGGACTTAGTTACTACTTTCTTCGTAACTTCATGGTTGGATGAAGTGCGTTGTAATATTTTAATATGATCTCGAACAAAACATTCTAGATCATTGAATTTTGGCAGTTTACTACTGCCATGGTTCATTTCAAATAAACGAACAGTTTCACCATCTAATTTCTTTAAACCCAAATACAAAAACAAAAAGTCGCAGAGGTCATCGACCTTCAGATTCTTTACTGCTCGAACAGATGATGCAAAAGTATCTAAAAACCTCTCTAAATTAGGTTCATTACAAACAGTAATATTTTTCAAGTCGAATAACTGATCTAAATATGCGGTAGCTACTAATCTCTTATCTTCGTATTTAGACTTTAATGTTTTTAAAATTAATGAATAATTTTCAGCACTAAAAGTAATGCCGGCACAAACATTTTTAGCTTTACCAGTTAACTTTTCAACTAGATAGTATAATTTTTCATGATCTGTCAAAGAGACGTTCCTATCTATAGTGTTTTCAAAACTATCTATAAACAGATTCCAATTGCGAATATCACCATTAAATTCAGGTATCTGAATGGGCGGTAATCTTGGTCGATCGCGAGTGTGATTTGCCGGGCTCTGATGGACAGACTGCGTCTCCAAGCTTCTCGCGACCCTTTTAATGCGACAGAATAAATCATCAAATGACGCCAAAGCTTGGTAACTCACAGCGTATTCTGGATTTAATTCTAACTCTAAAACGTTAATATCGTGAATTACGGATTCAAACTCCGTGCGCGAACTATTCAAGTTTTCTACTGAACATAAGAACGAATCTCTAATGGCTAGATCACCCGTTTTAAGTGCATTATCACAAATAGATTGCACGCGGGAAAATAGCATGTCTCTTTTAGCATATAAAAGTTTCAATTCAACTTTGTTGACCTTTGGAGACATGGTGAACAATTATGACACTCACTATCAGAGCGGCCAACAAACCAAATAAAGTTAATTTTGCTAATTAGCGGCAGAGAACAGTGACGCGGGCAATATCTAAGTACAAGTGGGTAGGTAGATAAAACGAACTGCGGGAGAAATCTACGACTACCGACGTTGTGTCTCTGTTTCTGATATTCTAATACTTTTTGACTTCCGAATTAATAAGTAATCGAGCGATCTATATCTACGCATGTAAGTACTGCTTACGTACGTAGGTAATAGATGAACGATTTGCAGCGAAACAAACAACAAATTGCGTTAGGTATATGACTGCGGTGCGGTGCGTTTATTCCCTATGGAATAAATACTAATACAATAACTATAACAAATATGTAACTAATTCAAATACCTAACTATCCGGTGAGAGGGCCCAAAGAAAATGGTGGCGCTGTGGCCAATTTAGTGGACTGTATTTTTGCGGTGCGGTATAAACGATTGACAGACGCTTGAAGACAGGTAATTCGAGTTGCTAGGAGTTCTGGACGATAGAATACAACCCGAGTAATTAGGGAGGGATGCACAAACCTTTACGGGAGACACGTGCTTTCGCCGTCTTCGCCGGTGCACCAGCTCATCCAGGTTCAGGCGCAGCTGAACTTCCAGTTACTGTCCTCACACGTTACACAAACACAAATAATTGTCGTTTATAAGTCTTATTACACAGTTTTCATCAATTTTAGCGGAGCTGGCTATCCGCCATGCGTTAGCGGAGCGGTTCAATCCGGAAGTAACGTTCTTCGCGAAAAATGGCGGAGTGAATGCTCTCATTCACTCCTTCATACACACGAGATATGTGCGGGAAAAGGGAGTGAAGGGTCTAGGAACGAATGTCAATCATATTAGAATGTTGGCGCAACCAGATACAGAGGAATGAGGAATATGTCGTGAGGAAAGTTTTGAGTATGAGTGTCGATGGCTATAAGAGTAGGGAGAGACCAAAGAAACGATGGATGGACTGTGTGAATGATGATATGGTTAGAAAGGGTGTGACTACGGAGATGACGACTAATAGAGAAGTTTGAGAGAAAAAGACATGGTGCGCTGACCCCAAATAAATTAAGATAAGGGCGGGAGAATGATTATGGACAAAACCAATGAGCTAAGTTTTGCCAAAATTAACCAAACACCACGTCCAACATCTGAATTTCTGCCGTCCTCCTTTGGTACAACTAAATCCAAATAAGTGTAAGGTATCTGCTGGATCCGGGAAGCGCGCGTAGAACCCGTTGAAGTGGCAGAGCTTTGGGGAGGTGTATGTCCAGCAGTGGATGGCTTTTGGCTGAAACGATGATGATGATGGTGATGAATGGAGTCCAAATAGCGTTTAAAAAGCAGTTTTACAATTGAAGACTTTGAATACTTGCAATATTAATTTCGTTATAAAAAATCAAAAAGCCTTATATTTCTCTTAATGTAGGTACAATGTTTAAAATCGTTTTTTTTAGGGGTCGAAGGCCTCCTCCAGAGAATGCCAGCTTTCTCTGACTTTCGCTTGGTCCATCCAGTGTGATTCAGCTATACTCACAATCTCATCCTCCCGGCGAGTGTGTGGTCTTCCTCGTTTTCGTTTTCCAACTAGCCCCATCCAAGAAGTGATATTTTTGGCCCATCTGTTAATTATCCTTACAAAAAATACCCGAGCACCTTAATTCCTAAAGTCTAAAATAATCTACTATGGTCTCTTTAACTATGTATTTGGAGATATAAGGTTACTAGACCGGAGCTCACAGGCTGTAGCTTAATTTTAGTGCAGCATCCCTGTTGCATTTAAATCACAAATTTCGAGTTGCCACACCTTTATGTACGAAATACAGATTCTGAGAAATAATTTTAGAGAAAGGTGGAACTTGACACGTGTTCTGAGGCTATATTTTATAAACACTTAAATAATTGGCCATTTAAAAAGTATTATTTTACGTCGCATTTTTCTTCTTTATATCTCTCTGTTCTAGGCGGATATTCGATAATTGGACGAGACTTGAGAGCGAAATTTCAAGGTGCGTCACATTTTCGCACATTTCGTTACATGAGAGAGGAAAAAGATATAACTCTCTCTGACTCTTTTATTTTTTGAAGATAGGTTTTTTTTTTGTTTTCGTCTAGGAAAGTACGTTGAGCTGTTGGTTCCAGTTGTCATTCGTGGATATTTGACAGTCGATACGGGCCCTCAGAAGCCCGAAAGGTAGACAACAAGTCTTGTGAACGGGTATCGTATTAACCCTCCCAAAACGCCCGCCCTTCACCACTTGTTAGTGATTTAGCTGGGAAGCAGTAGTAGCGCAACAAACTCCCCAGCAGCACAGCTGTCTGTTATGTTAGAAGAATTAGATTCTAAACAATGGTAGGTACTAAATTAACATTACGAAACAAAATTAAAATATTTGCCATTTATGTCAGCTAGCACACGGCAATATACGATTTTTTTTATATTAAAAAACTTACTCAAGCAGAAATAAATAATAAAACATAAACAGAACTTAAACCTAAATTAAGCCTCAAGGCATAAAGGGTATGCCCGCTTACGTATGCAATGCGGCATTATGTTCACATAGTTGTAGCAAGAAGTAACAAATGTTAAACTAGGACCTTTAGAGTAAAATAAATAAACAGTTAAAACTATTAATAATAACAAAACTATGGTCAGCAAGACGACCAGCCACCACAAACAGCACCCGTTCACGAGCATAACGCAAAGATCAGCCATAACCCCCCTCGCCATATTTGAGAGAAGGAGGCAACCCGACCCCCGACATAAAAGTGATATCATTTTTATTATATTTAAAGTCACTATCAATTTATTTATAACATAACTGGGCATCTAAGAGTAGCAGCTCCAAATTATATTAAAAATCTTATAAAAGAAATTGAATTTAAAACTTTTTGTTTTAATAAGTAAGTAAGTCCTCTTGAATAAGAACTCATAAATACAGACTGAACTGTTCTTCAAACAAAACGAACAACCTTCAGTTTGTAACCGACTTGTCATCAAAAACTTGAGTGTGTTCAACTTATTAAAAACTGTCAAGTGTGTGTCGGCCAAAATAAGTGGGTTCAATTAAAATCATAAATATGCTGCTTGATGTTATGCAACGTAGTCATTTAGGTATGTACTATAAAAAGTGAAAAAGATTGCCCTGAACTTACCTAAAAAAAGAAAGAAAGAAAGAAAGAATACCGTTTATTTGGTCACAGTCCGTAAAACACAAAATACAATAAAAACAATCTGCCTAGCCTTTTCCCAATTATTATGGGGTCGGCTTCCAGTCTAACCGGATACAACTGTCAGTTTACATGGAGCGACTGCCTATCTGACCTCTACAACCCAGTTACTGGTTGAGTGGTTGACATTTGGGCTTCTGACTACCCGTAACGACTGTCAAAGATCTACGAGTGACAGCCGGGAACATCAGCTTCCCGAGGCACCCCTCCGCGCCTCAATAAGTAATTTTTAGTCACCCATCCACGAAACAACCGCGGCAAGCTAAGCTTACCCTTCAATCGACCTGTGTGGCTGCTATTATCTAACTTCCCTGCCCTTAACTTACCTCATCATCATCATCAACATTATTTCAGCCGAAAGACGTCCACTGTTGGACATAGGCCTCCCCCAAACACCGCCATTTCGACCAGTTCTGTGCTTCTCGCATCCAGCGGATTCCTGCGGCTAATTTACCTACAGAATATAATGTAAATAAGACTTAAATCAAGCGGGAGGTGCAAAGACAACGATAATAAAAAGAACATGTACATTTTCTGAATCAGATTATGTTAAAAAAAATTCTTTGAGACGCAATACAGCTATGCTAGAAATATAAGGTTTCCTCCTTCAACTAGGGAACCCAACACCACAGTCTACCCAATAACTCTAGATTACATTGCACCACTGGGTTTGCAAAACTTTCAGATTAGCCGCTTAGATTTATTCCGCTCTAGAGAAACAAGTTTTCACTCAAGGGAATGTTCTAACAGACTGGTTTATAGAATGCCTAAAGTGTGGTCTATTTACTTATCAAATTTTATAAACAAATATGGCGGAATGACATTTAAATTTTAGAAAAATGCAAATATTTAAATTGCAATTTCAAGCAGTTCTTGATTTAAATCACACTGAATGTGCTTCTTACAAACAATACTTTTATATCTAACCTGAAGTGTGTGATTGAAACAAAAAGTCTTGACATTTCGATTTAAAGAAAATTTAAGCATTTCAATGGAAAAATAAAGCAGTTCTTGATAATAATCGTACAGTATATAATGTATATTGTTTTTTTATGAATGAAGGGCGGCTAACAAATTTTCGGAAACGATGGAAGGGGACACCCTAGGATGACATTTACCACTTTATTTATAAACGTTACTTAAAGTTAAGACACATTTAAACAACAAAAATGTATGGTCAATCAGTCGCTAATCATTACTTAACTTTATGCAGCATTTATAAATAGACCCCAAAGTGACCTTATTGCTGATGTTCTCGAGAAAAGCCGAGTGCGAAGTACTCGCATCCAGCGGCGAGCGTGTATGACCAGATATTTGAACATATACGAGGCAAAAGGAGTATGTAAGGATCTTAGCTGGTGGTATTCTGTCATTTCTGCCTACCCCCATGGGGCAAAGAACCCTAATGAGTTTATGTAGGATTATATAAGGATGTATGTATATTATGTTTCTCATAAAGATCTAGACGTTCGTGTGTAATTGAAGCGAACACACGCGATTTTCGTGCGTTTGATTACAAAAAAAAAATTGAAACGTAACGAAGAAAACACTGTAGTTCCTAGTTCTCATTGTAATGTTTCGTAAGACTAATAAATTATCATAAGTGTACAATATAGATGCATATGAATTGAGATAATAATATGCTTTGTTTTGTAAGTGTGCTTTACGCAGAACTTATACTAGCCGATGCGCAATTGTCCTAATTTTATCATCAAAAATCAAGATCATAATATATTTCGATTGTACTCGTACACGAGAAAATGAAAAATGGTTTATTATTTTAACAAGTAAAACTTAACAACTGGTGATTGGCCTTCTTTTAAGCAGATATGCCTGTGTTAGAAGACTCCGCTCTTCCATAACTTAAATTTGTATCTTTTTCTTTATCTTTTTATATATATAAAAAAAGAGAGAATTAGAGCTAAACATGCAGCACGCACGCAGGCATGCGAGTGGGTGAGTGGAAATGAGGATGTCTGAATGTGAGAGTGTGTGAGTGAGAGTGAGGGTTTGTGAATGTGAAAGTGTGTGAGTGAGAATGAGCATGAGTGAATGCGAGAGTGTGAGTGTGGATGAATGTGCGAATATGTGAATATGAGTACAAATGAATCAGAGTATAGAGAAAATACTTGGAAGACCTATTTTCCTTGACCAATATAGGGCTGGAAACATGGATGAATGTTAAAATATAATTTACGCATCTTGTACTATAATCGCCTTATGAAGTGGCCAATATTTTGTAACAATATAATTTATGTTGATGTCCGACAAGGCTCGACTGGCTGTTCACAATGATGTGCTGGTGCCTACGCTTGTGTATGAAAGTGAATGTTGGGTGTGGCAAAAGAAGCATCAAAGTAGATTAAATGCTGTGGAAATGCATTCCTTGCGAATTATTTACCTATGTATGTAATACATTTTTCACTTCTCATTCTCTAAAAGTACGCCAATATAGCCCTACGAAGCGGGACTAAAGTGACCACTTTAGTATCTAGGGAGTAAAAAGTAATTAGTTTTTTTAATTTCCTTCATGTGACATAGACAAACTCAAACAGCCAGTAAATATACTACTATCTGTGGAGTGTAGACCATCTTCGTTCCGAAAATGTTGAGAGTTTTAGTTCCATGGTTTTTGCCAAGGTGGCGCCATGTGTTTTAAATTGTTAATCTGTGACTGGTTTAGAAGAAAAAACTGACCGCGAAAATTTCTGAATTTTTGTCGAGTGTCAATTTGTTCGGTTTTAAATCAATTTATTAAGAATGTCCAGTGACAGTTGTGGTATAAATGTTCCTTGGTGAAGAGTTTGACGTCGAGCAAAGAGCAAAAGACATAATAGATATTGTGATTTTTATTTTACTATGTAATATTTATTAAATGTTTTTGTACTAAATTGACTATTTTTCTCGCACTCAATGTGAAAAGTACAGTTTACCCTCGGTTTCATTGACTCCCTCGCACGCTCGGGAGTCAAACCACCTCTGGTATATTATGGCTTCGTTTAGTCCCTCGATATAAAATATACTATTAAAAGAGTGTCCATGGAGTTTCTTATCCATTCTTCTCCATAGGAATCTAACCAGCTTTGGAATGGCTAGCTTCATCTTTGTGACTTACCGACTACTTTGAAAATTTAAAAGTTCCTGTTAATTGTTTAATTGAAATAAAGTAAAATAAAAAAATCAAAATCAAAATATATCCCTCGCATATATCCCTCCATATATAAATACTTTAAGTCTGAGTTCACCATCTTTGACAGATTTTTTTAAGCGCAGCGAGTATCCATATAAAAGGTAATCCTTTTGTGTATGTTAGCCCGACTGCGGCGGAGCATAAAGGAGGGGTATTTTTTTTACCAATATATTACTGTGGCGGCATCTACAACGCCACATGTGAACTACGCATCAAAAACTTGACGTCACACACATCCTGCATCGCACAAGCAGAGTTTACCGCGCGTAGTAGGTATACATACAACATTCCGACATCAACCATCGGCTCCAACCGACCCCTGCTCGTTGAAGCCCCAGCCCACGCCGCAGCTGAGCCAGTAGCTTTAAATTCTCCGTCTAATAATAATAATGCCAATATTTTGATCCAGCCTGTCCCCACTAGCTGTCCCCCTAACAGTGACGCCCTGAGCCGAGGTTCGTACCCCACAGGGGGTGCCCTCAGCGTGCAGTCGCTTAGTAGGCAAGTTTTTAGTTTTTAAGCACTGGCTGGAGGCGTTAAGTTAACTCTTAATGGCAGCCCCAGGAAAACCTGGTTAAGCAGTCACGGCCTCTCAAGGTCAACTGCGAGATGCCCGACAAAAAAAAAACAACCATCGGGCAGATGCCCACCAGACACAACACCCGTCTGGTCGGAGGATCCTCCCTTTTCCATAGAGAATGAGTGAACTTTACACCCTGTTCCACATACCTCTATATTACCATCATAATGGTTTAATAATTATGAAATGTGTACCAGATAGTAGACACTGCAGAGAGCTGTGGTGGTCAAGTGCTACCGTCCCCGACTTAAGACTGCTTAAGAGTTGTAGGTCGTGGGTAAGAACCTAGGCAGGCGCTTTACTTTGGATAAGTAATTTCATCACCACAACTCTCAAAAACGGTGAAAGAAAACATGAGGATGAAGAAAATTCTTTCACGTCCTAGGACCAAAAGTTCGTAGACATGTGACACCTACCAAACTGCACTGGGCCCGTGCGGTATATTACAGCCTACTCCCGCTCAAAAACAGCTCGTGTACCAGCAATGGGAACATTATATGCTGTTTATCTATACCAGTCTGTAGCACATTACTTTTTAGGATATAGTTTTACCAAAACCTGGTATTGGAAACCACTTCCAATAACGGTGTAGATCCTCATGTTCGTGCTAAGAATACAGATGTCAAATAACAAAGCCATATATGGACAATTTGGTAACACACACAAAGGACACTAAAGACGTTACTGTTTATGTCGTTTCCACAGTAAAACAATACTGAGACGGCATTTATTACAATACTAAAGCCCAAACGCTAACCTGAAATGTTCCTGAGGCCACTTTCAAATTCCAACTCTGAAGCTTGTCAGGTAGGGTTCTAAATCATTTGTTGAGTAACTTTTAAGTCTTGGATATTATACTGTCAACGACGATGCAGGTAGTTTCGGCAGCGATAATGACATCAGGTTGGCATGAAGGGTAGACAGACATACATAAAGGATATGGTGTTTGGAACGGACATTGCCTTCTCAGACATAGTTGTAAGCTGAGCGATGGTCGTTTTGCATGGAATACACAATGTTAGTAACAAAGTTTTTATTTTCTACATTATATTCAAAATCTTTTTTGTTTGTTTGTAGTTTTGTGTGGCATACACGGAATCATAAAATAATAAATATTTTTTCTCAATTTTTATATTTCTATTACCTTATTATAAAAGGAAGTGCCGCTGTTTTAAAAGAGCTTTAACCTACCAGTTGTAGCATAGCAATATTGCTAAAAAAACTGAATAGTTATTACATTAGGCTGAGTTATGAATAGGGATCGGATAATCGGATGCATATTTACCTAAAGATCACTTTTAGCTATGAAAGTATGGAAGCGGCTTTATAAATTATTTGTAATATTTATTAAAAACCTCGGGATTCTTGGATTGCATAACTAATCAGATGTGTATTAATTTAAAATTAATGTTTCATCTGTCGTAAACACGGCGAGACGAGCCTACTTTAAATTTGTTTATCATATCACGGCACCATTCCACTCTAGCCAGCTTCTGAGCATCGGTGAGGTTGTGCGGCACCCAGCGTTAAACTATCCTCCTCACGCGAAGATGCACGTGTAGAATTTCGTGAAGGCTTTCCGATCCAACCTGCAGTATGTACTGAATCTGTTGATATGTAACTCGCCTATTGTCATGGATTAAAATTTTCACTGCTAGCACGTTTCCTTCCGTAACAACAGCCAAAGGGCGACCACTTTTTTTTCATCCTCCAAAGTTATTCGACCGCGCTTGAATTTGTTATACCAACGATACACGGTTGCCATAGAACGGCTTTCATCCATAAATGCCATTTGAAGTCTATCGTACGATTCGTCCGGTTTCAGGCGACACTTGAAATCGTAAAAACTTATAGCTCGAAAATGTTCCCGGCGCAGATCCATTTTTTTATGCGACACGATAATTAATTATTTAGCTCGTTAGCAATGTGCAGGGAAATTTTGAAATTGGAACGTACCTATTTTTACTTTAAGATAATCATATTTTCAAAATAGATTATAACTGGCCAGTCTCTCGTAAAAAAAAAACTTTTTTTCGCTATGCTTTCTGAGTGGCCTGGTACTTGTACATTCGCCTCACCTCTGACTGGTATCACCCCGGCATGCCTAGTGGGCCCCATCACCAAGTGCGGCCGATCCTACGTTCACACGTCCACATGATGGAGTCACGTTATGTCTGGCACGCGTAACGTCCGTTTATGGCCCTATTGTATTCTGGAAGGTGCATTTTTTCTTGGATAATGGCGCGCATGAAACTCAGCGTGCCACCTATTTAGTAGGTTGTAGTTCCTGTCTACAGGGTGGTAGGAAGATTGACGCTCAAACTGAAACCATGAATTCAGCTCATGATTCTAGACCGCTTAGCGTAGAAATGTTTCGTCAGTTATCGAAATTAAAATCTGCAGTTTCATAGAAAACTGCAACAGGTACCAACGTAGTTAAGCGAGATATATGGAACAGTTATTTTTTTTACGTTCAAATGTTATTTTCGTTACTGCACTTCTTATACGGTCGATTCCGTTTATGAAGTGCAGTGAGAAAAGACAAAACATATTAAATTTTAAGATCATACCACCAGTTTTCCTCCAGGTTTGACGTAGCATAACCTGATCGATCGACCCTCCGACCCAATTTAAAGAAACCCCATACGCCATAATCCATTGAATACCTGTACAATAAATCTACCACATTACAATTTCACTCAAGCGGTACACATGCTATAAGAATCCGAGATGGATTCTCCCTTATTTACATTTCGATTCAATTTGGTCCACCGTGGAATGTTCCCGTATTTTCCTTAAATAGGTTGGGAGTGCAAAGAAGTTGGATTTGCATAAACGGTTGGCTTTTTTTTAAGCTTTTTTTAATTAATTAGGCTTGCTTGTTTTAAATTTTGTGGAAGCCGTGAGTATTTTGAAAGTGTTTGGGTAAAAATCTTTGTTGATTGAGAGCTGTCGTATTAACTTTCTTAGCATTCATGTAAAAAAACTTTTACAAAATGTTTTTTTTTTTTATTTTAAAATATTAAGATTTCAATGCATAAACTTACGCTTTTACCGATGGGGTGGGAAGGAACTACAGAACGCCACCTAGACGGGGGCTTGCGGATGGCGAGTAATGGGTAGCTCGCTGTCTGGTAAGTACCAAGCCCGGGTCGACGGCGCGTTGTGTTCCACGCACGCCTCTAAGAGCTGTCAGCATCTACTGGTGGGGTCCGCAAGCGCCGGTGCCTACCAGGGGTGCGGGTTGTTCGATAGAGATACCGTGGCCCCTGGCACATAGGCATCTAAAGGAACACGGGTGGGTTTTAGCCAGTAAAAGTCTGACACGCCCTCCTGCTCCACCCAGAGCGGGAGAAGTTATTTGAGGATTTCCCACCCTCAAAAAAAAAAATCCTTACCGGACGGTGAGCTACACATTACTCGCCGTCCGCAAGCCCGCGCTTACGGTGGCCGGGGATCGGTCTGAGATTACCGACGCCTAGGGCGTCTCCTGCGGCGACTAAGGCCGTGAGGGTGCATAGATTGCCTCTCCCTCACGTGCGCCGCCTCTCGGCACCCAATTCCATGCACTCTCGCTCCGTACCATGGCCTGGACCAGGCAGATCTCCACCGTATACTCCACTGTGTCCTCCGGGCAATCTACACAGTGGAAACATCCGGATTCCTCCCGACTTATCCGAAATAGGAACTTCCCGAAACAACCGTGTCCGGTGAGGACCTGCGTCAGGTGGAAAATGACGACGCCGTGGCGCCTCTCAATCCAATCACGCGGGGTTAGTGGGTGTTGGTAGATGATCCTTCACCGTTTGGAGAGCAGTGGTGATGTAATAATTTGCACAAAGTATAGCGCCTTGCGCACTTACGGCCTACAACTCGTAAGTCGTGACCGTTACCATCGGGTCACTACTGCTCTCACGCGACCTGCCCGACGCGAGTACCTACTATTTCTTTAAAACGGTATAATATAAATTAAAAGCTCGAATTTTTCGTAGTAATTGGAAACTTGTTGCTTTAAATTTGGATGAAATCCAGAGCTCGACAAAGCTTTCCATGTTTTTGGATGAAATGATTACACCTTATTTTTACACCTGTGAGATTTCTCACGACTACAATTTTCGTTGTTTTGCACTTCTGAACAAAATGCACTTTTATTGTAATTACTTTTGCCATATTTTTTTTTTTTAATAAATTGGTATTTGATAACGTTATCATAATGGATTTTATAACGGTCTTTAAATATTGTTAAATCGATGGCCGATTATTATTGTATTACTTCTTGCATCTTTTATTTATTGCTATGATTGGTAAAGATAACTAATAAGCTTCTGCTTCCTTTTTGAAAATGCGATAATACTTTGGTATTTATTGCTACATGAATTAACTGCGGAAGGAGTGTTCGCATAAAAATAGCTATAATTTTGTAATATCTTCTGACGTTTCAAACAGCTATTTATTTTATCCGGTTATCTCTTTTGTACCTACTGAGCTTTGTTTAGTTTTTACGAGTCTTAATTCTTTCCTGTTAATGTTGGTAAGATAATGGAACCGGTTACTGCCGAGCCTCCTACTAAACCGAAATGATTCTATTCCTACAGGTAGGTTTTTACAAAAAATTTCACGTGGGACACGCAGAAAGTTTTGGGAAAATAAAAATAAATGTTCTATAGGTAAACATTTTTTTATTAAATATTTTCAAACTACTCTTCACTAGCCTCTACACAAAGTTTCATGCTTCTGAACCAGTTTTCGAAACACTTTTTCCAGTCCGCCGCAAACACCTCGTTTACCTGCTCGAACGCTGACAGCGCATCTTCCAGCGACGAAAATTGTATCACTTTGAGCTGATTTTTTATTTTCAGGAATAAAAAGAAGTCACTTGATTCTAAGTCAGGGCTGTAAGGAGGGTGATCCAGGAGTTTGACCAGCGTGGTGGAGCAGTAGCCCGCGGAGCCCTATGTTTGGTGGCTTGTTGCTCACAACAGAGAAAATTTCTGCCAAGCATTTGGTAGTATACCATTCAGCGTTGATGCTTCTTTGGTTCCGTAAAGGAATTGACACCAAGCAGCCAGTCAAATTGAAAAAGCTCCGGATCAAAATCTTCCCCCTGTTTCTAGTTCGCTTCACTTTGGTAGGCGTTGAATCGTTTTGAAACACCCAAACCGTCGACTGGCGCTTTGTTTCTGGATCGTATTGATAAATCCAAGACTCATCACCTGTAATGATGTCGTAAACATGCCGAGACGAGCCTGCTTCAAATTTGTTTATCATATCACGGTACCATTCCACCCGGGCTTGCTTCTGAGCATCGGTGAGGTTGTGTGGCACCCATCGTGAAACTATCCTCCTCACGTGAAGATGCGCATGTAGATTTTCGTGAAAACTTCCCTATCCAACCTGCAGTATGTGGTGAATCTCTTGATACATAACTCACCTATTGTCATGGATTAAAATTTTCACTGCTAGCACGTTATCTTCCGTAACAGCCGTCAAAGGGCGACCGCTTCTTTCTTCATCCCCCAAAGTTCGTCGACTGCGCTTGAATTTGTTATACCAATGAGACACGGTTGCCTTAGAAGGGCCTTCATTCATGAATGCTATTTGAAGTCTAGCGTATGATTCATCCGGTTCAGGCGACATTTGAAATCGTAAAAATCATAGCGCAAAATGTTCCCAGTTCAGATCCATTTTTTAATGAGACACGATAATTTAAATTAGCTCGCAAACAATGTGGCCGGAAATTTTGAAATTGGAACGTACCTTATTTTACTTAAAAATAATAATATTTTCAATGGTTGCGCCAACATTCTAATATGATTGACATTCGTTCCTAGACCCTTCACTCCCTTTTCCCGCACATACCTCGTGTGTATGAAGGAGTGAATGAGCGCATTCACTCCGCCATTTTTCGCGAAGAACGTTACTTCCGGATTGAACCGCTCCGCTAACGCATGGCGGATAGCCAGCTCCGCTAAAATTGATGAAAACTGTGTAATAAGACTTATAAACGACAATTATTTGTGTTTGTGTAACGTGTGAGGACAGTAACTGGAAGTTCAGCTGCGCCTGAACCTGGATGAGCTGGTGCACCGGCGAAGACGGCGAAAGCACGTGTCTCCCGTAAAGGTTTGTGCATCCCTCCCTAATTACTCGGGTTGTATTCTATCGTCCAGAACTCCTAGCAACTCGAATTACTGTAGGTTAAGTCTATTTTAAACAAGAATAGATAGATAGGTACTTTGATCACTTTTAATATACAGCCAATTAATTAATTACAATATATATTTCACAATAATTAACAGTATAAAAGTTGTTTCTATGACGAAGCGCGAGTAACAAAAGTTCGCTCAGCCCACTCGGCTCGGAGTTTTTAAAGCTTGGTATTCCCGCCAAAGTGACGTTAGCCAATGACTCGTTAGCAACGTTCCAACGTGCGGTCCGACGCAGGTGGCAGCACTGGACCTACGGTGCGTCGCTTGACTCGTGATACTAGCGCTATTTTTGGACGCCGGAAGCAGTGGCGCCAACATCCGGCCCTCCTGAAGTGTGTCTGTCCCTAGACACATCGTCATCTGTAATTTGAGAGCAAACATGTTAGCTTTTATGACTACTATACGTATTATAGTCTAGTATTATGTTACGTTATGTTGAATGAGTTCCCACCACTGAGCCCATGAATAGCACAATACAAAAGTATGATCCCTGACTTCGCACCACCATGCTCAGACTCGCAGTCCACATGATAGATGAACCTTTCCAGTTCATCCACTTTTATCTGCATGAACCACATTTTCGCCCACAACAAGCTCAAGGTCGAACCTCACTTGTTGCTGTAGTGGAAACATCATTACAACTGCAACATTTCCATTCCATAAACTGTTATTTATTAAAACTGATTATTGCAGAACAAAATATTGTACAAGTTTAATAATTCATATTAGTAATCATTTAAAACCAAATTGTAAAGCTGTATTATTATATTATAAATAAACAATAATTTTACCTTATGATGTTTTATTAGATTAGTTTTTGTACATACCAACCACGCCAACATCCTCATCCCAATCGCTTATCTTAATCCATGGCTTCATGTTTTCTACACAGGTAGTACCAGAATATTTCTTGTGTGATCGCTCGCTACCCATTATGTCAACTATGTGGTATCTATCCTTCCCGAGTATTTTTGTAACTTTGAAAGGGCCCTTGAACACCGGTAGGAGTTTAGTACTGCTGCCACTACCAGCCTGGCTAGACACTTTTACGAGAACCAAGTTCCCAATCTCATATTGTTTGGCCACACATCGTTTTGCATCAAAACTTTCTTTTTGATGTCTAGCATCTAGTTGTATTCGTGTGTCGATATCCCGTCGCAGCTGTGTGACATCTACAACTTCTCCGTGCTCGGGTAAAAATATGTCGCTCTCTGTTCTAAGGCGGTACCCAAAAAACGCTTCACTGGGGACTGCATTGATGGTTTTCTGCAATGTGCTATTTATACCTTGTTGCAAACACGTTAAAACATCATCCCAATGTGTGTAGTCGTTATCTGCACCCAATGAACGCAGTGCCTCTACTATTGTTTTATTGTAGCGTTCGACTTGTCCGTTCGACCTCGGCATGCCAGTTGCTATAGTGTGTGCACGAATGTTTTTGCTATCACAATATGTTTGAAATGCCTTTGCCGTAAAAGCAGAACCAGCGTCAGTAATGAATCTTCGCGGATTGCCAAAAATCTTAAACAGGTGGTCTAATTCTTTTATGACACAAGCTGTGCTTGTATCACGCACCGGAAATATAAAGACAAACTTTGTAAACGCATCAACAAGTACCAGAATATGACAATTGCCCTTTGATGATTTCACAAATGGACCCACATGGTCCATATGGATGGTATGAAAGGGGCGAGCATATTTTGGAATTGGAAACAACTGACCCTCCTTTTTACCACTTTTATTTTTATTGTATAGGCAGTGCAAACAATTTTTTATGTATTTAGTTACTGTTTTTTTCATTTTAGGAAACCAATATTTATGTTTAATTCTTTCTAACGTTTTGTCTACAGCGAAATGACCTATTTTGTCATGATTGTACATAATTACTTGCCAGATACAATTTTTTGGAACAACCCATCGCCGACCTATTTCAGTGCTGCGGTAAATTTTGTTTCCAAGCAATTCGTATTCGTTAAAAATATTCCGATTCGCATCGGCCTCTCCTGATAGTAAAATATCTCTGATTTTACATAGATTTGGGTCTTGTTCCTGAACACTCAAAAGCCAGTCAGCTTCGGTGATAGACATTACCATTTGTTTTTCACAAACTTCGCCACTATAGGAAGGGTTTCTGCTAAGTGCATCAACATGTTGCATTTTAGCGCCGGGTCTATGACAAATCTCAAAGTCAAATTCTTGAGTCAGGAGCACCCACCTGGCTATTCGTGGCAACACTTCTTTTTTTGTAAGCGAGTATCTGACGGCATTACAATCCGTAATTAATTTAAACTTACAGCCCAGCAAATATAAACGACAACGACACAACGACAACTACAGACACATTCACGGTTTTCTGAAAAGTCAGTTGATTTCCTATTCTCATGTACATAACTGACGTATCCTCGGTCACATTCCGGCCTATCAGGACGTCACAACCCGATAACACGTCAATAATATAGAAATCTACACTTCCGAATTCTATACCGTCTAAAATCAGAGAAGTCGTTATATAATCTTCTACCAAAACCACAGAACAATTCGAGAATCCCTGCAAATGAATCGGTATTGCCAACTTTAGTTTCGTTAGCTTTAATTTTTTTACTAAATCCGACGTTATTAGGGAGCAGTCACTGCCCATATCAATAAAAACTTTTTGGGAAAAGCCCCCTATACAGGCAACTTTATTAAATTTAGTTTTATTTTCACTAGACTTGACAAATTTTACTTCTTTTTTTACTTCGTCAGATTTTTTGTTTCGACAATAGTTTTCTGAATGTCCCTTCTTATTGCAATATTTACATATTTCTGTACACTCATTACGTTTGTGATTACCCCCACATCCGAAACAAGTTATCTGCTTTGTGGTTCTGGTAGCCGTTAAACTCTGATTTGACATAGCAATACGACTCGATTGTTCCGATTTCAATGAATTTCCTAGATCGATTCGCTTATATGAGGATTGAGGCACCTTATGTTCGCTGACAGCGCCATGACCCGTATTACGAGAACTATTTAACCGACCGTGGAGAAAAGATGCTAGTTGGTCGCTTCTACTGGACTTACTGCTTGTCGATGAAGATGATGATGAAGATCTTGTACGTTTCCTCCTTTTTCGCTCCCGGAGACGGGTACGTGATGTTCGGCCCATTTGTAGGCGTTAATTCGAAGCACTTCTGATGTAGGTTAAGTCTATTTTAAACAAGAATAGATAGATAGGTACTTTGATCACTTTTAATATACAGCCAATTAATTAATTACAATATATATTTCACAATAATTAACAGTATAAAAGTTGTTTCTATGACGAAGCGCGAGTAACAAAAGTTCGCTCAGCCCACTCGGCTCGGAGTTTTTAAAGCTTGGTATTCCCGCCAAAGTGACGTTAGCCAATGACTCGTTAGCAACGTTCCAACGTGCGGTCCGACGCAGGTGGCAGCACTGGACCTACGGTGCGTCGCTTGACTCGTGATACTAGCGCTATTTTTGGACGCCGGAAGCAGTGGCGCCAACATTACCTGTCTTCAAGCGTCTGTCAATCGTTTATACCGCACCGCAAAAATACAGTCCACTAAATTGGCCACAGCGCCACCATTCAAAATAGATTAAAACTGGCCAGTCTCTCATACATAAAAGCTTTTTTTCGCAATACTTTCTGAGTGGCCTGGTACATGTCAATAAGATTTTAAGAAAAAATACTTTATTTTCGGAAAGCGGTGACAAAAAATTAAAATTAAAGTTATTCTTCTCTTTGTAGTGTTTTTTTTTGGTACATAATGCACATGAAAACTATATAAAAACCTCACATCAATTTATTCCTCAATGTATTGTTCGTTATTGCACCTACAACTGATTGTTTCTGCATCACCCGAAGGGTTGCATGATCAGCCTATAATGTTCCCATTGCTGGGATACAGGCCCACTCTCGTCGAGAGGGAGTGGGCAATAATCTACCACGCAGGCCGAGTGTGGGTTGGTAGAAGTCATGTCTTAGAATTTTTGGTTTTAGGACATGCTGGTTTCCTCACAATGTTATTTACACAAATTAATGCACCTGCCTGGATTCGAACCCACGACCTATGGCATTAAGTCCTCCTTTGTACATCTGTGCGCATAAAGTATCAAATAGATAAATAATAAATAAATAAAGGTATGTAGGTAAATGTTTACACGTACAAAATGGCGGTGGCAGAGCATTAGAACGTCACCGCCACAGATAACGGTGTCAAATGGCGTACTGTAATGATTTATATTACGTGAAATGACGCAAATGTTCCAGCGCTGAAACTTGCGAAATGGGAGCTTTTAGTTTTTTTTCTGGCCTTTTTGTGGATAAATTATGGGTAGGTGGATAGTACTCAGCAACGGTCGATTTAAATTTTTTTGGGTACCTACTTATAGCAAATGTCAGACTAAAGGTAGAACAAAAAAACAAACAAACAAAAAATAAACAATAAACAAACAATAAACAAACAACAAATAAACAATTTCTATGAAAACTTCATGTAGTTGATCAAAGACTACAATAGTATGTAGTTGATCTTCTAGAATCGCGTCGAGCTGTCGCGTCGCGCCGGTCTACGGAACCCCTAATGCTTTCTATTTATTATGTTAATATTTTAGTTCCTCTAAATTAGTATTCAAACTATTTAGGTACTCTGTGACAGTGAACAGTCACCACACATGTTGTTCACGAAGAAACCATAATAATTAGTGTTTAAAAAAAAAAGTTTGTTATCAAGCTCGATAGATGGCGTTGTCGCAAAATGTACATCACGCTATGGTTTCGTTACAACGATTTGGTTGGGTTCGTGTGAATTTTTTAAAGATATGGCCAGCTATAGAACAGTATACATTTTGATTGTTTTATTTCAACCTTATAAGTATACACAAAAGGTCAAATTTACAATACTGTGTGCCTCTCTCGGTGTTCAGTATTAACACATGTTATAAGATTAATTATCTGTTTTGTTTATTTTTAACCGACTTCAAAAAGGGGGAGGTTATCAATTCGGTATGTTCATATTTTTCTTTATGTATGTTCGGGCATAACTTCGTCATATATGTATAAGACGGATTTGCAAAATATATTTTTTGTTGGAAAGGGGTTTATTCCGAAATCGTCTCATTTAAATTTCATATAGATCTGATTATGAGTTTCGGAGACAGACCACGGAACTCTTCAAAAAATGTCAACCGCGATTACTGCTATTGGATAAATATGCATTGTTTTGGTTTGATTGACTTTGATTTCAGTTGTTTTTTTTTTTTAGGAAGAAGTTTTCAAAAACTCAATATTTACTCGTACTAGCAGTGATTTCAACGTAAAGTGTATCTACATATTTATTACTCAAGTCGTTTGTGTTATAATTTATAATAATCATGAAAAACTTTTGTTAGCTTGCGTAACACGAAAAATGGAAACATTAAGAAAAATTATGGACATTAATTTGACGTTAACTTCCATATAAATTACTTATAATGTCATTTAAAAAAAATGCATTTCTATAAACCAAAATTAAAATATCAACTACAATATGAAATTGAATCCATCAATCCTGAGGCAGACATTGAAATATCCATTTTTTATTCAACATACATCTCATTTGAGTAACACACGCAAAATAATTGCTAAAACATGCTATTAATACATCTTCAGACACTCAAATAGCTATGACAAATGTTCCCCAGAACGGTTTACATACAAAAAACTTGGCAAAATACGTACATTGCACATCACCACTATACATCACAGTCTGAATTTTACGTAATTATTCACGAAAACACATAAATTAAATTCAGATTTTTTGCTTTGTCCGAAGTCAAAATAGTGCAAAGTAAATTAAGTGGGAAGTTTAAAATTTGTGGTTGTATTAAACACACAATCAATTGCAATGACAATTGTAATTTATATCCAGTTGGTGAGACAAAACAATAATCATTTTGTTAGACAACATTAAAGACTAAAAACTTAGGTAATTTTGGTCGAAAAATATTTTCTACAAAATATCGATTTCGTAATCCCGATCCGAGCGTAGATTTAAATTAATAAAGTATTTTTGCCACACGTATTTATTTTTGAATATGATTTTAATAAATGTGGAAAACAAAAATAAATATCAAGTAAGAGGCCAAACATAATTGGGCAATATTTCTGGGAAGTCTTGAAATGGGAAAGTAAGGGTTTTTACGTAATTTTTCCCAATATAATCAAAGTAGAGGCAGATAAACAGCCAAAAAGGTGGATGACATATTTATACAAATTACCGTCAGCAAGGTCTTGATAAGCCTCGTACATACCAGGGAAGCATGTCACCAAAGAGGAAGACCTATATACAAAAATAGATATACGGCTGTAAAAACACTAAAATAACATTACGCCTATAATCCCCAAAGGGTTATGCAGAGGTGTACTAGAATAATGTACACCCTTATTTCTAGAGTTTTTTGTTTAAGTCTCATGTAGTGGCCTATTGCTATCAACCGGAACAAATCCAGACTCAGCGCTATTACTCAGAAATTACTGATGAAAAAACCCAATTCCACTGCCCGACCTATGGATCACTTAGCAGTAGCGCTTGCGAGCACGAGACAACGAAGCCGAAAAATATCACTAAAATCCATGCACCAAGTTCATCTTATCTTATCCTGTCTTGCAAAATCTACCACATACCTACATTCACCAAACCGTTGTAACCGCTTGGCGTAATAAAATATAACTTTCTGTTCTGCCATCAATCTTGTCCTAAATGATTAGGGCAGGGAGACGAATCGCCTCGGTCAGTGAGCCTCGCAGATAAATGCGTCGTGGACCACTAACTTCTCGCGGTATATTTGTCAATTATTTATCGTGGTTACTTATTTGTGATCTTAGTCCTAGCTGCCATTCGTTGATCTTTGATAGTAGTTACGGGTTGTCAGAAGCCCGAAAGTCTGACAACCAGTCTTACCAAGGGGTATCGTATTACCCAGTAACTGGGCTGTGGAGGTAGATCCATGTAAAATACTGGTATTCAGCTGGATCCGGTTAGATTGGAAGCCGACCTCAAAATAGTTGACCTTAGACACGTTCACGTTGACCGTTGACGTTGGTCACGTTGACGTTGTTAGTTGTACCTTGGTCCTCCTCTAACTTTTAGGACCGACGATTTTCTGGGTGATTGTCTAACCTGATATACACATAACTCAACACAAATTGTCGCATGCAAGAGATGTTAAAGGTAGTAAAAACAGATAATCACGTTTGCCTTAAACAATGGCATGCGAATATTAGTACATTAAGGATCGTTATCCTTATTCATTCAAAACATTAACAATTTGTTGAAGAATCACGATGAATGAATCTTCCGTGATTAAAAATACAGGAGTTCGGTTTGAAAAGTCATATTTTTTAAACGCGTGTTCCCAATCAATTAGGTTCAAAATAAAAACATCAACAGCATTTTCAAGACAAAGCGTTTGCATTTTTTGTGATGATTGTTTTAATTAAAACAAAACGCAAACAGAGATTAGCTAACTTTCAGTTTTCACAATGTTTTACGTAATAATTCCTTTGAAGAATCTGTTTTTATTTATCAAATATTATCTTGGGCTAAGTAATAACAACAGCACGGATTGATGGATCAGGTTAAGCTAAGCTTATCACAGTTGGTTCGGCAATGGGTCAACATCTTTACATACTCCTCCGTGCCTCCTTAAAGTACGTTTAGCAGTTGGTGTTATTCGTCGATTTTTGACAGTCGGTATAAAGAAGAAATGTGATCCAGAGTCACAGAAAAAAGTTGTCGTGTGGGCAAAAAATCCGAATTCCTAGGCAAACACAGGGAATGGTAAATATCAGAGCATAAGCAGTCGATAAACTAGAAAATCACAGCAAATCGATGGCAAATATAAAAAAGTAACGAGACCCACACGCAAGCAATGCAGAAATATTTTTGCTATATATATTAACGCCATACGTAAAGCAAAGCATTTCATGTAACTTGACCAAGATTTTCATTTCATGGCAACAAAAAATTCAGCCCAAAAAACGAAAACTAAGCTATGAAAATTAAAACAATAAACTAGTCAATTCAGTTTTCATTAATTACGACTTTTTTTCCAGACTTCGATAGGCTAAGTTTAATTTGATAAAACTTAGTAAATTACTTCACCAGCATCCATTTCCTCGCCTTTGTTCTTTGGCAGAGATATAGCCTAGGATATGGAGAAGGACATAGGCTACTTCAGTACGCGACAACCGACATCCACGCGGGCGGAACCCCGGGCAGAAGCTCGTTAAGATATATTTAAGTCTAGTTCAAAGTTGCTCATAGAAGGTAAAGATGCCACAGTTGATCGTACCTTCTAAATAAAAATAATAAAACGAATCTCCTACAACTAGAAGAAAGGATGGATCTTAAACTTACCGGATTTTAACGAAGTTTCCAACTTTGTCTGCAAGCAAGACAAAGTTAGCTCAGTTTTAAGTGAGGATTTTATTTCTGTGCTGTTAAGGCTCCTACACACATGCCGGCGGCACAGCTGCCGTCGGGTTTTTGCCGGGTGGGTATGCTGTGCAGGCGTTTTCAAGCCGCCGCCGCCGCCGCCGCGCCGCGCCGCCGCCGCCGCCGGTATTTGCCGCAGATACCGAGAATGCCGCCGGGCTTGTTGGCGGCACGCCCACCGTCGCTGCCGCCGGCACAGTGTGTAGGAGCCTTTAGAATGAAAGCGAGGGTAGACGAAACAAAAGGGTTCATACAACAATGCTTTGTTTTGATTGAACTTTTTTTGTTTGTTGTGAAGGTGTTTTGAGGCTCAATGTTTGGGAGCTTCAGAGTTTTTTATTCTATTTAATTAGAGGTCTAAATTGCGTGTATTTTTTTTCTTATTAAGTGATAAATGGAAGGTGTGGTATGTTGGTACCCAATAAATACAGCATATAGTTTTATTTACGTATTATTTAGCAATCGTACGACCTAATATAAAAGAACTAAGTTAGTATGTTTAGATGTTTGAATGTTTGTAACTCAACCACTTAAAAACGGCTAAATGGATTTTGATGAATGTTGGCACACATATAGGAATTAAGACAGGATACTTTTTATTCCAGTAGTACGTTTCGGTGGGTTGATTTTCGATCGCAACGCGGGCGAATCCGCTGGATAAAAGCTATAAATAACAAAAGCTCGCCCCCTATTACATAGGACTTAAAAATAACTGCCAAAATGTGGGCATACTAAATGTACACCTCTGCCAAACCCTACAAAGAAACAAACAAGGCGTAATGGTGCGTGACGAAAATTACAGAAATTCAGTCTATCGACCTAGTTCTTCAGAATTGACGCGTCCGGAATCCCAGGCTGATTCCCGGCCACCGTAGGTAGGCGCGGGCTTGCTGATGGCGAGTAATCGGTAGCTTGCTGTTCGGTAAGGACCAAGCCCGTGTCGATGGCGTGTTGTGTTCCACGCGCGCCTCAAAGAGATGTCAGCACCAACTGGTGGGGATCCGCAAGGGCCGATGCCTGCCAGGGGTGCGGGTTGTTCGAAAGAGATACCGTGGACCCTGGCACACAGGCAACAACTGAAGGAACACGGGTGGGTTTTAGTCAGTAAAACTCAGACACGCCCTCCCGCTCCACCCAGAGCGGGAGAAGTTATTTGGTGATATAGGACCCAAAAAAAACCGCGGTGATTTTATAACCAGTTGGTGATTTATTAATACAAAACATAATTAATTTAGTACAATTTATTATCACGATTTTGTTGGTTAAACAAGCAATGATTTAATGGCCACATCCACCCACTACTCTATTACAATTAATTCATACATTTCAGTCTATAAATCACGAAGAAATAAAATGTTAACTATAATTTCATACAGGGTAACAATATTTTAGTCTGCCAAGTCAACGTCCGAAGCCCTAGCCCTTGCATAACTGTAAACATTTTGCGACGCTTCATGCGTTATGATCTTCAACACAAGTAGTAAGCGGCAGCGGAGCGATTTAATAAGCGGAGCGAGAATTTTCAAAAAGTTTTATACAGGCAGATTATGAACTTATTGGTTACCTTTTAGGACCTAAAAGTATTCATGGATATGAACAACTGTTACTGGAGGATCATTTCATAAATAGTAATAAAAAATCATCTTCTATTCAGTCTATACCATTTTCATTTACGTAAAAATTGCATTTTATATGAAGAAGCAGATTTATGTTTTTTCATAATATAATATCATAGTTAGGTAAATAATTACTTTCATCTCAATGTACGTGCGAGACCAAGCCAATAAAAAAAAAACGAAAATTATTTAAGATAAAGTTGCACAAGTGGTTGCATGAGTGTAGTTTCTATACTTTAAAATAATTTATAGATAAAACATGTTGATGCCCTGTAAGTTGCATTGAAAAACCCTGGAGATTTTCATGCTATTTTTTATCCTAACTGAACGTGTTTGTGCCATAACCATTAAGTATATTTAAGAAAATTTCATACCATGTTTTATGGAAAAAAAAATATTAATTTAAATTTATAAGAAAAACAAAGACAGTCTGTACGCTTATGTTGTTTTCTTTATTGCAGTGATTTGTTGTTAGATTACCATTTTGACATCATTGATAGAGTGAGGCACATGCAGGATTAAAAACTCCAAGTCAATATTTCATGCTGAAATATCAACGGTCTCAAACCTGCGACTCTTGTAGCTATATCAATAAACTCGTCGCAATAAATAAGCGAGTATAGAAGCGGGTCAGACACAGCTTAGATTACTGAGTTTTATTCTGGAATAGCACATTGAGCACACCAGAGCCTTAACAGTATCATCTATCGGAGAAGGAGTACAGGTAATTTCTGTATTTTAAGTAGTTTTGCATTCTAATATTAAACTAAATCTGTCAAAAAAATCTAATTGGCCTATTTTTCTACAAGGTAGATATTGATTGTCTCTGAGAAGCGATTGCGATTTAAATTTGAACGTGTTTAAAGTAAGAGAATTGGCCTTCAGATTGGTCAAGAAAACAAAACATGATTTTTAACTGACTTTCAAAAAGGAGGTTATTTTTTTTAGTACTATTGCGTAAAATTCTTTTTTATTGGGTATTTTATGTATGTTATACTTCAGGGGTGGTCCTGTATAAAGTTTATATTATTACTTTACTAAGTGTTACTAAGTACTTCTAAGTATTACTTTACTTGGGTAGTTTTTGCGTTAGCTTCTCTTAACTCTTTCTGTTTGTCTGTTACGCTTTCACGCCTGAATCGCTGAACCGATTGGCCCTCTCAGAGGGACATAGGCTACTTTTTTACGCGATAACCGAAATCCACGCGGGCGGAACCGTGGACATAAGTTATTAGGTAATAAGTTGACAGGCGGGCTATTTGGTATACCTATTCATCAATACTGATTACTAATAATTAGGTCGTTTAGTTGTTTTTTTTTGACCTCGTTAAATCTCTATTAGGCTTAAGGAATTTAGTATAAACAATTATTATTCATAATAGGTAGGTATTGCTGTGATACTGCTGAAGATATGTAGCTATGTTTGTAATTTACTTCATTATACCTGTGTATGTTAGTATAATATTATTAACGTTGACAAAAAAACATAAATAAATCGGCTATCACGTATTATGGGCAAACCTATATATTATAGGTATTCTTCATATTGACATGCGAAAATAAATTGTAATAGCATATTAATGTTATTGTTCTTGTTTCAACAATACGGATTATTATTGACTCAATCATATTTTCCTCCTACGGTTACGTCATTGAACTTTGGTATCACTTTCTTGTATAAGTATATTCTTACAATGTAGGTACATTTACTTAAAACAATCGTTTGCCAATGTGAGTATGTATGTGTGTATGTATGTGTGTGAACTGTTAGTACTCCCGTTGCTATACATAAGGAAATTATTGTCAAAAATCTCTAAAACAGGGCCTAAAGACGGCATTTAACTGAGGAAAGACAGTTACTAAAATAGGCTTATTTACAACAAAAAAATAAAACCATTCTTAAAACCCAAACCATCAACGACACCGCATGCATATCATAACTTCGCGCCTATTCCTGAAACGTTAGGCAGAAAAGTGACTTTTAGTAAACCCATATTTCAGCAGTCATAGTCCCATGTGGTAAGAGGGGGGGGGGGGGCTATAGCCCCCTGAGAAATTCCAGATGGAAAAACCCAAAACACCTTACACGACCTGCAGGCTTAGCACGAAAACTGTAGACAAGCGTTTTATCGCCGGAAGAGTTGACAAAAATTACGTTTCCGTAATAGACAATTGACAGTTTTGTGCCGAGAAATGAAGATAAGCGATTTATATTCTACGGTAGAGTAGAAATAGAAAGCGTCATGCTAAGCCTTCTGCAGGCTTAGCACGAGAACCGTAGGCAAGCGTTTTGTCGTCGGAAGAGTAGACAAAAATGACGTTTCCGTATAGAAAATTGTCAGTTTTGTACCGAGAAATGTAGACAAGCGATTTCTATTCTACGGTAGAGTAGAAATAGAAAGCGTCATGCTAAGCCTGCTGGGAATCGAAACTAGGACCTCATGCTCAGCAGTAGCGCTTGCGACCACTTGACCAATGAAGCAGTTTCCAACCACATATGCATATAGTAAAAAGGTTTTTTTATGAAAGTTTGTTGGTGTGTTTTCCTAGAGAGCATTTTTTTACGCCCAACATTCAAACCCCGGTACCATCTTTTTTATGACAGCTGTTACCGTGGACCGTAGACACCGTGGACATAAGCAGCCACTGCTCTTAGAGGAAAGCGTAGCTATCGATTTCCACGCGTGTCAATGACCGTAATTATACGTTACCGCTTATGACACACGCCATACAACAGTACCACGGGCATAATTCAGCTAACACGGTTAACTCTGTCGGGAGCAGATGCAAACGAGGCTTCAATGTTTGAACTTAATTACGCGATTGCCATGTCAGTCGGTACAACACTACATGCGGTGTGACGGTGCGGCGGTGGTAATTTTAGGTGATTAGCTTCTAGTTCGGGAATGAAGGGTAATTAAGATTTTAAGGCAATCTAGAATGGTTATTTGAATTTTCGTTTCATATTTGAATTTTCATGTTTGTGTTTTAAACTACTGAAATGTTTTCGCCTGGTCAGTCCGAATGGCTACCCTATGATTTGTAAAAAAAAAAAATAGTTTAAAAAACTAAAAAATACGCTTTAAAAACCAAACTAAAAAAGGAGAAAATAATTTAATTCAATTAAAAAGCGTGGGGTGCTTGACATTAATTGATTATAAAAATATCTCAAAAAGTGTTTTTTAGTTTTTTTAAACTATTATTTGTTCTATTTTTTAGTTCTGCTAACTACAAAAACGTTTTTTTTCCTTTTTCTCAATTTTTTTTTTTAATTATTGAATTGTCATCGGTTCTCGATAAGTTTACAAAGTTTCAATGAAATCAGACCGTTTAAAGTGGGTCAAAATCGCGCTCAAAGGAGTCGGTTACATACAAACACACAAATATACAAGTGAAGCTAATATAAAGCGTGTAAAAAAGTCTATACTGAAGAAGAGAAGAACTGCTATCATCAACAACCAACAGCCGAAGCAAACCAAAGGTAGAGATCGTCTAATTTGAAATTGCACGCCCCTCTACAAACATATAGATAAAAAAAATATTAAAAATGTGTATGCAACCAGCAGCGGAGGGGCGTGCAGTTATAAAGTAGACGATGTATACATGGATGTCATACACGTAGCTACCAATGCTACCTACTGTTATACCCCGTTGTTACTGTTAACTGCTCGTTGGTCTCGTGGTCGCGACTGCTGTGCGTCAGGCCCTGAGTTTGAGCCCTGAGTTCAGGGCCTGACGCCCTGAGTTTGATTCCCAGATCGAGCAAAGTGTTATTGAGTTCTCCATTAGGTAACCGCCCGGACGGCAATATCTTATATCTATGTAATGTTATACCATGAAGATATTCACTGTTAGCACAACAATGCCGCTTAGCAACGCTCGCTTGGCGAAGATTCACGCTTAGTACATACGCATACCAGCGAGTAATCAATCGCCGCCGTCACGCACTAGCTGCTCGTTGCTCGCTAATAGGGTATTTTCATCATCATCATCATCATCATTTCAGCCGAAAGACGTCCACTGCTGGACATAGGCCTCCCCCAAGCTCCGCCACTTCGACCGGTTCTGTGCTTCCCGCATCCAGCGGACTCCTGCGGCCCTCACAAGGTCATCGGTCCACCTTATGGGAGGGTATTTTACTCTATATGAAAAAAAAAATATTCTTGAGATAGCTTTAGGCAAAATGTAGTCGGAAAATGTTAGTTTTAGTTCATGAAATAACAAAATAAATTTTAAAATTCAATTCAAAGATTTCAGTTTTTTAAATCTGTTTTTGAACACCATGAAATAGTAGCGTTATTACGTCATACGGCATGTCAATTGAACGACATTGTTCTTTTATTATTTTCGTAATCTAAGTAATTTTTATTTAAATAATATTTTGCATTCAGGAACAAAAAACCGACGATAAGTAGAATAATAACATTTTTTTTCAACTACAAACAATTATCATACAAAATATCAGCGCATTTGTTTACTTAGCAAACTGACGTCATACCCACAGACCAATATGGCGTCCACTGCGTCCAGCGTTTTCGTAAAATTACGCGCGAAATTTGAAAATGACAAATTTATATACAATTTTACGGCACCAATCGACTAAATAAAAATGTTGTGTTTTTTTTAGTAGTTTATTAGCACCTTAGAATCTAATGCCACTTTTCAAAAATGAGTGTACTTAATACCCTATTCGTTTTTAGTTGCTAGACAAGTGATCGTCGATACATAGTATTTTTTGACGCCTTTTTCTTCTTAGCGTTTCGATGTAAAACAGTCAAAACATCTTTAGCCCAAAATTCAGCTGTGCGAACTCCGCTTTAGCGTAAAAAGGTGGTAAAAATTACAGATTTTTCTGACGGTCGTTTAATATGACGGATCCGCTTTCCTAGGAACCTAAAGCTTAAGAGAAGGACATACACCAAAACAAAAGAGCCACAATAAAAGCCAGTATTGCGGCCGCTAAGAACTATCTTAAAATATTGGCTCTATTAAAGCACAAAGGTCTAACTAAGTTGATCTTAAAGTGCTGACTAGCTGTGAGGAGCTTGATTGAGGTAGTTCTGGAGGTGCGATGGAGACTAAACTTTAGCGTAGGTACCGCTGAAGTTTGTTGGTGAAGATTCTCTTATACGTGTCTAGCAGGTTTCTCTTTGTTTTAATTTATTTTACTAATAGTAATTACAATTATTAGTTTATGAAACTGTTACATAACACGAGAGTTTTAATGCCTAGTTTAGTGCAGTTTTATGCACAAATTTATCAAAAAAATCATTAACAACACTTTAAATAATATTGTAAATTCATTTTTACAATATTATTTCATTAATTCATATTTACAATATTATTTAAAGTGAAAATCCAATCCCAAATCCAATATTGCACTGTTTCATTTATAGATTAATATAAATTAGAGATATTATAATTCTGCATTCGTTAACAGAAAATAGATTATTTTAAAGCATTTTTTAGTTTAGGAACGTGACTTTTAATACATTTTGTAATTTGACGTGGATCAAATCAGATTGAAGAATCAGATATCGACATTTTAATCACACGTGCCGACATCGCGCGCAGTCACCCAGATGAACCGCGATATTAGCGCTGAATATTACAAAATGGCCGTGACAGCTGACTGAAGGCAAGGTACTATTTACGATTTTAAAATATGAACTTTTACGTTAAGAGTATAAGAGTGAAGATAGATAAATTATGTTTATCAGGGTCTTGAAATTGTTGGTTTGGTTGATAAACTTTTTTGATCGTTACAGTACTTAAGTACTCGTATGTATTTTTTATACCTACTTGGTAAACTTATGATTTTTAAACCTTTTTAAAGCCTTTTACCCATTGTTTTCAATAATGTACCGCTTATGTCTGGTGCAAGTTTTTTATGCTTTCAAACCAAATTGATTCCATTACGCGGCACTTTCGATGTATAATATTATTAATTTTTGTAACTAAATTGCATTTTTATCGGCGGTGTCTCGAAAGTTAATACTTGCTGATAAGTTATATACATATAGATCACATTATCTTGTTTAATAATATTTTATCAGACCGCCATCGCCATATCAGACAAAATTCAGTGATGTAGTTGCTGAATAATGATGAAGTCAGATACCTATACTAATTAATTATTACATTCACAGCAAAATATTATGTTTCAAATGATCATCTACTTACTAGCATCCGCCTTTGCTTTGCACGTTTTTTAAAAAAATTACAAAACTTCGCGAATTCTTTATTTTATTGTAAGTTTATTTATGTAATAAAAATGTAAACCTTCCGGAATAAATTCTCCAAATGGTAGTGAATATTGAATCAAAATCTATTGTGTCATCAAAATTACTTTTAATTTTGATTTTCATTGTAAGTTTATTTATGTAATAAAAATATAAACCTTCCGGATCTCCAAATTGTAGTGAATACTGCATCAAAATCAATTGTGTTGTTTAAAAAAATATCGCGGTCACACTTACCACGGAATGTTACTTTAAATTATAAAATGTACATAATACTGTATATATTCCCGTTTTTATCTATGGTGCACAGGCACCATGGACTGTGTCCCAGCAGAGGAAACTTTATAAGCTGATCATGCTTTCACGGTCCGATTTTTACGGAACAGATCAGTTGTTATCATAAAACGAAAACAGTTTAGTTTAAAGCAAAAACTATATTCGACAGCCGAATTTATTTGACAATATTCGCGAGCTATCGAAAACTGCGGAAGTAAATTTTGATGTACAAACACAATTGTATCTGTTGACAGCTGGCAGTCTCGCAATTTATTTCATTCTATCCAATATTGAATATTTCAGTTTTATATAAATCTTGTTTCAGAGCCTGTGAATAGAATTTAAATGAAATATTCGAATTTTATATTGAACTCGAACAATCTCGCTTTAAAAATGGAATGATGGAAAAGGAAAATGGCGGTTAGACCACCGAAGTGTGGAGTTTTATGTAAACAATGCTCGTAGTTTACCGTTATCGTGTTTTGTGTTACTGTTATAATGATATTCACATGGTTCTTAATTTTGTCAGGGTTTTTTTTAACAACAGACAATCTGCCAAAAAACCGTGAAAGAAAACATCGTGAGAAAACCTGTGACATCTCCGAACCCGCACTGGACGTGGTAGATTACAGCCTACTCCCTTTCACCGAGAGCAGTCCTGTGTCCCAGCAGTGGGAACATTATAGGTTGATTATGCTTGCTACCAAAGATCCCAAGTACAATACCCATAGAAAGTTAATACAATTGAAACCATAAACATCAACACATTTATTCGGTACAATCATGACGATTACGATTATGCGTTCCAAAGCGAGTGTACGTCATAAAACGCTTGTACAAATACATTCGCGTACAGAAGTGCTCGCGCCTTGAGTGCTTTATTTCTTTGTAAGAAAACTGCAATAAAGTAGAATCGTGGAACGTTTTGATGTTTTGTAAAGATGATACAACGTCGTTTTCTGCAGAATGTTGTTTGTGAAATGTGTTTGGAGAATGTGTTTTATATCACTGCATGATGGCTTAAATTTTTGAGATAACGTTTATTATGTTTCTTTGTAACAATATTAGAGCCTGAAGTATTTTATTTGTAGATCATTATGACCTGAACGTTCTTTGTACCTCTGAAAACGTAGGCCTTAAGATCATTTTGATACAAATCCTACTGATATTATAAATGTAATAGTTTGTTTGTTTGGATGTTTTTTACTCAATGACGCAAAAAAGTTTCAACGGATTTGGATGAAATTTGGCATACAGAAAGTTAATAACTAGGATTGACACATAGGATAATTTTTATTCCGGTAGTACGTTCCTGTGGGACATTTTTTAACCTCCACGAGGATAAAGCCGCTGGGGAAAGCTATTGATTCATTAGGGGCTATAAATATTGGTATTATATACACTGCGGTCACGTATCTGACAAGCAAGACACAATATTTTTTTGTTAGATATTAAATGGCGATCAAGATGTTTGTAATAAGTTCTTGATCTTAGAATGTATTACAAAAACATGTAGGTATTTCTCCTGATAACATCAAAGATGAACCAATATTTTCTTTTTGTTTTCTATAAATATGAAAACGAACACAAAAAATATCAGTCTCTCTTACCATTCTACCAATAGACTGAAAAAATAAATAAAACGTACGTACCACAAAATCACTTCCGCACTCACCTATACACTAGGTGGCATATAGACAGATGTTTTCCTAAAATAAAAAAGGAATGAAATAAGAATTTGACGCGATACTGGAATCACTGGATCGAGTGAGACCTCTTTATTGGCTCATAAATGGCTCCAGATTATATCAACATGTAAGAAAAAAGAGGTGCTGTGTTGAAATCGGTTGTGTGAATGAAAATAGGACATTTTTTTCACGAAGGGGCTCATGGCTTATGATAACAGCCGTTTCGGTCGATCGAAGGTAAAGCTACACTTGACTTGGTCGGTTCGTGGGTGGGTCCCCTCCGTGTCACGGAAACCACGATAAGCCGATGGTCTCGGCTGTCATTTGTAGATCTTCAGTCGTTACGGGTATTCAGAAGCCCAGAAATCTGAAAACTAGTCTAACCGAGGGGTATCTTGTTACCTAGTAATTGGGTTGTAGAGATCAGATAAGCAGCCACTTCATGGTTAGACTTGAAGCTGACTCCAAGGTAGTTGGGAAACGGCAAATTGCTTGGCTTCACGCGATTCTAGGTGAAAACTAGCACTGTAATAGTGGTTGATATTTCAGTAGGATTTTTTTCAGCATTATGCTGGAAAAGAGCCAATATTGGCGTTCTACGGATTTTCAGTATACCGTGCCATGTGATGTGCATGAAAAAATTGTATTAACCGATTTATTTTTATTACATAAAATATTTTTGTAATTGATTTTGTTTTAAACAACAAACTCTTAAAGTCGATCCTCACCTATTTTGACGATTTAGAATTTTATTTGACATTAGCATTATTATGGCATGTAACTTTAATCTATTTGACATATAATGAAATTGATTCTATTTTCTTCAATTTGTATTGATATGCATGTACCTATTATTATTGATTTTATATAAATTCGACAATGTTAATTAAATATATTTGTAAGCCTTTGGGCAAAATATAGAGGATCTACCTATCTGTAACATCTCGCAAACGATTGTAATTTGACTTATGTTTACAAATAAAGCATTCTGAAGTTTTGTGACATCTATCAACCCGCACTGGACCCGCGTGGTGGATTACGGCCCACTCGATCTCACTAAGAAAACTGACCCGTGTCCATAATAGGGAACATTATAGGCTGATGACATTAAAGAATGATGACTCATAAAGTTACTGAAAACGTAGACTGTAATCATTCAGAAAAAAAATAAAAAAATAGTTAAAAAAACTAAAAAACACGCTTTAAAAAACAAACTAAAAAAGGAGAAAGTAATTTAATTCAATTAAAAAGCGTGGTGATTTTTTTTCTCAATTTTTTTTCTTAAATTATTGAATTGTCATCGGTCCTCGACAAGTTTACAAAGTTTCAATGAAATCTGACCGTTTAAAGTGGGTCAAAATCGCGCTCAAAGGAGTCGGTTACATACAAACAAACATACAAGTGAAGCTAATATAAAGCGTGTAAAAAGATAACGATTAAAACTATTTCCTCACCTTGGCAGATATTGAATTCCATTAAAAACGAACGCGTAAGTCATTACATCAACGAACGCCATGATTCTGCAGACAGTAATAGCAGAAAATCAATGGAAGCAACGGAAGTGACACATGCAAATATTACGTTTGCCAAATGCCGTTCAAATGTCGGACTAAAATGTTATTGTACAATGACTTGGCTTATCCCGACATGAGCCAATGGTGTGGCACAGGAGTGCCTGGCACTCTTAATTAGTGCCGAAGACGGCTATATTGTGATTTCAGTTGGTATGCTGATATCGAGGCAACAAACTATATATAAATACCAACATTCTCGCTATATAAGTACTACTCGTTACTATTTTTATTTATTTTATCTGACACAAATTTATTTTATTTATGTATGCATACACACGTCACGTTGCAGTATTTGTATTAAAGCTGATTTACATCCGTCACCTCACACGTTAGGTCCAGTTGAAAACCAGCGTCAGGCACTAGTTGTCTGGCATTTATGCTGAACTGGGCCTTTTTAGCGCAGCCGTGAGGCACACTTTGACGCACTTTACACTTTTTGTTGATTTGTATAATTTTATTATTTTGCTGTATATTGTGTGCCTTTTTTAGTCTGTGCTAAATAAATGTATTTTCTTTTTTTCTTTCTTTATTTGGTAGAGATAATAGATTTGTATGAGTAACATCATGGGAAACTGTCCATGCATAAGTCTTGTCGCAGTCGAGTTAGATTTGACCTTAAAAAAATCAGCGTGAGTTACCTATCAAGACATTTGGCTTTAGTGTATTTTCAGTTTATTAAGTTGTCGACATGATTTAATCTTGAACGACACACCGTATTATCAAGTTATAAGTTTAGTAAAAATAATGTACATTGTACGGAACTGGAATAGGTATCCTTTGATCTGTTTCGACTATTTTGACGTATCTATGGGTGTAAAGTGTCGCCATATTTTGCAGAAATCCGCGTAAAGATCTTTGACAGTCTTTACGGGTCATTAGAAGCCCGAAAGTCAGTCAACCAGTCTTACCAAGGGGTATCGTATTACCCAGTAACTGGGTTGTGGAGGTCAGATCCGGTTAGACAGGAAACCGACCTCAACATAGTTGGGAAAAGGCTAGGCAGATGATGTGTAGTCTACCGTACCAAGCATCGGAACTAGTGGAGGTTCTATCAATGTATCTCAAAAGATTTTAAATGGTAGAAATCCGACGTAATAATTATTATCCGTCTTTAATTTTCTATAAAAGATACAATATCCACAAAGATTTAAACACATTTTTTTTAAGTAAGAGTCCGCATAATATCTACTATCTGTCTTTCTTTTCTTGAAGAAGATACTTTATATCCACAAAGATTTTAACACCAAAAGAAGAAAAGTGAGTACTGCAAACGCCACCGACTCCATTAAAAAAGCAACAGAATCCAAGCAAGAAAACGAAATGTAAACTGGAACACAGTGAAATTGAATAAGGCGTTAACTTGAAGAATTTACAAGGAAATGAAAGCCATTCCCTCGATCTAGCGCATCTAGTTACTCCCACTCCACCCCGAAATGACTCGTTTAAAAACAGTTTAAAATTTTGCAATTTCACCTGCCTTTTTGCTGACAGTTCGGCGTTATTACGTCTCAAGTTTATTAAGAGGCATTTAAGAGTGTATTTCGTGAAGAGAATTGGAAAAGGTATTGCTATTAAGGCATTTGAACACATATTTACAGGGAGAAGAGACTTTATAGAGCCGATTTGTTTTGCACAAATCGGTTGACAACTCTATAACAGAAATATCGTTATATTTCTGTTGTTGAGATTGGTGAAGTGCTTACTAGGAAGTTAAAAAAGTACAATTTTTAAGTGTTATTAGAAATGAATAGAAAATTGTTTATTGATGTTGTAGGTGGTTAACAAATAAGGCTAGTAAATATTAACAAAAATAGTTCTCCAATTAAATGTACCTCTAAATGTCACCCTAGAGCCTATCGAAGAATATAAATAAACGGAGTATTCTAACACGAATAGTATAAACAGTATCCTAAAATATGTACAAGAACTATTCTAAGAAGAATACAGGGAAATATATAAATATACAGAATAGGTACACTTATGTAAAAGTAAAACACGTATTTGCAGTTTTTAATCATTTGACTGGTCTTATTATAAATATATCGAGCTTCGCAGAATATGTTTTTGTGCATCAATGTGGTTTGGCAAGGTACCACACATGGTTTATTTTGGATGTCATGCTCTTTTAATAAATAAATTAGTATTGTAATTATTGAACAGAGTGCTTTTTTTTGGGTTGGCCAATCATCAAATAACTTCTCCCGCTCTGGGTGGAGCAGGAGGGCGTGTCAGACTTTTACTGAATAAAACCCACCCTTTTTCTCTCAGTTGCCGGTGTGCCAGGGGCTGTGGTATCTCTTTCGAACAACCCGCACCCCTGGCAGGCATCGGCCCTTGCGGGGCCCATCAGTTGATGCTGACATCTCTTTGAGGCGCGCGTGGACCTCGACGCGCCGTCTACCCGGGCTTGGTCCTTACCGGACAGCGAGCAATCCTACAAAATAATTTTTATCGCAGATAACTGCGATAAATATTATTTTTTAGGATTTAGCCACAAAGTAGCACAGTAGCTTCATCCTAAAAAATAATATTTATCGCAGATAACTGCGATAAATATTATTTTTTAGGATTTAGCCACAAAGTAGCACAGTAGCTTCTCGATTGTTATACCACCACCGACCAGCCGAGCCAACCAAACGCAATGCACAAATCCAACGCAAATAAGCACAGAGTAACGTTTTTACATCAAAAATACGCATTTTGAAATATCTCACGTGAGATTAGTAGGGGGAGGATCGAGCCAAATCTCACGACATCTCATCAGTTGGGAGTCGAAAAATCGCCAAAATTGCTTCGAGTAATTAATGGAGGCCCCTTTAACAACAAAAATAACGTAATGAAGTTTGTTGAACTGTCAAAATGAAAGCGATTCGTACTGTTGGTGTGTTATGCAATTACAGCTCTAGTTCACTATTGCTTTGATGGGTTGTAGATATGTAGCTCAAAATGTCATAGTATGTCACGGGGAATCATAAATAACAATTTCACATGAATATGCCAATTATCACCACAAACGGTAATCACGGCAGTTTGCAAGCTCGTAGTCGTTAATAAACTATCTATGTAGTTGAATATTCAATCACATCCTGACATTACAGAGGATGTCGAGATACCGACAAGATAATTACATATTAACTGTATTGAATGGCTTGTCGTGTACGATATCAGTGTGTCTGAGTTTATGTGAGCCCGTTGGAATAGATACAGACTGTGCAATTATAATTGACTAGATTTTGCCAGTGGTTTCGCCTACTTGGAGGTCGAAAATTAAGTAACCCACTAGATACCGGATAGATGAGAAAATTCGGAGACATGTGATATTTACCAATCTGCACTGGGCCCGCGTGGTGGACTATAGCCCATGCCCTCTCACCGAGCGTATGCCTAGTTCCCAGCAGTGGGAATATTATAGGCTGATTATGCGTATGTATGCTCAAAGTTCTAAGACATTTTCTTGTTCGATCTTCAAAATACAAAATCTAGTTTCAATTTTGACAACTTATTTCAGGGATCTAGTTACAAAACTAGTTTAGTTGCCACTCGGAAACATAACTGATGGTAGTTTGGTTCGGCTCACTGCTTCCGCGGCTACTTTCGCTTTAAATCCCTGGGAATTAAAAGAAGTTAGGTCTCCAAAGGTATTTTCAGCGTAATGCACGTGGAATTTTTAAGCGCGTTTCTGCGCTAACGACCCTTTAAGCTTTGTTCGACTAATAATACTGTTATAAGCGGAAAATCTAGTACTTTTAAACTGTATGACGCCTACGTTCGGGCTTAATTTTCTAGGCTTTAAATATCATTGTAGATTTCTCGGTATGTTGCTATAGAGGTGGGTTTATGGCTGATAAGCTTGTGGCTAAATAAAAACAGCCCACCGGTTAGTCGGCCAGGTTAAGCTACGCTTGTCGCGGTTGGTCCGTGGATGGGTGACATCTTTACCACCATACCAAGACCCCTCCGTGCCTCAGAAAGCATGTTAAGCCGTTGGTTCCGGCTTTCATTCGTGGATCTTTGAAAGTCGTTACGGCTTGCCAGAAGCCTGAATATCTGACAACCAGTCTTACCAAGGTGTATCGTGTTACCCAGTTACTGGGTTGTGGAGGTCAAATAGGCAGTCACTCCATGTAAAAATCCGGTAATCAGCTGCAATATAGTTAGCAAAGACTTGGCAGATAATGATTACTCTGGATGTTAAACTTATTTGGGGTAAGTTGGCATACTTTACTTACTTTTTATATGCAATAGTTGAGACTCTTGAAATATTACTTACGATAAATTAAGTTATGTTCATCGGTTTTTCTAAACGGTTCATTGACTTTGCCTTTTGCCTTTTCAACTTAATTTTTGACACCCTATGTAATTTATATCTGATATAAAAATATAGGTGCAAAAAATAAATTGATCTATCTAGCGGCTAAAGGCTCCCACAAAAAAGCGCGATGCGACTCTCGTAAATCATTTTCTATCTCTATAAAAACTTCATGGAAAATGATCTACAAGTATCGCATCGCGCTGTTGCGTCGCGTCTGTTTAAAGAAGCCTCAAATCTACCTCAACACATGGTTTTGTTTTGTCTCATATCCTAGCTTATTGTCAACTGCTAGCATACTACGTCATTTTGTTGTGTTGTACCCAGCCATTTCATACAAATGTGACAGTGACAACGAATGACAGTCCTCTCCGACCCAGACTACTCCTCTCCGACCCAGACGACTCCATTACTCTCCTTCAGGAAAGCAATAGGGCCACCAGTACAGTTCGCACACACCGCACACAACCGTCATTCCGACCTCGCCGCCGAGGTCCTCGCGCCCCGCGAAGACCCCGAGTAACGGCGCCTAATGTCGAGACCCCCGACCGACCCTTGCTCGTTGAAGCGCCAGCCCGCGCCGCAGCTGAGCCAGTAGCTTTAAATTCCCCGATCAATAATAATGCCAATATTTTGATCTAGCCTATCCCCAATAACCGCTGTCCCCCTATCAGTGACGCCCTGAGCCGAGGCCCGTACCCCACAGGGGGTGCCCTCAGCGTGCAGTCGCTTAGTTTGTAATTTATTTTAGTTTGTAAGCCCTGGCTGGAGGCGTTAAGTTAATTCTTAATGGCAGCCCCAGGAAAGCCCGGTTGAGCAGTCACGGCCTCTCAAGGCCAACTGCGAGATGCCCTCTTTATAAAAAGAATGACAGTTGTGTTGAATATACGGACAATTTAAGTTGGAAGTAAATTCACATTAGGGCTTACATTACCATTCAACACTGGGAATAAACCCCTGGACCTCAATCCACTTGATTTTGGCCAATAAAAACGTCCCTAGATTGACTTTTTGATTCCATTCTTAAAAATTCTTTGTATCGCTTTTAGACATACCAAGAATGTTTAAAAAACATTGTTCAAAAATGGAAAATTGAAATAAACTCATAATACACTTGGCCATTCAAATAAGCTATTTCCTTTTGGAATATTCTTACCTATCACTGGGTGCATCGGGGAATATGTTCAGGAAATAAGCATGCAGTCTTCAGTTAAAGGGAATTTTGTACACTTTTATTGTGGTTGGTACCTAGGAACTTGTTTTTAAACTATTATTTTTTTATGTTTCTCTATGAGTTTGTCAAATCAGGCATTTGGTCCAGTGATTTTACACTGAGTACTGAGAAATTATGTTTTATTATAAAATATGTTTTTAGTGCTACAAAAAATAATAATAAGAGAGATTTAGTGTGAGTAACAGCGAGCGTTATATCTTTCATATCACTAATGTAAAAAAATGTGCCTAAACGTGATTTGTCCTAGAAATTTCAATGCAAATTCTCGTCCAAATACAGAATCAGAGACTAAGAACTTCAAAACAACAGACAAACTACTTTTTAAAACACAAAGTACAAAGTACAAAAGTACAAAGTACTTTTTAAGTAAACTTATTTCCATTTCAGGCCCCACACACAACTGTTGTTTCAGAACGATAGTGAATTCTTAAGTCACTGCCTGTATATTTACTTCGTGGTCACAGCTAATGTTTTAATGTAATACCTTCTTTTATGGACGACTGCTTCAAAGTCCAAATATTTTATTTCACTTAAACCTACATTGGGCACTTATGAAACTTCAGAAGCTAGGTGCATGGTTCTAATGCTCGTTTCCTATGGAGAAGAGCCGGCTAGAAACTTCACAGTTACTCTTTTAAAATAATTAACTATTACAACGTTTTCAAATTACACTATTAATAGGTATGGGAGGACAGCGACAGTGTTAACAGGTACTTACAACTTGATTAAATAGAAAATAGTCAATAATAGTAAGAAGTTTTAAAAATGGAAGCTAGAGTTCCAAAACGGTCTTCTTTTATTTTCAAAACTGAAATCGAAACTTCATCGTCAGAACGATTAAATGCAATTCATTGAATTCTATCCGGCCAGCAATGTAAAAGAGTCTTCATATTTCACGTCCCAGATTCTGCGCTCCCTTTGATTCGTCGGTGGAAATGGAAGCGATTTTCTCCTATTCAGCCGGCATGTGTGGGCTATTCGGCAGCGTGCGTTCTTCAAGGGGTACTCCCTTGGAGTAATGTTATAATATTTTAGAATTGCCCTGCGTTTGTGTTGTGGCTAGTTTGATGATGCAAGTAAGAAATTATGTAGTTACATACTTACAAATAGCATTTGTTAAATTGAATTCAGATCCACATTTTATTTTTGAGATACAGCCGCAGTGGAAAATAAGCGATAGAAGTTTTTGTGATTTAAAATAATTGTTAATTGCTTTTTTTTTAATTGAAAAAAAAAAACGAAATAATTAGCTAATGAAAGTGTCTCGATTTTTCACACTGGATGCCTATTTTAGTCATGCGTAGGTATAGTGCCAATATAAGCCTATAATGTTTGCTGGGATATCTGCGAAATCTTACTAATATTATAAACGCGAAAGTTTGTAAGTATGGATGGATGTTTGTTACTCTTTCACGCAAAAACGGCTGAACGGATTTGGATGAAATTTGGCACACAAATAGATTATAACCTAGATTAACACATAGGATACTTTTTATCCCGGTAGTACGTTCCCGCGGGATAATTTCCGACCTCCACGCGGACGAAGCCGCGGGCAGAAGCATATCATAATAATAACATATCATATCTATAATAATATCATATCTTCGAAATTTTCCTCACGATGTTTTCCTTCTCCGTTTTGAAAGTAGTGGTGATGCAATCATTAAAACAAAGCGCCTGCGCAATTGGAGCGGCCTATGTCCAGCAGTGGCCTGCTGTAAGCTGATGATCGATGGAAAACTCCTGTCTGGGTACGAACCTACGACCTACAACTCCTTCACGGCCTTTACCACTGGGCCACCTCATAATGGAACTATGCCTAAAATGTATAACGTGCAATGCAATCGGATTTCACCCAAAAACTAAAAAGAAAGATAGAAAAAAACTTTTTCCAAAAAAAAACAACCAACTTTCAAAAAAACACTACAAAGTGAAAAATAACTTTAATTTCGGAAGTCGGTGTCTTTGGAGCTGTATTTGATTTTTTTGTCACCGCCTTCCGAAATTAAAGTTATTTTTCACTTTGTAGTGTTTTTTTGGAAGTCGGTTGTTTTTTTTTGTAAAAAGTTTTTATTTTTCACTTTTTAGTGGTTCACATGTGCTTACCCCTTCACAGCGTACCAGCGTGATGTTATGTTATGAACTGGTGTAAGCAATAGACAGACATGCAATTTCGGCAATCCCAGTCCATTTGCTATCATTTATTGAGGAGTTCCGTTGCCTATCTCCGAAGTTCTTCATCAGATCTTCACCAAATTGAAATGGGACCACTACGAGAAAGTACTCTTTCAAAAAATACCTAAATCGCTTTGTGTGCCTATAAAATTTGAAGAGTTCTCTCTATTTCTCCAGGATCCCATCATCAGATCCTGACTTGATGATCATGGGACCACCTGGGAAGTATACCCTTTCAAACAAAAAAAAAACAAAATCCAAATCGGTCCAGCCATCTTCGAGTAATCGGGGAACATACATAAAAAAATATATAAAAAAAAAGGTTCCTCCTCCTTTTTTAAGTCGGTAAAAAAGAAATAAAGCTACGAAATTTAATTGCACTTCATTTATGATGACTTGAACGTATTCATTTCAATCGTCACATCGTAAATCATCTCCAGATTTATAAATATATCATTCTGAGAGGACATGCAAATAAAACTAAGCGGTCGTTTTGCCGTAAATCTTTCAACAGTTTAATAGTTATGAGCTATAATAAAATTGTCAGCTGTTTATCTCCTCTAATGCTTTATTTTGCACTAGTTTAAGGTCAACTCACGTAATTAAAACGTTCAAAATCTAGTCCCAGTCTCATCTCGGCGACAATGAAATGTCAGAAACTTGTCAAAATGTATTGAAACTAGAGGTATTTTTGACAGATTGACACTGAGATCAGACTGTGAACGCATTGAGCACGTTCGGTGCTCCGATTGGTCCGTCACCAATCCAGGGCCAATAGAAGCGCCAAACGTGCTCGATGCGTTTGATCGAGATGGGTAAATGAAACTCACACTAGGGTCTCTTTACGTTGAAGATTATAAAAGATATATTTTTAAGTCCTTGCGAATGACGACTTAAGTCTCATTATGTCACTGCACTTTTGTTTATTTTATAGCAAAAAGAAATTATATGAGCTTTCTTTTTTTCATAAGTCACACTAGGGCAACTACTTAGCGGCGAGTTTTGAAAATGGAACAGTGTGTTTTTTCGACTCTAGAATTCAATAAACTGCATCCCACATACATTGTGTTGAATTCTCAATTCTCAGTTGAACACCGAGAATTGGAAATCCAGTGCGTGATAATATCCGACCAAGATATTTTACCTCCGTGCTAATTGTGTTGGTTGCAAAAAATCAAATCATAATACTTAAGCATAGTTGTGGTTTCGATACAAAAATCGTTCGAATTGGAACCTTATGGTACAAAAATCAAAATTTTCCGTCATAAACAAAATCGTAGTCACCTTATTTAAAAAAACACCTAAGATCTATTTTTCAACTTTACTTTAAAAAAAAACATAGAAATTGCAGAAGATACGATTTATACCCAAACGCTGGTAAACGCTTTACTGGTCGGTAAACAAAAGAGGTATTCGACGTTCACTGGCAAGCGGTATGATTTACATAAGACCTATATTATACTTATCTACGTGCAAGGTATAATACCGCACCGGAGGTGTTCATAACCAAGATTTATGGGAGAGCTTATGTCCAGGAGCGGACGGCTTGTGGTTGATAACATCACGATAGAAATGATGAATATCTTTCGCGTCGGCGGGTAGGTAAATAGAGAATGGGAAGCGAGCTACTTATGAAAATGTTCGTGGAAAGCAATGCGAGATGATTCTGGGATCCCGGTAAATTTTAATTTTCTTACGTTATTTGAACCTTTGAACGGAATTAAACTCAAAGTCAAAGCATTTATTTCAAATAAACCAATTACACGCACTTTTGAATTGTCAAAGAGTCGGAAAGATTTATTTATTTATTTCTTTAATTAAAACGGTTTAAAACCAATTACAAAAATTAAAGATTACAGGTTGCACAAACAAAAAAAAAACATTTCCACATAAGAGAAAATAATACAAATATTAAGACAAAGTAAAAAAACTTAACAACACTTTCATAAATCCCCCTCACAGTACTTCTGACATGCCTATAAAATCTTCGTCCATTCGTCCGCGAACAGATCGTTTGTTGGGTTAGTGTCCAAGAGATCATTAAGAGCGGCCAGAATACGTGGTACTGGGGACTTAGTACGTGGAAGCTAGCTGCCCATTCCAAAGCGTAGGTACCTATGGAGAAGAACGGGCAAGAAACTGCATGGACATGAAACGAAGTTAGACGATTGTTTTGACATTTTTTTATAGAATTTTAGTCAGGTGCCTTAGCACCTAGTATACGTAATTACGATAATCTTGCAATAATTTTGTAAATACACATTTTAAGTATGTTTGGTACAGTCAGTAACGAAAGACTATTTCGTGAAAAAGTCGTTCAATGAGATTTAAATGAACTTTGAGGATTTTATAGATTACTGACTTTTGACAGCGGCTTCGCCCGCGAGGAAGTCGGAAAATATCCTACGGGAACGTTCTACCGGCATAAAAATATCATATGTGTTGAAGAATCTGTTTTGCCGTTTTTGCATAAATGACTAACAAACATCTAAACATCCAAAATTTCATATTTAGGTATAAGAAGTCCTACCAATAATTGCCTTTTACATTGTTTTCAAATTACAGTGGTAATAGGTATGAGCGGACAGTGCAGGCCTGTCAATAGACACTGGTACTGGCACTTATTAGTATCAGGTACTTGAGGAATGAAAATAAAGAATAGAAAATCGTCTATAAATCTACAGTCGGCAAGGCCTACAACATTCTCTCATTTAAATATTTAAAATAATCTACATATAAAATGAACGTATTTAACACTTACAGGTACGTACATACATACATTCATACATTGATAGATGGGTTATTCTACTAGAGTTTCTCGATTATCGTGTATAGAATTGTGTTAACACACACAAATCTCACCTACACAAACATTAAAATCCGGGACAAACTATTTGTAGTCTACACAAATATTTGACCCGGGCGCCCAACCGTGACACGTAGTGGACGAGCTAATTGCTTGACCACTTCGCTAAAGTCACTCTGTTAGAGGCATACTAGTTTGAAGATACCATGTATACCTACTTTTATCATGTGTGTTTTTTTAGGGTGGCAAATCATCAAATATCTTCTCCCGCTCTGGGTGGAGTGGGAGGGCGTGTCACACGTTTACTGACTAACACCCACCCGTGTTCCTTCAGTTGCCTGCATGCCAGAGGCCTCGGTATCTCTTTCGAACAACCCGCACCCCTGGCAGTCCCGCACCCATGTGGTTACGACCAGCTATACATAGAATAAAATAAATCAACCGACTTCCGGAAAAAACACTAAAAAGTGAAAAATAACTTTAATTTCGAAAGTCGGTGACTTTGGATATGTATTTAAGTGAAAAATAACGTTATTTTTCACTTTGTAGTGTTTTCTCGGAAGTCGGTTGTTTTTTTTATTTTGAAAAAAGTTTTTATTTTACACTTTTTCGTTATTGTACCTACCCCACGCTAATTGGAAATTTCATCACCCTTGGTCAAAGCAATGCATATTTATGCGATAGCAGCCATCGCGGTTGATTTGCTGTAATTTTTTGAAGAGTTCCGTTGTCTGTCTCCGAAACGCATCATCAGATCTATATGAAATTAGAATGGGACCATTTCGTAATAAACCCCTTTCGAACAAAAAAGAATTTTGCAAATCCGTCTATATATAACGGAGTTATGCCTGAACATACATAATCATTCCGACCTCGCCGCCGAGGTCCTCGCGCCCCGCGAAGACCCCGTGTAACGATGCATAACGCCGAGACTCCCGACCGACCCTTAGGTTGCTTGTTGAAGCGCCAGCCCGCGCCGCAGCTGAGCCAGTAGCTTTAAATTCCCCGATTAATAATAATAATGCCAAACTTTTGATCCAGCCTGTCCCCAATACTAGCTGTCCCCCTATCCTGAGCTGAGGCCCGTACCCCACAGGGGGTGCTTTCAGCGTGCATTCGCTTAGTTTGTAATTTATTTTAGTTTGTAAGCCCTGGCTGGAGGCGTTAAGTTAATTCTTAATGGCAGCCCCAGGAAAGCCCGGTTGAGCAGTCACGGCCTCTCAAGGCCAACTGCGAGATGCCCAACAAAAAAAAGAACATACATAAAAATCAAAAAAAAAAAAAAAAAATTATAAACATGTCGAATTGATAACCTCCTTCTTTTTGAAGTCGGTTAAAAATAAAAATATATTGATTTATGTCCATTTTCTTAATTAAAAGCTTTTTAAATCAAATTTACTTTTCGTTGTTTTGTATTTACCGTTAAAACGCTCCTTACAATGACATTTTATCACGTGAACACACGTGACGTAAGCTTTGTGTAAACGGCACCGGTACAAATAGTTTGTGTGGCATAGTTTTAGAAGTATTTGTGCACAGAGGCACCACACACCAGTAATACCATTTTCTATCCATTAAAAATATAAACTCGACATTCAATTGATAACAACTACTTTAGTTTACACAAAGTTGACGTCACGTGTGGTCACGTGATAAAAAGTCATCGTAATTATTGTTTTAGCGGTAAATTCAAAACAACGAAAAGTAAATTTGGTTTAAAACGTTTTTAATTGAGAAAATGTGTATAAATAAATTTATTTTTATTTTTCTGTTACATGTTTCGTCTCAATCTTCAAATTAAAATAGTTTTTAATAAATTGGAAAATACCCTAGTAATATCATAAATACAGGTTGTATTGATTTTAATTATTTTATTGTAAAAAAAAATATAGAATAGCTACCTACAAGCTACAACCTGTTGGTGGTCTTCAAAATCGATTTATAACAATTTCAATGCATTATAAAATAACCTTAATCATACGACATAATAAAACTTACATAAAAATATACTCAAACAACCATGAAAACTGAAAACATGACAAATATATCGAAGAGAAACTCAACACAGTATATTTTATTGGATTTGTAAAATTGTCATAGTTTATTTCCTGTATTTTATCATTCCGTGCATTTGGCTTGTGGCCACGGAGGTAAATACATCGTCACGTCGTTGATCCTTATTTATAGGACGTTAAGGTTCATAATGGGCGGTGTAATGGCTTACACTGTAGGAAGTCAACACAAATAAGATTTATTGCCAAGTTACGTTTGGATGTGGGTTCGCCTACATTGATATAGATAATAGGTGTCTTGAATTAAGTGTTTCATGTTTTATTACTTCTTGGTTATAATTATATGATTATGTTTTCACCTAGATTTAGATCAGCACTTAGGTATGCCTACTAATTTTCCTGAAATTAATCTAGACAGTATTCCATTTAATTATCTACCATTTCTATCTGTGTATGTGTACATAGGTATGTATTAAATTAGCAACAATGTATGTTGCATAGCATACTTTTAAGCATGAAATATGAGCAACCATCTTTCTCCAGGGGAACGTAAACGGTCAAAGAAGAGTAAACTTTAGGTACGAACTGAAGCACGGGTTGTTCGAAAGAGATACCGCGGCCCCTGGCAAACAGGCAACTGAGGGAACACGGGTGGGTTTTAGTCAGTAAAAGTCTGACACGCCCTCCTGCTCCACCCAGAGCGGGAGAAGTTATTTGATGATTTCCCAACCAAAAAAAAAAAAAATCAGGCTTTAAATAACCTGGTTCGGCCGCAGATGCCAATAATTAGACACAATTGTAGCTGATTTACTTTTAAATATACGTACCTAAGACAAGTCGTTTTGGTCTAATAAATAATAAAAGTATAAGTTTAAATTCAAAATAATATTAAATTACAATAAACAATCACCAGTATAATTTTATGAAGAATGGTGTTTACTCAAATCAAAATATAATAAGTAGTTTAGAAGTTATGAGGGAACATATGAACATAAATAGATTCCGGTCAAAATCATATCCGTCCTTTTTGCTTCGCCATAGTCGGCTGAAACTGAAACTAATTAATGACTAATAGTGCACCAAAGCGCCCAACTCTATCCGATGCTGCATTAATTAGTACAGTGTGTAGTTTGCTCGTATTTGTGGCAGCGACCGATTTGTTGGTAAATTGTACAATAAATTGGTCGTGTAAAATGTTTCGCTTGCGATGTAGCCTGATTAGGATGGTAGTATGGAAATGAAGTGTGTGTCGCCCCTTTGAAGTGTGTTTAGTTTGTAAGTTCGACATGGCATTAATTTGTTATGCGTCTCTTTACACTTTGTATCGTCCCACGTATCGGTAGGTAAATTATTCAATTCAATTAATATTTATTGCAATCCATAATATACACATACAGGTGTTAAGTATTCATAAATAGAAACAATAACGGACTCTGTCGAGCACAGCATCATTTATAACAAGTAGGACAGTCGAAAAGCGCTTTTATGATTTTCCTTATTATTACATATTTAAATAATTTCCTACTTATCATTTTTTTATATACCTAGATTACAACAGTAGGTATTCGTTTTTATATAGATAATTAACCTTCAGTAGGCTTAGCACGAGAACTGTAGAGAAGCATTTTGTCGGCGGAAGAGTAGACAAAAATGACGTTCCCGTATAGACAGTTGACAGTTTTGAACCGAGAAATGTGGACAAGCGGTTTCTATTCTACGGTAGATTAGATAGAAAGCGTCATGCTAAGCCTGCTGGTCGACTTTTTTTGCAGACAACCTTTACAGTGCCAATGGAGAAGAACGGGGAAGAAAATTCACGAACACTCTTTAAAAAAAATTGGTTACATCATTGGTAACAACAATAGGTACTAGTCAACGAGATAAAAATAGAAATATGTATCTCCTAAAGTCAGCATGACACATCTTTAAAATAATACAAGATAATGCCAAATTGCATACTCATTAAAATATTGTTATTATTTCCGTATACATTTTAAATTACGATCGCGAATGGTCCAACATTTGTAGCCAAATTGCTTTGTTTATTATTTTAAATGTTTAAATTAATGTTCGAACTTTGTAAACACGTTTTACTGCAAGACTTATTTATTTTATTCATTAATTGTATGTAAATTATATTCATTAATCATTAATTTATTTTTGACAACTTTTAACATTCATTTAGTATCTCAGAAAATAACTTTCGTAATTACATTCTGAACACTAAAATATTTTTTTTAACTTTAGTTTAAAATTTATTAATTTTGTCTTTGACTTTGAGTTAGTGGCTTTATTTTCTTTTATGTTGAAGTACCAACATATTATTTGCAAGCGAGACATGTATAGTATTACATAAACAAATTTAAATTGTGAAAATAATCATTATAATGATCCAGGAAATGATTCAATCAACATAAACTTGATGCATTCAAAATGTAATTGTCTTTAGTGTCGTATATTCTTCCTAGTTTGTTTGTGTACTTATAGCATTTATCTAAACGTGTATTTTAGCAGTTTAAATTGCTTTTGCATAGCTTTGCATTATGCACAAGAAACATTTGAAGAGTGAATCGTTTTAAGCTAACATTTATATTTTAACAGTACTTTTAATAGTGATTAAATTTAAAGAATCTTAATTTCTAACTGAATGCACGTTGTTTTTTTTATTTTTGAGATGTTTTTGCAAAAGCTGCAGGTATAGGTAAAGTCGGGTAATTTACTGAGAATTGTCTAAAAGCTAAACCTCAAAAAACAGGGCGGCAGAGAAATCAATGCACCACCTGTTACCATGAATTCAGTAGGTACATGATTCTGAATCTCCCTGCGTAAAAAATTCCGAAGTTTATTTAAAAAAAAATTGCTCGGCGTAATTTGATCGCATTGCACTTTTCTATGAAACAGCTCAAACAGCAGATATTTTTTTGACAACCCACGACATATTTTTACGCTAAGGGGTCTAGGAATCATGTACTGAATGTATTAATGGTTTCAGTTTGTGCGTCGATGTCTTTGCCACCCTGTATACACTTCCAATAAAACAAAAACCGGACAAGTGCGAGTAGGACTCGCCCACCGAGGGTTCCGTACAAATTTTAGATACATATTATAAAAAAAAATTGGACCGCCGCCCGCGCCGCCGTTCCTTGCATAAAGACCCTGTTTTTTATGATTTAATCACAAATATATAGTTTTCAGATTTTTCCCTATACATGTAGATAGTATAAGATGGTATTACTTGCATAGTTCTACGTCAACGGAAAATAGGTAGCTACCCTTTAAATTTTGATTCCCTTGAGAGTGTCGAAATATACGTTTTTTGCGGCATAAACGACCGTATCTTTTATTTACATTAACTTAGAAGTTTGATTTTTTCACAGCTTCAAGAGACTGTAGACCTGAGTCATCATCATCATTGTTTCAGCCGAAAGTCGTCCACTGCTGGACATGGGCCTCCCCCAGGCTCCTCCACTTCGACCGGTTTTGTGCTTCCCACATCCAGCGGATTCCCACGGCCTTCACAAGGTCACTGAGGTCACGGTTACGCGGGTCTACAATCATATGCTGAATTTATGGTTCTAGTTTGTGCATCGAAGTCTCTGCCACCCTGGATACACTTCGAATAAAAAAAACAAGTTACAAGTTAATAAAATCGAAGTTTCTCGAAGCAAACTCCGAACAACACGTGTTCCCAAGCAAATAATAAACGAACAAAATAATTGCCTCTAGTATTTGCACACAAGGTTGGTAATAACTCGAATAACGAAAAAGATTGCAATATTTTCACAAGTTACCTTTTCTCCGTTCACAACCCTTCTTTATATTTATTCAGGACCTTTGGCTCTCTCAACATTTGATAGAAGTCCCTTTACATTCGGTACGTGAAATATTATTTTGACAGCTGAGGCTCAGTACCTACTAAATATTATTTGGAGTTAATTTAATAATCGCTAAGTTCATCATTGATATTGAAGACTGGTTTTATTAAAGAGGGTTAATATTCTGCAGGTTGATTTTCTTGGTTACTAGGTGTTAAAAACTATCACTTGTTTTATTAACCGACTTCAAAAAAACTTTTACCAAAAAAAAACAACCGACTTCCAAAAAAACACTACCAAGTGAAAAATAACTTTAATTTCGGAAGTCGGTGTCTTTGGAGGTGTATTTGAATTTTTAGTCACCGCCTTCCGAAATTAAAGTTATTTTTCACTTTGTAGTGTTTTTTTGGAAGTCGGTTGTTTTTTTTTGGAAAAAGTTTTTATTTTCTGAACCACTAAAAACAGAAAAATAAAAACTTTTTCCAAAAAAAAACAACCGACTTCCAAAAAAACACTACCAAGTGAAAAATAACTTTAATTTCGGAAGTCGGTGTCTTTGGAGGTCGGTTGTTTTTTTTTTTTTTAAAGGTTTTTTTTTATATGTGAAAGACAATAACGTGATCACAGACTTGAACAGGCAAGTAATAATTAAAACAAAATATTGTCTTCTTGGAGTAGTGGTGGCCCAGTGGGGACATTCCCGACTTACAAGTTGTAGGTAGGTCGTGGGTTCTAAGCCCGGCAGGCGTTTTACTTTGTGTAAATAATTTCCTCACCACTGCTCTCAAAACGGTGGAGGATAACATCGTGAGGAAGCCAGCATGTCCTAGAACACAAAATTCAAAGACATGTGACATCTACCAACCCGCACTGGGCCCGCGTGGTGGATTACGGCCCACTATCTCGAAGAGAGGAGGCCTGTGTCCCAGCAGTGGGAACGTTATAGGCTGATTATTATCTTCATAGCGCATAAAAAACGAGGGGTTAGTGGCAAAGTAATAACAGCCACACGGATCGATAGATCAGGTTAAACTACGCTTGCTTTGCTCGGTCCATGGATACCCTGACCATCTTTACATACTATTTTTTTATTTATTTCTCTCAAAAAGGTACAAGTTTGGTACATGATATCTATTAGATTGGTACAACTGTTTTCCATTTTGGCGCGAAGTTTGAGTGGCAGTTGTTATTTAGATTAAATACAGTGCTGTTTTTAGTTACATTATATCTTGGGTGTATTGCAAATTTCATAATGTACAAAAACATCGAACAAAGAGTTTGTCTTAAATTTTGTATCGCCATTGGAATTTCGTTTTCGGAGTCCGTGAAAATGTTACAGAAGGCTTACTTTATCAAAAACACGTGCTTAAGAGTGGTACAAAGCGTTCAAAAGCGGTCAAGATGTGATGGAAGATTTGCTTCGCTCTGGTAGGCCATCAACGTCTCCAACTGAAGTTAACATCGCAAAAGTGAACGAAAGATTGACTAAAAATCCTCATTCAAGTTTGACAGAGATAGCTGTTGAACTTTCTGTGTCTCACGAATCAATCCATACCATTTTAAATAATAAATTGGGTATGAAACATGTTGCCGCTCGGCTAGCCCCAAAATACCTGAATTTTCTCCAAAAACTCAATCGCATAAGAGTCGCTGAGGACATGCTAGAACGAGTCAATTCCGACCCAACATTCATGAAAAGCATTGTTACTGGTGATGAGACATGGGTTTACGAGTTTGACATGTAAACTAATCAACAAGCTTCGTAGTGGCGCCTTCCAACTGAACCGAAACCGAAAAAACCACGCCAAAGTCGATCATAAGGCAAAGTCATGTTGACTGTTTTCTTTGACTATCGCGGTGTTGTGCACTCGGAATTCTTGCCGGAAGGTCAAACGGTAAATAAAAAATATTATTTGAGTGTTATGCTGCGTTTAAGAGACTAAATTCGACGAAAAAGGCCAGATTTGTGGAAAGAAAATTCTTGGATCTTGCACCACGATAATGCGCCTTCGCACAAGGCCATCATTTTTAACGAATTTTTGACCAAAAACTCAACAAATACCATCAAGCAACTACCTTATTCACCAGATATGGCTTCAGCCGATTTATTTCTTTTTCCTAAACTCAAATTACCACTTCGTGGCACCCGTTTTCATTCTGTAGAAGACATAAAGGAGAATTCGCGGCGAGAACTGAACTCAATTCCGTAAAAAGCGTTTAAAAAATGTTTTGATGATTGGATCATTCGTTAGCGTAAGTGTATCGTTTCTGAAGGAGCATACTTTGAAGGCGATAAAATAAATTTGGATGAATAACTAACATTTTGTGTATTATTGATCCATTTCCGGTACTTTCTTGACAGAGCAGTATGCGTAAAATTAATTCTTGTTAATTACCATCGTTAACATAGCAATGTGTAGTCAAAACAAACCCGTTGTAGCTGCGACAAGCAAATACAGGGCCGTGCAAATATGTACAAGTTATGAAACTCCTCATTAGGGAGCTTAGGGGTTCAAGGGTTCAGGTGAAACTTCGCAAGTGAAGAAGCAATAGGTTTAGTTTGAGATGGGTATGTGACTTAAAATATTTAAGGTAGGGTTAGCTATGGTAATTACTGGAACTAAGTTTCGGAACCCAGATCTAGAATAGAAAGTAGTAAATCAATGAACTCAGGCTTTCGAAAGAAATAGAAAAGACACTACCAACTAGTGGTTGTTGTTGAATTATTGTTGTGGGATTGTTGTTGTTAATTGTAGTTTGTTGTTGTACTCGGGATTGTTTATTCTGCACAAATCAGATGCATAATCTATAGATATTATAGAAAACACATACTAAAACAAAGTAATCAAGAGCCTTGTTGCCATACTCGTCAAATAAAAAAATATAAAAACAACAAAGAAGAAGAAAAGTTAAAAAGTTCACTGTCCAATCACGCTGGACATAGGTTTTGTACAATAACACTACAACACATACTTTCCTGCGTTCCAAACCAACCTGCTCTGCCTGCGTAGTTCACAAGGCTTCAAAGAGGTGGTGAACCTCTTTGAAGCCTTGTGAACCACGCTCTTGTCAGATATAACAACCATCTTCGATCTTCTAGCGGACAGATTTGGAACTAGATTTATATAATGATTATAAAGTAAAACTGATTATTTTCCCTTTGAAAAGAATATAGGTACCTTCGAGATTATACATACCTATATTTATTAAACACTAAGCGGTTTATTTATAAACGTTGATAAAAGTTAAGGTCTTATGTTTAAAAGTCAAAAATGTATGATTAAACGGTCGCTAATCAATATTTAACTTTAAGCAACGTTTGTATGTAAAGGGTCCAAAGGCATCTAAAACGCGTTCAAGATCTGTCAGTGTCAATATTCTTTAGAAAAAAATGACACTGGCAGCTCTTAAACGTAGTTTCTGTGCTGATCACGTTTAGTTTTATTGATGAAATTCGCCCTTCGTACCTGCATAGTCCAATTTATTACATACGAGTAATTATTATTGTTTATTTGTCATTTCAAAAATACTCATTTAAAAGACAAGGTCTTTTGTTTACCACCCATCTGTGTAAACATGAAGAACGTGACCCAACACCACACTTAATATCAGTTATTTTGACAACTGTTCCACTAACGAACGAAAAACAAATAAATTCATACACAAACAACAGTAAACTTTAAAATGGTGAAGTTTTAACAGATAGCGATAAAGATACGCATTGTATGAAATTGAAAACAAAAACGAAATGAGCATAGAGGATGAAGAAATGGATCATTAAAGTCATTTGTCGCCACATTTATGTGGTCGTCGTGTGGGGTTCGTAGTAGTGATGGGCCGTATACGGGTATAGCAAATACGAACAGGTAATCGGCCGGATATTCTGTTAAAAGTTTACCGAACTGAATATTCGGCGGGATTTGGCGTGCCTTATCGTGCATCTCTAAAAAATCAAGTCTTTGCTTGTCGAGCGCATTGAAGCGCACATCCCTTCCGTCTACTGCCACAGCTACCTCCGGACGGCCCGTATTATAAGCAAAACATAATTTTTGGTTATTTTTGGTCCACTTGTACTTAAAATTGTGCTACTTCATATATGCTTATAGACATTAATAATATCTTATGATTCGGTAGAATGTTCGGCAGTTTAGCCCAATAATCAGCCGAATACAAATGTTCGGTAAACTAACCTAGTTTGTATTTTGATGTACTACTCTAAAGCAAAATTAAAAGACCCACAAATATATAGAATACCTAATAACACAAACCTTTATGAAGTCAGTACGATGAGACAGACTATTTTACAATTTAGTCTATACGCTATAGTTTAATTCCCTCCTTTTTAAAGTTCAGTGTGTACTTTGGTGCACTATGCGAGGTTACTATACAGAGAGGGAGAGGAGTAACTCAATTGATCTCCATTTTGACAGCGGTCATTAACAAAATTTAAAATGTACCTCAACCTCAAACTCAAAGCATTTATTTCAAAAACCAATTACAGGCATTTTTTGACTGTCGACAGATCTGTCAGTCAGAAGTATGAAGCTAATTCCTTCTCAGGTTTGCCTTTGCACTCTGTTCTTACAACTTCATGCAATTAAGGATATAAACTCTCACTATCTAAGTATATACGAGTATATCTATGTGCAGGGGCGAGGGAGGGCAAATAATGCTGAAGTTTTGTTATAAATTACTAACCTCACATGCAGTGGCAACGTACTTTACTATTGGTAACTCGATAAAACTTCACTTCCAAGGTAATTAACTGATTTGATCAAGATGGGACAGAGTGGTAACGATATTTCTGTTTTTGCCTCACTCAATTCAAATTCAAAATTCAAATCTTTATTGCATATCTCATGTGTGTACAAGATCTTAACATTATTTATAAAGTTCACATGGACCCTGGGGCACAACAATTGAGTAAAGTAGTAGTCCATACTAACATTTTGACGCTGTTTTGATCTGTGCGACGGATCTGTCAAAATTAGAATAATCAGCCTATAATGTTACTACTTCAGCGACATGGACTTCTTCTATGTGGAGGCAGTGGACCTATCCAACACGCGGGCCCAGTGCGGGTTGGTTTAAGTCACATGTATTTGAATTTTTGGTCGTAGGACATACCGGTTTCCTCACGATGTTTTTCAACAACTGCCTACAAGTATATGTCGTGGCCATATCGTAGATTTGCTCACTTCATGAAATGGCTATATCGTAATTTGCTCACTTCATGAAATGCTTGAGAATTTCATGAAATTCTCGTCTTCTTTTGGTTCTTATATTACAAAAGAAGACGGTCGACGTCAGGTTGACGGAGCCCCACAGCGTGGGGCTCCTATTTCTGTGTGCAGGGTTTAAAGGAACCTTACAAAATCGAATCTCGGGTTGCCCCTGACATCGCCCGTCTTCTCGAGAAAAAAATCTTGAGCATTTCATGAAGTGAGCAAAGATACGAAACGCCACGCCACATACACCACGCTTGTTCAAGACGGGTTGGTGATTTTAGACTGTTACATTAACTGTGTTTCGTAAAGTTAATTACTTACTTACTGCTGTATAGAATCAAGTTCTTCTAACTTAACAGACAGCTGTGCTGCTGGGAAGTTTGTTGCGCCACTTTTTCTTCCCAGCTAAAGCACTAGGAAGTGGCGAAGGGCGGGCGTTTTGGGGGACTGTCTTATGTAATTTTGACGTTCATTAAGAGCCAACTCTCACCCTATTTTGAATAAATGTCCAGGTTTCTTCATGATGTTTTCCTATTTGAACACGAGTGAGAGATAATTTACTATCGTCAGTGAGTTTCCACAGTAAATACAGCGTAAGCGAAACTTTAAATCATTAATACATGAAAGTGTAGTGAGGCTTCAGTGTTCTCAACGCGGCGGCGGCGTTAGAAATAATTAGAGGAATATTAACGCTTTGAAAGTTTGGCTATTAAAAGTTCTTCTACATATTACATGGTTGTAGGAAATAGGTTACTCGGAGGTTTCGATCTAGAATCATCTCTTAGGTAAAGTAACTTTGAATTCATCTGCCTACCCTTTTCCTAACTATGTTGGGTTTGGCTTCTAGTCTAACCGGGTGCAGCTGAGTACCAATATTTTACATGGAGCTGCCTATCTGACCTCCACTACCCGGTTACTGGGTAATACGATACCCCTTGCTAAGACTGGTTGTCAGACTTTCGGGCTTCTGACGACCCATAATGACTGTCAAAGATCCACGAATGACCGCCGGGACCAACAGCTTAATGTGCTTTCCGGGGCACGGAGCGGTTTTGGAATGTCAATATGGTCACCCATCCATGGACCAACCGCGGCAAGCTTAGCTTAACCCGTGCTGCTTTTATTACTTAGCCACAAGCACCTCTTATAAGGTAACTTTGAATTCTAAGCACTATACACTGTGTAACAAAAACCCTGTCCAATCCCAAACAGGGACAAAGGTACAGCAATAACATTAGGAAGAAGTAATCAAAATATTATTAAAATTATAAAAAAAAGTTATTGCTGTTTTGAATTCACGTTTTTAGTACCAAAATGACCCTGATCTTTATAAAAAATTAGCATATTTTCAACGAAGGTCAGAAGTTCATACTGTCTTGTCGACACCCGCTGCAAGACAGTATGGTGTTAAGAGTTGAGATATGTGGTACGATAAGAAAAAATTCAAGTAAAAAACTTTATTAAAAACAAGCTTTTATTTAAATGCGCTATAAATAATAAAATAATCTTTTCCTTTAAGCTTTTCTATCATAATAAATCGTGTAATGACGTTATACGTATAAGTTGATAGTAAAAAGTTTATTTTATTCTTTTTAGCGCATTTAAATAAAAGCTTGTTTTTAAAGTTCTACTTTTAATTTTTTCTTATACTACCACATTTCTCAACTCTTAACACGATACTTAACAGCACCCTCACGGATCGGGCAGTTTTTGTTGCATGTTGTTTCTTAGATCCTTACAGTTTTCCGTACAGAATGACATATTTTGTAAAGAAATACAATGTAAGACATGTGTACAACAAAAGTATGAAAATCATGAGATTTTGCTTCATGAACATTTCTTTTTCACTTCTCATGCTCTAAAAGTACGCCAATCCCTACGAAGCAGGACTAAAGTGACCACTTTAGTCTCTAGGGAGTAAAAAGTAATTAGTTTTTTAGTTTCCTTTATGTGACATAGACAAACTTAAACAACCAGTAAATATACTATTATCTGAGGAGTGTGGACCATCTTCATTGCGAAAATGTTGAGAGTTTTAGTTCCATGGTTTTTGCCAAGGTGGCGCCATGTGTTTTAAATTATTAATCTGTGACTGGTGTAGAAGAAAAAACGGACCGCGAAAATTTCAGAGTTTTGTTGAGTTTTAAATAAATTTGTTCGGTTTTAAATAAATCTATTAAGAATGTCCAGTGACAATGAAGAGTTTGACGTCAAGCAAAGAGCAAAAAACATACCTAATAGATATTGTGTTTAATTTTTTGATTAAATGTTTTTGTACTAAATTGACAATTTTTCTCGCATTCAAAGTGAAAGTACAGTTTGCACCTCGAGACTAAACGCCAACTTAATATACCCTCGGTTTCATTGACTCCCTCGAACGCTCGGGAGTCAAACCACCTCTGGCATATTATGGCTTCGTTTAGTCCCTCGATATAAAATATACTATAATCTTTGTCACGAATTCGTCTGTCTAGCTTTTTCCCAATTATGTTGGGTCAGCTTCCAGTCTAATCGGATGCAGCTGAACACCAGTATTTAACATGAAGCGACAGCCTGTCTGACCTTTACAACCTTGTTACTGTGTAATACGATACACTTTAGTAAAACCTTCCTCAATCTTTGTTTATCTTACAACACAAGAAAAGAAAAATATACGATAGGTTAGACACTTTTTTTTTCTGTCGCACTGTCTAGTGTCAATGTCAAACAAAGTCCTTTTTGTTATTGCGTTATCTGTTATCTATTAAGATCTCAGATCCACTTCGCTGATAAATACCAATGTAGAAAAATAAAGTCAACTGTCTACACAAACAACATTTTAACTATTTGTCACTAACACATCGTTGCGTAAATAGTAAACCTGTAGGACGACTACTGATATATCACCAACCAGTACCTCGGCCTCCTCTCCGTGAGAGGGAGTGGGCCATAATCCACCACGCGGCCCCAGTGCGGGTTGGTAGATGTCACATGTCTTCGAATTTTTGGTTCTAGGACACGCCGGTTTCCTCACGATATTTTACTTCACCGTTTGAGAGCAGTGGTGACGAAATTATTAACACAAAGTAATGCACCTGGCTGGGTTCGAACGCACGACCTATAACTCGTAAGTCGCGGCTGTTACCACTGAGCCACCACTGCTCTACTCAATAACCGGTAACTTAGACCTTATTCCCGAACCCGCCCTTAGGGGGCCAAGGTTATTCGAAGGTTATTATTACTAATGCAGTGCTTCATATGTTAGATTTTTTTATGAGCACAACAACGTAAATAACGCAATGAAAGTTGTTGAACGGCTTATTACTTAACTCACCCAAATCGGGTGAATCGTCAACTATAAATAATATAATATTTTCTATAGACGATTTGAATAAAACATAAAGGAAGTCATGAAAACTAAGTAAAAAGTATTTAACTACGTACACTAAAATTACATAAAATGTAAAACGTGCCAGTTGCTGTGTTTCTGGACTTGTCGATCCGCCCAAAAATAAATAAACTTCATGCGAGTCGCCTTTAGAAAATTTTATATTTTTTTTACTTTTTATTACACCCATTTTTGAAAAGTATCCTAATTAGATTCTAAAGTGCTAATAAACCACTAAAAAACACAACATTTTTATTTAATCGATTAGTGCCGTAAAAATGCATTTAAATTTAACATTTTCAAATTTCGCGCGTAATTCGACGAAAACGCTGGACGCAGTAGACGCCATATTGCTCTGTGGATATGACGTCAATTTACTGTGTAGATAAAATTGCGCTGATATTTTATGTGATAATTGTTTATAATGAAAAAAAAAATAGTTTTTATTCTACTTATCGTTGGTTTTCTGTTCCTGAATGCAAAATATTATTTAAATAAAAATTACTTTGGTTACAAAAATAATAAAAGTACAAAGTTGTTCAATTGACACGCCGTATGACGTAATAACATGGCTATTTCATGGTTTTCAAAAACAGATTAAAAAAACTGAAATCTTTGAATTGAATATGAATTGAATGTATTTTGTTATTTCATGAGCTAAAACTAACATTTTCCGACTGCATTTTGCCTAACCTATCTCAATAATATATTTTTAGATTTTTTCTCATATAGAGTAAAGAGTAATGTGTCAACTAATAAGGCTGTTCAACCGTCAAAAACAAAGCCATTCCTACTTACAGTGTGTTACGCAATTACACCGCCAGTATTTTAGAATTGATTATGAATAAAGGCTTCTTCAAACAGGCGCGACGCGACAGCGCAACGCAACACTTGTAGAACAATTTCCATGAAATTCTCATGAAGTTTCTCATGAAATTGCTGTACGTGAGTCGTGTAACGCTATCGCCTCACGCCTGTTTGCAGGAGCCCTAAAGGATCATTTCAATTAATGGAAATATTTTGCAACCTCGACGTCACGATCTTTATTGGTAAGGCTAACAAATAATTATTATCCTTATCACTTTACAAACAACACTAACAACAGACCCTTGTAAAACCAAGGAGACAACATAATTAATTCCCAAATTGCACAAGTTAGTCTTAAGTTTGTACAGATTCCAGTTTCGGATGGAATCCTAATTTATCAGACTTTATTTGTATATTTGTTTAGGTTTGTTGGTGATTCGAAATCTCATTTTGAGTTATTTTAATTTTTTTTTGTGAGTGGGGGGGCCTTCCTACATTTGGTTTTGTTGATCATTCGCATCATTCATTACATAATTATTATAAACTAGCTTTTACCCATGGCTCCGCCCACGTGTATGGCGGTAATCGCATTAAAAATTAGCCTATGTCTTTCTCCATTTCCCTAGGCTGTATCTCTGGCAAATTTTCCGACGATCGTTTCAGCGGTTTAGGCGTGAAAGCGTAATAGACAGACAGACAGAGTTACTTTCGCATTTATAATATTAGTAGGGAAGTAGGGATTACTGACAATACTAATTTGCTGACATCGTAAAGTACAGACTACGGACGCCAATATTCTAAAAACGAACTGTAAGAAGGGCTATGTTTGACGCGTCCCTGATGTATCTTCATCAGGCACGCGTCAAACATAGCCCTTCTTTCTTAGAGAACCTTTAAATCGAATAGGTAAAGCGGAACCAGTATTTTGGAACATTTATTTTGAACCAGAACCAAACTGGTAACTGTACCGGTACGGAACTGAAAAGAAGAATCGTTATAATTAAGATTCTAAATGAAGAACCGCAGCTCAAATTTTTACCGGTTTTCAATTGCTGCTATTACTAGGTACTTTGTGTACTTTCCAAGACGTGCCCCCAGACGATTATAAGCTACAAAAAATGCCTTTCGTTCGTATTATTACTACCATTCGTGTTGTTTACGATAGCTTTAACTTCCTTGCGCCCCTACCACAGCCGATAAAGATACCCCTGTTTACGGGTTGGTACGAACCCACGAACACAGGGCTACACACGCATCGCTTAAACTATTAGTTGCCAATTATTTTGAAACACGACACGGTAGTAACGTGACGCTACGTTACCGACTGAAGTGAAACACCCCGGGGCAGGATCGACTGAAACGACTGACAGTTAACAACATGCTTATCAAATTGACGACAGCTTCTTTGATATTTGATGGTTGGGTTACCAAGGTCAGAATATAATAATAATAATCTTTATTTCTCCATAAATTTATAGTACTTTGATCTAAAAATGGCTTAAGTTAGTGTTCCAGATAGAAAAACCCTAACTTCTAAACTAGGTTTATGTACCTGTATCTTAGAAGCTAGTGTCCCTTCAAAGTGATGTGCATATAGAAAATAGGACAGTATACGTTATACACAATAATCCATTCGGGCAAGTCCAAAAGAAACAAAAAATAAAAATAAAAATAGGATGAAAACAAAAAAAAACAAAAACATACAAGAATAAAAAAAAGAACATTTAATGAAAGTGTTGTGTATATCTCTAGTGTGTTTGTCTGGAGTTATGTGTGTGTGTGTGTGTTTGAGCGTGTGTGTATGTTTGTGAAAGAGTGTCAGTGACTGTGAGTGAAATATGAGTGAGTGTGCGAGCGTAAGCGAGAGTATAAATTTTTTCACAACATTTACAACTTTTCCTTTGAATGACTGGTAAAGGTTAAGGGCGAAGATTCTGTTTTCTTATTTGGCGTTTGCTGTCTTAATTAATATAAAATATCATTATGTCAGTTTTCCTCGAAGGGTTACCCACATTTCGCCAGATAGGTTAGAGTCCCGCGTAATATGGAGCAAGCCTATTGGCATCAATCGGGCACGAATGTGTTCGTCTGAAGTCTTTTTAGTTAATACGATCAAAGTTAATAATAACTCTAAATGAGTGCATCACAATTGCTTGTTTGTCTGAATGTTCGTTTGACCGACGAACAGTTGGTCTGAAACGTCAGATAGACTGTAACGTTTGCCCGAATGGTCGATTGACCGAAAAATAGGCTTGTTTTACATAAGAGCCTCGAACTTTTTAGGTAAAATAGTCTCAAGACTTGAAATGTCTTTTCATAATGAGATACTATATACTTAAAGATATACTACAAAGGAAAGTTTATCATCCATGAAATAAATGGTTTAAGACAGGAAAGGGCAAGTTTTTTTGGTCTGGATTCAGGCTATAAATTTCATCATTCCTTTTTCTTTGTACCAATATTATTATTTTTCTTTGGACAAACTAAAACCAATTTCCAGACACCATGTTTTTGTGCAGTAAACCAACGTTTTGTTTGTATCCAAGTCCTGTATATTTTTTGTAGGTACCACATCTCTGCTTACACTTTTAGAGATTATCTACACCTATGACGTATGTAAGTCTAAGAATAGACATACAAAAAAAGCCAATTATTGTCTGTCATTTCATTTTGTATTCATGCAACATCATGATGACTGTGCAATTATGTAGTTACAATGATTCCAAGTAGTTACTTACTCAATAATTACTGACTGATTTATAACATTGACAGAACCGGTAAGCCGGTTGGACAGACACACACACATAAAATGGCAATCGATCGCAACGCCTTGAATTTTGTCAACCATTTGCATTGCTTCATAGATTTAGAAAATTCGTCTGCGCAACAACGTATAATATCACAATGAATGTGGCAGAACTGTCAAAATTAAAAGCTTTGCGATTGATTTCAATTTTATGTATGTTACTAGTGTTATTTTACTAACAGACACTTTAATTTTATTTACCTTTTTGATTTTTTTATTGCTGAATGGTCCTGCTCTTAACCCATTTATGCCCGCTGTCCTCATTTGGGGGCATTTGCTTAAGTACCCACATTTTTCAATTTATTTTAGCTATGTGTTCTTTGAAGGCGAATTTGTAGTGTCAACGAGTGTAGCTTTCTAATAAAAATTGCAGTTTTGTGAGTTTATGTACAAAGTGGCCAAAAATAGTGATTTAATTTACTTCATTTGGTAAATTGGTGTTTAACCATAAGTAAGTCATAATATTTTATACTTACATTGAGTTTTATTATACATTTCCTGTATTTTTCATTAGGCCATAGTTTTAACTAGTACCGCATCACATTTTGTTGGGTATTTTCTTATATTTGACAACGAGCATAGGTAATTTAGTATGGTGTCCCCAAATGGGTCCAATGGGCTAATGGGTAAATTTTCTTTATTTTTTTTTGCAAGTTTTTTTGGCGTAAACTATGACTAAACGATCGTTTGATGTTGCAAATGAGTATCGAGGGTTGGAGGAAGCTTTCGAAAATACTTTGAATGAAGAGGTAGACCCTGATATCAGTTACGATATAGTGGCCATCCCTCCCGACACGAGTGTTCTGACGGATGAAGAAGAAGGCAATGAAGATGATGTCCAGCAAAATATTCTTCTACGTGATATACCAGGTCGAGTTGAAGTTTTTGAGGTCCGGAACATGAAGAAGAACAGAGCAGAATTTGATTACCGATTCGATACGGTGAATAAGATTTTATTCGTGCGATGGTTTGACAACAGTGTTTGCACCATGGGTCCAAACTATGACTGTTCATCCTTTGGGTAAGGTAAAAAGATGGAGCTCTGCGGGAGGAAGGAAGGTAGATGTGGACATCCCTTTTGTGTTCCAGAATTATAACAATGGCATGGGTGGAGTTGATCAAGCTGATCAATCAATCGCAGTATACTAGACAACAATACGAGGAAAAAATGGTGGTGGTTCTATTTACCTACATGCTCGATTTGGCTATGGCTAATGCTTGGTGTCTCCACGTCCTAGCCGCTGAAGATAAAATAGATCAGCTCCAGTTTCGCCGAAGTGTTGCCCGACTTTATTTGAGGAATATAACCACTGACAGACCGGATGGAAGACGCCGTAAACCTTCATCGATGGTGCCAAGTATGAGTCAAGACTGCGTTCGAAACTTCCCTCAGAAACTGATGAGCCAACTAGATTGCATAGTATGCCACATGAAAGCACGTTGGTAATGTAAAAAATGCTTTAAAACATTGTGCATCGAAAATGATGTTTTGAAAAATTCTACTCATAAGCGCCCATTGGCCCCATTTGAGGACGGTGTTTTTTTATATACAAGGGAGATATTTTTTTTTAGTTTTTTCTAATAATATGTCTTACTAACCTTTAATAGTTACGCCAATAAAGATTTTTTCAAAAAAATATCGTTATTTTGTATTTGGGTCTAAATGGGTTAACCTCGATCACGCCTGATGGATAGCGATTGATACGTTCTATGATAGAACGACCGTGCCCAGAAGTGGCAGTTCACTCTTGTTTTGAAGGAAGACAGGTTAAATGTGGAAGGGAACACAGACGCAGGTAGGGAGTGTAACACCTTGGCTGTGCGCATAATTAATGTGGAAAAGAAGCGCTGAGTACGGCTGGTCGGGATATAAACCAAGTGAGGATGCAGTGCGTTTGGTATTAAAAACTTTTTCCAAAAAAAAAACAACCGACTTCCAAAAAAACACTACAAAGTGAAAAATAACTTTAATTTCGGAAGTCGGTGTCTTTGGAGCTGTATTTGAATTTTTTGTCACCGCCTTCCGAAATTAAAGTTATTTTTCACTTTGTAGTGTTTTTTTGGAAGTCGGTTGTTTTTTTTTTTTGGAAAAAGTTTTTATTTTTCACTTTTTAGTGGTTCACATGTGCTTACCCCTTCACAGCGTACCGGCGTGATGTTATGTTATGAACTTGTGTAAACAATAGACAGACATGCGATTTCGGCAATCCCAGTCCATTTGCTATCATTTATTAAGGAGTTCCGTTGCCTATCTCCGAAGTTCTTCATCAGATCTTCACCAAATTGAAATGGGACCACTACGAGAAAGTACTCTTCGAAAAAATACCTAAATCGCTTTGTATGCCTATGAAATTTGAAGAGTTCTCTCTATTTCTCCAGGATTCCATCATCAGATCCTGACTTGATGATCATGGGACCACCTGGGAAGTATACCCTTTCAAACAAAAAAAAAACAAAATCCAAATCGGTCCAGCCATCTTCGAGTAATCGGGGAACATACATAAAAAAAAAAAAAGTTTCCGACGAATTGATAACCTCCTCCTTTTTGAAGTCGGTTAAAAATGTAGGATTAAATGTAGTCGTTTATCTAGATAATCCTCTTCAGACAGGCGGAGTTACTTTTACATTTATAAATCATCATGTATGTTTCCTAGAACATAACAAATTCAAAACTTCTTACCCGGTTTTTTGGGCGTTTGAAGTTAACATAATAACTGCAATTCAAATGGAGTCGTTAGCTATACACATCTAGTGGTTCAATAAATTAACCTCTCGCAAGTCAAGTGCACACCATGTGTTCCGATAACTATAGAATTTCTTTTGTGTCTGCTAATTAGACGCGCGACGGGTTAATAAGTACGACAATTGTTAATTAATCATGATAAGACTTCATTAAAAGCGTCTGCATACCTATGCCATAATTAGATGCGTTGGAAGACGATGTTGTTTTAATTTAAGAATACCGTGGAATTGTCTAGACAAGACTATAGTCAATTAGAAAAATACATATTACTAGCTTTAACCCGCGGCTCCGCCCGCGTGGATGTCGGTTATCACGTAAAAAGTAGTCTATGTCCATCTCCATATCCCAGGCTATATCTCTGACAAAATTCATGACGATCGGTTCAGCAATTTAGGCGTGAAAGCGTAACAGACAGAGTTACTTTCGCATTTATAATAATTAGTAGAGATTATGTGAAGTTAATTATGACAATAGTTTGAAAAGTGTTATCAAGCCCGACTACTGTGGAATGAGTTCCGGAATTTCATCTTTGTTCAAGTTGGCTTGGACAGAGTTGATGCGGAATACGTAAGAATGGGGATTGTGGCGCAGCCTGGTAGAGGCCTATGTCCAGCAGTGGACTGCGATAGGTTGAGTTGATTGATTTAGCGTCTATTTATATTCTTTGATTGTTTATACAGTGTTTCGTTGAATTCGAGATTGTTTTTTTCGGACCATATTTCAAGAATTAGAATGTCAATGGCTATAATAGTAGGGGGAGACCAAAGGAACGATGGATGGACTGTGTGAATGATGATAAATGATTAGACACGATGACTAATAGAGTAAAGTGAGGGAGAAAAATACATGTTGCGTCGAGGGTAGGAGAATGAAGATGATTTTAAAATACATGTTGCGTCGAGGGTAGGAGAATGAAGATGATTTTAAAATACATGTTGCGTCGAGGGTAGGAGAATGAAGATGATTTTAAAATACATATTGCGTCGAGGGTAGGAGAATGAAGATGATTTTAAAATACATGTTGCGTCGAGGGTAGGAGAATGAAGATGATTTTAAGACTTAGAATGAATGTATGTTTTCTCAAAACGAAAGATAACAACTAACAACTGACAGTTCTCGTTATCTGCCAGTGGGTTTTTTTTTAGGTTGGGAAATCATCAAATAACTTCTCCCGCTCTGGGTGGAGCAGGAGGGCGTGTCAGACATTTACTGACTAAAACCTACCTGTGTTCCTTCAGTTACCCGTGTGCCAGAGGCCAAGGTATCTCTTTCGAATAATCTCTTGCGGACCCCACCAATTGGTGCTGACATCTCTTTGAGGCGCGAGTGGAACACAACGCACCGTCGACCCGGGCTTGGTCCTTACCGGACAGCGAGCTACCCATTACTCGCCATCCGCAAGCCCGCGCCTACGGTGGCCGGGAATCAACCTGGGATTCCCGACCCCCAGGGCGTCTTGTGCAGTAAATAGGACCCAGCAAATAGGGCACATATACTGCCTTTCCCTCACGTGCGCAGCCTCCCTCTTGGTGAGCGTTACTGCTTCGCAGGAGGTGTAGGTAGACCTCTGCTTATCACCAACACATTTCGCCAGTTACGTTTATATCCCATTTCATAGGGCGCCCCCTATTGCCATAACCTGGCACAAATCCAGACTTCGGGCTGCTGTTGAGAAATTCCTGATGCAAAGACCTAATAACATTTTGCTCGACTGGGAAATCGAACCCCCGAACGCTGGTCAAATATTAGATATTTTAGGATTATCTGACGAGTAAATTTATTATTGATTGCGTCAAGAAATTTTCATCATCTTTAAATAAGTAATTTTGCAACAGCTAATATAATCCGTGTGAAAATCGAACGTCATATAAATATTTTCACAAATAGATTCAAATCGATCTTTGTTTACGAGTTTATATGCATTTATGTTTAAAATGAACTGTAAATAGAAATTCGTGTGCAGTTTATTACTTGTTGAATGAATTCTGTGTAGAACTTGACGGAGTAGATAGTTGAATTGTTATAAACAAAAGATAAGAAAGGTATAAAAGAGTAAAAAAAAGCAAAAATACTAAAATAAACACTTCGTACATAAAACGCTTCTAAATTCTTCAGGTTAGACAGTCCATTTCAGACGCACTGAATTAAACTCCACGTATCAATTTCGTTTGTTTTTTTTATTCACATAGTTCTTAGGTACTTACTAACACAAATATACAGAGTGGTAGGGATTCAGTACATGGTTCTGAATCCCTTGCGTTGATATTTTTTCCCATACATTTTAACCACGTACCTAGGTATTGGAATGTACTATGAAAGAGCCATATTTTTTAATATCCCACAAAAAATTCAGCTCAGTTGGATTCAGAATCACATACTTGAATCGATGGTAACAAGTTGCGCGTCGATGTCAAGCCACCCTGTATATGTCGCCAAGTCAATTTAAAACTATAATCCTGTGCAAATATCATCTCATTTACATTGAATGGCAAATATTACCACCGCATATTAAATAGTGTGTTTATTTGTTCAGTTGCTATGTGAGAAAGATAAAACTACTATTTCGGGTCCACAAAAAATAAGTCTTCATTATGCGGCAGATGTTCACACATCATTATTAAATTGATGAAGATAACATAAATTATCTCTTTTGCAATCTCATATTAGGGGCTTAACGAGGATATCTGAATTGGGCTGTTATAGAATAAATTTTTTATTGTCAAATTAGTGTATTTAGAACCTGAAAAAAAAATGTCAGATACTGTTTATTGTTTATTGTTAATTAAAACGGTAACACCAATTACATTAATTAACATAGAGATTGAATAGATAACAAACATATTACAAATACTAACATATAATAGAGGACAACCTAGCATACTTTCTCTCGCAAAACATCAAACACACACGCATGATTTTACTCCATTCATCAGCAAATAGATCACATTCAGGATAGGTGGTCAGGAGGGCGTTGAGCATCTTTAAAGTACGACATCGATACATCCTTGTTTGAGGGAAATTAAAGGTTCGAAACATTTTTTTTTTATTTGCTAGAGGAAAATATAAAACCAAAACAGGGCCGATTTCAAAACCATTTTATGCAGTATTGTGACGTTGTGTGTGTTTAGAATAAGCATGCTGAAGTGGCACTCGGCCGGCCATATTACCCGTAGAACCGATGACCGTTAGGGTAGACTTGTTCTTGAGTGGGACGGGAAATCGGAGAACGTAAGGTAGGACGCCCTCAGGTTAGGTGGAGCGAGGACCTTCGCAGGGTGCTGGTAACAGCTGGATGAGAGTTGCTGAAAATTGAGCTTAATGGTGCGATCGGAGAGGCCTATGTCCAGCAGTGGACTGCTGTAAGCTGATGATGATGATATTGAGGGAACGAAAAGAAAATCACAGGATACATCTATCATCCATCACCGACCTTTGAACCGAAGCGAGGACGCTAAGATCAGCAGTGGCAAAGCGGTCAGTCGATTAAACAATAGGGCCTTCTACCTAGAAACAACATAAAAACGTAATAGAATAATTATTTTCCCGGAAAAGGAGAAGTCTTTGTGGTAGACGATTGCTCAGCAGTAGTTTTGGAAAATACAGGTTGAAAAAGAAAAACACTTTATAATGTTCCCACATTTATGTACACGAGCTAAATTAATTTTGCTTTAATAAACGCAACTGTAATTAATCCGAATATGAATTATATATTAAACTTACACGGATTTCAGAGCAGTTGCATTTAATTAAGCAATTAAGTAGTTTGGAAAAAATGTGGGAAAATCGAACCTCATCAATACTTCCTAGTATATATCTGGGTATATTGTTATTATTGTGCTAAAGAAAGACATAATCACAGTCTATTCTCGTCATTATTATGTTTTTAGATATAATTTCCACTGACATTTTTTATTATATTGTTAATTGGCTTGATGCATCCGTGCCTCGGTAAGCACGGTAGGCCGTTGTTCTCGACTGTCATTCGTGGATCTTTTGCAGTCGTTACGGGTCGTCAGAATCGTGAGTTTTTTATAATAGTTTTCAGGCCAATGTCAGAGTTAGCCCATCTCCCATAATTTTGAAGCGTCTTTCATATTCATTCCGGAAATCAGGCGTTAGTGTGATTACTATTCTAGTATCAATGCAAAGTTCTTGGTTTTTAGTATCGTAGTGTTGTAAGGCTGGTTTTTACACGATTTATATTAGCTTCACTTGTATGTTTGTTTGTTTGTTTGTATGTAACCGACTCCTTTGAGCGCGACTTTGACCCACTTTAAACGGTCAGATTTCATTGAAACTTTGTAAACTTGTCGAGGACCGATGACAATTCAATAATTAAAAAAAAAATGAGAAAAAAAAATCACGTTTTTGTAGTTAGCAGAACTAGAAAATATAAAATAAATAATAGTTTAAAAAACTAAAAAACACGCTTTAAAAACCAAACTAAAAAAGGAGAAAATAATTAAATTCAATTAAAAAGCGTGGGGTGCTTGACATTAATTGATTATAAAAATAACTCAAAAAGCACCCCACCCTTTTTAATTGAATTAAATTATTTTCTCCTTTTTTAGTTTGGTTTTTAAAGCGTGTTTTTTTAGTTTTTTAAACTATTATTTTTTTAACCTGAAACCTTACTCACCAACTTACCCAGTGGTAGTTTTATGCATGAAACTAAATTTAACCTTCTAAATGGCGTGACTACATCAAAAAACAGGTGTGTGGAGTCACCACCCGGGCAAAAACGGACCGGACATGATGCAGAACCAATATTTTTAAAAACACATTACTTATAATTTCAGCCAGTTATTTTAGTGATGTCAAAACATGTGCGGTTCGTAATAGAAAATAGGTATGTCATAACATTTCCTGTGTTATATTTTTAATGTTGCCTATAATTAGTTGGTATTAGATCATGCAGTTTGATTTAGTAATCGATCATTTTATTTTAAATTGAAAACTTTACTTTTATACTTTTTTTTTTTTTTACTTAAGATTAATTATAGCCTAAATACAGAAAAATGTACTTACATTGCATATTTACCCTTAAGGTACGCTATATTAACTCAAGTTAGTACAAGTGTACGATAATGTTGTGATAGAGCGGAGTCTTCTAATACAGGCATTGTTGCTTAAAAGGAGGTTCCAAACACGTGTAAATGTATTGTAATTTTCTATTTGTCACAATAACTTTTTTGTATTTTTTGTATTTATTTGTGTTTATCCATAATTCTGTTTAACTCTGTCTATTTGTTACCTTATCACGTATCTTGACGGCTGAACGGATTTAGATGGTATATAGATAGAACGGACTGGGTTAGAATGCGCAATCGGCCTATAAATTTTCCCACTGCTGGGACACAGTCCTCCTATCTTCGAGTGAGAGTGGCCTATAATCTACCACGCAGGCGCAGTGCAGGTTGGTAGATGTCACATGTCATCGGATTTGTTTTCGGATGTACTGGTTTCTCCAAGATTTTTTCTACACCATTTTGAGATCATAATATACCTACTCCTAGTCAAACGCCTGTCTGGGTTCGAACCAAGACCTACAACTAAGTTGCGGCCGTCACCACTGAGCTACCATTGCTTCTACATGTACATAGGATACTTTAGATAAATCCCGGTTGTACTCGTACGTTTCCGTCGAATATTTTCCGAACCCCAAGCGAGCGAAAGCGCGGTCAAAAGTCATTTATAATAACGATCATTGACTAATTCCTTTGACTAGGGATACAAGGTCGTTTAAGCATAAAACAGACATAGCTTATCACACAGCATCTCGTCCACAAGCGTCCAATAACTCCTATCTGACTCCGGCTGGATTTTACACAGTACAGGATCCCAAGTAAGAACGACCGTCACCAATTTGATAACCAGGTGAAAATTATATTTTAACTAACAAAATATGTTTGTGAACATTTACCAAAAGGTCGTAAAAAAAACATGGCTATGATTAATTAAAATTATAAAAATCATATTTTTTATAATTTTAAGTTAAAATATAATTTTCACCTGGTTATCAAATTGGTGAAGGGCGTTCTTACTTGGATTACTATGTAAAATACACCTAGAGTCAGATAGGAGGTATCGGGCGCTTGTGGACGATATATTACTAATATTATAAATGTGAAAGTTTGTAAATTATATGTTTATTTGTATCTTTAGATTTTTGATAGTCAATCACGCAAAAACGGCCGAACGGATTCTAATGAAATTCGGCAAACAGATAGTTTGTAACCTGGATTAACACTAAGGATACTTTTTATTACGATAGTACGTACCCGTGGCATCATTTTCGATCTCCACGCGAGCGAAGCCGCTGGAAAAAGCTATTTTGTTATATTTCTTCATACCATATAGGTACAATACAGTAAAATTAATATCTACCATTAAACGAAATTCACCAGACCGATTTATAGACGTCCTAAGTTACATATACCTACACAATTGAACCTAGATCGATTGTCAGATTCACTGTCTATTGTACCCGTCAGGCCTTTCAAGCCTACCATGCGAATAATATTACTGAACCATATACTACATTATCTTTAAGATGGTATCGTATAAAGGAGATGTTCCAAAATGTATGGTGCCTGGGCCAGGTCCTTGTAGACTATACTTAAAAATAGGGAAATTCATTTAAGATAGTTCTAAACTATCCAATTACTTAAATAGGCTTGGTTTGCTGGTAAACACAAGAAATTACATTTGAAATTGCAACACAGAACAAAAACCCGTCATGGCGGTAAGCTGTAATTTTGATTCATTAATGACGTTTGACATGTTTATTTCTGTGGAGGTTGAAGCATAAGGTAAACAGATGGGAAAGAAACGGTATTAAATCCAAAAAAACGAAAGCGAGGTTGATAAAAAGAAACTCAAAACAAAACGAACACAATCACGACCGACGACGAGATGAAAGTGACTGAAACTGAAGTGACACTGTTGTGACAGATAACAGTTCTCTTTCTATGATCTATGGTTTACTGTCATTGTTTTTAAGCACAAGGTAACTAAATCGGTGAGACGCCATGTTGAAAGTCGATAAAAATAATTGACAAATATCAATTCACTACCACAACAGTATACATTTAATTGAATTATCTGTATTTTTCACGAATTCTACGGATTTTTCTCTTTTTTGCCCATTTTAAAACATCTCCTTTTACTAAGGAGTCGTGGCTAAATAACAACAGCAGCACGGGTCGATCGATCAGGTACCTATGCTGGTCGGCTCCTGAATGAGTGATCATTTTTGCATCTCAAGACCCTTCCTTGCCTCGGAAAGCACTTTAATTTGTTGATCCTGGCTTTCATTGGAGAATCTTTGACAGTCGTTACGGGTCGTCAAAAGACTGACATTCTGACAATCAGGCTTGTGGAGGTCAAACATCCAGTTTATAATATCAGCTAATAATGTTCACATTGCTAGAACACAAGTCTCCCCTTTTCGAGAGGGAGTGGGCTGTAATCTAGCACGCGGACCTAGTGCAGGTTGGTGGATGTGTAATGTCTTCGAATGACTGGTTCTAAGACATGCCAGTTTCCTCATGACAATTATTTTAAACAGTTTCTACATCATTAGAAGCACATAAAGTTTTTAGAGGTTCATTAATTTTAAAAATTCTATCATTAGAGTGTCTGCATGTTTTTTGAGAATCAGTTAAATATTTCTCGATATCATCCTGGAAAAAAGTAATTTTTATCACATGTTCGTAGTACGATAAATATGTAAAGTCACTTCTTTCATTATACTGCGGTATATCGCGAGCAGACTGGACTGCTTGTGTGTGAATCGCTGCTGCAAACACTTCGGTGTTGAGCGTGTAGCAGGAATTCGCATTGTAACTATATGACAGTGTAGGTTACGTTTACTAACATAAGGTTAAGAAATATTGTTACTAACAAATTTGAGTTATTTATTACTTGTTTTCTTTAAATATAAATAAAATAAATAAATGGTAAGTACAGACCTAAATCATTGACCGACATAATTAAAGAAAATTTAAAAGAAACCAATCAATTTAAAAAAAAGATAGCACCAGTAAGTCTTCTTCGATATTCTTTGATCTTTAAATATGAACCACGGTAACTTGTGTCTTTTTTTATAGGAGATAGCCCAAAAAGAACATTTTGCCAGCACAAATGGGTTGTGTTTCAGTTTTAGGGTTGAAATTATTTTTAATATTCGGAGCTCACCATCACTCAAGGCATTGTTAGTTAAATTCATATGTAATAGTATTAAGAGACACATTTGTCCTAAAATTACATATATTTGTCACACATTCATTTATTTATTCAAAAAATCTTACAATATTGTCAGATTGACGCCTGTCGGTTTTAATAAATAGGCCCCAGGAGGGAGAGAGAACAGTTTCGTGTCTACAAAAACCTATAGTAAAAACTTTTTACACAGTCAAGTCATATGAAATTTTACACTGCAAAATTTAAAGCCATATCATTATCTATCATGTACTTGTAAGCGTGTGCAAATGGCGGCAACGTTTTGAGCATGACCGTTATTGCTGAGTCACGGACGTGATGGATTTTCTATGAAATTACATTTCACAAACGACCACCCCTTCATGTACAGAAGTTGCTATAGCTAAGCAGATAGAATACTCTTTATTAACTACAGCATAAATGTTACAGATAAAAATTTAGACAATTTTTCAAGGGGGTACATAAAACATAAAACTATCTATACACAAAATGTAAATAAAATGAAAATATAAATACATACAAATATAATACACAACAAGTGCAGCGAACATAAAATTTAAGTTTAAGTGAACAGTGGTGCCGATTCTGTTGTACACCGAACTAAACTAACTAAATTATCACTAAAATTCCTTACTTTTGACTATGAGAATCTTAAAGCTATTCTGCAAAAAATAATCTCTAAACTAAAAAATAATTTTGACACAACTAAAATCGAATTTGACAATCGCGATTCCTGCAGGCTTAGCATGACGCTTTCTATTTCTACTCTACTGTAGAATAGAAATCGCTTGTCTACATTTCTCGGTGAAAAATTGCCAACTGTCTACACGGAAACGTCATTTTTGTCTAGTCTTCCGTCGACAAAACGCTTCTCTACGGCTGTCGTGCCAAGCCTGCAGGTGGTGTTTTTTTTCTTTTGGCTTCGCAACGTGGTACTTGTGTGCCCTACGCAATGATTTTTTTAAGAGCTGAATGTAGCGTGCGCAGGGGGGCAGCCTCGACGTTTTTTATATGGAATTTTTAACTTTTTGTTTGGAAAATAAAAAAAATATTACCTACATGTTGAGATTATGGGGCTTGCGAGTTTATTAAAGGGGGTCGAAATTATCATCATTTTTGCGATAGGACACACCATTTTCGAGATATAAACAAACGAAAAGAAAAAAAAGATCAGTACTGTTTTTGCACCTCAAGTTGAAGTGTTGGTGTGAATTTTAGTTCATGACCACTAGTTTTATTCCACACTTTTTTAATCGCGATTAAAATTAGTCAAATTTAGTTACAAAAACTAATATAGTCAAAATTTTTGGTGAAAAACGGCAAACTCAGAATAGCAAAATTACCATCTTCACTAAATTAATAATTCAGTGCAATCTTAGTGCTGTCAAACTAAAATATAGTTAAGTTGTGTCACTTTAGTCAATTTCAGAATAGGAAATCGTCGTTTGACAGGAATAAACTAAATTTTGGTGATTTTTAGTTTAGTTTAGAGAATTTTGTGACAACAGAATCGGCACCAGTGTTTTCTTAAACTTCAATTTTAGAAGGCGGGTGGAAACGCCCTGGTGTTTCCACTGCGTAGATCATCCTGACGACACGGTGGAGCATACGATGGAGGTCTGGCCGGCTTGGGCGTAGCACCGCCGTATCCTCGTGGGGGCGATCTCTCTCATCCGGCCCTGGCCCAGCCATGGTACGGAGCGAGAGTGCATGAGTAGCCGTCATCTCCTGCGAAGCAGTAATGCTCGCAAAGAGAGCGAGGCGGCACACGTGAGGGAGAGGCAGTATATGCGCCTACACCGCCCTAGTCACCGCAGGAGACGCCCTGGGCGTCGTGAATCACAGGCTAATTCCCGACCACCATAGGCGCGGGCTTGCGGATGCCGAGTAATGGGTAGCTTGCTATCCGGTAAGGACCAAGCCTGGGTCGATAGCGAGTTATGTTCCACGCGCGCCTCAAAGAGATGCTAGCACCAACTGTTGGGGTCCGCAAGGGCCGATGCCTGCCAGGGGTGTGGGTTGTTTGCCCCTGGCTCACAGGTAACTGAAGGAACACGGGTGGGTTTTAATCAGTAAAAGTCTGACACGAAGAGCGGGAGAAGTTAGGTATTTGATGATTTCCCACCAAACTGTGTTTTAAAAATGCCCAAAGATAGAGCACGCCTTATCGAACCGGGCAAGACATTCAAACCGTACTGCTTAAACTGTAAAAGATTTAACATAGAAACTGGTGGAATGTATCGGTGGCATCTCTAGTCTTAAGTTTTTCGATGACGACGATGATGAAGATATCTAAAAAGTGTGTCATAGAGGAACTTAAATCGTTCGTTTAAATAAAAAGGTGTTGTAGGAATGAACAGAATACTGTAGAGCTGAAATAAGAAATGAGAATTCGAGCGAAGTCTTATGGGAAGCCATTTATTGCCCTCTGTAGAAAATTCAGAAATGTGATCATATTTGCGCAGGCCAAATATAAATTTTGACGTCACTTAAGTATATCTAGTTAGGCCTCAGTGAGATCGAGATAACTGACATCAGCGTAGTCAAGGACAAGAAGTAAAGGAGATTGTGCAAGCGCAGTTTTACTGTCAGTTAAAATAAAGTTCCGCAATTGTCTCAGGATTTGGCAGATGCAAACATTTTACGACTTACGTGCGACAGCTGGGGACCCCAAGAAACATACTTGTCGATCCAAACCCCAAACTTCTTGATTTTCTCGCTTACTTGAATAGCTTGGCATAGCTTGCTATACACCCTTATTGTAACTTTTAACCTATATCTAGGTTGTTTTGGGTGATTGGCAACTGATTTAATTTATTAATGGGCACTTATTTGTTAATTTTGTTTAGAAATAAGTACCCAAAATCCATTTAAAAACATAAATTGTTTACTCTACTCTTTGTCGTTTTCGTGTCAATGAATAAATTGAGAGAGTATTGAAATAGACTTTAGCAACACTACAGTAAAAGGAAATAATGAATGAGACAGTGTCTAAAACCCAAAGCATCACCCAAAGGTCGACTGGTAGAAAATGCCTTTGGCATTAAGTCCGCCTCTGTCATTAAGTCCGCCTCTGTACATTTCTGTGCGTGAAGTATTAAATAAATAAATAAATAAAACCTTCTTTAAGCAGATCAGTGTGATTGCATTCGAAGTAGATGTCTATTTGCATAATGCAGAATTGCATATGTAAGCGGGCATGCCCTTTATGCCAGGAGGCTTTTATTTAGATTGTAAGTTTTGTTTACGTTTTATTTTATTTTTTTTTGTTTTAAATTTTTGATGGTAGGTATATTGGCGTGTGCTAGCTGACATATGGCAAATGTAATGTTTTTTTTAAGTGTTTCGTAATTTTAATTACCTATTATTGTATAGAATCAAGTTCTTCTAACTTAACAGACAGCTGTGCTGCTGGGGAGTTTGTTGCGCTACTTCTTCTTCCCAGCTAAAGCACTAGGAAGTGGTGAAGGGCGGGCGTTTTGGGGGACTGTCTTATGTAATTTTATTTTGACGTTCAAAAAGAGCTGACTCTCAGCCTAGTTTGAATAAATGATTTTTGATTTGATTGATTAGCATTGTCTCTTTATAAGTTTATTTTGAACATCTTTGGCATCGATATCTAAAGGAAAACATCGAATCGCCAACCACCTATTGATTTAGTATAGTGTAAAAAGTGCACAAATAATATTGACAATTACACACATAATAACACATGAAAAAAAGTGTTTATATCATTATATCAGACTCTAAGAAAGTGGAACGGACTTATGTAAAGTACAATCAACACTATTCTAAGTTTTAAAATAATAAGCATGTAAAAAAGTTGTTAGATTAAAATTGCTTAGGCATTTGTCTTATCCGGTTCTTAATAATTAATTAAAATATAGGTTATATTGTAATCAATTCCGGGACGAGTTCCTCTTAATATGGGATAAAATAAAAAAATTCCAACATTTTACGAGCAAGCGCGGTGATAAGTTTTTAAAAGTCTTGATCACCACGCTTTTTGCTTGCCATGGGGGTTCCCTTCCTATTATGGGGGGCGAGGTTCGTGTGGCCCACTCGGCAGTAGTAGACCGGCTGTATTGCTGACCCGCTTGACTGTAGGGGTTTCTGTTGCAGGTCGAGCTCGTCTATTGCTATCGGCAACAGTGGTAGGCGGATTGATCGGTCGCTTCAGGGTCGCGTCGACAGGTAACGTCGTAGCCGCGGGGGCGTTACAAAGAGTGCTTTGCCGGCGGCAGCGACAACCGTGGTCAGCGGGGGCAGCGGCAGACGAAGACACGGTGGAGACTACAGTAATTGCCGAGGTAGCAGTTTATTCCGCCGTGGTGATGAGAGGCATCAGGCGCAAGGGTGGTTATCAATGCTCATAATGTTTGGAGGCTCGGATTGAAGGCTTTCATGCCGTCATGAGAAAGCGAGCACCCTCCATATTGCACCATATCCGAGCAAGCTCCAACAGCATTCTGAAAGTAACAGCAGACCGGTTAGACGGTCCTTTTATTAGACATTGGATTGCACTCCACGTGTCTAATTGATTTTGTTTCTTTCTTTCTTCGTATTTCTATTGTATTGTGGTTTTACTAACTTAGTTCTTGGGTACTTACTAACACAAGTATGGATAACTGAATAATCTATATAAATAAAAAGAAAAGTCCTGACTGACTGACTGACTCATCAACGCCCAGCCCAAACCCTTGGACCTAGAAAGCTGGAATTTTGCACAAAGGTTAAGGAATAAGGAAAGATTTTTCGATATTCAACCCCTAAGGGAGTTAAATAGGGGATGAAAGTTCCGCGCGGGTGAAGCCGCTTTCAAACTCCGAAATAAAATGGTTATCTATTATTATATTATAAGCCTTGATCACCACGCTTGCTCAAGCCTTCATGTCTTCTCTGTTTGAGAAGGGGCCTTTGCCTGCAGAGGGCCATTAACAGGCTAGTATTATTATTGTCTCCTAGTATCAACCAAAACAATACATATTACGAGTCTGTTGTTTGGCCAATTTCACTTTGCCATCGTAACTGAGTTTGTTTGCAGTCAACCGAATTAATCGTGCAGTTTTTATGTAGTCCACCGAATGGGTTCATCAAACCATTTGTATACTATAAACATTAAAAGCGACTGCAATCATTTTGAATAGTTGAATTGCTCACCTAAATCATTGACTTATTAGTCGATCCGGACGAATTTACTCGCCTAGATCGGGCGAATACTCGCACGAAGTTAATTTATTTGGGGGTGAATCAACAAATCCTAAAATACGTATTGGGCAATTGGCACGTTTTGAATTTTATGCAAAACGGTAAGAGAAAAGGTCAGTGCAAGTACATGCCTCAAAGTGCATATAATCAAAACGTGCATAAAAAAGCAATAGGTATTTATGTATTTCAAGAGTTGTCGATTCGCCCACAAAAAAAAAATAACTTCTTGCGAGTCCCTATAGACAATAATATATATTATTTGGAATTATCGATTCACCCGATTCAGGAGATTAAATTCGTGCGAATTTACTAATAAACCGAATCGTCATTATGAAGCAGCCTGAAGTTGGAACAAACAGGCAAAGCGTCTGTCATGTCCAAAATGTGCCTCTGACGGACATGCCACGGTCATGACTGGTCATTTTCTGTTCGGTCCACGAATGCATAGGTTTACCTAACCCCTGTCACTCAAAGTCTGAACATGTAATTCTAACTGCTGTGATTGATTCACTAAAGTAACCAGAACCAATCATAATACTTACATATCATAATGATGTTAACACTGAATTTGATTTCCTGTGATTTAAACTAGCATCACGCCCATGCCTCGTACCGCAGCAATCTACTATTGTGGTGACACGTCAAAACATTGAGATTCCGGTTGTTTTATCTAAGTTAAATATACATAGCTTTTGCCAGCGGCTTTGCTCGAGTGGACGTCCAAAATCATATATTACGAAATACGTTCAGCCGTTTTCCGTGATTGAGTAGCAAATATACAAACTTTCACATTTCAAATATTAGTTGGATAGTCAGATTACCTTTGCACTAAGCCATCCGGAATAAATCCATTGTGTAGTTTAGAAAAACTAAGCGGTGACATAGACATACACAAAAATCGACTTTATTTTATAATGCACCCACTATGTTGGGTCAGTTTTCAATCTAACCGGATGCAGCTGAATACCAGTATTTTACACGGAGCGACTGCCTATCTGACCTCCACGACCCAGTTACTGGGAATACGATACTTTCGGGTTTGTGAAGTGCCGTAAAGACTGTCAAAGATAAAGAAGATGCAGAAATATATAGTCTCACCAAAATATTACAGATAGGTATGTGTAGCATTAGCCAGCGTGCCGCTTCGCTCTAGTTCACGAGAAAAGCGACAGAATAATGTAAATGACCGATCTCGTTAGATTTTCATGATCTACACAGAGTGTTCCGATCGTAAACCAGTCACAACTGTTACAGTTTGACGATAAATTTTATCCTCCTTCGAATTTGGTCCTCTACGATTGAAATGTGTATTCAGTAATATTTACTTTGATTGATCCTAGGGCCGCTACCTCTATTAGGTATACTATTATGACTTTTAAATCGTACCGTGTAATTTGAAATTAGAATCATTATTAAAGACTTGTTCCAACAAGAAAAAATACCATTGACCTTTTAACAAAAATGTTACATTAATGATTGATCCTAGGACCTGAACTAAATATGGGTATCATTACTTATTGATTGTACGTTGGTCAGGGAATTACATTCATGTATGTAGATAAAATTTTAAGACAATGTACGGTGTAACGTATAATAATTAGCAATGAGTAGGTAGGTATGTCAGAGAAAGGTAGGTATATAAGACCCCTCGGTGCCCCTCGAAAAGCATGGATCCCGGCTATCATTCGTGGATCTTTGACAGTAGATACGGGTCGTCAGAAGCCCGAAAGTGTGACAACCAGTCTTACCAAGGGGTATCTCATTACCTAGTATCTGGGCTGTCGAGGTCATATAGGCAGTCGCCTCATGAAAAATACTCGTATTCAGCTGCATCCGGTTAGACAGGAAGCTGACTCCAACATAGTTGGGAAAAATGCTAGACAGATGACGATGAGGCATGTCAGAGAAAGTCAGAAACTTGTGCCGATGGCCGAGAACTGACGAGGAATTCAGTATTGGATATATGGCAGACGGAGGAATGAGGGGCATTTTGTGAGAAAAGTTTTGAGTTTCAATGTAAATAATTAGATATAGAAGAAAGCCAAAGAAAGGATTGATGAACTGTCTGATATGGCTTGAACGGGATTGAGAACTGTATGGACGAATATAGACATCTGCGCTGACCCCGAACAAAGGCTAAGGGCAGGAGAGTGATGATATTTCTTTTCATAATTCTCTGAACATAAATAAAATATCAGTGATGCATTTTTTTAAAATATAATAAAAATAACGAATATTAATGACTGTAAGTTTTCAGCGCATCAATTTATATTATTCAGTGTATCTCACCGATATTTTGACGGCGCCTTTTAAAATATTATTATTGCTCAATGTAATCTTTTATATCACTCCAGGGTCGGCCATTAAAGGGTGTCGCGTTAAATTCGGAGACCGTTTAGGGGTTCAAGTAATTTTTAATTAACTCAAAAAGTGCCTCGTAGCTGAAATTAATGTAACATTTTTGCTGAAAGGTCAATGGTATTTTTTATTGTTGGGACAAGTCTTTAATTTCAAATTACAGGGAACGAATTTAGAGTTTGGAATGAATTTCATAATAGTATTCCTACATACCCGCTGGATGCAAGAAGCACAGAACCGGACGAACCGAAGTGCCGAAGGGAGCTTGGGGGAGTCCTTTGATCAGTAGTGGAACGCCTATCGGCTAAAAATATGATGAAAATACTTACGTACATGGAGGTAGTTTATTCTTACCTCGGAAAGCACGTAAAGCCATAGGTCCCGGCTACTATTTGTAAATATTTGACAGTCGTTACGGGTTGTCAGAAATCCGACAGTTACTCAGAACCTGGGTTGGGAGGACCGAAATCTGTATAGGCACTCGCTTCATATAAAATGGTATTTAGCTGCATTCAGTTAGACTGTAAGCCAAACCCAACATAGATGGGATAAGACGATGAGGTTACTTATCTTGGCTGAAAACTGACCGAAACTTGAATTGTTCAATCGTTGAGGTAATACATTTTGCATTTGAAATATAAACATTGGCCAATAACATTCAAATCAAATACGAAACTCAGTTACAATAACTTCATTGAAAATTTTCAGGAATTCGGAGAGAATTTATTCAGAAGTTATGTGGGTAGATATAAATAGCCTATATATAATGTAATAAGGAATGCATTGATTCAAGTTTTACAATACGTTTACGTAGGAAAGCTAAAATTAATTCTGCATTGAGTGATATCCGACATAAGGACGGCTCGTACTGCGAGAGAGAAGCGTAAATCAAGAAAGACTTCAATAAACTTAGAAAAAAAAATGCAACCGACTGCCAAGCTTTGGATAGGTATTAAAATTTTATGTCACCGCCTTCTGAAATAAAAGTTATTTTTCACTTTGTAGTGTTTTTTTTTTTATTTTTATTTTTTTACTTTTTAGTTTTAGTACCAACCCCACACTAATTCGAAATTTCATCATCCTTGGGGTCAAAACAATGCCTATTTATGCGATAGCAGCAATCGCGGTTGATTTGCTGTAATTTTTTGAAGAGTTCCGTTGTCTGTCTCTGAAACTCATCATCAGATCTACATGAAATTTTAATGGGACCATTTCGTAATAAACCCCTTACTCAAAAAAAAAAAAAATTACAAATCCGTTTATATAATTATGCTGGAATTATGCCCGAACATACATAATGGAAAAAAATATATATGTATATGTATAATATAAACATGTCGAATTGATAACCTCCTCCTTTTTAAAGTCGGTTATATAATTAATTAATTAATAATTAATTAATCAATTATGAATACAAATTAAATGACAATACCATCATAAAAACAACAGCCATAAAAGATCTGGGAATCACATTCGACCGAAAGCTCACCTTCCATGACCACATTGCCACGGTAGCTAAGGAATCCTATCAAAGATTGGGTTTTGTGCTGCGTAATTGCCGTGATTTTCGCTCCGCACATGCCATTAAAATTATATTTAATGCTCTCGTACGTAGCAAACTAGAATCTAGCTCCTGCGTGTGGAACCCATATGAAAGTACCTACGCCCTTTTATTAGAAAAGGTACAAAAAGCGTTCCTTCGGTTTCTCTACAAGCGTATACATGGCTATTATCCTCACCTCTATCCAACTAAATTTCTACTGGGATGCCTCGGATATAACTCGTTAGAGGTAAGACGAGCAAAAGACCAGCTCACCATAGCTTGTAAAACGCTCCGTGGCACTATTGACGCGCCTGATTTGCATGTGGTGCTGGCTCGTTTTTTTGTCCCAGACAACTACTGCCGCGGCAGAAAACATAGGCTGTTTGCTGTGCCTCCATGTCGCACCGTTGCACGTACTAAGTCCCCAGTACCACGTATTCTGGCCGCTCTTAATGATCTCTTGGACACTAACCCAACAAACGATCTGTTCGCGGACGAATGGACGAAGATTTTATCGGCATGTCAGAATTACTGTGAGGGGGATTTATGAAAGTGTTGTTAAGTTTTTTTACTTTGTCTTAATATTTGTATTATTTTCTCTTATGTGGAAATGTTATTTTTTTTTGTTTGTGCAACCTGTAATCTTTAATTTTTGTAATTGGTTTTAAACCGTTTTAATTAAAGAAATAAATAAATAAATAAAATAAATAAATAAAACTGTGTGTTTGTAACAACTTGGCTGAAAATTTTGTAGACATGTGAGTTTAGCGAAATGGGAAAAACGGAACTCTTATAAGTTTCATAATGTCAGTTTCTCCGGATGTTAACCAGCCCTTTAATACATATGCATAGACACTGTTTGCACTATTTACACGTTTTTGAAGACATCTATAATTAAGCGGATTTTGTGCTCTTTCAGAACAGTGAACGACACTGAACCGTCACGACGTTCTGGTGACGCTGAAACAGGTACACCTACTCGGCTCCAGTAGGTCGGTGACTCTGAATCGGGTGTACTCGGTGCTGAATCGCGTAAATTCGGTTCCAATTGTAAGACTTTTCACTTCAATCGTGTGATCATAAGCACACAACCTCTCTTTTTTACAGGCTTTATATTAGCTTCACTTGTATGTTTGTTTGTATGTAACCGACTCCTTTGAGCGCGATTTTGACCCACTTTAAACGGTCAGATTTCATTGAAACTTTGTAAACTTGTCGAGGACCGATGACAATTCAATAATTTAAAAAAAAATTGAGAAAAATAAAAACAACGATTTTGTAGTTAGCAGAACTAAAAAATAGAAAATAAATAATAGTTTAAAAAACTAAAAAACACGCTTTAAAAACCAAACTAAAAAAGGAGAAAATAATTTAATTCAATTAAAAAGCGTGGGGTGTTTGACATTAATTGATTATAAAAATACCTCAAAAAGCACCCCACGCTTTTTAATTGAATTAAATTATTATCTCCTTTTTTAGTTTGGTTTTTAAAGCGTGTTTTTTTAGTTTGGTTTTTAAAGCGTGTTTTTTAGTTTTTTTTTTACTATTATTTATATTCAGTTTCCTTAATATCGGTGCCATTCAAGGTGACTTGGGGAGTTTTAATCTAAGTAATATTAATTACTAGCGTTAGCCAGCGGCTTGGTCCGCGTGTAGGTCGGGAATTATGCCACGGGAACATACGTCCGGGGTAAAAAGTGGCAAATTTCATCCGAATCCGCCCGCCTGTTTTCGTGTGATTGAGTATCATACCTACAAACTTTTAAATTCATAATAATTTCTTTTAACTACTACTAATATTACCTACTATCGTACTAATATTATAAACTAGCTTCTGCCATCGGATTCGCCCGCGCGGATCTTTCATCCCCTATTTAACTCCCTTAAGGGTTGAATTTCGAAAAATCCTTCCTTATTCCTTATCTATGTTACCGCCCAAACCCGATTTCAGGCCAAACTGGTTTAATAAGCCGGGGCACGCCGATTAAATGGGTTAGGTTAGGTTAGGTTAGAACTGTGACCAAAAGCGCGCGAGCCGAGCGAGCGAAGCGAGCGGCGCCGCTGCAGCGGCCGGCGAGCGTTACTTCCAAAGGCTGTTAACGAAATGGCTAATTAAGCTAGTTGGCTGCGACATATCACGCGTAGGATAAGTCTGTTTGGCCTAGGACAAACTAGTTTGGCCTGAAATTGGGTTTGGCCGGTAACATCTACATTATAAAGGGAACCTCTGTGCAAAGCTTCAGCTTTCTAGGTCCAAGGGTTTGGGCTGGGCGTTGATGAGTCAGTCAGTCAGGACTTTTCTTTTTATTTGTATAGAAGACTATAGCTTCCGCCCGCGGCTTCGCCCGCATGGAAGTCGGAAATTATCCCGCGGGAACGTACTACCGGGTAAATAAGTGTCCTATGTGTTAATCTAGGTTATAATCTATCTGTGTGCCAAATTTCATCCAAATTCGTTCAGCCGTTTTTGCGTGATAGAGTAACAAACATCCATCCATCCATACTTACAAACTTTCGTGTTTATAATATTAAGTAAGGATAGATGTGAAAGTTTGGATGTTCGTTACTAGATCACGCAACAACAACAGAACGGATTTGGATGAAATTTGGCACACCGATAGTTCGTAACCCGGAATAACACATAGGATACTTTTATCCCGGTAGTCCGTTCCGCTGGGATAATTTTCGACCTCTACGAGGCGAAGCCGCTGGCAACACTTGTTTTAAATAAGAAAAGATTTCAAATTTAATAAAAATCTATTGGCAGTGGAGTAAAGAAGCTACATCCGTTGATAGTTATACGATTGTATAAGAGTTACTGTATACACGTACCGCGCTAGGAGATTTTAATCGTTTACATTTCGCGTATTTTCGACGCGAGTAAATTAAACAGTACCTATTGATTGTTATTTTCAACGTTTAAGTGGTGAAAATATTTATAATCAGACAATGTTTGCAGATCGTGCATACTAAAATGTGTAGACTACTAGACTCATACATACTTCAGCACATCGAGAAGGCACTATAATTATGACTTTCTTTGCAGATACCTATAATTTGTGATAGGCTTTCTCATTGGATACTTATCTTTATTTTTATGTGCTGTCCCTGTGACTCTCTTGTAGCTGATGTGCGACATGTCGTAAAAGATGTATTGTATTTGAAACATCGTTCTTGTCGCTACTATGACGACAAAAAGTAGCCTGAATTTTCACTTTAGAATATGAGCCATTATTATTTCGCAATAATGGCGAAACAAAACCACAACAAAATATTTATCTAGATTTCTTATACCATCCAAAATGAATTGGGAAAATTTCCTGTTTCTTTTTTTACCTGATTTGATTTTCTGATTTGATAGTGCGAACTTGCTTGCCTATGCGGTACGCTTCACAAAGATGCGTATTTACTTTTGTCCATAGGGCACTGACACATCTGTTTTAGGGTCATTGACACCGCTCACGGTATAAAACAGTGGTCTATTTAAGATAAGTAAATTTCTTGACTTTTACGAGACTAGTTCAAGCTGTTTTACTAAAGACTAGCTGAGCTCGCGGCTTCGCCAGCGTGGAAATTCGAAGTTATCCCACGGGAACGAGCTACGGGAGAAAATAGGTCCTGTCAACATCGGTCCAGCTATTTCGGAGATTAAATGGAAAAAACAGACGGACAATTTTTTTTTTGTTTTCTTTATAATAACCGTATAGGGTTACGTAACAGGCCTTTACTAAATTCATATAAATTTAGCATAACCCTGTTAGTTTGACATCACAAACAAACTTTATTTATTTGTATGCATGCAGTAGGTATGTTAGATAAGCCAGTGTTGTTACCCTCGGTGCTTTTAAATGCACTCAAAAACAGTAGCCAAAAATTACAGCTAACTTAGTACAAAAGTGAATAGAGATTGTCTAATTAAAACTGCACGCCCCACCACAAAAAATTATATACAAATACAAACACTTGAGATGTGTATGCAACCAGCAGTGGCGTGCAGTTTTAAACTAGACAATGTCTACCTACTTTCAGCACTACATAGTTTTTAGTATATACTGCAATACGCTGAATATATTCCAAACAAAGCAACACAATGTCAGCAAAATTCAGCTTTACGAACTAACTGAAACGGCCATGACAGAGTGCAACTATTTCGTTACTTTATTGTTCCGTGGAGCGTAAACTTTCAAGTGGTTTTTCACTGAAACAATGTTTCAATGTAATTGGTTCAGTAAGGGCTTGGGGGCTATATAAATTGATGAAACAAATAAATGACTTGTTAAAGTGTTGCTTAACTAACTTGCTAACTTAGATTGTAGTGAATTCTGCTAATATTATAAATGCGAAAGTTTGTATGTTTAGATGTTTGTTACTCAATCACGCAAAAACGGCTGAACGGATTTGGATTAAACTTAGCACACAGGTAGTTTAAAACCTGGATTAACACTTAAAGTACTTTTTATCCCGGTAGTTTGTTCCCGTGGGATAACTTTAAACCTCCACGCTGACGAAGCTGCGGGCAAAAACTAGTCTAAAATATAAATTCTCATCATCATAGAGGACAGTGGCAGTTGTGTGGAAATCAGTTGTCAATGGTCATGACTGATGCAGAGGTCTGAGGGAAATCTCGTTAGAAAAGTTTTAAGTATGAATGTGGATGGTTCAATGAAGAGACACAACGATAATGTTTTCCCATTGTTTGTCTTATTTGTTTTATTATATTTATGTGTATTTAAGTATGTTTATTTTTGGTTATATATAATTAAGTATTTATATCATATGTATGAGTATAATAATATTAGTACCTATATTTACTTATATTTGAATAAATATTCAAAACACGAGTAATTGCACCTACCACTGTTTGTCTCTTGCATCACCCAAAGGTCGACTGGTAGAAAATGCCTTTGGCATTAAGTCCGCCTCTGTACATTTCTGTGCGTGAAGTATAAAATAAATAAATAAAGAAATGGTAGATGCACAGTGTGCATGATGATAATATGGTAAGAAAGGGAGTGACTACCTAGATGACGATTATGGAAGAAAAAGTCATGTTGCGCTGAACCCAAATAAAGTGGGATAATGGCAGGTAAATAATAGTATTGGACAGCATTTAGTAAGATTCTTGACTAAATCTTTATCGATATTAAAAGGTGGCGTGGAAAGACAGCTATTGTTTTAATTATGCTAGCTTAAAGCAGAAAATAACGAAAAATAACAGCTGTAGGTAAGTTGTAAGTTGGAACCGCGGAACGCACTTTACTGTGTATTAATGATTGTATCACCAACATCATGAGGAAGCCGACATGTCCTGGAACAAGAAATCAAAGCCGAGTGACGGCCCCCAACCCGCACTGGGCCCGTGTTGTGGATTACGGCCAATCCATCACAGAGAGGAGACCTCAGAGAGTGTCCCAGCGGTGGGATGGCTAATTATGATTATACTGTCATAACTGGGCATAGAGCTTTATCAAATTCAGTCTACGGACTGTCAACTTCTGTCCGAGACTTAGACCGCGTTTTTTTTAAATGTTATTATATGCTTCTGTATTGCATCGCCCGCCCACGATATTATCAACTTCGTTCTTTCTAACTTATTTTTTTATTGACTGGTAGTTTCAGAGATTACGCCTACATACAAACTTACAAACTAACATTCCCCCTTATAATATTAGTATAAAATAGATTATTTTGCAGTAAAACTGTTATAAAACCCATCGCCAATCGCTGATAAACAAACCCAGCTTTACCCCACTAAGTATTTGTTGATCTTGGAGCGAGTTACAACTGATTGAAGGAGATTGATGTACCTACACACACACACATACAAGATCCTATAATACCCCTTGACACGTGAATGAATCAGTCTGTTACATTTTAAACATTATTTGTAAATGTTTTAGATAAATAAAATTAGGTAAAATATACAGACGCTGACCGCAAGCTAATGTGATGTTTTAAGACAGAGCTAGTTATATTGTTATGGCTAGTAGTGCCTGTACGAGCTATAAATATAATACAATATGTGAAAAAGTTTAATTGTCTAAGAAATGCCTACATTAAAATATGTATGACAGACACTCACGAGTCATAATCAAAAATGTAAATGTAATGTAAACGATCCTAACTCCCAAATTACGCTTGTATTTTCGGAGTCAGTGTTGGCCGAACACTGACTTGTTTTTTTTTTTTGGGTGTGAACTGTTGCCTGTGTGCCAGGGGCGACGGTATCTCTTTCGAACAACCCGCACCTCTAGCAGGCATCGGCCCTTGCGGACCCCACCAGTTGGTGCTGACATCTCTTTGAGGCGCGCGTGGAGTACTACGCGCCGTCGACTATTATCGCCATCCGCAAGCCCGCGCCTGCGGTAGTTGGGAATCAGCCTGGGATTCCCGACACCCAGGACGTCTCCTGCGGCGACTATAGGGCCGTGAGGGCGCGTATACTGCCTATTAGTACCTAGGTACTTAGGTCTTGTTTTTTTTTCCTTGTAAACCTAGGTTTACAAGGAAAAAAAAACAAGAATAAGGCACAAAGGAAACATGTTGCTGATGAACTCCACACTAGGTCGAACCTGTCTCGTGGATTCCACGTCCATTTACCTCCAGTGTCTAAATATAGGTAAATACTGAACACAAACAGATGTGCATTGATAATGTTTTGTTGATAAAGATAACACTTATAACGGTCCGCCTGATAAGGGTAATCCTAATGTGTTTTTTCCGTTTAACAGCTGTAACTAAGGCCTGATTCGTATTGATGGCACGCGAACAGAGAATATAAAAAAATTTGGACGTAGAAAAACTTTATCGCAAACACAAGTTGGGAGAGTCAATTAGTTTAATTTGACTGCTTTTGAACGCGCGTTGCAAAAAGTAAAACGCGCGGCTATCCGTATTGTAGGCATACTGTATGGTCTGTTGTAATACTTATAATCAACCTATGACGTTCCCACTGCTGGGACACAGGCGCCTCGCTATGAAAGGAAGATAGACGTAACCCATTAAGCGGGTCCAATGCGGGTTGGTCATATATGTCACATCACATGTCTTCGAATTTTTAGTTCTAGGACATGCCGGTTTCATCACGATGTTTTCTTCGCTGTTTTAAGTGCAGAAGTGATTCAATATTTACACACACGTACTAACACTTTAAGTATACGTTAAATACGATTGTACCTTATAGCTCTAAGCAGTCTATTAAAATGTTTGTACCCTAGTGGGAACCTGGGCTGGCGAACCTTAATACAGGTTACCATGTAACCTAGCTAGGACGCCTGATTCAATTATGTTACTTTATTTCTATTCGACTTAACCCTAAATTTTAAAAATTATTTTATTGTAACAGACTGTACCACACTTTTTTGAGAAAAAAATAATAAAAAAATAACACAAAGTAAAGAGCTTATCTGGTTTGGATCCCACGACCTACAACTCATAAGTATCGGCCACCCACCATTCAACTAAAGAATGAAATCATTTATGGAATTTCACACAGTCAAGATTGCACGTATCCATCAAGCTTCAGTCATTCAAAAAACATAAAAAGAAGAATCAGTGTCACTGTGAGTGAAACAACTTCTCCAGCTCAAGAAATCATTCGGAATTAAGGTTAAAGTAAATTAGAGACCGAAAAACACAAGCCCAAGTCACGCGTGCTCATTGGCCACATTGATGAATGGTACACCGCACGCGTCAATTTGTCACGTCGTTGATCGCATAAGGTGTTACAAATATGTTTCTAGCTGAAAGCGGTTTCTGAACGTGAACCTCTCAAAATCAATGCAATTAACGATGTAAAGATATTATTTTGATGGCTCAAGGAGGTTTTACTGTCATTATGATACCATAATCTCGAGCGAGAGGGTACGAAATATTTTAAAGAAATAGGAAAATTTTAATAAACCAATTTTTTTTAACAAAGCTGACTTTCCAAAAAACACTACAAAGTGAATAATAACTTTAATTTCGGAAGTCGGTATCTTTGGATATTGTATTTAAATTTTTTGTCACCGCCTGTAATTTTTCACTTTGTAGTGTTTTTTCCGGAAGTCGGTTGTTTTTTTTTGTTAAAGTTTAAATTTTTAACTTTTTATCTATAGTACCTACCCCACATCAATTCGAAATTACATCATCCTTGGGGTATCCTCAAAGTCAATCAAATCAAAACAATTCATATTTATGTTAGCAGCAATCGCGGTTGATTTGCTGTCATTTTTTTAAGAGTTCCGTTGTCTGTCTCCGAAACTCATCATCAGATCTATATGAAATTTAAATGGGACCATTTCGAAACAGACCCCTTGCGAAACAAAAAAGTATTTTGCAAATCCGAAAATGATGGTGTTATGCCCGAACATATATTATAATATATTTTTTAGTAAACATACCGAATTGATAACCTCCTCCTTTTTGAAGTTGATTAATAAAATCATAGCAGCCATTTTAAACTATAGCAGACCAGAAACTACCCACGACTTCGTTCGAATGAAATTTCTCGTTTTATCATAAAATATATCCTATAGCATCGCATAGCCCGGCCACGATGTGACTTCATTTTACTCTTAGCGTTCTTTATGACTTCTTTCTCTTTTACTCGGCTCCTTTGGGTCGCAGCGTGATGTAAATTATAGCTTACCACCTTCATCAAGACTTGGGCTTTTAAATGCAAGTTTTTTTTTTTTTCAAATCCTTCTGGAAGTTTCAGAGATTACCCCCTACACATAAACTTCCAACTAAACAAATTTTACATCTATTTATTGTTAGGATAGATTGCCTTTCTAAATTCGCTAAATCTACTTTTTGTGACTCCCAAATATTTTTTAAGCAACCCTTATTTTTCCCCTTCCTATACTGCTATCATAAATATACCAAACATAAATCAATTTCTCTACCTCAGAAAAACAGTAAAAAAATCTTACCGAAGCAGTAACAAACACTTCCTAGAATACACAAAATTTACAGCAAAATAAATCTATAAGATCGGGTAGGTACAGTCAGCAAAAGAGATAAGTAACCAGAGTCGTCAGATATATTTAGTTGAAGTTTAGTAAGAAACCGATGGATGTTTCCGGACGTGACTTACGACCCACACAGGCGCTTTACTTAGTGTAAAATATTTCATCATTACTGCTCTCGAATCGGTGAAAGAAAACATCGTGAGGAAACCAGCATGTTCAAGACCGAAAAACTCGTACACGTGACATCCATCAACCCGTACTGTCCCGGCGTGGTGGATTACGGCCCATTCCCCTAACAGAGAGGAGGTCTGTGTCCCAGCAATGGGAAAATTATAGGCTGATTATGCAAAACAGATAATTTACTAGATTAAATTTTATTCGAAAACATCCATAATGCTAAACAGTTCATTTATCAAGCTATATTTAATTTAAAAACATTCAACCGTTTCTTTGTAAACGTCATCTACCTACATCCGATGACCCTGGTTACTTATCTCTTTTCATGACTGTACACAAAAAAATCGTTTATGAAAAAGCGTTCCTTCGTTCCTGAAAGTTATAACTTCGGCAAAGATCGGGTCTATCCGTCTTCTATAAATGCTTTTGACGCACTATAAATTTTGCTAACGTAGTCGTTTGACTACTACTGAAATAATATTCACAAAAAAACTCACTTTGGAAACTAATTTGCGCTAAGAGCCAATTTTCCTACATGAATAGGACTCGTTAGATGAAAATTGTGACGAGATTTCGTAAAACATAATATTAGTAGAGGCCATGTCGTTTTTCAGGACCGAGTATACATTTTTATGGCTCTAGGTAAGCGGTGAAATGTCGGAAGAAATAACCGTTTATCAGTCTGTTCGCGATTCGATTTTGGCTTGCGAAAATGGCGAACTTGAACTTGAAATATTAATGGACCGTTTCGTAAATAGGAATGGAGAAACACGTCACTTGTGCCCTTGGAAACGGTTTTTGCTGTGCCCGAATGTAGGGTACATTAATCTGGGCATAGTAAAAACTGGATCGTTTAATCCGTAATGTACGCATAGATTTTAATTGTACAGTCACAGCCAGAATATGTTCCTCACCATAAATGCTACTTTTAGCTGTTCATTGCACGATAGAATATGCTTTACCGACTCACCATTATTTTAAACCAGTTGCCCCGGCGAACTTCGTACCGCCTCAGAATCAATTAATGTTGTGTTAACCTATTTGCAAAACATCTTTACTCATTTCGCATGATCTCCTACAAAGTTACGACAACCTAATACTTCGAAGGCACAGAGCGTTTTCTAACTGACACACCTACGTTAGGTCCTACCTAGTAATGACAACCTGGTACTTCGAAGCCATAAAGCATTTTCTAGCTGACACACCTATGTTAGTTCCTACCGAGTTATGAGAACCTGGTACTTCGAAGGCATAAAGCGTTTTCTAGCTGACACATTGTTAGGTGAGAGCTCCTACTTATGTCACGTCACACGGGAACGCGGTCGAACGGGATAAAAAAAAGTTTCCTATGTCCATCTCCTGGTTCTAAGCTACCTCCCCACCAATTTCCAGCCAAATCGATTCAGCCGTTCTTGATTTATAAATAGTGTAACTAACACGACTTTCTTTTATATATGTATATAGATTGCGTCGTAATAATTCAATTCCACAGAATGACATTCAGCCATCTTCTTTACATGACAGACCGAATTAAAAATGTGACACTGACAGATTCTGGCAATGATTTTTTGTTGATATTTCATAAAATGGCCAGGCCAAATAGGTTTTAGGTTGATGTCACCTCAACATGGGTTAACAGTGTATGCTATTTTGATCTTTGAAATTAAGTAATTAATTATAGTTTGCAATGCACTAGTTTGCTCAGTGCCTTAACTTCGAAAGGTATAATGTGTCCTGACTTGATAATAAAGGAATGAATTGAAAACTGACAAGACACATGTGTACGACTTGACTTTATGACCTAGGTATAAAATAAATAATAGATTAAAAAACAAAAAACATGCTTTAAAAACCAAACTAAAAAAGTAGAAAATAATTTAATTCAATTAAAAAGCGTGGGGTGCTTGACATTAATTCATTATAAAAAACCTCAAAAAGCACCCCACGCTTTTTAATTGAATAAAATGATTTTCTACTTTTTCAGTTTGGTTTTGTCGTGTTTTTTAGTTATTAAACTATTTTTTATTTTCAATATTTTAGTTCTGTTAACTACAAAAGCGTGATTTTTTCAGTTTTTTTTTCCGTTATTTTTTTCTATTTTTCTATATTTTTTTAAAATTATTGAATTGTCATCGGTCCTCGATAAGTTTACAAAGTTTAAATGAAATCTGACCGTTTAAAGTGGGTCAAAATCGCGCCCTAAGGAGTCGGTTACAAACATACAAAGAAACATACAAGTGAAGCTAATATAAAGCGTGTAATAAACATATGGATAGTTTAGTTTTCTACTAACCATTAAGATTTTATTGATTTGAATCTACTATTCTATTCTTAATATTTTCCTAATTACTGTTTTGTTTTATTTATTTTAGTTCGTTGCAAAAAGCAGTTGCTCAGTTTAAAAAAAAAGATAAAGGCAAAGTCTCTCCTTAATTGCATTTTTATTAAAATTTATTATGACATCGTTACTTTGGTAACAAGATTTAATTAAAATATATTTTAGATACATTTCAGAATCGAAAATAATGAGTTTAAATGATCTTGTAAAACTAATTGTTAGATGCTCATTAATTTATCATAATTACTACTTACAGAGTTAAGGTAAATTTTTTGATTTTTTATATTTGTTACAAAGCTTGATTGCCTCAAAATGAAATATATATAGGGTCGAAGCCCTAAATATATTTTTGTTAATTTTTTATTCGTCAAAAATGACATTAAATAGTATAACGAAATGACCAAACATGGAGCAATTGACACGCTTAGTAAACGAGATAATAGTACTAATGACTTCAGTCCCTTAACCTTAAACAAGCTAAATAGAGTAATATAGATAAAGGTAATATTTTGTTTGTCAGTCGTGTTTTGGATATCATGGGACATACGGATATATTTCCGGAATGAGTCAGATAACACATTGGATGAAATTTTTCGTGAATGATAACAGAATAAGGAAATGCGTTAAAAATGTCATATCGTTTGGTTTTTGGTTAATTAATGGATTTTTCTTTTAGTTTTTGTGATCACCGTCCAATCTTCTTGTACACACGGCTACACATCAAGCTATACATTTCCAGTATAAGCTGATCTCACATTGTATAGGATTTCCGTAGAGTGCGAGATCAGCGTAAACTGGAAATGTATAGCTTGATGTGTAGCCGTGTGTACAAATATCATCTGCCTAGCCTTTTCCCAACTATGTTGGGGTCGGCTTCCAGTCTAACTGGATGCATCTTAATACGAGTATTTTACATGGAGCGACTGTCTATCTGACCTCCACAACCCAGTTATGTACTGGGTAATACGATACTCCGTGGTAAGACTGGATGTCGGACTTTCTGACGACCGGTAACGACTGATAAAGATCCACAAATGACAACCGGGACCATCGGCATAGTGTGCTTTCCAAGAAGGGGTCTTGGTATGTAAAGATGGTCACCCATCCACGGACCAACCACGACAAGCATAGCTTAACCTGATTGACCGACCCTTCTTGTACAATCTGATTACTTGTTAATTAGGTATTAAATTAAATGAGTAACCAACTGATTATACAAATAAACACAAAAAGTCCTTTTGTGTTTTGGTCACTGTTGGGCATCGATGTACTCGTCCATATCGCAAAATTCTTTTGAATTTTCTTTCGAGGTTATCACAAGTTTTCAGGTTCAAGACGGTATATTACAGAGGTTATTGCTCTGGTACTATTGTCACCGGTCACAATCAAAGATTTAAAAATGCACTTGTTTTAACATTTAGACAATAATTGTTCTGTCTTGGATGGCCAAAACTGTTTTGTTTCTACAGCGGACAATGTCTTTATAAAGTCAAAGTCGAAACATTTATTTCAAATGGCGACATAAAGGGCACATTTGAACGTCAACATTTACATTCAAATAGAATTGATTCTAGTCGCCCCTTCCAAAAGGTAGATTCGTATGGAGAAGAATGGGTAAGAAACTAAACCGTTGCTCTTTTAAAATGTAAAAAAAAAAAAACAAATAAAACGTTTTTTTTTTGGGTGGGTAATCATCAAATATATCTTCTCCCGCTCTGGGTGGACAGACTTTAACGGACTAAAACCCACCCGTGTTCCCCAGTTGCCTGTGTGCCAGGGGGCTAATGTGTTATAGTCTTGATATTTTTATTTCGTATTTTTATCTTCCATAGTTTCGGGATTTTATTTAGGTTTCACATTATCTATTGTTTGAAAATTGGCTGCAATTAATAACTGGTCGGTCAACCTTGGAATAGTGAGATTAGAAACAATAAAAACATTCAATAAGCTGAGACAACGAAAAATTATTTCAAGAATAGGTATTGTTTTGATAGAATATTATATCGAATGCGTACACAGATAACATTATCGAGCTATATACTCGTACAGGCTGAATTTAAATTAGTTAGCAAAACTCGTTAGCGATTTAAACTTAAAAACCAAATAATATTTTTTTTGGGTTAATGACTGCACGTAGTCTTAGTTTATTTACTAAAAGTATATATCGATATCTACACACGATAAAATAATAAAAACACAGATTTTATCAACTCATAGTTCGAGTGAAAAAATGAGTCCTACGATGCAAAGGAAGCAACATCCAGACTAATATTGCGGTTTAAATTAATGTGTGATTTTATGTGACCCTGTATTTTCAGTTTAAGGTGATTATATTTTAATTTAATTAATCATCAAAAGTACTTAATAATTAAAACTACGATATACAAAATAAATACAAAAAACAAAAGGACACTTAGGCGTCGAAGTATTCCTCCGCATCGCTGTCATCAGGAAACGTGCCCAGAAGACTGGCAGCATTGCCACGTTGAATGGCAATGCTAATTCTTTGCCCAAAGAACGACTATATATTATAACGGTGATTATATTAAGTTGAATCTAATCCACATTTTTCCCATACAAATTTCGGGAGTGTATTACTCCACTGCTCGACAATGTACATAAAAAATTAAACATGGTATGGTTTTGTCTCATTATTAATATTGTCTGTACGGAAACACAATACTAAAAAAAAGCCATTAAAAAGTTACGAGCCAACAAAGATTCGTTTTTCTTGCTAATTTTAACCTAACTTTGGGTGTGTTTAAGTGCTAAAAGATGTGTAAAATCTCCAAAACCAAGTCGGTACCGACAAAGCTCAAATATCGAAAAGTTAATTAAACTTTATTTGTCATTGATTTGTGTTACTATAGATGATCCTGCATCTCACTCAATAACTTTGTGCATGTAGACTAGCGTCTAACTGCTCTTCCCTGATACTACCTCTGTCGGACACGATGCCTGGTGAGACAGCATGCATTTTAGCCAGACCCACCAGTGAGTTCGAGCCCGCGACTAGATTCCCCTTAAAAGCTTTGGGTACAGTGAGAGGTCCGCTTATACTGGAAATATATACATAATAGTTTGCCAAACTTAAGTGGCAGTGGGCAGGGGGCATTGCTTGCAAAACAGATGGCCGATGGGGCCGAAAGGTTCTGGAGTGGCGACCGCGTTCTGGAAGACTTAGCGTTAGAAGGTGTCCCACAAGGTGGACCACCTGACCTGGTGAAGGCTGCTGGAATCCGCTGGATGCGAAAAGCACAGAACCGGTGGAAGTGGCTGTGCTTGGGGGAGGAAATGATGATGATGATGATGATATCGCTTGATACTTGTGTATTCTAGTACAGGCACAATAAAAATCAACATTAGCTTTAGTAGATAGATAAGATTTCAATCCCAAATCTCTATAGCAACATACAATATCTATATATCTACGTTTCTAATAAATCATTCTACTTATCTTGAGTCAACGATAAAAATACAATAAATTACTGCAAAATACGAGTACTCTTAACTCAAGTTTTCATTTAGTCTATAAAAAATGTCGCGTAATTTTACTACCTTATATTCCTGGAGGAGTAATTTCTTTTTTACTGCTTGAGTATTATTACTAGAGATAGTAGAATTTTATCGGAGGACTTACGACTTGGCAGATAATTTTCATAATTTTTTTGAACATACGCATCGAGAATTTTTTTTAGTGTTAAAGTATTGCCAGTGAATTTAATTTGACCGATGTCGAAAATTCAGGGGTGGTCCCTTTTTTAACTTTCCCTGTGTAGTTTTTTAGGTAGCCAGCTCAGCACTGTTATTTACATAACAAGTAGTATTATGCGAATGTGTATGCGGTAGGTTCCACAGCCAAAAATAAATTAAATTATTTTTTTTTACAAATCAGAAACCAAATCAAATCAAAAGTCATTTATACAAACTAGGCTAAGAGTCAGCACTTTTTAAACGTTAAAACTACATAAGACAGTCTTGCAAAACGCCTGCCCTTCACCACTCCCTAATGCTTTGGTTGGGAAGAAGTGGCGGAGAAAAGTCCCCAGCACAACCAACCGACTTCGATATCGGAAGTCTGTTGTTTTTTTTTTACATTTTTTTTATTCTTTGTCAAATACGTTTCAATGAATCAACTTAGACAAGACAGTTCACTGCTGAACACAGTTTTTTGGCGAGTTAAGCTTCAACACCAGAGGGGCAATTCTCGTAATTTTAAGAACGTTCACAGTCTGACCTCAGTCTCAATCTGTCAAAAATCCCTTGTGTTTCCTTACATTTTTGACACGTTTTTGACAGTTGATTGTCGCCAAGATGTGACTGCGACTAGATTATGAACATTTTACTTACGAGAATTGGCCTTCTGGTTTCTCACCGTACATCCAGCCTGCCTCAGCTACCCTTTTAAAGTCGTCAATTCATCTAGCAGGTAGGTGTCTAATCTGGGCTTGCCGATTCCCAGTCACCACTTAACAAAACCGCTGCAACTTCAGCTTGCTAAAAGTTACTTCAATATTACTTGTTCATCAAACAGAAACGTTTACTATCTCTTCTTAAAATGACGTCATACAACTGAAGCGGTATTCTAAAGTTCGTTTTGAAAACTAGATAATAATCTGTCATTCTTTTGAGTTCGCTTTTTAATAGAGGAGTTTGACATGAGCTTGACATTACACCTGTCAAATTATCATCATCATCTTCCTAGCCTTTTTCCAAACTTTGTTGGGGTCAGCTTCTAGTCTAACCGGATGCGACTGAGTACAAGTATTTTACATGGAGCGACTGTCTATCTATACTCCACAATTCAGTTACTGGTTAAGACGGTACGTAAGACTGGTTGTCAGAGTTTCGGGCTTCTGACGACCCGTAACGACTGTCAAAGATACAAGAATGATAGCCGGGACGAACTAAATTAGTATCAGAGTTTAAAAAACGAACTTTAAGTTCGTAACACTATTGTATAGTCTTTTGAAAAAGCATAATTAATTTCATGATCGACGACAATAAAAATAAATAATCAGAATATTTCACTAATCATAGTCCACAGAGACTGCCATGTATGTATAAATCATTTCATCAACGTTGCGTGTTCACAGTTTAATTCAAATTCATTGGTCTGATATATTAATTTTTCATGTTAATAGAATTCCGTGCTCCATATGGAAAAACAAAATTTGATAATGTTGAGCTGGCTTTGTAGGTTAACAATCAATTAAAATACATTGATATGGTATTCATGTCAAAATAGAGAAAGAGTATTGTTTACTCTAAAACAGATTCAAAAGTACAAAAGACGTTCGTGTAGTTTTTTTTTATTGTGGGTGGGAAATCATCAAATAACTTCACCCGTTCTGGGTGGAGCAGGAGCGCGTGTCAGACTTTTACACGGTCGTATAGCTTACAACAATCTTCCTTACAGACAACCTATTGATAAAATTCCGAATAATCTAACAACCGGTCTTAGTAAGAAGTATAGTGCTACCCAGTAACTATGATATGGTGTAGGCCAAATAGGAAGTCTCTCCATGTAAATATATATGCATATAGTGCAAATAGTGTATGTGCGAATAGATGCAGTGTACGACTAAACGCCGACAGACTGAACACCGACAAGACTTTACTTCGACGGGACTTTTCGCCGACAGGATACTTCGTCGACATGGCTTATCAGGTAGGTAATAGGTTAGGTAAGGTTACAATTGCGACAAACCGCGCGCGAGCCGAGCAAGCGTAGCGAGCGGTGCCGCGGCAGCGGCCGGCGAGCGCTACTTCCATGTTAGTGACCCCGAAAAGTCAAATGTCAAACAGATTTCAAACTCCTTTACTAGAAATGTAAGATTAGTATCCAGTTTAAAAAAAAAGTTCTTTGGAATACCGCTTCAGTTTTATGACGTCATTATAAGAAGACAAAGTAAACGTTTATTTTTGATGAACAAGTAGTATTCAGTTGCATCTGATTAAACTGGAAGCTGACTCATACATAGTTGGGAAAATGATAGACAGATGAAGAAGCATTGTATGAAATCGATATATCATCATGATTATTCGTTTTATACGTTATTAGTGTAATGCTAGTTTTGTCTGATATCCCCTCATATTGATTAAATTTATTGATAGTATGTACAACAGCTCTATAATTCGCTCCAATTCTTCAATCAAAGATAAAGCATGATCAGTCTTCGCTTTGGAATATGATTTCAATAGTTTCAATCAAAGGTAATTGAAATGCAGTTGACTCGAAGTTGATTTCAGACGCTTCACTTGAATGAAGCGTTCATTTTTATTTCGATCTACGTTCACACAAAATTATATAGGAATGAACGTTCACCTGCTCAATTCATTTAATTTTTCGATAATTCTGAGCAGATACCGAATATCGAAATCCAACTTCATTGGATTAAGTATACTTTGATTCATATTCTGTTCAGACGTTTCACTTCCAGTGAAAGACACTGAATGAAAGACCAAAAAGTGGATCTTCAGAAATCAGCTATAAGGCTCTCGCAGACAGGTGCAACGTGACTCTACTAACTATTACATTTTTATGCAAACTTAATTGAAATTGATGTTGCAGAGTTGAGTTTTGCTGTCCCGTCACGCTGGTCTGCAAGAGCCTTTGCGTCTAACATTGCAAACCAAGTGACACTGCCCTGCGGGAATCCCTGAACTTTACAGTGAAGAAAACATTATATTTAAAAGCAGATTCTGAAGCCGGTGGTTTGATTTGGGTTGGTATTGTTTGGCATCAGCTCTGAATTTTGAAAACTGATTTCATACATGGAATGCTTCTGAAAGACTGTTAGTGAAACTGAGAGATTTAATAATTTTCCCATCATTTTTTACTAATTGTTGCGTCAGAAAAGACGAACAGAGAAAATTAAAACTGAGACAAATTCTCTTTTTCAACATCGGAAATATCGGTAACATGAAATCATACATTGGTCGCTCACTTATGATGGTTCAAAAAGTTCAAATAAAGTTATGCTATTATAAAAATTATACAGAACCTTAATCGTACCTATGCTCAGAAGTCAAATGTTCCAAACATTAACGCGTTCTGTTATTTATAATGAAAATGACTGATTTTGTTTCGATAATACAAGCAAACGGTGATTTAATATCGCTATTGCATGTTCACTATTGTCGTTTGGTCAACGCATAATTTAGTTGGTACTTTCACAAAAACTTCTCATTGTAATTACTGCTCTGGTTGGTCGATATTTAGTTTCTTATTTGCGAAAATTCAGGGTGTTTACTTCTGTAGTCTCATTTGAGTTCAGATTGTCCTGAACAATAATGGAACCATCACTCCTGTGCGAGGATTCCGGTAAATGCCTCCACATTGAGGAGCAACCTGGTTGAAAAATAAATAATAGTTTAAAAAACTAAAAAACACGCTTTAAAAACCGAACTAAAAAAGGAGAAAATAATTTAATTCAATTACAAAGAGTGGGATTAAGTGATTATAAAAATACCTCAAAAAACACCCCACGCTTTTTAATTGAATTCAATTATGTTCTCCTTTTTTAGTTTGGTTTTTAAAGCGTGTTTTTTAGTTTTTTAAACTATTATTTATTTTCTATTTTTTTGTTCTGCTAACTACAAAAACGTGATTTTTTATTGATTTTTTCCTTTTTTTTTTCATTTTTCTCTTTTTTTTTTCAATTATTAAATAGTCATCGGTCCTCGATAAGTTTACAAAGTTTCAATGAAATCTGACCGTTTAAAGTGGGTCAAAATAGCATCCAAAGGAGTCGGTAACGAACAAACAAACATATAAGTGAAGCTAATATAAAGCTTGTAATCATTGAATGAGTCGGCCACCATCATCATCATCATCATCATCATCTGCCCAGTTGGGTTCGGCTTCCAGTCTAACTGGAGGCAGCTGAATACCAGTATTTTACATCGATCGACTGCCTATCTGACTTCCACAACCCAGTGTCTGAGAAACACGATACCCGTTGGTGAGGCTGGTTGTCAGACTTTCGGGTGTCTGACGACCCGTAAAGACTATCAATGATCTACAAATGGCAGCCGGGTCCAACGGCTTAACTTGCTTTCCGAGGCACGGAGGGGTCAAGACGTGCCACCAGAGGAAGAAAACCATACCTTACGACCTGTCCAACTGCAGTAAGCTGGGCTACCACGCTTGACTCTGAACGGCTTCAGTCTTGACCTACACGAAATTCACCTTTTATAACACAAACATTATAGGGACATTATAGGCTTATTAATACTGACTAATGGGTGACCACTAGGTCGCACATTGGTCAAAATTCGACCATTTTTTTTTTCTAATGCAATATATTCATCATTTCATAATGAGCCTATAATGTTCCGACTGCTGCCTCCTTTCTGTGAGAGGGAGTGCGCCGTAATCCACCAGGCGGGCCCAGTGCGGGTTGGTAGTTGTCACATGTCTTCGAGTTTTTGGTTCTAGGACATGCCGGTTTCCTCACGATGTTTTCCTTCACCGTTTTGAGAGCAGTGGTGATGAAATATTTTACACAAAGTAAAGCGCCTGTCTGGGATCGAACCTACGACCTACATCTCGTAAGTCTATGCATTATAGTACCTATATTATAAAATAAGCTCACAGAATTAGCAAGCTGAAGTGGCAATGGGCCGGCCATATTAGTCGTAGAACCGATGACCGGTGTGGTAGACGTGTTCTTGAGCGGAGACCGCGAATCGGAAAACGTAAAGTAGGACGCCCTCAAGCTAGGTGGAGTGACGATCTTCGCAGGGTTACTGGTAGCAACTGGATGCGAGTTGCCGAGAATCGAGTTAAATGGCGTGAAATTGGAGAGGCCTATGTCCAGCAGTGGACTGCTGTAGGCTGATGATGATTATAAAATATTATAGCTTTCTGCACTCCTTCTCGATTTAACTTTAATTCGTAAAAGGGCGTAAAATATTTTTGCTTCATATATGTATAATTAAATCAAAATCAAATCAAAAGTCATTTATTCAAACTAGGCTGAGAGTCAGCTCTTTTGGAACGTCAAAATTACATAAGACCGTCCTTCCAAAACGCCCGCCCTTCACCACTTCCTAGTGCTTTAGCTGGGAAGAAGAAGTAGCGCAACAAACTCCCCAGCAGGGTAATTAAAATTACGAAACACAAAAAAAAAAACATTTTTGCCATATATCAGCTAGCACATGCCAATATACCATCAAAACATTGAAAACTAAAAATAATAAAAAAATAAAATAAAACGTAAACAGAACTTATAATCTAAATAAGCCTCCAGGCATAAAGGCTTGCCCGCTTACATATGCAATTCTGCATTATGTGAATATAGCTATAACTTGAAGTAACAAAAGTTAAACTAGGACCTATGGACTAAAATTAATTAAAACTTAATACAATTAACAATAGCAAAACCATGGTCAGTAAGACGGCCAGTCACTATTACTCCCCTCGCCATATTTGAGGGAAGGAGGCAAACCAACCCCCGACGCTACCGCAAGGAATGACATCTAAGGGAGCATGACGAGCTTGCTGCCGGTTGCACTGGCAAGAATAATAATATGAATTGTCGAGGTCGCTAGCTAACTACATATTGCAATTATACTACTCATAAAAAAAAAAACATTGTAATGAGTAGATTAAGTCAATAATAAATGAAAATAAACTGAGTTATACAGTCAATTAAAATAAGCAATTATATGAATTAACATAATTATATAATCTGTCAGTAGGTTAGCTAATTCTGGTGGAAGAACACAAACATTGTCTTGAGTTAATCACAGCGACCAACAATTCTTATCGTTTAAGTAGTCGTTGATAGAATAGTATGCCTTTGAACCAAGGGTGGATTTTGTAGATTTATATTTTGGTATAATTATGTAGATTATACTAAACAGGCTAAGTACTTGATACGATTCATCCATGGCAATCAAATTTAATTTGAGAGCTGATGCAAAGCATATGTAACGCATATATTACACAAGTTTTGCCTATTCTACATAGGTTGATATTAGCTGATTAACCTATCTATCCACTGCTGTATATTGCTAAGAGTACGAAACGCGATTACATTTAAACGAAACTCGAAAATGAAAAACTGTTCACACGGTAAAATGTTTTCAGACAGCTTTTTCCATTTTTGTTTTAATTAGACATCGTCCGTGCCGTCACCGGTGCCGGACAGAGGTCACTCGATCGAAATATAATAATAAGTTTCTGGTTTTAGCGGATTCTTGTTGAAAGCTGCATAGTTTGATTAGAATTTGGAGTTGTTAATATATCTATTGTAATTATTCATGTAAATTCGTGTTTCTAATGACTTATTTTAATACATTGTGTAGACCAAGACCAAACGTAATTCTCATTACATTTTTTTTATTTTTCTGTACTTTTATCTTACAGACTAATAACATTATAATAATACTAGCTTTTGCCAACGGCTTCGCCCGCGTCTAGGTCAGAAATCATCCCGCGGGAACATATTACCGAGATGAAAAGTATTGTATGTATTATTCCAGGTTACAAACTATCTGTGTGTCAAATTTCATCCACACCCGTTTAGCCGTTTTTCCATGATTGAGTAACAAACATCTTCACAAACTTTCACATTTATAATATTAATAAGATATAATTAAATTGCTAATTACAAGCCCCAACAGATAAATACAAAGTGATTAGTCCCTCATAGTCTAATTTACAGCGTATCTGTGTCATAATTTCAGCCGAAAGCCGTCCACTGCTGGACATGGGGCTCTCCCAAGCTCCTCCACTTCGACCGGTTCTGTGCTTCCCGTATTCAGCAGATTCCTGTGGCCTTCACATGGTCATCGGTCCACCTTGTGCGGCCTTCCAACTCTACGTCCTCTGGTACGCGGTCGTCACGCCGGAACCTTTCGGCCTCATCGGCCATCTGTTTTGCGACCAGTTAAAATTTGCAAATCTTCGGGCTATGTCGGTTCTCCTGCGGATCTCTTCATTCCTGATTTGGTTTCGATAGCCCTCTCCATTGCCCTTTGGGTGGATTTTAGCCTTCTGATAAGGCCCATTGTGGGCGACCACGTTTCAGTGCCATAGGTCATCACGTCATCGATCATCGTATCTGTATACTTGTAAGCAAATAAATTATTTCTATTCTATTTAGTTATTCCCTCAAAGTTGGTTAATATCACTAATTTGTTCAAATTCTAAGCCAATCCGGACAATAAACGGTTCAAGTGTAGGCAGGTGCATCTTGTACAAAAAATGGATTACAATCATTTACAATAGGGCATCAGTCATGCTTTGATATCTATTTTTTTTTTTATAATAATTTTTGTTAAGTATGTTATGTATTGTGAAATTAAATATTTGCTATTAATTTAGTTAATCAGAAATTGTGTAGGTAACGTTTGTAGTGATAACTGAAGGAATATTATGATATGTTTTTAATTTAATGTATTTTGAAATTCAATATTTGCACACCACATGTATCTAATGGTAGAATGTAAATGGGCCACCTTTATAATAATAATAGGTCTTTACCTATGAAATTGCCGTTTTGTATGAAAAAATTTAAACTAATTTTTTTCATGTATTTTTTATTTGTATTAATCGAAGTAATCACCCGTGCAATCAATGCATCTTTGCCATTGCAGTGGCAGTTTATTGATGCCCTTCTTAAAGAAATCAGCTGGACGGGAGGCAACAAATTCTTCAAAGGCATTTTGTACTGCCTCTCGGGTATTGAATTTTTTTCCCGCCAAGAAGTTATCCAAATTCTGGAAAAAGTAGTAGTCTGTAGGCGCAAGGTCTGGTGAGTAGGGCGGATGACGGAGAGCTTCCAACCCCAGTTCTTGCAACTTGGAGACCGTCTGCTGTGCAGTATGAGGTCGCGCGTTGTCGTGCAGGAGCAGCGGAGACGAGCGATTGACCAATGCTGGTTGGAGATGTGCCAGCTTCTCCATCATTGTGTTCAGTTCTTCACAGTACACATCTGCAGTAATGCTCACCCCGTTTGGTAAGAAGCTGTGATGAATCACACCGGCGCTAGACCACCAAACAGTGACCATCACTTTTCTAGGGGTAAGTTTTCGTTTAGGGCATTGTTTAGGTGCTGAACCAGGATCCAACCAACTTGCTGAGCGCTTGCGGTTATCAAACAGAATCCATTTTTCATCGCAGGTAACAATGCGGGCAAAATTCCTTCATTTGTGTGTCTGTTGAGCAGTGCAAGGCACGTCTCGACGCGTACTTCGCGCTGACGATCATTGAGTTCGTGGGGCACCCATTTGTCAAGCTTTTTTACCTTGCCAATTTGACGCAAATGGACCAATATTGTTTTGACGCTAACGTCGAAAGCTGCTGCTAATTCAGCCGTAGATTGTGTATCATCAGCTTCCACAATCGCCTTTAATTCGTCATTGTCGACCAAAGTCTTCGGACGACCGCGAGGTTCATTTTTCAGGTCGAAATTTCCAGAACGGAAGCGAGCAAACCAATAACAGGTGGTGCGTTGGTTTGTAGTGTTAGCTCCGTAAACGTCGTTGATGTTGCGTGCCGCTTGTGCCGCGTTGCTGCCACGACGGTACTCATATTCCATAATTACTCGAATTTTTAACGTATCCATGATGACGAAAAAGATTGAAATGCGATGAAAGTGTAACACTAATCAATAAACAAATGACTACTTTTGGAAAAAAAAATCCATGTTTTTAAAATAAAATTAATTTGAAATTAGAATTCTTACCCAAACAAAAATTATTTTGATTTGAAATGGCCAGTACTGCAAAACGGCAATTTCATAGGTAAAGACCTAATATCATACTACTTTGTACACCTACATTTTGGCAAATAAATTACTTACTTACTTACTTACTAAATAGAATAATGTATGCTACTAAGGTTTGAAAACCTCGGGTAGGTACGCACTCGTTTTAAAGTCTATTAGTTTATTAAAATCCTAATAAATCCGATTATTAAGAATTTTCACGCTCAATTAGTAAAGTTCATACATTCTGTAGGTGTCAAAGGTAAAATTTTAGTAAATGAATTCAAGACTGAACTTATAGTTAAACAAATTAAAGCAATTAGAGGGATCATTCGTTGACATTAGCACCTTAATTAAATTTTAGAGATTCATATTGTAATTAGAAATTGCTAATATAATTTAGAACATTATTTACAAAATAAATGACTGAAATTCTTAACTTTGTGCAGCGATTAGTAAAACAAAATGAAATATTTGATAAACTAGCAAGCCAAACACATAATTGACATCTGAAATTACATTTATCTACCTTTTGTCAGCGGTTTCGCCCGGGTGGTGTTCGGTGTAATAAAAGTATAAACCTTCTTCTTGAATGAGCCTGTCTGTTGATAAAACTGCATTAAAATCCGATGCGTTCTTTAAAAGATTTATAGTAGTCTGCGTACAGACACGAAAAGAGACTTTGTAGAGATATTATGTAGAGATTTCGAAATATTTATATGAATTCTAATTTCGATTGCCACTGATGAAAAATTGATAGGACTTTATCGCTGAAAGTAATTAGATAAAAAGAGCGACAATATCATCGAAATCGAGTTGAGAGCTACAGGTGAAGAACGGTCGACACGCGTAGTCTACATTGGCGTCAGTTGGCCCGCGAACACCGTTTCGAACGGACGTCCCGCGGCCCGTCTCACGAATACACCGACATGTACACGAATACGAAGAATATAAGTGGTTGTAAATAAAAAAAAACAACGTGAAGTGCTGTGGTCAAGACAGTGTAAAAAAAAATTGTAGAACATAGTTTTTATTTTTTATTGTTTTAGAATAGTTGTCTTATCTCCATAGTGCGGCAGACGAACAAATTCGAAAGAATTGACATTGATAAGATTTAATAATAGTAAATAAAAATACAATAGTTTTTATTAATAATACTGTTAATTAATGTGATCAGTTTTACTATTAGTGAGTTATTGAACGAATTTGTGGACAAGTTTGTGGGCAAAAAATTGATGCGGTTTGCTGAATAAATGTAAGTACTAAGATTAAACTTTATAAATACTCCTCCGGTGGTCACATTTAATACATAAATTAATAAACAAAAAATTTTAAACAAAACCTTACAGCAAAAAATACTTATTGAAGCGGAATAGATAAAACAAAATACAAATTCAAATATCAAGAAGCAACTGCGCATCTTTCTAAAATACCGCTCTAAACAATTGACGCTCAGTTACATTTTTAAATTAATCTAGCTATTTAAATTGTCGTTTCATTCCGTAAATAATTCTAAATATTTCAATTAAAAACCTTCTCGTAATACAAATAAATGCGGAACTTTCTTCAGCATTATCATTACCTACAATCATCCGTTATCATGCTTCCAAATACAAAGTATACGACGTATCCAATGTAATAGAAGTGCAAATACTGGAACAGACGATTGCTTTCGCACATATTTGTTAAGGATTTAAGCAAAGTTTGTCCCTTTTGACGCATTCAATACATCTAATCGCAAGAATTTTAAGTACAGTTATCATTGGAGGCGTAACTAGTAAAATTCCATTCTTGAAGTTCAATGGTATGTGAGGTCATGGTAGTTTTTATGATATAATGTACTTACCTTAACAAAATGTCGTCATAGTTAAATAAAAAAAGCGCTGAGGCAGCGCTAATACAGCGGCGCAAATGGTGTTCGAATCGATAATTTGAAGCACAGATTTTTTTTTATTTGAGTACGGTGTCTCTCAAGGGTAAGACTTGGGTCCTTCTTTGTGTAGTCTCATCTTTTGATTCTTTGTTTGATCTAATCTAATCTTTAATAATAAAAAAATAAATAAAATTAGGTATAAAGATATGGGTTTTAGTAGGAAAATTGTTTGGCAGCTTCAAGTAAAATTAGCAATGTTGAGTTACATGTTATATTATAGCAGGTGTACTTATATTCATTACTGTCTCGTTGTCAAGTCCAACAGATTTTTTATCTAATGACGCATTATTCGAGTTGCCAATCTTATTCAAATACGAGTGAAAATCGTAGAAGACGTTGTCAAATAAACTTCAATTTGTATTTAGTTAAAGATGCTCAAACATTGTTATTATGTCTTCAGGACTTTTTAGGTCTCAATTCGTGTATGTTTATGATGTTGTTTTGAATTTATCGTTATCATTATTTTTTATCTTTAAAGTCTTCGTGTTTCTTGATGAAAGAATTGTGTTATTTTGTTTTTGTTGCTGGAAAAACTGATAAATATTTTTTAGGTGGAACAAAATTATTGGTTTTAATTGTTTTTCCTTCTTAAGTTCTTTGTCCGATAATACGATTAATTATCAACCCATTTTCCATCTAAAAACCGGACGTCCATTACCGTTTGGCAACTTTAGACGTCACTGTCATTTTCTTTTCAATATCTTAATAGAATTATCGAACATTTTAAATCTTGTAGAGTTCATTTTGATGGATCAGGAAAAAAGTCTTTAAGAAAAAAATCAGCTAGTCAGAAGCTAGAAGGTCTGACAACCAGTCTTACCAAAAGGTAGCGTGATAACAGTTACTGTGTCGTATAGTCAGACTCTCTATGTAAAATTCTGCTGTTCAGCTGCATCTGCTAAGACTGACCCCAACATAGTTAGCAAAACCTACGTAGATGACGACTAGAAATTAATCGTTTTTTGTACAAACTTGGCTCGGAATTGAGTACTAATGTTTCTTTGGCTCGAATAATGCAACTGCACAATGATGCTTAAACATGAGAATTATATCTAATAACCAAGGTAAATTCCTAGTGTACAGAAAATAGCGAAATATTCTTGAAATGTTTTGTCGGATTGGAGTAAAGACAGTCCTTATGCACGGTCGTGAGCGTGTGACGAAGTGGGTAATTGTATAGACAGATAGAATACTTGGAATAGTAAGTGGTCTGTATTATATTCATCTATTCTGTATCTTGTAGCACTTACCTTTCCTCGTTTAAATCTTACAACGTAGTTTCTACGATAGTATCAACTGATAATGCACTTATCATCTCTAAATAGTACAAAACAAAGTCGTTTGTCTATGTTTTGCTTTCTTCTTCTAAATTACTTAGAGGATTTTGATACGATTAACATCATCATGATCTGCCTAGCCTTTTCCCAACTATAATGGGGTCGGTTTCGAGTCTAACTCTAAGCTGAGTACCAGTAATACCAGTATTACTATGGAGCGATATTTGATAGCATTATTAAAATGAATTTAATTAAGGTCATGCAGGATATTAGCTATTCCTTTATCGTCTGAATACCTATATTATATTCTGTTATTAAGTACATATGGTAGGTTAACAGCAAATTGTAGTTCGTATTGGAGTTTTAATTAAAAGTGCAGACCATTTCAAACTTTGCCTCGGTAACAACTGCAACAAAATATGAAACGTAATTTAAGCGTTTAGTGAAGTTGAGTTGAAACAAAATTTATTCGAGCTACTGACAGAAGCTTGACGAACGTTGTTCTTTTAAACTTAACTGCTACATAATATAATATTTCATACAGTTTAATACAAAGAAAAGTATCCAAAATATATTCAACATAATAGTTAGGTAGTAGTCTTTATATTCTTTGAGTATGAATGTCGTTGACTATGAGAGTAGGGGAAGACCAAAGAAACCATGGATGGACTGGGTGAATGATGATGTGGTTAGAAGAAAAAGAAACGTTGCGCCGACCCCAAATAAATTGGGATAACGACAGGAGCATGATGCTGAAGATGACTTTGGTATATTCTTAATACCAAACAATCATAAACTTAAAAACTACCGATGAAGATAAAATATCTCCTGAAACTATGACACACAAATGTGCAATGATGCATATAATCCCATATTGATTTAGAATTGAGAGCATTCATCAGTTCTAATACCTATTGAGCTGCGCCAGGTATAAGTTGCAGTCAAGAGAAAATAAAAGAACTAGGTCAAATGTAACCGATTTCCATTCATCCATCATTATAATTTACATTTTAACACAACTTCTAGCTTTATCCATTATTTACACTGCTACGTGAATACTGTAAAATAATAAACTCCTTACAAACAATACTATATAAACACACTTAGACACCATCGCGGTCTCTAAGATCCGGTAGTAACATCTAACTGTTAGGCATAACCATGAAAACCCATTAATCCATTACGAAATTCAGTCAACAAAACAATAAAGTTACATTCAGTCATTAGTCAAACAAATGACGATAATGGAACTATGGTTAAGTCACCATACAAAGTAAATTCGACCAATTACTTATTCGAATTCATATTGTTTTGGGGTCTAACCTTAAAAAAGAAAATGGGACCTTTCTCTGATCACTTTTTTGTCCACTCGAAATATATCCAACGGAGGAATTTGAATTCCGGATAAAATCTCTATGAAGCACACACAGATCGCCAGTGTAAAAACGATTTATATTATGAAGCTAGTGCAGGTTTATTAATTACGTGCAATTTAGTTAATACAGCAGAATACGTGCTCAGTGTAGTTTGGTAAGGATCCCTAATTTAGTGACCCCAACTTGCTCTTGGTAGATTTTTATTGTGTTAATACTTAGCACATTGTTGAGGAGACTTCAATTCAATTATAACGCCTACTTGATTATAGACAGTTTGGACATGTACACTAAGTGTGAGAAGATTATTTCATGTTCTTTGTCCCTTTGGTAGACGATGTTCTGAGAAAATTCAATGCTATTTACGTCATCGCATCGTCTTGTTGGGTACTACATCATTGTTCTAAATGAGGGGCAATTTATTTTAAACTGTTCACACATAAATCTAAACGATGCTGAAGGTTTTCTTAGGAAACTTTTTTATTCTAACACTTTGCTACCATTACTTTCAACATCTATGTTAGTATTTGTGATATTATTACCCGCAATACATAAAGAAACTACTTCTATGAAATTCATAATGCAATATATGTATTTTAAAATCTACATTTATACGTCGTTTTCGACCGTATGATCGCATAATTTCAAATTAAACGCTATGCTTATCCTTCTAAAAAAACTACTAATTATTATGTGGTAGAAGAACTAATTTAATGCCTGAGGAAAAACAGCTGCAGCTGCTTGATATAGGTTCATTAATTTGTTCATTCAATAGCTATAAAAACATTTTGACTGCATTTTTTCAAATGTCAAAATTATGATTGCCTTAAGTTTTTGCATCAGTAATGCAATCTAGCCTACCTTAAATTGTTGTTGTACTGCGTCATAGTTTATAGGAGGTAGAAAAACCCTATTGCCATCAATTTCTTCTTGATTATCAGTTTGTAGACTTACAAAGTTTTTTTAATCAAAATGGCTACGAGTTTTTGCGCTATTGTCATTACTTTAATGTTATGTGATGTACAAGAGCTAGAGCGTGTGAAAAAGTGACCACAATGCATTATGTATTGCAAAAAATGCCACGACAATCGTAATGTGGTTTTAATGGAAATGCGGTCTAACTTACAAAATCTACGTCCCTTTACATTGACTTATGCGTTTATTTTGTGCATAGAAGAAAGATATTTTATATCTACCTATAGGTATATATGTACATAAAAAATATGTGCTGTTCACTGGTAACCGCTTCACTTGAGAACGGTTGGACCGATTTGGCTATTTTTTGTTCGAAAAGTTCCCGCAGAATTTACAAATTCGTCAAAAATAGAAAGTAATTTTTCTATGGCAATATTATATGAACTCAACTAGACGACAGGACATCATCAGTCTGGTCAGCTTGTTATAATATAATTACACCAGTATAACTTGCATGGTCTAGTACTTAGGTATACCGTATACATTAACAAAACGGTGGCATTGTGGCTACGTATGGATCTTTTTCAGTTTCAGTCTTTTCAAGTATCATATAGGTATCTGTTTAGAAATTTTAATTACTTGTTCCGTACGTAAACCCACTATCTACGCATCGAACAAGTAATTACAGTTTCTGAGGGTTGATGAATTCATACTCATTTTATGTTAGTGTAAAATTAGCAAATTTGAGCTACCGTAACTTCTGATCCAAGTCTGGTAACTACAGATATTCGGCAAAAATGAACAATATAAAAAAAAAAAACATCTTTCTTTCCATGTACAAAGTCAGCATAATACAATCCAAAAATTCAGAAACGTTTCCTTTTACTAGAAAAGAGCCTGAAATTAAAACCCAAACGAAAAAGATACGCCACATTGAAACAAAGAATTATTTAATAGACATGGCCAAATAAAGATAGCTTCTTTTAAGAAACAAAGTGTCTGGTGACATGACCCTGATCATAATTGAATATTAATTTTATGTCTCAGACAGAGCTGTCAGGTCAAAACGGAAACCATTCATAATTTATTTATACAACTGTTCAATGAGTTGCTATTTTGTCTATATTTATTGTTGCTTATTTCCGTAAATTGTGCTGCGAAGATTTCGACTTTTTCCATAGAAAATATTGGTTCTTTTTTCGCTACTTTATTTGCAAAGATTTCAAAAAAATCTTCACTAACTACTACATTCCATTTTACCCTAACAGGGATTCATTAAAAAAATGTAATCGATGTGCTTCCACAGGGTACAAACTATGACTCAAAATCAAAATCAGTTCAACTTTTTAGCTATGAAAACGTAAAACAGACAGAGATTCTTTCACATTTTTCAAAAGATAGATATAGTTACAATTATCTTCTCATTCAGTTTTCCCTAAACAAATTAGTGTCCATCTACTAACGGCAAAATTGATATCGACAAAATTCAGACGATACCAGTAATCGTTGCCTTTAAAGCAAACAAGAATTTAATTACGGATAACAAATTCCTATTAACCCTATTAACGAATTGCCAGAAAATTGTACAATAATTTGGATATTATTTTCTGATAGGCATCAGATATTCAGTTACAGACAATTATTGATCAACACTTTGTAACTAAAGCCTCTTGATACAGCTCTTTAAAACGTAGCATTAAATTTCCTTTTTCAGAAATCTTTAATTTATTAAAATTAATCTAATCTTGGGTAATCTGATATCTCTTCAAAGATTATGTGACACCTCTTGCTCTGGAATATTTAATAATAGTTTAGTTTACTTCGTTTGTTCAAATTCTAATAATGTCACGACTGTAATCCCTGTAGGGTTAGGCATAGATGTACCCATAGTTCTAACTCCCATTTCACCAGTGATGTTTAAGTCCCATAGGAGCGAGCCGATTGCCATCAACAGGGCCCCAATTCATGCATCGGGCTGCTACTGAAAAATTCCATATGGAAAAAACCAATAGCATTTTTCCCGACCTGCTCCCTAATTGCGTAACTCACGATTAATCATAATCTATTTCGTTTTAAAACAGATGGCTAAACCATTGCTCCATATGTTCGAAAAATGTGACTGCTCAACAACGTCAATAACGCAATGATCATTTTTGAACTGTCAAAATGAAACCGATTATAATTAATCGCGTGTTACGCAATTAGGGTGCTGGGTGGATCCTAGATCGAACCCAGAACCTTATGGTCAGTAGAAGCGTTTGCGACTACCAGACCAACGAGGCAGAAATTCTAGTTAAATCTAAAAGAAAGAAATGTTTGAAAGTTAGTCTAGGCATTTTTTTATTTATTTAAGAAACCATAATTCACTACTCAAGAGATATAAAAAGTAATATCTACTTACCGGGTCAAAGAGAATGGTAATTTAAGCCATTTCAGCAATGTCTTCAAACTGAAAATATTCTAGTTTTCATTTCAATTCTGTATTTTAAGGATTCTTCACTGACGTGGAATATTTTCGTAAAAATTACGTGTCATCAAACTGTCTGTCTATGTTCCAATTCTTCTCTAGGAAAGGCTGTTCTTTATCGAACCATGTTGTTTAGTAGTATAGACCTCCTTTTTTTTAAAGGTTGAGAAATCATCAAATAACTAAACACCCGCTCTGGGCGGAGCGGGTGTCAGAATTTTAGTGACTAAAACCTGCCCGTGTTCTTTCAGTTGCCTGTGTGCCAGGGGCCACGGTATCTCTTTCGAACAACCCGCACCCCTGGTAGATAGATCTCCTCATGAGAGTTCCATAAGTATTTCTCTTTAGCTCACTCAAACATCATCATCTCAGGAATCATCATTTCAAATTTTGACATTGCTTTAACCTTTCCTTCCTTCTTAAGATTTTCATCTATAAAATTGTCAAACATTTTGAAATATTTCAGTAAATTTTACGTTGCAAAGACATTTTTGTTTCGAAACTCACGACGCTTCTTAAATTTCACCCACATCCGTATTGCGGAAGAATATAAATGCATACTATTTTCGCTTCTTTATAGCTTTTTCTGCATTATTTGTAATATTGATAAGATCAAACTTGGGGTGCGGGTTGTTTGAAAGAGATACCACGGTCCCTGGCATACATGCAACTGAGGAAACACGGGTGGGTTTTAGTCAGTAAAAGTCTGACACGCCCTCCTGCTCCACCCAGAGCGGGAGCAAGGTATTTGATGATTTCAACCAAAAAAAAAGAAATTATCTCAGTTTTATGTGGGACCACGTCTGCAGTATACCTCTTGTGGCTTACAATATCATAGGACTTTATTTTGAAAATTTCCTTGAATGAACTCTCCAAGGACCCACTCAAACACACACTCGCCTGTTTAGGAGGAGTTTAATGCCATAAACACGTACAAAAGAATTATATATAAAGATAAATTATTCTATATTTCCATTCTAACTAGTTTATACCACAAACAGCATCATCACTAAACAATAAACAAGGCTTGAAAATCGCAAAGATCCGCAAATAAATGTGTAGTAATCAGTGATTTGCTCATAATTTATATTATTATGATGATCACTAATAACTCAATCTAGTCTGTGAAATTTTGCGAGCGCTCAAGGAAGCGACATGATGTAGTATTACAAACTTGCTCGTTCGCCAGACGCCAAGTACCGCCTGGGGACGCTTAGGCAAATAATATACGTGTAGTGAGTGACAGTTCGGTTTATGTCTATAAGTATTAAAAGTTTAACACTTTGTGATCCATCATCTCTTTCGAGTGATCCGTTAGCTAGTTTCGTATTTTCTTAATTTTCAATCAACATGTAATTTTATTATATCGAGATTTTTTTTTTTATATTTTCGCCAAACAGAAGGTGACCACCACTAGCGTTAATGTATATAGTACAGAGGTGCAAGGGCACTTTCATTTGCACATGTTCAACAATGATAATTCCGATACAAATAAAGACCCATACCTATCCACCCAGTGTAATAGATGCTGTAATAGTCAGCACCACGGTCGTCTAAATAGAGGAAGAGTCAATTGATCTGTTAAGATCTAGCAAATTGAAACAACTACATAACTGCGTTTGAGTTGCGCGTTTCCATCAATTCTGTGTGCTGTGTATAGTGCAGTCATGCTATGAACACGATAATAATGAACAGATAGCAATCGTTAAATTACAATTTTATTGCGTTTTATGGGTGTCGTAATAACAGTATGACACTGCATGGAACAGATTTAGACGTGGAATATGGTGTGTCAACAGAGAATGAGTATGGCTTAAAGCGATATTTTGGCAGCGATTCGTGATATAAATATTACTAGTGTTCACCTAGTGGTCAAAATTCGACCATAATTCAATATATTTCTAATGATACATAAAAAATATTAGTTTTCTGCACTCCTCTAGTCTGTCCGCGTAATTTTCGTAAAAAGGGGTACAACGGTTTTGCTTCACGTATTAATATATAGATTAGGTAGTATTGGCAGCGTCAATGTGATACTATATAGATCATTAAGATTTTATAATAATGGTATCGGTTTATATAGCATAGGAGATAATGAAAATAATGAACGATTGAATTAAACGGGCAAAATATGTATTAGTGAAGGTCCAGAATTTAAATTTTGTGGTAAGCCCACCGCCACTTTGTTCAAACTATTCAGATTAGTCACACTAGCTACACACCACAGTTTATCCACAGACAAAGTTTTAGGGAAATTATTAATTGAAAGTGGAGTAACACGATGAGTAAGTCTTTGATTAAGATATTATGGTAATAAAAGCAATTATAACTAATTCCTATGCGAAGGTAATCCTTTGTCTTTTATTATACCTCGCGACAGATAAACAATTAATAATATTATTACAACAAGTACAGTTATTTCCTTAGAGGAATATTTCTATAGAGTATAATGACTTCGTATCATAAAAACATTATCTGAGACATAGCTATCTTGAGATAAGCGTGTTGATTTATTCGTATCCAATGGTAAGTGCTGTTTACTAGTATCTATGTATTTGTATCTTCTAATTAAACTGATTATATCTTAACGTGTGTTTTTTTAATAATGATTGAGACGATAGTATTGTTATGTTAAGTGTAACATTTAGAATTCCGTGAATAAAATCATCTTTACCTAACTGCTTCGTTTGTCTAGTGGTCGTAAGCACTACTGCTGCCCGAGCTCCTGGGTTTGAACCTTATGTCGGGCAATGCGTCATTGGGTTTCTTCTATCTGACATTTCTCAGTAGCTGTCCGAAGATTGGCATTAGGATCGCCCCTATTTTATGGTACCTACACCTCTGCCTAAACCTTCATGATGTTATATTATGTTTATGTTATATGAAATCATTTCTAATTTTATGTGAGCTATTTTGGCTCACAACCTTTAAATGTGAGCTTAATTTCTAATTACAGGTATTTTTGGATTAAACATCTGTTGGCAAACTTAATGCTGAGCTTCTCAGTTGCCTTGAGAGATTAATTTGAGTGACACTTCCTTCTGAGTAATCTTTGAGAAAATCTGTTATAAAATTGTGTTGTTTTTGTTAAGCGTCATTAGCATTGCTGTGGTTGGTTTCAACTGGGTTTTTTTTTTAATATTGTATTTAGAGCCTAGATAGCCTAGATATTAGGTAGTTTATCTATGAAGATATTCCCTCACAAAAAAGCAATACATACATAGGAAAGTAATTAAGAAGCGAATCGCGATATTAGCTCAAAGTTTCTTTTTCTGTATTACCTAATAGTTCTTTATGACATTAGGGGCTCATAGCATGGCTACATAATAGCTTAGCCGCACTGATCGTTCCAAGGTTAAGCAACGCTTGCCGAGGTCGGTTCGTGGATGGGTTACCATTCATTACGTACCAAGATCCTTCCATGCTTCGGAAAGCACTTTAATCAGTTGGTCCCGGCTGTCATTCAGAGATCCTTGACAGTCCTTATGGTTATTATAAAGCCCGAAAGTCTGACAACCTGTCTTAATAATGGGTACCTTGTTATTCAGTAACTGGGTTGTGAAGGTCGGATAGGCAGACACTCTGTGTAAAATGCTGGTATTCAGCTGTATTCGATTAAACTGAAAGCCGAGATGATGATGGTCATTTATGCCATTAGTAACTTATGATTTAACTGCTTTGATTTCGAAGTGTTTTATCATCCTATCAACATTTTCTGGTGTTAACTCCAGTAAATGATTGACAAGCATTTACTAATCCTTTATACTATCTTTCATTAAACTCATAACACGCACATAATTCATTCAGATGTTTTATCTAAATATCATAAACAAATAACCTTTGAAGTCTCATATTAGTTTATTACTCTTTTAACGGATTCAATCCAATTTATGTTTGGGTTATGAGTATCAAACCACTTTATATATAAAATAAATTGATTTTGATTACTGTTAACTATGATTTATGGCAAATTAAAATGTATTTATGTTTCTATCGTCGCTTCTGTGAAGGTCAGATACGGTCTAGGTAGTTTAGTATATCTTGTAGACAATCAGATTCTGTTTTAATATTACCTATATCATCATCTGCCTCATCTGCCTTTTTATAATTTTGTTTATCAACCTATTATCATGAATTCAAAGCCTACATGATTCAAATTCAAAGTTCTGAAACCCTGGGTGGGTTTCAGAATTTTGAATGTTGATTGAATGTTGTTTATGGTTGGGTATTTAAAAAATGCTATTCCACATACTTTGTCTTTTCTATGAAATAACTGCTTTATTTTTGTTTTTAACTGACGAATTATTTCTACACTAGGTGGTCTCGAATCATCTGCTGCATTCATGGTTATAGTTTGCGCGTCAATCTCTCTGCCACTCTGTATTTATTGAGTTATCCTGCAGAATTTCCGCGCATTCTTTTTTTTGTATAAATGATAAAGGCGTGGCCTAAAATGCTTGATTTCACTATGTTTTCTAAGTTCACATACGCACGGTCGTAAAAATATCGCAGCGGGATTTTCTGCGCATTTGATCTTAAATGCACTGCTTAGCGCCGAAAGTTGCAAATTGAACGTTTTGTTTTTTCGACGCGCTGGGATGCACTCTTCTGGATTCTCAATGCTGGGTCCAACACTGAGAGTTGTAAATCCAGTGCACGATAAAATCCCGTCGCGATATTTATGACGTATAAATATCGCGACGGGATTTCTTTTCAAACGTGATCTGGAAGTTTATCTATTAGACGACTTACATAATGGTAAAATAGGTACATATTCTGCTATTATTGTTACCATTCTTTCATTTGGACCTCGTTAAATGATAAATGATTTTATTTTTATAAGTAGGTTTGTACAAACACTTTTACACGTCAATCATATTTTTAAAACTATATGAGATCAGCGTTTCCTATCTTAATACTCTGAGAAGAAAGGCCGAAACAAACTCAGAGGTCACAGTCTCTTTTAAAGTCCAGACATAATCTTGGCCAGATCATGTGAAGACCATGTGGATTGGCGTCTGAAATGGTTTTTTGAGGAAAGAACTACACAGATTGAGTGGACCTGTTCAATCAGTCCACGCATTTATCAGAAATCATGCAGCTCAACATCAACAACATCTCTTTGCTTTTCAATATTAATCTCCAAAACATCTTCAGTATTCCTTTACTCCTCGTTAAGCCCAAGTTTATATTTTTCATTACGGTTGAAATGATCACGATAACGAAGCTGTGAATCTTTAAGAACGTGCTCTCAGACATTATTATATTTATTTTCTGTTTAGATTAGACAGCTTTGGCGTGTATGGCCTTAAGGCAACGAACGAGCTCTAGATTTATTTAAAGTATTTTCTTCTAGCACCATCCCTAGATATTTTGGTCCCAAAGTAGATAATATTTTCCACTTTCTTGAAGGTAATTATAATTTATGACAGCAGTAAACTTATTTTTGGTTACTCACTGATGTCATATATAGCCCGGCATGGGCCCTATAGGACACGTTACAATAGAAAATCAATTGTATCTCATTAGCCGGAATTTATATGTATGACTTTGTAACCAACAGCAAGCATAAATTCGCGTGTATGTAGGTTTAACTGCTATTGCAAATGCTTTAATACTAAATTACCTACATCAAATATCAAAGACTCATCGCAAGCAAATCTGATTCGATTATGAATTCGAAAATGTAGGACACTATGCTAATATGGACTCAAGCCGGATACTAAAATACTACATAATATTTAATTATCATGTTTATATACGAGTATCATTGTGTATTCAAATGTCATAAGGTGGACTAAGGCTTTATTTACACTATAGTGTCGATTGGACTATATTTGTTTACTGTACATATACTTAACGGAAACAATGAAAATCTTCATACTATGATGGTTCACAAGATAAGGAAAATACTGTCAAACCAATCAACCGTAGAATAATAGTTATTTACCTACTTAATAACGCCAACAACAGATATACTAGTACAGAAATACATGACACATAAATATAGGGCAGCAGGTGTACTCTTTCACTTATAGGAGAGCACAACATGCACACTAAAGTTAACGAACGGCAACAAAGTTAAGATATTAACAATAGAGAAATCGAAACAAATAATAAGGGTTAGATTTCTTCAAAGAGGCTGAATCAGAATTCATTGATAATCTTTTAGAGAATGAAAGTACTCACGACTATGAACGATGATTGCAGTATGGGTTCAACTCGGATATAAATCAAAAACCGCACCAGTTGCATATAACCTTTGTACTACATAACCTGGGGGCCGATTCTACTAATTTGCAACGTTACACGTTAAATTGTGTTTCCACAACAGTTCGATTTCGATCGCCGTTCGATAGTTATATAAAAAGTCATTCTACTATTTTATAAGCAAAATGGAAACTAAACTTAAAACGAATTGCAACTGAACTGTAGCGGGAACACAGCGGGTAACCCGCGTTACCAACATGCCAAAATAATATGTTTTAATAATACCACAAAGAAAAAAGTTGAATCTAAAAATGTTACTAAACACGAATATGTGGCACTAAAAGTATTTTCTATAATTAAAAGACATAATGATCATAATTTTATCATTAACTTTGTCCTATAGTAAATGTCACGCTCATGTTCGATTTTGTTAGTAGAATAGGTTTTGACATTGTTTCAATCGATCGTTGGCGTAACTAAAACGTAACCGCAGCTGTGTCGCAGCTGGACCGTTGTTCATTTTAGTAGAATGCGAAAACGCTTAAAAGTGGTGATTCGGTTGCGGTTCTATTGCGTTTTTTTAACAAATTTGTTAGTAGAATCGGCCCCCTGAACCTAATCAGAACAGCTGTCAAATATTCATAAACGTATTGGCTGTACGGCTAAGGTGCATTATAATGATAAAACTGAATTTGTATTCAGCTTGTGTATTGAGAATTAAAACTTATAAAAATGATCGGCCCTCGGCGAATGCTATAGTATATGCATTTGCTAATTCTAACTGAAATATGTATGTATTTTCTTCATTCGCTGCACGTCGATGACAGCTTATAATGGATACCATTGATATGTACGGGTTTGCTCTTACACTGGTAGAAGTTATATTTATATCCAGACAAACACCATTTTGGGTGTTTTTAAATTCAAGTAATTTAACATTTCGTTTACTGTTCCGCGACACATTGTCTTGGCCTTCAAGCAGCTCGAATGTTCTTATAATTAGCTATTTAAATTTATTTTTACATGAATCCACATTTGAAAGTGAAATCACTTTTGTAACGATAAATAATATGTATCGTTACAAATATATATGGTTTACTGTCTTCTAGTTTGTGTTATTTCGAAAATAGTAACTTCTGATATTTTTAGAATGTTTGCCTAGTCATCAAATGTCAATATTAAATTTTATTTCTAAAGGTTTATTGACCTTGTGAAGGCCGTAGAAATCCGCTGGATGTGAGAATCACAGAACCGTCCAAAGTGGTGGTAAACGTCTTTCGGCTGAAATGATGATGATATGGTGTTTTTTTTGGTTGGAAAATCATCAAATAACTTCTCCCGCTCTGGGTGGGGCAGGAGGGCGTGTCAGACTTTTACTGACTAAAACCCATCCGTGTTCCCTCAGGTTCCAGGGGCTGTGGTATCTCTTCCGAACAACCCGCACCCCTGGAAGATGATGATATGGTTGATTCAATACGTCAATATATATATGTCAATAATATATGTCAATAGGTTTTTGTATTTGATGGATTTTGTGTTGTCCAGTAATAAATTACCTCTTGCCTGCAATTCATCGTCTATAGCTTGCTCTAGTTATTGATAAGATGCATTTTGTAATATACAATCAAAATAATTATCTCATGCCTAAGTATATATAGACCTCTTCCAAGTTAAGTTCTTTCGACTTCCGCATCTAGTACACTACAACGAGTTCATTTTTTTTTTCTATGTATGATTATTATTTTTATCAATCTATTCTTTATTTATACATCACAGTCCATCCTCAAGGTGCTACTTTACATTAATGAATACTTTGAATAAATTATTATTTTTACACTTACTTGTACTTGTTTGGCCTCTTGTTTATAAATGATTGATTTATTATGCGTGGTTGTCTGTTTTGAATTTACTTTACTACTATTTGTATGTTATTTTACACTAATGTATCAATACAAATAATTGTAATTGTTATTTCAGGTTTGAAACTTTTCCTTTGAACGACAAAATAAAAGCAAATTTAGATCCCAAATATGATAAATTCTATTAGAATTCAGAAACATTTAATTATCTTCCGATAGCAAACACCTTATCTTAAAATCGGAAGCCTTGAAAGTGCTATGACGCCTCATAACACCCAAATCCATATCGCTACTTGTATCGATTTACATGAAATATAAAAATAAAACGTGTTTTCCAAATTTGATTCACATCTCAAAGATAAAACTGCTACCTGTCACTAGTTTGATTGTGATAAAAATGCTGAAGTTGTTCTTTATGATTGATGGCAGTCATTCGTAAATGTCGTCAATGAATGATATTTAAGATGCATATCAGTGTATCCTTACATATGGTAGTATAAAAAAGTCGCTTTTCATGTCTGTACGCTTAGATTTTTTTAAACTACGCAATTTTCATCAATAGACAGTGATTCAAGAGGAAGATTTATATGTAGATATAATACACAGACCTCCACGCGAGCGAAGCCGCTATTAAAAGCTAGTTGATTATAAATTTGAAGAGAAATAATACTGTCTGTGAATGTGAGTACCATGCTGGCTAAATTGAATATATGACTTTATAACTATCTGGCGGTTTTGACTATTTTGTATATGGTCTAAGCAAATATCCTGCAGATCTGGTAGCGTCTTGTGACGGGTCGTTGAGCTCCCTAAAATAGGGTTGAGCTCCACGATGACTGTACATACATGCCGTCTGTTGGGACAGGTCAGCTCAAAGCTGCATTAGCTCTTTCTTCGAAAGGCCCTTCCAGACATGGCCCTGCATTACTCACATAAAATCTTATTATGTAATTAAATGTTTGGACTTTAAAAGAGACCATGACTTCTGAGTTTGTTTCGGCATTTATTCTCAGAAACCAGTAAAAGGGTCTTGAAAAGATCTACTTATATATACAAATAATAGTACAGAAAATAAACATAGGTACATAGGTATACCTATGTTTTTTAGTATATCTATTATTGTCGAAAAATCAGAACGTTCAATTTGCAACTTTCGGCGCTAAGCAGTGCATATTTTTACGTCCGTGCGTACGTGAACATAGAAAACATAGTGAAATCAAGCCTTTTAGTTACGCCTTTATCATCTTTACAAAAAAAATAATGCGTGGAAATTCTGCAGGATAAATCAATAAAAATACAGAGTGGGCAGGTAGGCACGCACCAGACCTTCCTGAAGAACATTACCCATAAGGGCACTAATGTTCCTGTTAACATCTTGCTGATAAATTCCGAGTCGTGAACCAAGCTATGGTGGATTTATACTATGTTCTAGGTACTCTCATCGAACCAATATAAAAGTACCCCATTGTGGTTTTCATAATATACTGTTGTTTTCTGTTGATTGCGGCAATTTATTTTAATATATTTTTTTTTACATTTAGCACTTAGAAAAAATACTCTCTGAAGATGTTGGTGGACAAATTTAATTCACCGATGATGAATCACTTCATGCAAGTGTTGGTTAGGCAGGAGTGATTAATTACATCTGGTGTACCACTGTAAATATTGGTTTTTCTATTTAGTTAAAATAACACACTAACTTTTAAGTTTTATTTTTGTGCCTAACTTACTAACATAAAAATTGATCACTGTTGTCTAAGGAAATAAAATAATTTAATTTAATCAGAAATAGCCACAAATTATGTTGTTATCTTGAATAATTTGTCTACAGCCGAGCTTATCATTAATTTAAACAATAATAAAAATATTATTGAAAATGCTTATTGCAAAACAATTCATTATTTTTATCATTACAGTACATACCTGAACAATATTACATAAGTAAGTTTCTTTCTTATCAGCTCTTTAATCATTACATCAGACCATAGTCTGATGGGCCTTCTGTTCTAAAATAGATAAACTAAACAAATAAAACACACATTAGTATAACACGACAATTACAAATATAGCGCTCGTGAGAATCTCAAGTTTATCAAGGTCAAGTGCAGAAGCAAATCAATTGATGATTCACAGTCCGCAAAACCACAAAGCATCTAAACTAATCTTTGCAGTTCATTGTGGCGCTAGTTGCGTAGAGTAATGTCAACGCAACTATCAAATTTAGTACAAATTAATTTAGTTCCTTATTCTGCCGCGTGTCAAGTTAAATTGGTAATTTTAAACATCAATCTTAGGTGTGTTTCGTTTTGTTTACAACAATGTTGTAGTTGTAATTACCTAGTTATGGTCACAAAAGGTCATCCTTGGACATGTTAGTGTAATTTAATCGAGTACCTAAATACTTTAGTTTCTTGTCTGATATTTATGAACATGGAATCGCTGAATGGTAGAATTACTTTTATGTAAAATGAACAAAGATAGATACATAACTAAGCATCAACTGAATTTAAAGAACGAAGTAAAATACGTTTATTCGCAGTAAGATGGATATAGGGAGACTCTTCTCCTTACATCTCTCTTTTTCTCTACAGAGAAAGAGAGATTTAGAGAGGTAGAGAATTTGTGAGATTTTTTTTTCATTAAGATTCATTATTAGGTACTGAGTTGTATTTGTCACTGATCAAAAAATATTTTTAAACTGAACGTACCTTTATTTGAATAAGAATAAAAAAAAAACTAACTAATTAAACAAATAAATACAAAAACAAAAGGATACTTAGGCGTCGAAGTATTTGTCCGCGTCGCTGTCATCAGGAAACGTGCCCAGAAGACTGGCAGCATTGCCACGTTGAATGGCAATGCTAATTCTTTGGCCAGAGAATGACCCAGCCCTCTGGTCACGTGAAGTGTTGACCAGCCGGCGAGAAATTTCCCACATAGACAAACATAGTAGGTTAACCCTTTTAGTTTTTGTACAATGCTATAAGTAGGTACCTAAAAGTAGACCTCCATATATTTTTTTATTGTTAATCAAATCACTCATTAACATTTTTCATATAAATAGTTTTTTTTTTCTGTTCGTAATTTATTTATCATGTTTGTAGGTAAATTATCGGGAAATATTATATGTCAAAAATATATACAGGGTGATTGGAAGATGGGTGCAAAGCTTTAAGGCGAAGATAGTACAGACAATTTAGAACCATTTAAGCCATGGTTGTCTTAGACGAAGTCTTACCAAATATTTTTAACCAAATTTTTAAGTTTTTTTTCGGAAATTCTCAAAATTTAATGTAAACTGCATAATTATGGCCAAATTGAATGATAAATGAATTCATTTTTTATTTATTTAATTAAAGTAATGTGTAAGCAATCAAGCAAAACATGTTTTAGGCTTCTGTGTCATTAGACATTTTTTTTACAGACATTTAAAGCTCAGAAAAAATAAAAAATTTGTACAATACGTCTTTTAAACCTTATTAAAAAAAAAATATGGTAAGACTTCGTCTAAGACAACCATGGCTTAAATGGTTCTAAATTGTCTATACTATCTTCACCTTAAAGCTTTGCACCCATCTTCCAATCACCCTGTATATTATTGTTTGTTTATATGTATTTTTTATAATACATTTGGTAATAATAGTTAAATAACTTCGAGTCTAAGGTCATGAATAGAATAAAAAAGATTACTCACGTAATTGGTCAACCATGGACAGTCGGGAGAGCCTATAATTTTTATATCCAAGTAATATCGTTTTATACGTCACTGTATGAGAGCTCTATGGTCTTATCTGATTATTAGAACGCCGTAAACCAAAATATGTTTACGTAGACAGATTAGTTCACATGTGACATTGTTTCGCACTTTTGTTTGTGACATAATCGTTCACTATTGAGCGGTTGGCACTTGACATGTTATGGTTTTTCCCGTAGACAAAACAGGCCGAGCCAAAAAAAAGAGATTTGTAAGTGAATTTTTATGTTTCGTTTTTGGATTTGAAATAAATTGATTAATTTTAAAACTGTCCAGTGTTTTTATTATGAATCAAGTTTTAAGTTTAGTTTTATTTGGGACTATGTAGGTAATCATAATTTTGAAGTGTCTTTGATTTATTTCATATAGGTATCTTTAAAAGACTGTTAATTATATTCATGTTTTTTTTCCAATTCACTTAGACATTGGCAGAATAGTCGACATCGGCTTTGCTTGCCATATGAAAAATAGAATAGAATAGATATTCATGTTTCATTCATTACGAAAAATAATAATTGGATTTTACTCATTCTACTGTTTCTTTTTATTTTTATTAATCAATTAATAACAAACACGATATATAACATAAAGTACATCGTAACTATACTTAAAATATACAGGTTCATTACTTTTTCGTATCTTCAAAAAGCTTTTTAAAACACCCATTCCGCACCTACAAACTCAACTTTAAAAGCATTCCTCTTCACAACACTATCGTTGTACAAAACAAAATAACAACAAACTTGCTAGACTACAAAGTTTCTTTCATATCTTCAGACACTTAAATCCCTATCTGCATCAGATTTTCCTGAAAAATCTTTACAAACAATGTGTCAACAACCTTGCATCTTATTGTGCGCATCTGTAAACACTGCACCTCCCATATTTACATGTGACAAACCCAACACGAATCGATTTTACATTTGAAATAGTTCTCTGAGTAATTCGCTGCATCTTCCTTGAAACATTTTGCATAATAATTGTGAGTGTCATGTGATCGTGATGTGGTGGTCATTTAAATAATGTTATGTGGTTATATAAGTGTAGAAGTTTGTATGGGTGCATTTTAATTTTAATTACTTACATGAGTAGGTAGTCAATAGAGAGCAAGTTCATTGAAATACGCTTTATAGACCTATGTACAGTCTAAGACATTAACTTCCAATTTAATTTCATCATAATCGGCCAAGCCTTTTCCCAACAATGTTAGGGTAGGCTTCTAGTCCAACCAGATGCCGCTGAATACCAGTACTTTGACAAGGTTCGACTGCCTATCTGACCTCCACAACTCAGTAACTGGTAACACGTTACCCCCTAGGCAAGACTGGTCGTCAGATCGGTTGGGCTTCTGACGACCCGTTTCTACCGACTGACAAAGATCTACAGAGGTAGAGAAAGCTTTTGATATATAAAGATGGTCACCCATCTACGGACCAACCGCGGCAAGCGAAACTTAATCTGATCGAGGCCCTCAACTACCAATTTAATTTTTCCGTATGAAATGATTCAATCACAGTTGTCATTCTAACTGTACTATAACGTGATACTTTAATTTTGGTATTTAAAAAAAAAGCAAAATCCCAAAAATAATTATTTATTCTTAAGGCGTCAATCAGCAATTATTTAACGCTGAAAACCCAGTTTTGCTAGCTGAAATCATCGATTATCCTGAAGCGCGATGAGTGAATGACAATGCCTAAGTGCAATCGCAAAGGTGCCGCCTTTACGATTGCACTGCACCTTTTAATCAAGGCATACATGCTTCATCGATCATATAGGATCGCCATTGTGTATAAAGAGTCCCGAAGACAGACTAGTAGAACAATTTCTGTGAAAATTTGAAATTGATCTACAAGAGTCGCGTCGCGTCGCGTCGCGCTGTCGCGTTGCACCGGTCTGCGGAAACCTTAAAGCTTTGTCTCTGTGAACTACTTCTTTCTTACTTTGTGATACAACGTAGAAAAGTTTAATATTAAGGTGGAGCAAACTTGCCTCTTGGTTTAACGAGAACAGTATTTAATTTCAGCACGTTGTCTCTTGTTTCTTGGCCTCATAATGCATACGTTTCAGTACGGAAAGTTTTTAATGTTTCTTTTTTAAATGCTAGAACTATAAGGCTAGTGGGAACTGCATTGTAAGGCAGAATAAAATTGTGCTGAGCTTTTTTTGACTTACAGTTCAAACAGTTACGGTTTTCAAAACTCGTAGCTAAGTAGTAACAGGCTCACGGGTCAATCGGAGGTCATATATCCGTATACGATAGAGAAATAAAAATAAAAAACATCAAGTAGGCCTACACATAAAATATGGGCCAAAAAGAAATGGATCAATTTTCTTTTTCGGCCATATTTTATGTGTAGTTGATTTTAATTTCATTGCAAATACTTTTGGAAGGGAAACCAAAGAACATCATCTAACGAGGCACGGGCTTGGTGCTAAATTATAATAGCCGCACGGCTTGGTCGAAGGTTACGGTAGCCTTGCCGAGGTCTTCCGTAGATGGGTGATCATCCATTACAAATCGAAACCCCTAAATGCTTCGCAAAACACTTTGACCCTTTGGACCCGGCTATCATTTGTAGTTGAGAACAACTGTTTCGAGTAGTCAGAAGCCTAAAATTCAGACAACCAGCCTTAACGAAGGGTATCGTAATACCTAGTAATGACGATTTTCATGAATATTCAAGCCACCAGTTGGCGCCACTTTGACAAGAGATCTTCCAGTTCGACAATGAACTTAAAATATTTTATGTCATTCGTTTCACTCTTTCGTTCACCATTCAGTCCGTAGCAAGAAGCTTGTACAAGTGGAGGCCACACTCCAGGTAAAAATGTGAAGACAACCTGTGGGCTAACACTCTCTTTCTAAATACATAGATAAGAACGAGACAGTGATATGTGTTTGCTCTTTCTTAGTGTTAGTGTGTAAAGATGACTAAATTAAGGTTTTCTTACAAAGCCAATTATTATTTCCTACTGTAAAAGAGGGAGAATAAAAAAAATACAGGCTGTAAGGGTAAATTCTGTTATCATTGAAACCAGTGGTTTGGTTTCCTTTATAGAACGTAAAATAAAAGAAAAAAAAATTATTTTTTAAGAAAATCGGTTTTTTTTTTCACCCTACGCGCGAGGGCTACAAACTTACATCTCAATACGGGAGGGGGCGCAGGGCGCGGATATTACGCCGCGTGGTCCGACTCCAACGCATGGGTCGCGACTAGACATGGGCGAAGTAGCTCACTGAAAAGAAAAAGAGCGATTAGCTCTTTCACTCTAAAGAGCTATATCACTCTTCTAGCTCACTAGCTCTTCTATAGCTCAGTGACACAGACGCCGAGACGCCGACTGATAGCTCAATTGACTCACGCCGCACGCGCGTCGAAGGAGACAGATCGGCTCGCTCAATAGTGAGTAGCTCTTTGGAAGTTTGGACTCTTTATTACTCACTAGCTCTTCTATAGCTCAGTGATTCAGACGCCGACTGTTAGTTCATTTGACTCACGGTGCACGCGTGTCGTTGAAAACGGATCGGCCCGCTCAGTAGTCATTGTCAATAGCTCTTTGGAAGTTTGGAGTTAAGTTAAATAAGCTTTTCTGTTTGTTTATATAATGTTATGACTTTACGTAAATAATACGCAAAAAAATAAACAATGCAATGCCAAAGTATTTTCTACTTTAAAGCTATGGTTATAAAGATAGATTTACAGTGATTTATGTCGTATGATAGTCTACAATGACGTATTTATTTAACGAACTATGCGATCCCAAATATTCCAAAGCGAACCGAATGAGCCGTTCGGCCGCTGACTTCGGTCGGTCATCGGTGTCTCGCTGAAGTAGGTACTGAGAATCTAAGAGCTAACTGAGCTAGTGAGCTACTTAGCGAACGAGTGAGTGAGCGAGAGCGACGTCCATCAAAAAGAGCTAGCTCTTTTCTATCACTCGCTCACGAGCTACCAGTGTTACCAACTTAGTGGATTTTACACTAAAACTGGTGGTTTCGACCCCCCTTTTAGTGGCGAAATATTGCTTTTAGTGGCTGGTGTTTTTTTCTAGTGGTTTAATAGAATTCAGTTTCAATTACTGAAAATGCTATCACTCAATCACTAAGCCACTAAAACGTTACGAAATATAATTATTTTTACTTCATTTAATTTTCCGGAGTATTTAGTTTTAGTGTGTAGGCAACACTGATCCGTCAGAATTACGTGCAATGAACATGATGACGTCAAACGATCCATCCCGCACATTAAACTATACGCAGGGATTCCATGTAGAATATTTTCAGTAGTATTATGTAGTTAGTTTACAATATATGATATGATACAAAGATGTAAAACTCACCAATAAACTAACAATCAAAGTCGGCCCAGCTGTTTCCGAGAAAAATCGTAACAGACACACACACACCCTAACACCTAACGCAAACCAAAACGCATAATATACCGTCTCCGTGGTCGTCGCGGATAAAAAATTAAAAAACAGCCGTTTACCTTTTTATTTTGTAGATGCTTCTTTGACATCTCATGAGATTTAAAATCTCCGTTGTGATTAATTTCTTATAACCGTTCCACATAGTTTACATTTTGCTACTTGACCAGTAGTACTTTCGATAACTTTTAGCCAGTCAAATAAAGAACATTTTTACTAATAAAACTACTTACTGTTTTCTTTTATAAAGATCAAAAATTTGTTTAGTGGAAATTTTTGCGATTTTTGGAGTAGGGCCGATTTTTGTTAGTGGATTTCTGGTGGTTTTAGAAGTTAAATCTGGTGGAGAGCTCGTTTATCTGTTGGCAACACTGCGAGCTACCCATGTCTAGTCGCGACCCCGGTCAGTCAGCTGTCAGTCTCGCTAGCGAAAGCACGTAACGCCGCGCCTCGCCGTAGCGTCGCTCATTTCGCGCGCGTATTTTTTTTTTAACTAGACTGTTTATTTTATATTTAAGTCAACTACCCGTGGTTTAAGTGACAACGGTGTTTACCCTTACACCCTGTATATAAAATGAAAAAAAAAGACACAAAAAATTACTTATAATCAAGTATCATTGCAATCAACAAGTCTCTTGGAGCCTTAAAATGATCAGAAGGGGAAAACCATTGAATGACAAAATGACACAGATGCTAATAAATATTTGGCTAAGATTTACTAGGCGTCAATTGTCAGTAGCATGTTAGATCAAACATACTAATTAGGTGCTAATTGACGTATTTTACGCATGCAAACTAGGCACTTAATAGTACTGTGGTTTTATAGGTGTTAAATAAATCAAAAGGCTTTTTTTTTTCTGTATTACTTGCCACATTTTTTTGAGTATTTTTTTCAGAAAAAATAAACATAATTATAATTCTTTTTTTTCTTTTAAGCGTATCGATAGCAATCTAGACTGGATGACAGGGGCATTCAGTACCTACATGATTTTGAACGAGTTTTTATCAAAAACAAAATAGCTGTTCCATACTCTTTAACCGCGTAGGTATTGTATTTTTCTATGAAACAGCTGATATTTTTTTGACATCTGCCGAAAAGTTTCTACGCTTGGGCTTTACAATGATGTGCTGAATCCATGTTTACAGTTTGCGAATCGATGATCGAATCCTTGCCACCCTGTATACAGGCAGCCCAGAATTACGCTATGAGCTTGGCACCTGCAGTAGCGTTCATCAGCTTCATACAATATTTAAAATATCACCGAATTTCCATATACAGAGGTCAGCACATCAAGCTACCCCAATCTGTCAAATTTCTTTAATTAATTTTCAACTTTATCACTAAAGCACAAGGTTCATGATCAATTGGGAAAATTTGACAGTTTTGGGTAGCTTGATGTGCTTGCGTCTACAAAAAGTATGCAAACAAGTCCGGTTTTTATTCCTATGAAAAGAAAATAGTTTGACAAAATTTCGTGGATCCATAGACATTTATGAGTCTATAGGGAATCCTCCAATAGGCTTCTGTCATGAATGTAATATTAATTTATAAAAATAGTGGACAGAATAATAAGTACCTGCGGTTGTGGGTCATGATTATAGGTAAAAAAAATATAGAAATAGGTCCTGAAAAATTAACTAGTGTTACTCGAAAAGCTGCTACCACGCTTGAATGAATTTGAGCTGGACACACTTGCCCCATGCCAGACGATCAATGGGTCAAACTTACGACCCAGTGGGTCCCGTTTAGTGGCGGCAGGCCCAGATGGAGACGGCAGGATGCGCTGAACTTCTTTAATAAACATTGGTCCTTGGCAGCTGAGGACAGAGACAGGTGGAAAGAAATTAGGGAGGTCTATACCCAGCTGTGGGTCACTATTAGCTTAAAATAACAACTAACAAGAAAAATATCCTGAAGTTTAAGGCGAATCTAGACGATTTTTTTTTCCATACAAACAACGGGAGTGTATTACTCCGCTTTTTGACAATGTACATCAAAAATTAAGACATGGTATGGTTTTGTCTCAGTATTAATATTGTCTGTACGGAAACAGAATACTAAAATAAAAAGCCATTAAAAACTTAGGAGCTAACAAAGATTCGTTTTTCTTGCTAATTTAACCTATCTTTGGGGGTGTTTATGTAATAAAAGAAGTATAAAATCTCCAAAACCAACAAATATCGAAAAGTTTAACAAATTTTTTTGGTCATTAATTTATGGAGTGTTTTTCATAAAACCCGAACTTCCGAAGGTCTGTTCTTAATTTTCTTTTACTATAAATGATCTTGCATCTCACTCAATAACGTTGTGCATATAGACTAGCGTCTAACTGCTAATCACTGATACTATCTCTGTCGTACACGATGCCTGATAAGACAACGTGCTTTTTAGCCAGGCCCACCAGTGAATTCGAGCCCGCAACTAGATTCCTCTTAATAATTCGATTCTAAACGAAAGAACATAAATTAATATTCTTTGCTAACACCAAGTTATTTTTACACATCATCCTAAGTTGTTCATTAGCCGCACAAACATGGGATGTTTTTTCAAGCTCTGCAATGACGCACTACGAACTTTTTATACCTAAACGCACACACACTTAATCGCACAAATCCGTTGCTAAGTAGCAGAATAAGGTTAATCTAAGGTTTTTGAACTCGAGACTAAGTAATCCTATCCTACTAACGAATATTATAAATGTGAAAGTTTGTGAAGATGTTCGGATGTTTGTTACTCAAGCACGCAAAAACGGCCGAATGGATTCGGATGAAATTTGGCACACAGATATATTATAACCTAAATTAACACTTAGGATACTTTTGATCCCGGTAGTACGTTCCCGTGGAATAATTTCCAAACTCCACGCGGGCGAAGCCGCGAGCGGAAGCTAGTTCAGTATATAACAGCACGCCTTGTTTCCCTGAATGGTTCGGCAGAGTTGTATCCATACTACACCCACATTTCACCAGTCATGTTTAAGTCACATGTAATAGCTAGCCTAATTCCATCAACCTAGTACTAATCCAGGCTCTGGGCAGATACTGAGAAATTTCTGATAAAAAAAACCCAATAACACTTTGCCCAACCTAGGAATCAAACCTAGGACTTCATGCTTAGCAGTAGTTGCGACAACTTAACCAACGAGGCATTCATTAAGTAGTTAACAAATAAAACGCCATTTTTATGGTATAATTTTTTTGCCAATAAACTTTAAAAATAGAACCAAACCGATAAGATCTTCAGTTTTATTGATTAAAATAATTGATAGCGATTCGATTGAATGAATGAATGAATAAAAGTCTATGAAACTGAGGGAACCGTGGACAAAGTTTAAGGGCTTATCGTGTTTCAAACTTTTAAAAGTCTTATTCCAGTCCATTGGTCAGGTCAGGATTTAATGATTTATTCTATTTAGGTCAATTTTTTTAATGTTATGAACACTGGGGAAATTTATTTTTGGGGAGTGAAAACTTGAAGGAAAGGTATTTGACGTGATTTTACGGTGGACTTTTGTTCATTTATAGCTTCAATCTAGATTATGGATGAGCAAATTTTTTCATAGTGTGTTTGAATATTAGGTATATTCAAACACACTATGAAAAAATTTATATGTCTATAAGTACTAAAGAAATACTGTTTATTTCTCGATGATTTGCATAAAAAATACTTTTCAACTTGTTTAAAAAAAAAAAAAATTGGAAAAATTATATAGGGAATCATCAATACAATTGAATAACTAACTTTTATAATGAGCGTTAAACATGACAGGTGGTCATGTCATGTGATGGATGATGATGATGATGTTAGGGACTCCCTTTTCCGTACTTAGACTCTCATTCGGTCCGTGGTGATTTGTGACATGTCATGTGATTATTATATCAATCAATAAAAAAATAACATGAGCAAGTAAGTACCAATAAAATAAACTTCCATTTTGAACCAGCTGCGAGTATTATTAGTAACCATTTATAGGTTAAATAAATCCACTAAGTAATCGGTGTCATTACCCAATTCCTATATTACTTAACAAGCACTTACCATGATCCATTATCAAATACCTAAAGTTCTTTATATAACCCACAAGAAAAGCGGATTATATAATAAACCTTTTGTAGCAAACGTGATTATCAAGCATAAAAATATAATTTATAGCCAAAGTTCAGTAGCTCCATAGTTTTTATAATGTCTACGTCAGAGGCTATAAAGTATAAGCATGGCTGGTTTATAGACCATCCGCTAGAAGCCGTGTTTTTAGACAGTGGAAGTATCGTAAACTTTAGCCTGAATTAGCCTGGTACGGTTTCATAATTAGCCCAGATTTCTTCTGTATCCGGCAATGTTGTAAAAACAAATCTTACTTTTACAAACATTTGGATCGTATTTTGACTATAAAACCAGTCTTGAAACTCTTTTCTACGTAAACCTAGAATCGTTTACGGTTAAGAGCTTGGTTGCGAAAGTGCGTGCAGTGATTTATTTATTTATTTTGTTATAGAAAACAAACAATTGCACATTATATATTACATCTTAGATTACAAAATGATTGGAGGTGGATCAATATAAAATCGACAACGTTTCCACAGATTACCTAGTTTAAGGATAAGTGAAGACACATTTAGAGAGTTACAAAAACACAAAGAAGAAGACAAGAAGAGAAAAAGAGTTTGTACTTATCTTAAAACAAATAGTACCTACTTGATGTGATACGTACAGTGATGGCCCTAAGCAAAATAAAGTCTGTACTTATATTATTTCATTTTTCTTTTGATTTTTCATACTGTCTATCATCCTCAGCTGAAAGACGTCCACTGCTGGACATAGGCCTCCCACAAAAAGGGGGTTTTGCCATAATCGCCACGCTTGGCAGGCGGGTTGGCGATCGCAGTATGGTGATAAAATGCATAGAGAACGCTGTTGCCCATTCTCTAGTAAGTCCTAACAACACCCACAGGAATAAATGGGATGGTGCTGTTCTTTTATGTCGGGCACCACACGGAACACCATATTGTATCGATCGCTTAATATTGTGCACTTGGCTCGTATGTTGGATTGTGTTAATTCGTTGAACAGAGTAACTATAGTATAAATAAATAAATATAATTGTCTAAACCGCCCAGTCTCCTTTGTTAGCCACCCAATAGCTTCGTGCTACTACAGTTTCAAATACGAAATCGTTAATTTTGCTTTGTGCAACTGTGGTTGCAAAGCGACAGTGGTATTTCATTGTAATATAATCTTTATTACAAACGTATAGAGCCCTTATTTTAACACAGATACATTTCTCATAGATTTATGCTCATTATTACAAATCTGTCGGAGAAGAGACGAAGTGAAGAACTTAACCGATAAACTAAGTATTAATGATGAATCATTCCTCTGCATCCATGAGATTTTGAATACACTTCATTTCTACCTTCCAAACCCGAAGCAAGAAACATGGTTTTTGATCTACTAGCTATGAAAGAAAACTCGGAAGAGAAAGCTTGACATACAAATAATATTTGATTGATGACATGTCCCATATTTTTGTTAGAGTTTATTTTTAGCTTGATCGAATAAATACAGGGTAGTATGTGGGTTTGTTATGGAGACATTTCTTGGTATAACAAACTCAAATTCCGTTTTTCTTACAAACTCACAAACTGAAAGAAACGGATAACGTTTTCTTGGAAAGGATCGAATGTTTTGATATGGAATCATCTTTTATTTATACTTATTTTTATCTTTCACAATCACTTTTCAAAAAAAGCAGATTTTTTTGATGTGTGATAAAATGTTTTATTAGGCATTTATTGGTAAAATTATATTATAGTAATTGCAGTTCGTTTTGCTTCAGTACACGAGCTATACAGGATATTACGCAAAGCCGTCATCTACGCATTCTGTACATCAAATTAAGTAGCTTTGTGCAAAAATAATTGCTGAGACTACTGGCTGGATGTGTGCTCGGTAGATGGCAATGGGGTCGCCCGTGGGTCTTAAATAATATAACTGGCGAAATGTGGATGTACGATACACATCTGCCTTACCTTTTGGGGAAACAAGTCGTGAAATTTAGAAAAAAAAATACAGCTAAACACAATAGAAACATAATTCTCCATTACACTGTATAATGTATAAACATTTAAACAAAATAGCACCAAACTACGCAGTTTGCCCAGGTTCACCCATTTCATTTAAAACAGCCATTGTCTTGTCAAATGAACCAATGACGCACTTCACCAGTTAGATGCAAATTGGTCTTTTGTACCTAATACTAGGTAATGACATAAATAATCTATGGAGCTACTAATCTTAGGAACTAATAGCTAACTAAAAAGCGTGAGAATTCGGTACGTAATATGACTTTCATGTATTGCCTTTTATATTTCTATTTGCTTTATAATAATGTCTGTGTAAGCTATGACATTTCTTCCCGTGGGTGTCGTAGAAGGCGACTAAGGGACTTAGTAGAGAATGGGCAGCAGCGTTCTCTATGCATTTGACCACCATACTGCGATCGGCAACCCGCCTGCCAAGCGTGGCGATTATGGCAAATGCCCCCCTTTTGGGGGTACGCTTATGTCTAGCAGTGGACGTCTTTCGGCTGATATGATAATGATGATGATGAAGCTATGACGCTCTTAGAAAGTTTTTCTTATGTCATTGTTCCATATTATACTACGAGTAACATAATTAACGCAAGACCTCATACACCTCAATTAGAGTATTAATCTAAAAGCATAATACGATGACCATAACTATATTTTTTTAAAGCTAACTGATATTATTAAGAAAAACGTGTCGACCCAAGCATTACTTTATGCATTTAAAATTGAGTCTTATTTCTTCTGCTTTAAGATTGATTTTTCTTTGACTAAATCAGTGGTAGGTATGGCAATATACATAGTAAAAAAAAACATACATTAAAAGTTACTGAAATCGATTCTGTAGTCAATTAGGAACAAACTACTTTCAGGTCTTGCGTCCATTCTGTTACACCTTGTATATCTATTAATATAAGCATTTTATAAGCTATGCAAAACCATCGTCATCATCATCAAACTATCAATCAACCAACTCAGCCTATCTTAGTTCATTGTTAGACATAGTCCTCTCCCAGGCTACGCCACAATACCCTGCCCTCTGTCTTCCGAATCCAGTCTATGTCAGCCACCTTCTGACATAGGACTTTTTAGTTCCACGCTTTGTAACTCAATGTTTGGCTTCTCCCATCTAGCTGCCACCAGCCCCATTCGTGGACCATCTTTACACCATTCCAGTTCCATTGCTAGAGTATTCCCAAGATCGTAATAATTAATATTTTCACCATCATCATATCAGCCGAAAGACGTCCACTGCTGGACATAGGCCTCCACTTCGACCGGTTCTGTACTTCCCGCATCCAGGGACTCCTGCGGCCTTCACAGGGTCATCGGTCCACCTTGTGGGAGGCATTCCTACTTTACGTCTTCCGGTGCGCGGTCGCCACTCCAGAACTTTTCAGCCCCATCGGCCATCTGATCGATCGAATCGAAGGCTTTTTCGTAGTTCACAAACGCTAAATATAGAGGCTCTTCGGTCTTCTGTATAACCTGCCGCAGCGTATGTATGTGGTCTACTTTGCTAAAGCCTATACGGAACCCGGCCTGTTCGGGAGGCTGGAAGTCGTCAAACCAACGCGCTAGACGGTTCGTGATGACTCTGGAGAACAGCTTGTAGAAAAGCTTCTAGTAATATTACAGACACAAATAATCACTACAACTGGCAGACGAATGGGTGATTGCATTTTGTTTTTTTACTGGTCCGGATTGGATGATACCGACCTTTTTGCAAAAAACCATTGGTGAACGACATAGACTCGAAGTGATATTTTATTGATTTTTTCCGCATTCGCCTCACACCAAAGACTCTTTGTTTGCTCCACATTTTTTTCTTTCATATAATTGTATTAAGTTTATTTGCAACCCTTATAGAAAATCTTTTGAAAGATCTAACCAGTCAGTCTTCTATACTACCAATAAGACGATTAGATAATAACATCTCGCCTTGACCTCGAGCGAGCATCTACATAATAATACAGATTACAGCCCCAAGCTCATCGGAAGTTCAATATTGGTACCAAACTTCATAGATTTATGTACAGGCACGTAATAATAATTATCGAACAGTCAATGCAAGTATTTTCGTTTTTTTGTATGTTTTATTATCTTGATAATAAAGATGCAGTTTCTTTTCATAATACAGGTGTTGATCGATGTGTAGCTTGTAAGATTAAAATGATGAGGTACTGGTTTTTGCCGGCGGTTCCGCCCGCGTGAAGATATAACAAAATCCCGGGTACATTATTTTTATTGCTTCTATATGTAAGAACAATGTATAGAAATGAAGAAACAATTATAAATATTTTTTTTAAAAAAAACGACTTCCGGAAAAAATACTAAAAAGTAAAAAATTACTTTAATTTCGGAAGTCGGTGATTTTGGATATGTATTTTATTTTTTTGTCACCGCCTTCCGAAATATTTTTCACTTTGTAGTGTTTTTACGGAAGTCGTTTTTTTTTTTTGGAAAAACTTTTTATTTTTCACGTTTTAGTTAGTATAGTACCTACCCCACTCCCTACACCCTTCATAATCGTCATTTTATTTAGATCTGGTGATGCGTTTCGCAGACAGACAACGGAACTCTTGAAAAAATTACAGTAAACAAACCGTGATTGCTGCTATCGCATAAATATGCACTGTTTTGACCCCAAGGATGATGAAATTTCGAATTGGTGTGGGGTAGGTACTATAACTAAAAAGTGAAAAATAAAACCTTTTTCCAAAAAAAACAATCAACTTCCGGAAAAGCACTACAAAGTGAAAACTTACTTTAATTTCGGAAGGCGGTGACAAAAAATTTACGTACATATCCAAAGTCACCGACTTTCGAAATTAAAGTTATTTTTCACTTTGTAGTCTTTTTCCGGAAGTCGGTTGGTTTTTCCAGACAAAGACATCTATTATTATTTTCTTAATTTTTACATCGCATCGCAGAAATCATTCAACAATCTGGCGTTTTATTTCTACCGTTTCTACGCTGGTCATGCTACACGTGCAGGTTCCAACAGCTTTCGACAATTTAATGTTAAAACTGTGTTATTTAAGAGCTAAGTTGGGTCAATTACTATTATCTAAAGCGGTAGCCAGACGTAGACATTAAATATCAAGGCTAAACGTCAAATTATACTGTGGCAAAGTTCAAAGATAAGCGTCCCGATAAATCTAGATGAATGCATTTGCAAAAAAATTGTCTACAGATTAGGTTTCTTAATCACTTTAACCCGTCGCGCGTCTAATTAGCAGACACAATAGAAACTATTGTTATCGGAACACCTGGTGTACACTTGACATGCGAGGGATTAATGGCTGGATATTCGTTTTATACCTAGACCAATAGTTTTAAGTTTTAGTGCTCTCCAACTCTATGTATTAGAATAATATTGATGTTTTTATATTTTTTGAGATACGTGACATTATTTTTGATGACATTCAAAGATCCATCGCACGAAGAAATCTCACTGCTTAGAAAGTTCTTACTCAACTTTAGTAACCAAAATGTGGTCAACCTGCCTCAGTGGCATTTTAGAATTGATCAATCCCCTGCGCTGAACAGGCTGAGACTAGTCTCACCAGTGGGTATCGTGATACCCACGAGGTTGTGGACGTCAGTCGCGCCGTGCAAAATATTATTCAGTATTCAGGTATTCAGTCTAACCCGATGCACATCGGGTTAGACTGAAAGTCGATCCCAGGATAGATGGGAAAAAAGGCTAGGCAAGTGATGATGAATGGGATGAAAAGATCTACAAATTAAAGCTCAAAGATCCTTAGGTTTGTATGCTCTCAGTTTAATATCCTTAGCACGTCAGTCAAGAGAAGCGGAATATTTAATATGGATCGACTGCTGAACAGTTATTAAAATTCTTGTGCACTGACCTTCTAAACCTTCTAAAACTTCTGACCTTCTTTTGGTTCCGTATGGTGCCGGACGTAAAGAATAGCACCATCCCATTTCATCCCATGGGTGTCGTAGAAGGCGGCTAAAGGACTTACCAGAGTATTCTCTGGTAAGTCCCTTAGCCGCCTGGCTGCCCATTGGCAGCAGCGTTCTCGTAGCGATTATGGCAAACCCCCCCTTTTGGGGGAGGCCTATGTCCAGCAGTGGACGTCTTTAGGTTGAAATGATTATGATGACTGACCTTCTAAAGATCTCAACATTACGGTTTAAAACTTCCAGTAAAATGTTGAATTGGTTTTGTATTTTTTTTTCTGTTTTTATGAGCGGATTTAGGTTTCTTTCGTTTTAGATTTTTTTATCGACTTCAAAAAGGAGGAGAGGAGTATGTTCGGGTATAATTTGGGTTTATTCCGAAATGGTCTCATTAAAATTTTATGTAGATCTGATGAGGAATTTTACAGACAGACAAAATAACTCTTCAAAAAATTACTGCAAATCAACCGCGATTGCTGCTATCGCCTAAATATGCCTTGTTTTGATTTGATTGACTTTGAGAATACCCCATGGATGATGAAATTTCGAATTGGTGAGGGGTAAGTACTATAACTAAAAATTGGAAATAAAAACTTTTCTTCTTTCTTCCGAAAAAAAAAACTACAAAGTGGAAAATAACTTTTACACATTTCGGAAGGCGGTGGCAAAAAATTCAAATACATTTACAAAGATACCGAAGTTGGTTATTTTTTTATAGCATAGATTTTATTCTTGAGGGTGAGAGGTGCTTGTGGCTGAGCAATAACGCTGCCTTGATCATCGGTTAGGTTACGCTTGCCGCGGTTGGTCCGTGGATGGGTGACCATCTTTACATACCAAGACCCCTCCGTGCCTCGGAAAGAACGTTAAGCCGTTGATCCGGGCTGTCATTGTAGATCTTTTACGGTCGTTACGGGTCGTCAGAAGCCTGAAAGTCTGACCACCAGTCTTACCAAAGGGTGTCGTATTACCCAGTAACTGAGTTGTGAAGATCAGATAGGCAGTCGCTCCATGTAAAATAATGGTACTCAGCTGCATCTGGTTAGACTGAAGCTGACCCCAACAAAATTGGAAAAAAACCTATGAACATAATTTTTTCTGAAAGAAATGATCAGAAACGTCAATGCAACGTTACCATATAAATGTGGGTGTACAACGTAAGCAAATATTTTTTATCAACTCGTTTTAGAATGAAAAACGTGACTTAAAAATATATCGATCTATTTTAAACTAAAATGTAAATCATTTGTATACCAAAAAAATGTTTACTTTTACATTATCATTTAGTACGTGGTGCCTGCGTCAGAATTTAAAATTTTATGCAGTTTCGATATTGAACGCGTCATTCAACCGATAGTGAAGAGTTGAGCACCACTTCACACCTCAGCCTGAACTTGTAATAAGCAGATATAATGCAGAAGGTCATTCAGAAGCAATATCAGTTTTAAATATATCGTTACTAGCTTCACCCGCGTGGATGTGAAAAATTATCCCACGGGAATATTCCCGTGGTAGGTTGTTGGTATATACCAACAATATAAAAAGTATCTTATGTGTTAATCCAGGTTATAATCTATCTGTGTGCCAAATTTCATTCAAATCCGTTCAGCCGTTTTTGCGTGATTGAGTAATAAATATCCAAACATCTAAATTTGCAAACATTCACATTTATAATATTACTAGCTTTTGCACGTAGCTCCGCCCGCGTGTAAGTCGGTTATCGCATAAGTAAGTAGCTTATGTCCTTCTCCATATGCCAGGCTATATCTCTGATGAATTTCATGACGATCGGTTTACCGGTTTAGGCGTGAATATATTATAATATTATATATAATATATAGTAGGGATGCAGGGATTATAGTAGGTGTCCGTGTCGTGCTGAACGTAAAAGAATAGCACCATCCCATTTCTTCTCGTGGGTGTCGTAGAAGGCGACTAAGGGACTTACTAGTGAATGGGCAGCAGCGTTCTCTATGCATTTTACCACCATACTGCGATCGCCAACCCGCCTGCCAAGCGTGGCGATTATGGCAAAACCCCCCTTTTAGGGGGGGTACGCCCAGCAGTGGACGTCTTTCGGCTGAAATGATGATGATGATGAGGAGTAGTCGGAAGTAGGATTATCAACGAAGCTTCTTTTAATACCTATTTGCTTAGTCCAAGTTCGTACGGACGGACGTCAAAATATCGCGGCGAGATTATTTCGCGAGTTGGTTTTACAAATCACTGCTTAGCGGCGAGACTTGAAAATCGAACAGTGTGTTTTCTCGATGTGCTGGGAAGGTTACCATTTAGAAATTTGAAAAGTCCTGACAAAAAGCCTGACATTTCAATAAAAGTGCGGACATTTTAGTCTCAAAATCCAAATATGTATTGACCCACTTAGTTACAGTGGTATGGTAGGCACGTTAGCAGACGCTCGCGAAGGGAGGTTGCGGGGTGCGGGAAGCACCCGCCACGCGCGGCCCGTGGTCCCGTTTGATTATTTTACTTAAAACTACTTTTGTTTTGAAGAAAATATTCATTATTTAAAGTCAAAAGTCAGGACATGTCCGGACAAATCCGGACGGATGGTAAACCTAGCTGGGATGCACTCTGTTGGAATCTAAATGCTCGGTAATATTCCCTATAGATATTTTTACGTCTATGCTATCGTGTTCTAAGGAGATAGATAAGTATTAAAAGAGGCTCTTTAAAATGTAAGTACATTTGACGAATGATGATGTATAAATAGACATACATCGTCATTCTTGGAACTTACTTACATTTTGGACTGTCATTGTTGGACTAACTAATGGTGAACCTTTTTATATTTTTTTATAGCATGTGTATAAAGCCCATAAGTCTGACAACCAGTCTTACAATGGGGGTATCGTATCACCCAGTTACTGGGTTGTGGACGTCAGATAGGCAGTCGCTCCATGTAATATACTGTTATTCAGCTGCTTCCGATTAGACTGGAAGCCGATCCCAACTATAAAGCGATAATAGCGCAGCATTGTCATTTATAATCATGGTATAGAAATACCATCATTCTTAGTATGTTTTTGGAGTCATTAGTGGCAGGGACATCGATGTGCAGACTCTTACCTTGAATTCAGGACCTAATTCTACACCACCTAGCGTAGAAATTTTCGAAAAGCGAAATACCAAAGCGGTCAAAATCTCAAAAACAAAAACATAGCTGTTCCACAGCTATATATTTGTCGGTTGAATTAATTCAATACATGATTATTCATGACCCAGAAAGTAGTTCTCAGTTTATGTCAAGAATATTCACACAGATAAATGAGCTATCGGCTGACACCGACCGAGATCGTTAATATCGACAGATGTTCTAATTTCTCATCTTATATGAGAATAATAGAATTAATACATACTGAATCTCACTAAATTGATCGCGTGGCCTTGGTATATTTGGTTAGAAGCTGCATTTGCATATGCATGTATAATTACGAATGGCGCTCGTATGTATAATATTATGTACACTGCATGTTTGAATGCTTCATTTAACATGAGTTCACACCTGTGAACTGGGAAGGGTTTGGCAGATGTATACAGTACTGTAGAGGCTGTCTATTAAAGACGACCTTATGCCGTACAGACTAGTTTTAAAATAATCTTAAACACATTCGAACTATCAAGCTAATTTAGAATGAGCCTTAAAATAAATCAGAATAGGTTTCAGTTTTGGAAAGACGGTCTAGCATGGCAGGCGCGTTGCTGTAACCACGAAAGCGTGGAATAAACCAAATACCTATACGTATATTTCGTCAACTATGCTATGAGTAGGATAAGAGCTACCGTGTAATAGGATAAGGCAGGTGATATCCAGGTTTCTTCTGAGAATGATCCAATGAATACCCTCTAGAATACTTTATCCGTCCCGGGATCAAACTCAACACTAATAAAGCAGACAAGGTCTAGCGAGTCTTTCCTAATGGAAGAGTGATTAGGCCTCCAAAAAAATATATTACATTAAGGTCTCAAATAACCTTACTACGAGACCCTCAAAAAATCCTATCAAATTAGTCTCCCAAATTGGAGGTCTATAAGGACTCTTAAGCAACATAGATATAAGCCAAGATTGTCCCGAGAGTGTCGTGAATGACCCTTAATGTATCCGCGACAGAATTCGCACCACTTATGTCCGATCTCGACGTCCTATATTGTTTGATAGAAAATCTTCGGACAACGAATGTCTTCTTAGATTTATGTGGCAGACATAAATCTGTATTATGTGGGTACCCTAGATCATTCTTGGTCACACTTTCGTGTGAAGACGCTGTAAGGAGTTAGGAGAAATTGGCTTTTGTTTTTATAGTGTGAGAGTGGTTATTCCTTATTCGGGTAGCAGCCTTTTGTGATGATTATGTCCAGTTCAGTGGAAAATAATCCATGTAGATTAGACTGCACACACACACACCGCGGAACGGACATGTCTTTATAAAAATAAATTATGTGTTAGTATCATTCTGCTGTTGAGAGAGGAGGAAGTGGTGGCCTAGTGGTGATGGCCGCGACTTACGAGTTGTAAGTCGTAGGTTTGAACCTAGATAAGCCCTGTACCACAAAATACAGAGAGTACAGAAGTCAATCACATGTATGTACTTCACTTTTCATACCTACGCTCGGCGGTCGCGCTAGGGTTGTCAACTTTGGCTTATGCACAAAAAACTACCATTATAGTGAGAGAGAGAGAGCTTAATAGCCACCTTACAACATATTCTTGACATGATCACAAATAATATCAACTCTAATGGTTATGATCGGCAGCGGTCGGCTACGCGGGCAGCCCGTCCGGCTCGCCAAGCAATTCTATCTTAACTATTTATAATGAGGAAGATGAGCGTATTTTTTTAGCTTATCGGTACTTACTACAATAAATACCTAGTATCAATTGTAAAAATATTACAAGGCCACAAAGTCATGTTCGCTTAAATACAACTAACTATTCTGTGTTACGTTAAAACGAGCCATCGAAACACAAGCAAATACCTAGGTACTTACTTCCCTGAAACAACTGGTAGCTTAAAAAACGACAATTCACAGTTTAATGTTGAATTTAAACAACCGTCCACTGAACAGTCATAATAACTTTTTTTTCTTTGCTCCATTTTTGCACTTCACAGACGCGTGTCTCAGGGGATGGCACTCGAGTTCGCACTGGTCCCAACCCGTCCGAGATATCGTGTCCGTGAGCGGTGTTTATGTGTGCGTTGCTTGAGCGCACTTTGTATGTAGATCGACTTCTGTACTATCTATATTTAGTGCCATTACCTTATGTAAATTACCTATTTCATCACCACTGCTCTCAAAACGGTGCAAGAAAACATCGTGAGGAAACCCAAGTCATGTCATAAAACCACAAACCTTTTAAGACATGTGACATCTTCCCAATGCTGGAACATATAAGCTGGAAACGCAGTATCAGATGTTGAAACGAAAGGTCTTACTTTTGAACTATACTCCATTTGAAATAAGATTACCTACACATTTAACGAAACCTTTTTTACAGTCCGATCAACCGATTTTGACTTCTATTGCGTTGGTAGCATGACAAATGGCAGCTGCAGTAAACAGTTGGTATTGTAACTACTTTTTTTGGTTTTAATGCCATCCTTATGCCTACGGTATAGAAGTCAGAATCAGTTGAACGGACTGTAAAAAAGGTTTGTTTAAATGTCTAATCTTATTTCAAATGGAGTATAGATGCATGTGGGTACGTGTGTTTCAAACTAGTGAAGTGAGCCGCTGCTGTAACAAAACGTTATTACATTTTTTATCGCCTCCATAAGTATTTCAAACAATTTTCAACATCGTCCCCAAAAATAACATCCCTAATTGAACCCCCTTCAAAAACCATTAAAGAACAAAAGCCCTTAAACCCGGTATCCATTTACGCTCCATTCAAGTAATATTTTCCGCTATTGAAACCTCAATCGATACTTCCGTCTTGTTACTGCGTACCGAGCTATTAGTTCCTTTCTCTATGCTCTGCTGTGTTTCTCAAAGTGTGGTTCGCGTACCCCCAAGGGTCTGTCTGTTAGGTATCGAGGGTACTTGCCTAGATTAACGTTGACTTGACACTTGATCATGATAAAAAATATTTAAACTGGAAATTGACTTGATACTAGGTCAAGAGTTACAAGTCACACTGAACAAAACTGACACAATGTATGCGAAAATAAACAAGTCCGCCCACCCATCATATACATTTTTACATCGATCACAGTAATTTTCTTTTTGTCTACATTAATTTACATAAAATAACAAAGGAAATCTAAGGACTGAGTAAACTAGGTACCTATTAAAAATATGTAACAAAAAAAAAATTGCTAAAAAATTAATTAAATGGCATACTTAAACACACACGCATAATTTTTCGCCTTCCTTCTCTTGCACATTAATAGGCACAAACATTTTACGCGGCTGTTTTCAAACACCGCCTGTAGGTCTTGGTAACATAACTTTACTATGATTTACTACATAAACAGTATGTAATCAAACTGCTTAACTACATAATTATGTGACTTTTTACTGGAACCTTGTGGGAATCTAAAGACGTCCACTGCTGGACATAGGCCTCCCACAAAAAGGGGGTTTTGCCATAATCGCCACGCTTGGCAGGCGGGTTGGCGATCGCAGTATGGTGGTAAAATGCATAGAGAACGCTGCTGCCTATTCTCTAGTGAGTCCTAACTACACCCACAGGAATAAATGGGATGGTGCTATTCTTTTACGTCCGGCACCACACGGAACACCATATTGTATCGATCGCTTAATATTGTGCACTTGGCTCGTATGTTGGATTGTGTTAATAGGGTATTACACTAATTTTTGAAAAGTGTCTTATTTACATTCTAGAATCCTAATAAACCACTAAAAAAACACAACATTTTTATTTAATCGATTAGTGCCATAAAAATGCATTTAAATTTTGCATTTTCAAATTTCGCGCGTAATTTGAAGAAAACGCTGGACGGAGTAGACGCCATGTTGCTGTGTGGGTATGACGTCAGTTTGCTAAAAACAAATGCGCTGATATTTTGTATGACAATTGTTTATAATTTAAAAAAAGTAGTTATTTTTCTACTTACCGTTGGTTTGCTGTTCCTTAGTGCAAAATATAAAGTAAATGAAAATTACTTTGGTTACGAAATTAATAAAAGTACAAAGTTGCTCAGTTGGCATGCCGTATGACGAAATAACATGGCGGCTACTATTTCATGGTGTTCAAAAACAGATTTAAAAAAATGAAATCTTTAAATTAATTGTATTGAAAAAAATATTTTGTTGTTTCATGAACTAAAACTAACATTTTCCGACTGCATTTTGCATAAGCTATCTCAATAATATATTTTTAGATTTTTTCTCGTATAGAGTAAAATACCCTATTCGTTGAACAGAGTACCTAACTAAAGTATAAATAAATAAATAAATGAAATTGTCTAAACCGTCCAGTCTCCTTTGTTAGCCACCCAATAGCTTCGTGCTACTACAGTTTCAAATACGAAATCGTTAATTTTGCTTTGTGCAACTGTGGTTGCAAAGCGACAGTGGTATTTCATTGTAATATAATCTTTATTACAAACGTATAGAGCCCTTATTTTAACACAGATACATTTCTCATAGATTTATGCTCATTATTACAAATCTGTCGGAGAAGAGACGAAGTGAAGAACTTAACCGATAAACTAAGTATTAATGATGAATCATTCCTCTGCATCAATGAGATTTTGAATACACTTCATTTCTACCTTCCAAACCCGAACCAAGAAACATGGTTTTTGATTTACTAGCTATGAAAGAAAACTCGGAAGACAAAGCTTGACATACAAATAATATTTGATTGATGACATGTCCCATATTTTTGTTAGAGTTTATTTTTAGCTTGATCGAATAAATACAGGGTAGTATGTGGGTTTGTTATGGAGACATTTCTTGGTATAACAAACTCAAATTCCGTTTTTCTTACAAACTCACAAACTGAAAGAAACGGATAACGTTTTCTTGGAAAGGATCGAATGTTTTGATATGGAATCATCTTTTATTTTTATCTTTCACAATCACTTTTCAAAAAAAGCAGATTTTTTTGATGTGTGATAAATTTTATGTTTTATTAGGCATTTATTGGCAAAATTATCTTATAGTAATTGCAGTTCGTTTTCCTTCAGTTCACGAGCTATACAGGATGTTACGCAAAGCCGTCATCTACGCATTCTGTACATCAAATTAAGTAGCTTTGTGCAAAAATAATTGCTGAGACTACTGGCTGGATGTGTGCTCGGTAGATGGCAATGGGGTCGCCCATGGGTCTTAAATAATATAACTGGCGAAATGTGGATGTACGATACACATCTACCTTACCTTTCGGGGAAAAAAGTCGTGATATTTAGAAAAAAAAAACGAGTGTGCTTATGACCACACGACTGAAGTGAAACTTCTTTCGCTCCATCCGTATGTATATAAATATATATGTGTGTGTACAATATATACATGTATGTACATATACATATATTTATTTTCTACAAATATTTAAATTTATTTCATGTTTTCATTGGTAAATTAATATTTTTGCATAGATCTTTTATTTTTATTCATTATTTTCATTATTGGATACATCAGTAATTACTGTAGTTGATTGTAAAACCGAGACAATAGGCTTATGGTATGAGACGCGTAACGCTAGTAAACTCGCAAACGAACTACTGACTGAAATATATACATATTTCATTTACTAGCTATAAGAGAAAGAGAGAAAGAAAATGTGCGCGCGCACTGCTCTCTCTTGCTCCTACACTGTGATACAGACAATAGGCCTGCAGAGTGCTTAGATATACGGAACGTATTTGGCTATGAGAGCAAGAGAGAAAGAAAATGTGCACGCGCACTGCTGTCTCTTGCTTATATCCCCCACTCAACTTCCGTTCGCCTTGCCCGATCACACTTTTCGTAACGCTTACGTCACGCGTTCGCCAGCTTACTCCCCAAGACAAGCGTGCGTAAAGAAGTTTCACTTCAAAAATACAGCTAAACACAATAGAAACATAATTCTCCATTACACTGTATAATGTATAAACAGTTAAACAAAATAGCACCAAACTACGCACAGGTTCACCCATTTCATTTAAAACAGCCATTGTCTTGTCAAATGAACCAATGACGCACTTCACCAGTTAGATGCAAATTGGTCTTTTGTACCTAATACTAGGTAATGACATAATCTATGGAGCTACTAATCTTAGGAACTAATAGCTAACTAAAAATCGTGAGAATTCGGTACGTAATATGACTTTCATGTATTGCCTTTTATATTTCTATTTGCTTTATAATAATATCTGTGTAAGCTATGACATTTCTTCCCGTGGGTGTCGTAGAAGGCGACTAAGGGACTTAGTAGAGAATGGGCAGCAGCGTTCTCTATGCATTTGACCACCATACTGCGATCGCCAACCCGCCTGCCAAGCGTGGCGATTATGGCAAATGCTCCCCTTTTGGGGTTAGGCTTATGTCCAGCAGTGGACGTCTTTCGGCTGATATGATGATGATGAAGCTATGACGCTCTTAGAATGTTTTTCTTCTGATATGATGATGATGAAGCTATGACGCTCTTAGAAAGTTTTTCTTATGTCATTGTTCCATATTATACTACGAGTAACATAATTAACGCAAGACCTCATACACCTCAATTAGAGTATTAATCTAAAAGCATAGTACGATGACCATAACTATATTTTTTTAAAGCTAACTGATATTATTAAGAAAAACGTGTCGACCCAAGCATTACTTTATGCATTTATAATTGAGTCTTATTTCTTCTGCTTTAAGATTGATTTTTCTTTGACTAAATCAGTGGTAGGTATGGCAATATACATAGTAAAAAAAAACATACATTAAAAGTTACTGAAATCGATTCTGTAGTCAATTAGGAACAAACTACTTTCAGGTCTTGCGTCCATTCTGTTACACCTTGTATATCTATTAATATAAGCATTTTATAAGCTATGCAAAACCATCGTCATCATCATCAAACTATCAATCAATCAACTCAGCCTATCTTAGTTCATTGTTAGACATAGTCCTCTCCCAGGCTACGCCACAATACCCTGCCCTCTGTCTTCCGAATCCAGTCTATGTCAGCCACCTTCTGACATAGGACTTTTTAGTTCCACGCTTTGTAACTCAATGTTTGGCTTCTCCCATCTAGCTGCCACCAGCCCCATTCGTGGACCATCTTTACACCATTCCAGTTCCATTGCTAGAGTATTCCCAAGATCGTAATAATTAATATTTTCACCATCATCATATCAGCCGAAAGACGTCCACTGCTGGACATAGGCCTCCACTTCGACCGGTTCTGTACTTCCCGCATCCAGGGACTCCTGCGGCCTTCACAGGGTCATCGGTCCACCTTGTGGGAGGCATTCCAACTTTACGTCTTCCGGTGCGCGGTCGCCACTCCAGAACTTTTCAGCCCCATCGGCCATCTGATCGATCGAATCGAAGGCTTTTTCGTAGTTCACAAACGCTAAATATAGAGGCTCTTCGGTCTTCTGTATAACCTGCCGCAGCGTATATATGTGGTCTATTTTGCTAAAGCCTTTACGGAACCCGGCCTGTTCGGGAGGCTGGAAGTCGTCAAGCCTGCGCGCTAGACGGTTCGTGATGACTCTGGAGAACAGCTTGTAGAAAAGCTTCTAGTAATATTACAGTCACAAATAATCACCACAACTGGCAGACGAATGGGTGATCGCATTTTGTTTTATTACCGGTCCGTATTGGATGATACCGGACTTTTTTGCCAAAAACCATTGGTGAACGACATAGACTCGAAGAGACATTTTATTGATTTGTTCCGCATTCGCCTCACACCAAAGACTCTTTGTTTGCTCCAAATTTTTTTCTTTCATATAATTGTATTAAGTATATTGTCAACCCTTATAGAAAATCTTTTGAAAGATCTAACCAGTCAGTCTTCTATACTACCAATAAGACGATAAGGTAATAACATCTCGCCTTGACCTCGAGCGAGCATCTACATAATAATACAGATTACAGCCCCAAGCTCATCGGAAGTTCAATATTGGTACCAAACTTCATAGATTTATGTACTGGCACGTAATAATAATAATTGAACAGTCAATGCAAGTATTTTCGTTTTTTTGTATGTTTTATTACCTTGATAATAAAGGTGCAGTTTCTTTTCTTAATACAGGTTTTGATTGATGTGTAGCTTGTAAGATTAAAATTATGAGATACTAACTTTAGCTGGCAGCTCCGCCCGCGTGGATGTCGAAAATTATCCCACGGGAACGTACTACCGGGATAAAAAGTATACTAAGAGTTAATCCAGGTAATAATCTAGATGTTTGCCAAATTTCATCCAAATCCGTTTAGCCGATGTTGCGTGATTAAGTAACAAACATCTAAACATGCAAACTTTCACATTTATAATATTAATAGGATAGTGAACAATCAGTTAATTGGAAAGTTGAAGCTAGTTTCCCATTCCAAAACGTAGATCTCTATGGAGAAGAACGGGCACAAAACTCCAAGGACACTCTTTTAAATCAAGATATAACAAAATCCTCGGTAAATTATTTTTATTGCTTCTATATGTAAGAACAATGTATAGAAATGAAGAAACAATTCTAAATATAAAATTTAAAAACAAAACGATTTCCGGAAAAAATACTACAAAGTAAAAAATAACTTTAATTTCGGAAGTCAGTGATTTTGGATATGTACGAGTATTTAAATTTTTTGTCACCGCCTTCCGAAATTAAAGTTATTTTTCACTTGTAGTGTTTTTACGGAAGTCGGTTGGTTTTTCCAGACAAAGACATCTATTATTATTTTCTTAATTTTTACATCGCATCGTAGAAATCATTCAACAATCTGGTGTTTTGTTTCTACCGTTTCTACGCTGGTGATGCTACACGTGCAGGTTCCAACAGCTTTCGACAATTTAATGTTAAAACTGTGTTATTTAAGAGCTAAGTTGGGTCAATTACTATTATCTTAAGCGGTAGCCAGACGTAGACATTAAATATCAAGGCTAAACACCAAATTATGCTGTGGCAAAGTTCAAAGATAAGCGTCCCGATAAATCTAGATGAATGCAATGCAAAATGCAAAAAAAATGTCTACAGATTAGGTTTCTTAACCACTTTAATGGCTGGATATTCGTTTGATAACCTAGACCAAAAGTTTTAGGTTTTAGTGCTCTCCAACTCTAACGGCCTTATTCATAAAAAGTTATCAAAGAGAAACCAGACATTAGCAACTGTTTAGATGTTCGATAACTTTTTATGAATAAGACCGTTAGTGTATTAGAATAATATTGTTATTTTTATATTTACTGAGATACGTGACATTATTTTTGATGACATTTAAAGATCGCACGGAGTAGTCTCAACGCTTAGAAAGTTATTAATCAAATTTAGTAACCAAAATGTGGTCAGCCTGCCTCAGTGGCGTTTTAGAATTGATCAATCCCCTGCGCTGAACAGGCTGAGACTAGTCTTACAAATGGGTATCGTGATATCCAGTAACTGGGTTGTGGACGTCAGTCATTAACATCATCATTTCAGCCGAAAGACGTCCACTGCTGGACATAGGCCTCCCCAAAAAGGGGGTTTTGCCATAATCGCCACGCTTGGCAGGCGGGTTGGCGATCGCATGTGGTGGTAAAATGGTTAAAGAACGCTACTGCCCATTCTCTAGTAAGTCCCTTAGTCGCCTTCTACGACACCTACGGGAAGGAATGGGATGGTGCTATTCTTTTACGTCCGGCACCACACGGAGGTGACGTCAGTCGCGCCGTGCAAGATACTGGTATTCGGGTGCATCGGATTACACTGAAAGTCGATCCCAGTATAGATGGCAAAAAAGATTAGGCAGGTGAAACGATCTACAAATTAACGCTCAAAGAATAAAGATCCTTAAGTTTGTATGCTCTCAGTTTAATATCCGTAGCAAGTCAGTCAAGAGAAGCGGAATATTTAATATGGATCGACTGCTGAACAGTTATTAAAATTCTTTGTGCACTGGTCAGTGCACAAGAATTATAAACCTTCTAAAACTTCAATTTTTTTCTTGAGGGTGAGAGGTGCTTGTGGCTGAATAATAACGCTGCATTGATCATCGGTCAGGTTACGCTTGCCGCGGTTGGTCCGTGGATGGGTGACCATCTTTACATACCAAGACCCCTCCGTGCCTCGGAAAGAACGTTAAGCCGTTGATCCGGGCTGTCATTGTAGATCTTTTACAGTCGGTACGGGTCGTCAGAAGCCCGAAAGTCTGACCACAAGTCTTACCAAAGGGTGTCGTATTACCCAGTAACTGAGTTGTGAAGATCAGATAGGCAGTCGCTCCATGTAAAATACAGGTACTCAGCTACATCTGGTTAGACTGAAGCTGACCCCAACATAATTGGAGAAAACCTATGAACATGATTTTTTCTGTAAGAAATGATCAGAAACGTCAATGCAACGTTACCATATAAATGTGGGTGTACAACGTATGCAAATATTTTTTTATCAACTCGTATAAAAATGAAAAACGTGACTTAAAAATATATCGATCTATTTTAAACTAAATTGTAAATCATTTGTATACCAAAAAAATGTTTACTTTTACATTATCATTTAGTACGTGGTGCCTGCGTCAGAATATAAAATTTTATGCAGTTTCGATATTGAACGCGTCATTCAACCGATAGTGAAGAGTTGAGCACCACTTCACACCTCAGCCTGAACTTGTAATAAGCAGATATAATGCAGAAGGTCAATCAGAAGCAATATCAGTTTAAAATATATCGTTAGTAACTTTTGCCAGCTGCTTCGCCCGCGTGGATGTGGAAAATTATCCCACGGGAATATACCAACAAAATAAAAAGTATCCTATGTGTTAATCCAGGTTATAATCTATCTATGTGCCAAATTTCATCCAAATCCGTTCAGCCGTTTTTGCGTGATTGAGTAACAAATATCCAAACATCTAAATTTGCAAACATTCACATTTATAATGTTACTAGCTTTTGCACGTAGCTCCGCCCACGTGTAAGTCGGTTATCGCATAAGTAAGTAGCTTATGTCCTTCTCCATATGTCAGGCTATATCTCTGATAAATTTCATGACAATCGGTTTAGCGGTTTAGGCGGGAATATATTATAATAATTATATATAATATATAGTAGGGAAGTAGGGATTATAGTAGGTAGTAGTCCGTGTGGTGCCGGACGTAAAAGAATAGCACCATCCCATTTCGTCCCGTGGGTGTCGTAGAACTAAGGGACTTACTAGTGAATGGGCAGCAGGGTTCTCTATGCATTTTACCACCATACTGCGATCACCAATCCGCCTGCCAAGCGTGGCGATTATGGCAAAACCGGCCTATGTCCAGCAGTGGACGTCTTTCGGCTGAAATGATGATGATGATGAGGAGTAGTAGGAAGTAGGATTATCAACAGTGTTTTGAAGAGCTTCTTTTAATACCTATCTGCTTAGTCCAAGTTCGTACGGATGGACGTCAAAATATCGCGACCACTGCTTAGCGGCGAGAGTTGAAAATAAAACAGTGTGTTTTTTCGATGCGCTGGGAGTAACCATTTAGAAATTTAAAAAGTCCTGACAGAAAGCCTGACATTTCAATAAAAGTCCGGACATTTTAGTCACAAAATCTGAATATCGCATCTTTAGAATTATAGAGACCTAATGCGAAATTATCGTATCACCCAGTTACTGGGTTGTGGATGTCAGATAGGCAATCGCTCCATGTAATATCCTGTTATTCAGCTGCATCCGATTAGACTGGAAGCCGGTCCTAATAATAGCGTAGCATTGTCATTTATAATCATGGTATAGAAATACCATCATTCTTAGTATGCTTTTGGAGTCATTAGTGGCAGAGACATCGACGCGCAGACTCTTACCTTGAATTCAACACCTAATTCTAGACCATCTAGAATATAAATTTTCATTGGTTCATCGGGTCGGAAAATCTAAATACCTAAGCGATCAAAATCTCAAAAACAAAAACATAGCTGTTCCACAGCTATATATTTGTCGGTTGAATGAATTCAATACATGATTATTCATGACCCAGAAAGTAGTTCTCAGTTTATGTCAAGAATATTCACACAGATAAATGAGCTATCGGCTGACACCGACCGAGATCGTTAATATCGACAGATGTTCTAATTTCTCATCTTGTATGAGAATAATAGAATTAATACATACTGAATCTCACTAAATTGATCGCGTGGCCTTGGTATATTTGGTTAGAAGCTGCATTTGCATATGCATGTATAATTACGAATGGCGCTCGTATGTATAATATTATGTACACTGCATGTTTGAATGCTTCATTTAACATAAGTTCACACCTGTGAACTGGGAAGAGTTTGGCAGATATATACAGTACTGTAGAGGCTGTCTATTAAAGACGACCTTATGCCGTACAGACTAGTTTTAAAATAATCTTAAACACATTCGAACTATCAAGCTAATTTAGAATGAGCCTTAAAATAAATCAGAATAGGTTTCAGTTTTGGAAAGACGGTCTAGCATGGCAGGCGCGTTGCTGTAACCACGAAAGCGTGGAATAAACCAAATACCTATACGTATATTTCGTCAACTATGCTATGAGTAGGATAAGAGCTACCGTGTAATAGGATAAGGCAGGTGATATCCAGGTTTCTTCTGAGAATGATCCAATGAATACCCTCTAGAATACTTTATCCGTCCCGGGATCAAACTCAACACTAATAAAGCAGACAAGGTCTAGCGAGTCTTTCCTAATGGAAGAGTGATTAGGCCTCCAAAAAAATATATTACATTAAGGTCTCAAATAACCTTACTACGAGACCCTCAAAAAATCCTATCAAATTAGTCTCCCAAATTGGAGGTCTATAAGGACTCTTAAGCAACATAGATATAAGCCAAGATTGTCCCGAGAGTGTCGTGAATGACCCTTAATGTATCCGCGACAGAATTCGCACCACTTATGTCCGATCTCGACGTCCTATATTGTTTGATAGAAAATCTTCGGACAACGAATGTCTTCTTAGATTTATGTGGCAGACATAAATCTGTATTATGTGGGTACCCTAGATCATTCTTGGTCACACTTTCGTGTGAAGACGCTGTAAGGAGTTAGGAGAAATTGGCTTTTGTTTTTATAGTGTGAGAGTGGTTATTCCTTATTCGGGTAGCAGCCTTTTGTGATGATTATGTCCAGTTCAGTGGAAAATAATCCATGTAGATTAGACTGCACACACACACACCGCGGAACGGACATGTCTTTATAAAAATAAATTATGTGTTAGTATCATTCTGCTGTTGAGAGAGGAGGAAGTGGTGGCCTAGTGGTGATGGCCGCGACTTACGAGTTGTAAGTCGTAGGTTTGAACCTAGATAAGCCCTGTACCACAAAATACAGAGAGTACAGAAGTCAATCACATGTATGTACTTCACTTTTCATACCTACGCTCGGCGGTCGCGCTAGGGTTGTCAACTTTGGCTTATGCACAAAAAACTACCATTATAGTGAGAGAGAGAGAGCTTAATAGCCACCTTACAACATATTCTTGACATGATCACAAATAATATCAACTCTAATGGTTATGATCGGCAGCGGTCGGCTACGCGGGCAGCCCGTCCGGCTCGCCAAGCAATTCTATCTTAACTATTTATAATGAGGAAGATGAGCGTATTTTTTTAGCTTATCGGTACTTACTACAATAAATACCTAGTATCAATTGTAAAAATATTACAAGGCCACAAAGTCATGTTCGCTTAAATACAACTAACTATTCTGTGTTACGTTAAAACGAGCCATCGAAACACAAGCAAATACCTAGGTACTTACTTCCCTGAAACAACTGGTAGCTTAAAAAACGACAATTCACAGTTTAATGTTGAATTTAAACAACCGTCCACTGAACAGTCATAATAACTTTTTTTTCTTTGCTCCATTTTTGCACTTCACAGACGCGTGTCTCAGGGGATGGCACTCGAGTTCGCACTGGTCCCAACCCGTCCGAGATATCGTGTCCGTGAGCGGTGTTTATGTGTGCGTTGCTTGAGCGCACTTTGTATGTAGATCGACTTCTGTACTATCTATATTTAGTGCCATTACCTTATGTAAATTACCTATTTCATCACCACTGCTCTCAAAACGGTGCAAGAAAACATCGTGAGGAAACCCAAGTCATGTCATAAAACCACAAACCTTTTAAGACATGTGACATCTTCCCAATGCTGGAACATATAAGCTGGAAACGCAGTATCAGATGTTGAAACGAAAGGTCTTACTTTTGAACTATACTCCATTTGAAATAAGATTACCTACACATTTAACGAAACCTTTTTTACAGTCCGATCAACCGATTTTGACTTCTATTGCGTTGGTAGCATGACAAATGGCAGCTGCAGTAAACAGTTGGTATTGTAACTACTTTTTTTGGTTTTAATGCCATCCTTATGCCTACGGTATAGAAGTCAGAATCAGTTGAACGGACTGTAAAAAAGGTTTGTTTAAATGTCTAATCTTATTTCAAATGGAGTATAGATGCATGTGGGTACGTGTGTTTCAAACTAGTGAAGTGAGCCGCTGCTGTAACAAAACGTTATTACATTTTTTATCGCCTCCATAAGTATTTCAAACAATTTTCAACATCGTCCCCAAAAATAACATCCCTAATTGAACCCCCTTCAAAAACCATTAAAGAACAAAAGCCCTTAAACCCGGTATCCATTTACGCTCCATTCAAGTAATATTTTCCGCTATTGAAACCTCAATCGATACTTCCGTCTTGTTACTGCGTACCGAGCTATTAGTTCCTTTCTCTATGCTCTGCTGTGTTTCTCAAAGTGTGGTTCGCGTACCCCCAAGGGTCTGTCTGTTAGGTATCGAGGGTACTTGCCTAGATTAACGTTGACTTGACACTTGATCATGATAAAAAATATTTAAACTGGAAATTGACTTGATACTAGGTCAAGAGTTACAAGTCACACTGAACAAAACTGACACAATGTATGCGAAAATAAACAAGTCCGCCCACCCATCATATACATTTTTACATCGATCACAGTAATTTTCTTTTTGTCTACATTAATTTACATAAAATAACAAAGGAAATCTAAGGACTGAGTAAACTAGGTACCTATTAAAAATATGTAACAAAAAAAAAATTGCTAAAAAATTAATTAAATGGCATACTTAAACACACACGCATAATTTTTCGCCTTCCTTCTCTTGCACATTAATAGGCACAAACATTTTACGCGGCTGTTTTCAAACACCGCCTGTAGGTCTTGGTAACATAACTTTACTATGATTTACTACATAAACAGTATGTAATCAAACTGCTTAACTACATAATTATGTGACTTTTTACTGGAACCTTGTGGGAATCTAAAGACGTCCACTGCTGGACATAGGCCTCCCACAAAAAGGGGGTTTTGCCATAATCGCCACGCTTGGCAGGCGGGTTGGCGATCGCAGTATGGTGGTAAAATGCATAGAGAACGCTGCTGCCTATTCTCTAGTGAGTCCTAACTACACCCACAGGAATAAATGGGATGGTGCTATTCTTTTACGTCCGGCACCACACGGAACACCATATTGTATCGATCGCTTAATATTGTGCACTTGGCTCGTATGTTGGATTGTGTTAATAGGGTATTACACTAATTTTTGAAAAGTGTCTTATTTACATTCTAGAATCCTAATAAACCACTAAAAAAACACAACATTTTTATTTAATCGATTAGTGCCATAAAAATGCATTTAAATTTTGCATTTTCAAATTTCGCGCGTAATTTGAAGAAAACGCTGGACGGAGTAGACGCCATGTTGCTGTGTGGGTATGACGTCAGTTTGCTAAAAACAAATGCGCTGATATTTTGTATGACAATTGTTTATAATTTAAAAAAAGTAGTTATTTTTCTACTTACCGTTGGTTTGCTGTTCCTTAGTGCAAAATATAAAGTAAATGAAAATTACTTTGGTTACGAAATTAATAAAAGTACAAAGTTGCTCAGTTGGCATGCCGTATGACGAAATAACATGGCGGCTACTATTTCATGGTGTTCAAAAACAGATTTAAAAAAATGAAATCTTTAAATTAATTGTATTGAAAAAAATATTTTGTTGTTTCATGAACTAAAACTAACATTTTCCGACTGCATTTTGCATAAGCTATCTCAATAATATATTTTTAGATTTTTTCTCGTATAGAGTAAAATACCCTATTCGTTGAACAGAGTACCTAACTAAAGTATAAATAAATAAATAAATGAAATTGTCTAAACCGTCCAGTCTCCTTTGTTAGCCACCCAATAGCTTCGTGCTACTACAGTTTCAAATACGAAATCGTTAATTTTGCTTTGTGCAACTGTGGTTGCAAAGCGACAGTGGTATTTCATTGTAATATAATCTTTATTACAAACGTATAGAGCCCTTATTTTAACACAGATACATTTCTCATAGATTTATGCTCATTATTACAAATCTGTCGGAGAAGAGACGAAGTGAAGAACTTAACCGATAAACTAAGTATTAATGATGAATCATTCCTCTGCATCAATGAGATTTTGAATACACTTCATTTCTACCTTCCAAACCCGAACCAAGAAACATGGTTTTTGATTTACTAGCTATGAAAGAAAACTCGGAAGACAAAGCTTGACATACAAATAATATTTGATTGATGACATGTCCCATATTTTTGTTAGAGTTTATTTTTAGCTTGATCGAATAAATACAGGGTAGTATGTGGGTTTGTTATGGAGACATTTCTTGGTATAACAAACTCAAATTCCGTTTTTCTTACAAACTCACAAACTGAAAGAAACGGATAACGTTTTCTTGGAAAGGATCGAATGTTTTGATATGGAATCATCTTTTATTTTTATCTTTCACAATCACTTTTCAAAAAAAGCAGATTTTTTTGATGTGTGATAAATTTTATGTTTTATTAGGCATTTATTGGCAAAATTATCTTATAGTAATTGCAGTTCGTTTTCCTTCAGTTCACGAGCTATACAGGATGTTACGCAAAGCCGTCATCTACGCATTCTGTACATCAAATTAAGTAGCTTTGTGCAAAAATAATTGCTGAGACTACTGGCTGGATGTGTGCTCGGTAGATGGCAATGGGGTCGCCCATGGGTCTTAAATAATATAACTGGCGAAATGTGGATGTACGATACACATCTACCTTACCTTTCGGGGAAAAAAGTCGTGATATTTAGAAAAAAAAAACGAGTGTGCTTATGACCACACGACTGAAGTGAAACTTCTTTCGCTCCATCCGTATGTATATAAATATATATGTGTGTGTACAATATATACATGTATGTACATATACATATATTTATTTTCTACAAATATTTAAATTTATTTCATGTTTTCATTGGTAAATTAATATTTTTGCATAGATCTTTTATTTTTATTCATTATTTTCATTATTGGATACATCAGTAATTACTGTAGTTGATTGTAAAACCGAGACAATAGGCTTATGGTATGAGACGCGTAACGCTAGTAAACTCGCAAACGAACTACTGACTGAAATATATACATATTTCATTTACTAGCTATAAGAGAAAGAGAGAAAGAAAATGTGCGCGCGCACTGCTCTCTCTTGCTCCTACACTGTGATACAGACAATAGGCCTGCAGAGTGCTTAGATATACGGAACGTATTTGGCTATGAGAGCAAGAGAGAAAGAAAATGTGCACGCGCACTGCTGTCTCTTGCTTATATCCCCCACTCAACTTCCGTTCGCCTTGCCCGATCACACTTTTCGTAACGCTTACGTCACGCGTTCGCCAGCTTACTCCCCAAGACAAGCGTGCGTAAAGAAGTTTCACTTCAAAAATACAGCTAAACACAATAGAAACATAATTCTCCATTACACTGTATAATGTATAAACAGTTAAACAAAATAGCACCAAACTACGCACAGGTTCACCCATTTCATTTAAAACAGCCATTGTCTTGTCAAATGAACCAATGACGCACTTCACCAGTTAGATGCAAATTGGTCTTTTGTACCTAATACTAGGTAATGACATAATCTATGGAGCTACTAATCTTAGGAACTAATAGCTAACTAAAAATCGTGAGAATTCGGTACGTAATATGACTTTCATGTATTGCCTTTTATATTTCTATTTGCTTTATAATAATATCTGTGTAAGCTATGACATTTCTTCCCGTGGGTGTCGTAGAAGGCGACTAAGGGACTTAGTAGAGAATGGGCAGCAGCGTTCTCTATGCATTTGACCACCATACTGCGATCGCCAACCCGCCTGCCAAGCGTGGCGATTATGGCAAATGCTCCCCTTTTGGGGTTAGGCTTATGTCCAGCAGTGGACGTCTTTCGGCTGATATGATGATGATGAAGCTATGACGCTCTTAGAATGTTTTTCTTCTGATATGATGATGATGAAGCTATGACGCTCTTAGAAAGTTTTTCTTATGTCATTGTTCCATATTATACTACGAGTAACATAATTAACGCAAGACCTCATACACCTCAATTAGAGTATTAATCTAAAAGCATAGTACGATGACCATAACTATATTTTTTTAAAGCTAACTGATATTATTAAGAAAAACGTGTCGACCCAAGCATTACTTTATGCATTTATAATTGAGTCTTATTTCTTCTGCTTTAAGATTGATTTTTCTTTGACTAAATCAGTGGTAGGTATGGCAATATACATAGTAAAAAAAAACATACATTAAAAGTTACTGAAATCGATTCTGTAGTCAATTAGGAACAAACTACTTTCAGGTCTTGCGTCCATTCTGTTACACCTTGTATATCTATTAATATAAGCATTTTATAAGCTATGCAAAACCATCGTCATCATCATCAAACTATCAATCAATCAACTCAGCCTATCTTAGTTCATTGTTAGACATAGTCCTCTCCCAGGCTACGCCACAATACCCTGCCCTCTGTCTTCCGAATCCAGTCTATGTCAGCCACCTTCTGACATAGGACTTTTTAGTTCCACGCTTTGTAACTCAATGTTTGGCTTCTCCCATCTAGCTGCCACCAGCCCCATTCGTGGACCATCTTTACACCATTCCAGTTCCATTGCTAGAGTATTCCCAAGATCGTAATAATTAATATTTTCACCATCATCATATCAGCCGAAAGACGTCCACTGCTGGACATAGGCCTCCACTTCGACCGGTTCTGTACTTCCCGCATCCAGGGACTCCTGCGGCCTTCACAGGGTCATCGGTCCACCTTGTGGGAGGCATTCCAACTTTACGTCTTCCGGTGCGCGGTCGCCACTCCAGAACTTTTCAGCCCCATCGGCCATCTGATCGATCGAATCGAAGGCTTTTTCGTAGTTCACAAACGCTAAATATAGAGGCTCTTCGGTCTTCTGTATAACCTGCCGCAGCGTATATATGTGGTCTATTTTGCTAAAGCCTTTACGGAACCCGGCCTGTTCGGGAGGCTGGAAGTCGTCAAGCCTGCGCGCTAGACGGTTCGTGATGACTCTGGAGAACAGCTTGTAGAAAAGCTTCTAGTAATATTACAGTCACAAATAATCACCACAACTGGCAGACGAATGGGTGATCGCATTTTGTTTTATTACCGGTCCGTATTGGATGATACCGGACTTTTTTGCCAAAAACCATTGGTGAACGACATAGACTCGAAGAGACATTTTATTGATTTGTTCCGCATTCGCCTCACACCAAAGACTCTTTGTTTGCTCCAAATTTTTTTCTTTCATATAATTGTATTAAGTATATTGTCAACCCTTATAGAAAATCTTTTGAAAGATCTAACCAGTCAGTCTTCTATACTACCAATAAGACGATAAGGTAATAACATCTCGCCTTGACCTCGAGCGAGCATCTACATAATAATACAGATTACAGCCCCAAGCTCATCGGAAGTTCAATATTGGTACCAAACTTCATAGATTTATGTACTGGCACGTAATAATAATAATTGAACAGTCAATGCAAGTATTTTCGTTTTTTTGTATGTTTTATTACCTTGATAATAAAGGTGCAGTTTCTTTTCTTAATACAGGTTTTGATTGATGTGTAGCTTGTAAGATTAAAATTATGAGATACTAACTTTAGCTGGCAGCTCCGCCCGCGTGGATGTCGAAAATTATCCCACGGGAACGTACTACCGGGATAAAAAGTATACTAAGAGTTAATCCAGGTAATAATCTAGATGTTTGCCAAATTTCATCCAAATCCGTTTAGCCGATGTTGCGTGATTAAGTAACAAACATCTAAACATGCAAACTTTCACATTTATAATATTAATAGGATAGTGAACAATCAGTTAATTGGAAAGTTGAAGCTAGTTTCCCATTCCAAAACGTAGATCTCTATGGAGAAGAACGGGCACAAAACTCCAAGGACACTCTTTTAAATCAAGATATAACAAAATCCTCGGTAAATTATTTTTATTGCTTCTATATGTAAGAACAATGTATAGAAATGAAGAAACAATTCTAAATATAAAATTTAAAAACAAAACGATTTCCGGAAAAAATACTACAAAGTAAAAAATAACTTTAATTTCGGAAGTCAGTGATTTTGGATATGTACGAGTATTTAAATTTTTTGTCACCGCCTTCCGAAATTAAAGTTATTTTTCACTTGTAGTGTTTTTACGGAAGTCGGTTGGTTTTTCCAGACAAAGACATCTATTATTATTTTCTTAATTTTTACATCGCATCGTAGAAATCATTCAACAATCTGGTGTTTTGTTTCTACCGTTTCTACGCTGGTGATGCTACACGTGCAGGTTCCAACAGCTTTCGACAATTTAATGTTAAAACTGTGTTATTTAAGAGCTAAGTTGGGTCAATTACTATTATCTTAAGCGGTAGCCAGACGTAGACATTAAATATCAAGGCTAAACACCAAATTATGCTGTGGCAAAGTTCAAAGATAAGCGTCCCGATAAATCTAGATGAATGCAATGCAAAATGCAAAAAAAATGTCTACAGATTAGGTTTCTTAACCACTTTAATGGCTGGATATTCGTTTGATAACCTAGACCAAAAGTTTTAGGTTTTAGTGCTCTCCAACTCTAACGGCCTTATTCATAAAAAGTTATCAAAGAGAAACCAGACATTAGCAACTGTTTAGATGTTCGATAACTTTTTATGAATAAGACCGTTAGTGTATTAGAATAATATTGTTATTTTTATATTTACTGAGATACGTGACATTATTTTTGATGACATTTAAAGATCGCACGGAGTAGTCTCAACGCTTAGAAAGTTATTAATCAAATTTAGTAACCAAAATGTGGTCAGCCTGCCTCAGTGGCGTTTTAGAATTGATCAATCCCCTGCGCTGAACAGGCTGAGACTAGTCTTACAAATGGGTATCGTGATATCCAGTAACTGGGTTGTGGACGTCAGTCATTAACATCATCATTTCAGCCGAAAGACGTCCACTGCTGGACATAGGCCTCCCCAAAAAGGGGGTTTTGCCATAATCGCCACGCTTGGCAGGCGGGTTGGCGATCGCATGTGGTGGTAAAATGGTTAAAGAACGCTACTGCCCATTCTCTAGTAAGTCCCTTAGTCGCCTTCTACGACACCTACGGGAAGGAATGGGATGGTGCTATTCTTTTACGTCCGGCACCACACGGAGGTGACGTCAGTCGCGCCGTGCAAGATACTGGTATTCGGGTGCATCGGATTACACTGAAAGTCGATCCCAGTATAGATGGCAAAAAAGATTAGGCAGGTGAAACGATCTACAAATTAACGCTCAAAGAATAAAGATCCTTAAGTTTGTATGCTCTCAGTTTAATATCCGTAGCAAGTCAGTCAAGAGAAGCGGAATATTTAATATGGATCGACTGCTGAACAGTTATTAAAATTCTTTGTGCACTGGTCAGTGCACAAGAATTATAAACCTTCTAAAACTTCAATTTTTTTCTTGAGGGTGAGAGGTGCTTGTGGCTGAATAATAACGCTGCATTGATCATCGGTCAGGTTACGCTTGCCGCGGTTGGTCCGTGGATGGGTGACCATCTTTACATACCAAGACCCCTCCGTGCCTCGGAAAGAACGTTAAGCCGTTGATCCGGGCTGTCATTGTAGATCTTTTACAGTCGGTACGGGTCGTCAGAAGCCCGAAAGTCTGACCACAAGTCTTACCAAAGGGTGTCGTATTACCCAGTAACTGAGTTGTGAAGATCAGATAGGCAGTCGCTCCATGTAAAATACAGGTACTCAGCTACATCTGGTTAGACTGAAGCTGACCCCAACATAATTGGAGAAAACCTATGAACATGATTTTTTCTGTAAGAAATGATCAGAAACGTCAATGCAACGTTACCATATAAATGTGGGTGTACAACGTATGCAAATATTTTTTTATCAACTCGTATAAAAATGAAAAACGTGACTTAAAAATATATCGATCTATTTTAAACTAAATTGTAAATCATTTGTATACCAAAAAAATGTTTACTTTTACATTATCATTTAGTACGTGGTGCCTGCGTCAGAATATAAAATTTTATGCAGTTTCGATATTGAACGCGTCATTCAACCGATAGTGAAGAGTTGAGCACCACTTCACACCTCAGCCTGAACTTGTAATAAGCAGATATAATGCAGAAGGTCAATCAGAAGCAATATCAGTTTAAAATATATCGTTAGTAACTTTTGCCAGCTGCTTCGCCCGCGTGGATGTGGAAAATTATCCCACGGGAATATACCAACAAAATAAAAAGTATCCTATGTGTTAATCCAGGTTATAATCTATCTATGTGCCAAATTTCATCCAAATCCGTTCAGCCGTTTTTGCGTGATTGAGTAACAAATATCCAAACATCTAAATTTGCAAACATTCACATTTATAATGTTACTAGCTTTTGCACGTAGCTCCGCCCACGTGTAAGTCGGTTATCGCATAAGTAAGTAGCTTATGTCCTTCTCCATATGTCAGGCTATATCTCTGATAAATTTCATGACAATCGGTTTAGCGGTTTAGGCGGGAATATATTATAATAATTATATATAATATATAGTAGGGAAGTAGGGATTATAGTAGGTAGTAGTCCGTGTGGTGCCGGACGTAAAAGAATAGCACCATCCCATTTCGTCCCGTGGGTGTCGTAGAACTAAGGGACTTACTAGTGAATGGGCAGCAGGGTTCTCTATGCATTTTACCACCATACTGCGATCACCAATCCGCCTGCCAAGCGTGGCGATTATGGCAAAACCGGCCTATGTCCAGCAGTGGACGTCTTTCGGCTGAAATGATGATGATGATGAGGAGTAGTAGGAAGTAGGATTATCAACAGTGTTTTGAAGAGCTTCTTTTAATACCTATCTGCTTAGTCCAAGTTCGTACGGATGGACGTCAAAATATCGCGACCACTGCTTAGCGGCGAGAGTTGAAAATAAAACAGTGTGTTTTTTCGATGCGCTGGGAGTAACCATTTAGAAATTTAAAAAGTCCTGACAGAAAGCCTGACATTTCAATAAAAGTCCGGACATTTTAGTCACAAAATCTGAATATCGCATCTTTAGAATTATAGAGACCTAATGCGAAATTATCGTATCACCCAGTTACTGGGTTGTGGATGTCAGATAGGCAATCGCTCCATGTAATATCCTGTTATTCAGCTGCATCCGATTAGACTGGAAGCCGGTCCTAATAATAGCGTAGCATTGTCATTTATAATCATGGTATAGAAATACCATCATTCTTAGTATGCTTTTGGAGTCATTAGTGGCAGAGACATCGACGCGCAGACTCTTACCTTGAATTCAACACCTAATTCTAGACCATCTAGAATATAAATTTTCATTGGTTCATCGGGTCGGAAAATCTAAATACCTAAGCGATCAAAATCTCAAAAACAAAAACATAGCTGTTCCACAGCTATATATTTGTCGGTTGAATGAATTCAATACATGATTATTCATGACCCAGAAAGTAGTTCTCAGTTTATGTCAAGAATATTCACACAGATAAATGAGCTATCGGCTGACACCGACCGAGATCGTTAATATCGACAGATGTTCTAATTTCTCATCTTGTATGAGAATAATAGAATTAATACATACTGAATCTCACTAAATTGATCGCGTGGCCTTGGTATATTTGGTTAGAAGCTGCATTTGCATATGCATGTATAATTACGAATGGCGCTCGTATGTATAATATTATGTACACTGCATGTTTGAATGCTTCATTTAACATAAGTTCACACCTGTGAACTGGGAAGAGTTTGGCAGATATATACAGTACTGTAGAGGCTGTCTATTAAAGACGACCTTATGCCGTACAGACTAGTTTTAAAATAATCTTAAACACATTCGAACTATCAAGCTAATTTAGAATGAGCCTTAAAATAAATCAGAATAGGTTTCAGTTTTGGAAAGACGGTCTAGCATGGCAGGCGCGTTGCTGTAACCACGAAAGCGTGGAATAAACCAAATACCTATACGTATATTTCGTCAACTATGCTATGAGTAGGATAAGAGCTACCGTGTAATAGGATAAGGCAGGTGATATCCAGGTTTCTTCTGAGAATGATCCAATGAATACCCTCTAGAATACTTTATCCGTCCCGGGATCAAACTCAACACTAATAAAGCAGACAAGGTCTAGCGAGTCTTTCCTAATGGAAGAGTGATTAGGCCTCCAAAAAAATATATTACATTAAGGTCTCAAATAACCTTACTACGAGACCCTCAAAAAATCCTATCAAATTAGTCTCCCAAATTGGAGGTCTATAAGGACTCTTAAGCAACATAGATATAAGCCAAGATTGTCCCGGGAGTGTCGTGAATGACCCTTAATGTATCCGCGACAGAATTCGCACCACTTATGTCAGATCTCGACGTCCTATATTGTTTGATAGAAAATCTTCGGACAACGAATGTCTTCTTAGATTTATGTGGCAGACATAAATCTGTATTATGTGGGTACCCTAGATCATTCTTGGTCACACTTTTGTGTGAAGATGCTGTGAGGAGTTAGGAGAAATTGGCTTTTGTTTTTATAGTGTGAGAGTGGTTATTCCTTATTCGGGTAGCAGCCTTTTGTGATGATTATGTCCATTTCAGTTGAAAATAATCTATGTAGATTAGACTGCACACACACACACCGCGGAACGGACATGTCTTTATAAAAATAAATTATGTGTTAGTATCATTCTGCTGTTGAGAGAGGAGGAAGTGGTGGCCTAGTGGTGAAGGCCGCGACTTACGAGTTGTAAGTCGTAGGTTTGAACCTAGACAAGCCCTGTACCACAAAATACAGAGATTACAGAAGTCAATCACATGTATGTACTTCACTTTTCATACCTACGCTCGGCGGTCGCGCTAGGGTTGTCAACTTTGGCTTATGCACAAAAAACTACCATGATAGTGAGAGAGAGAGAGCCCTTACAACATATTCTTGCCATGATCACAAATAATATCAACTCTAATTAATAGTTATGATCGGCGGCGGGCGGCTATGCGGGCAGCCTGTCCGGCTCGCCAAGCAGTTCTATCTTCCTCACTATTTTTAATGAGGGCGGGCAGCCCGTCCGGCTCGCCGAGCAGTTCTATCTTAATTATTTATAATGTGGAAGATGAGCGTATTTTTTTAGCTTATCGGTACTTACTACAATAAATACCTAATATCAATTGTAAAAAATATTACAAGGCCACAAAGTCATGTTCGCTTAAATACAACTAACTATTCTGTGTTACGTTAAAACGAGCCATCGAAACACAAGCAAATACCTAGGTACTTACCTCTCTGAAACAACTGGTAGCTTAAAAACGACAATTCACAGTTTAATGTGGAATTTAAACAACCGTCCACTGAACAGTCATAATAACTTTTTTTTCTTTGCTCCATTTTTGCACTTCACAGACGCGTGTCCCAGAGTATGGCACTCGCGCTCGCACTGGTCCCAACCCGTCCGAGATATCGTGTCCGTGTGCGGTGTCTATGTGTGCGTTGCTTGAGCGCACTTTGTATGTAGATCGACTTCTGTACTATCTGTATTGAGTTAGTACACTTTGTGTAAATTACCTATTTCATCACCACTGCTCTCAAAACGGTGCAAGAAAACATCGTGAGGAAACCCAAGTCATGTCATAAAACCACAAACCTTTTAAGACATGTGACATCTTCCCAATGCTGGAAGATATAAGCTGATTACGCAGTATCGGATGTTGAAACGAAAGGTCTTACTTTTGAACTATACTCCATTTGAAATAAGATTAGACATTTAACGAAACCTTTTTTACAGTCCGATCAACCGATTTTGACTTCTATTGCGTTGGTGGCATGACAAATGGCAGCTGCAGTAAACAGTTGGTATTGTAACTACTTTTTTGGTTTTAATGCCATCCTTTTATGCCTACGATATCGAAGTCAGAATCAGTTGAACGGACTGTAAAAAAGGTTTGTTTAAATGTCTAATCTTATTTCAAATGGAGTATAGATGCATGTGGGTACGTGTGTTTCAAACTAGTGAAGTGAGCCGCTGCTGTAACAAAACGTTATTGCATTTTCCATCGCCTCCATAAGTATTTCAAACAATATCCAGCATCGTCCCCAAAAATAACCTTCCTAATTGAACCCCCTGCAAAAACCATTAAAGAACAAAAGCCCTTAAACCCGGTATCCATTTACGCTCCATTCAAGTTATATTTTCCGCTATTGAAACCTCAATCGATACTTCCGTCTTGTTACTGCGTACCGAGCGATTAGTTCCTTTCTCTATGCTCTGCTGTGTTTCTCAAAGTGTGGTTCGCGTACCCCCAAGGGTCTGTCTGTTAGGTATCGAGGGTACTTGCCTAGATTAACGTTGACTTGACACTTGATCATGATAAAAAATATTTAAACTGGAAATTGACTTGATACTAGGTCAAGAGTTACAAGTCACACTGAACAAAACTGACACAATGTATGCGAAAATAAACAAGTCCGCCCACCCATCATATACATTTTTACATCGATCACAGTAATTTTCTTTTTGTCTACATTAATTTACATAAAATAACAAAGGAAATCTAAGGACTGAGTAAACTAGGTACCTATTAAAAATATGTAACAAAAAAAAATTGCTAAAAAATTAATTAAATGGCATACTTAAACACACACGCATAATTTTTCGCCTTCCTTCTCTTGCACATTAATAGGCACAAACATTTTACGCGGCTGTTTTCAAACACCGCCTGTAGGTCTTGGTAACATAACTTTACTATGATTTACTACATAAACAGTATGTAATCAAACTGCTTAACTACATAATTATGTGACTTTTTACTGGAACCTGGTGGGAATCTGTTACTAAGGATGAGGAAAACTATCCGCTCGTGATACAGTTATATATTAGAACGAGGGGATAGGGCGAATCAGTCCGAAGACAGCCAAGCTATCTTTGCAATCTAGCATCTCACATTCTCCAACTGTTGTCTAAATTTTATTGTAGAAATTATTTTAAGCGAATCTTCTTTTTTGGTGTTTATTATTAAGTTACTCTGTATGGTTGTCTTTTATTCGTGAATAAAGATTATTATGATTATGATATGATACATCTTGCACCCCACATCTTGCACTCTGCCGTCTCGGAAATTGTATAGTGGGCCGTGATCACGTGACACTAGCAGTATAAACTTGAGCAACACTGTTCTAGTGTTTACTGTAGTGTCTCGTTTCATGATCATATTTTACGTCATCTTCCAATCTGCTCTTGACCGTGGTTTATTTTAGATGCTAGTGGTATTTGTGGGTTTGGTTCGCTTTGTTTGGGTTTCGAAGAATGCAGTGCTTTGATCTGGTGCAAGATTTTGATGTGTGGTGTTAGGTCCTGGGATATTGTTTGTAAATCAGAGATGATTGTCTATTGTATTTTGGTAGAGTTTACATGATCTGCAAAATTAGTCCAGAAAACATGCCATGTCGTTTGGTCAAGAACGTTTAGATGCTGCTATAATAAATTCGGCCTTTTTGAAAGCCGAATTTTCATGTCATCTATACTTCTACACTAATATTATAAAGAGGAAAGATTTGTATGTTTGTATAACATGAACTCAAAAACTACTGGACCGGTTTCAAAAATTATTTCACCATTAGAATGCTACATTAACACTGAGTAAGATAGGCTATATTTATTACTAAAAAACCCGTGTGAAGCTGGGACGGATCGCTAGTAAATTATAAATGTCAAAATGAAAAGCTTTTCTATATTTGGATCATTAAAAATTCTTTTGGACAAAGAAAGTGTTACTTTAAAAGAAGATTTTAGTTTTTATAATATAATTATAGAAATATCGTGAGGTTGAATTAGCTATATGTATGTAAAGAAACCCCTGCTCAGTTATCTTTTATCATAAATGATTAAAACATTAATCCGCCACCGATTTGTTAGAATGTGTAAAAAAAAACGAATCTCTTTCTTGTATCTAGGAAGAGAACTATGATCTGCTAGCGGACTATGAAAGCCAAACAGTAATAAACTTACAAACTTACTTGCAATAATATCTTATACTTTACTCGTTCATAAATCTTCGTAGAATTAAATTGTGAAGTGAATGCAGTTTTTCTTTGAAGAAAATTGTTTTGTGCGTATTGGCAGATCGTCTCATTACAATGTTGACGTCATCGATATTCGCTTTTGTTTTATTTGAAGTCCAATAAAATTGCTTTTCTATGTGTCTTTTGCAAAGATGGGCCGAATGTGGTTTAAACCGAATCCGAACTTCGGCCGAACATTCGGTTAAAATGAAAAGTTCGGCCGAACTTCGGTTCAATACCCTTTAATTGTAATAAAAAATATGTACTTGATGTGAATGTTTAGTTTGTGAACCAAAATCGTGTTATTTTTTTTTTAACTTACGAATTGTATTCAGATGTTTGTTAGAAGAATACTAAGCTTATTTCATTTTTGTAATAGTATGTCTAATTAATTAGGCAGAGATTTTCAAGAATATTTAGAAGAACTGCTTTAATTTAAGGTTTACATTTACAATGTTCCTAACTAAAATAAATGACCATGAGTGAGTAAAAGACATAATTTTATTTTATAGTAATGCTATACCTACTCTAATTCTATTATATTTCAGTCAAAATAGTTCAAGTAGGTATTATTTTTCATGTGCCGAATGTTCGGCATCTGAACTGAATTTTGGCCGAATGCCGAAGTTCCCAAGCCCATCCCTAGTCTTTTGTTTTTAGAAAGAATAGCAAATAGTTTTTCAGGAACATGCATTTTGATTTAAACCTACTGACATGTTCTGAAATCACGAGCTTTGTACCACAAATAAATTTAAAACAAAATACCGCTGTCAGAATCAGACTTAGAATAGAATAGATGATAGATGTAAAATTATTCAACTACAAATAAAACGTACAAAAGTGTTACACAATGTATCATCGTAATGGATAAGCCCAGCATACTTTACAGATTTCCCATATTTACAAAAAAAAATCGCAGTAGTTAAGGGTTGCAAGAGGTATAAAACAACAACTCACACATAAACTGTTAAGTGTCAAGTAATTAACACAATAACTTTTCTATTTTTATCAGACTGAGTCTGCCTAACAGACGAGGCGGAATGGCTTTATCGTCGATTTGCACGAATTTACACACTCGAAACGGGCGAATCGAAACAATGTATAATTTTCTGTAGGCGAATCGCACAAATTTAATTTATTTGAAGTCGAATAACATAGCTAAGATTTGTATTTTATTTTTCTTAATTGATACCTAATAGGAGAGAATGGAATTAAAGTTATACGTATTTGTGGAGTTATGTTAATACTTGGAAATCGTTTAATTAATAAGCCATATTAAGGCATAGGTACAGCCCTATTTTCTGAGATTCAAAACCCTTCGGGGGATATATTCGGGTATAGAAAAAAAATACAATATTTCAATTTCAAATATGAAATTCAGCGAATCAAAGGAGCCTGTTTAACCTAAGGCGGGAAGCAACCTTCGCATATTAACCGTCCTTTTATAACCCTCCCTAATATTGGAGGAAATTAAAAACGTTACAGTACATGGCAAAGATTTTTAATCATTGAGGTTATTGCTTCCCAAAATATTAATTCAATGCAGGATTTGAAACATTTTTTCAATTCCTGTTTAAATTTTCGACATCCATGCTTCGGAATCGAATTTGCATAACACATAACCATCACACATACATTGTGATTTAAATCCGTCACCTCAGACGTCAGGTCCAGTTGAAAACCAGTGTCAGGCACTAGTTGTCTGCCATTTATGCTGAACTGGGACTGTTTAGTGCAGCCGTGAGGCACACTATAATGCTAGTTTCTGACTTCTCACCTTATACCTATAATTGATTTTTATTTTACTCTTTCCTGCTGTTTAATGTATATTGTGTGCTTTAAAGTCTGTGCTAAATAAATGTATTTTCTTTCTTCGTTCTTTATTTCTTCTTTCACACCTGTATTCTCTAAAGAGCTGGGCAGGCGTATAGTATTCAAATTCAAAGATTTTATTAGTAGAACACTAGTAAACAAAAAGTACAATTAAGTTTATCAATATTAATCAAATTAACGCTATCTAAGTCTTCCCGTCAATCGGGCCTTAAAAGTATGCGAACATAATCGTTGATTACATACGTTTAAGACCTATTTAATAGGGGTGGGCCTATAATTCCATCAATGCAACCCTAATCCAGACCACCAAAGAATTACTAATGGACTAATTTACCTAGCATCGATCGACTTATAAAACCGACAGGCGACAGGTGACTGACAGCAATCCGACAATTTCACACGTTTTATTCATTGTTTCAATGCTTTATTAAACAGCAATTCTCGTGAAATTGATATCTATTATCAGTTATATTAAATAGGCTGGATCTCCCTTGCTCGGCAGTCGTATATGCAACCCCAGACCAACTACACTGTCTAAATCTGCATATTTTTTACATACACACGTTGTATTAATGTGTGCAACATTGACATACAGTAACAATGTAACCATTAAATATAATGGTACTAACGTGACAGGAATAAGTACTGAAGTCAATTACCGCCCGATCATATCGATAGCTGCTGAGGCTCTAAATGCCTCGTAAAATGTTCGTGGGTTGGTACTATGGTTTCTCTTCCAAAAGTATTTGGGGATCAATTTCTTTTTTCGTCTTTGTTTGAGCATTGATGAGGTTTTAATGGCATCTTTTATGTTTATGAGATTATTTGAAAAGATTCTTGGGTTGAAAAGAACGCCTTAAAAATTCTTTCTTTTTAGAATATTGCCTTTTATATAGGTACTAGCTTTTGATTTGACTTCGCCCACATGGAGGTCTAAAATTATCCCATTGGAACGTTATGCCGGGATAAAAAGTTTCATCCTATGTATTAATCCAGGTTACAATCTATCTGTGTGCCAAATTTCATCCAAATCCTTTCAGTAGTATTTGCGTGAATGAGTAAAAACATTCATCGATCCTCACAAATTTTCAAATTTATAATATTAGTTGGATTTGATTATAATATTAGTAGGATTTTTTTATCATAACCATTTCTATCATCCTGCCGTAGTACCAATTTATTTACGTTTTTTACTTCCTCATAACTATTAAACGTGTTTTCAGTATAAATAAAATCAGTCTACCAATTACAAGTTAGTAAAAGATTAATATTGAAGTACGAGTAAAAACAACCTGTTGCAGAACTAAACTCCAAAAACCTCACAATTTTTAGGGCCTACATATTCAAGCGAAAATCAAAATATCTAGATCTTTCACCCCAGTAAAACGTTGCCTTGGTGAATATTACATAAGCGCCAAATTCGTGAGATTTCGCTGACGTTCCACCCCTTCACGGCGCGGTCTATAAATTTTTATTAAGCCCAATTATTGTTAGAGGTCACCGCTGAGGATTGCAGGCTGAGTATCTATCAAGATAAGTGCGCTATTGTACTGATTTTTGTAAAGATCAGGACAATAGCGCGGTATAGCGAAAACGAACATGTTTGAATATTTTACTTTGGAACTCCATTATGGCGCCACGATAACCCGCGAAATTCAGTGCAAGCAATTTCAGTGGTCACTTTTTTTTGCGGTTGGGAAATCATCAAATAACTTCTCCCGCTTTGGGTGGAGCAGGAGGGCGTGTCAGACTTTTACTGACTAAAATCCACCCGTGTTCCCTCAGTTGCCTGTGTGCCAGGGGCGACGGTATCTCTTTCGAACAACCCGCACCCCTGGCAGGCATCTCCATCAGTTGGCGCTGACATCTATTTCAGGCGCACGTGGAGTACAACGCGCCGTCGTATTTTGCCGGTCGTATGTTGAACTAAATATGATTAGGCAACAATAACAAACGTGTCTTTACATAACTATAATCATTGAGGTGAATCTTGTCGACATTTTTTTCATACAAACTTCGGGAGTGTATTACTCCACTGTTCGACAATGTACATCAAAAATTAAAACATAGGATGGTTTTGCCTCATTTTTAACATTGTCTGTACGGAAACAGAATACTAAAATATAAAGTCATTAAAAAAGTTAGGAGCCAATAAAGATTCGTTTTTCTAGCTAATTTAACCTAACTTTGGACGTTTTTAGGTAATAAAAGAAGTGTAAGATCTCCAAAACCAAGTCAGTACCGATTAAGCTCAAATATCGAAAATTTCAACAGACTTTATTGGTCATTGATTTATGCAGTGGTTTTTTTCATAAAACCCGATCTTCCGAAGGACCTTTCTTAATTTTTTACGCGCCTGTTGTACTATGAAATTGATGATCCTGCATCTCACTCAATAACGTCGTGCTGCTCATCATTGATACTACCTCTGTTGAACACGATGCCTGGAGAGACAGCGTGCTTTTTAGCCAGCCCACCAGTGAGTTCAAGCCCGCCCGCGCCCGTCTTAGTTTATTTAATCCATTGAATGACTATTTCATGAATTTTATTCAAATTGTATTATATGAACTTGATGGTCAAAATCATCAATACATGATGATTTTATGATAATAAGTCTGTAAATACATACTTGTTATTGTCGCGAATCATATTTAATTCAACACTAGATTTTGCCAGCAGATTCGCCCGCGTTATCCAATTAAAAAAAAAAAAAACCTTAAAAAAACTATACACCTAAACCTTCCTCATAAATACCTGTGTATTGGTACTACTTTGAGAGTTTATCGCCAACAGACAGACAGATGCTACGGGGGACTTTGTTTTTTTAATAATATGTAGTGATAAAACCTAGGACTGACCTACAAATTGCATAAAAACTTTAAAAAAATTGAGTTTGGCTACCTTTGCGCATCCTCCTTAAGTAAAGGTATCGTAGGTTATACAATAAGTATATTAAGGCCCGCTGGCAACACAAATCGGACTCAGTTCGATTTATTTTGTCCCTTTCTGCCCTCTACCAGTGAGTCCCCCCCTAAGCCGAGGTCAGTACGCCACAGGGGGTGGCCTTAGCAAGCAGTCACTTTAGTTTTAAGTTTTTAAGCCCTGACTGGCAATCTTAATTTGCTAAGATTGTCACAAGCAAGTCAGGTTAAGCAGACGCAACCTCTTAGTTTGCACTGCGAGAATTAATTCACAACAAAATTAAAAACACGAATCGGACTCGGAAAAGGGACGAAAGTTCCACAATACTTTATTAATCAAATTGAAAGTCTAGAAAAAATGTCCTGAACAGCGGACACTCAGCGTCAATAATATCGGGACGAACAGACTGTTCAAAATGATCTAAACAACTATGAAAATCAAATAATAACTCAATCACACAAGGAATGTTTCAGAATGAAGACAAATGCGTGCGTGTGTGTGTGTGTGTGTGTTCATGTCTGACAAGAACTTTATCCAATTGAGATAAAGTTTAATTTTCTTAGTTGTTGATATCATTTTGAACAGTCTGTTCGTCCCGATATTTTTGATGCTGACTGTACAACATTTTGAAGTGTAATTTAAGTTAATAAATATTTCCTGCAACCATGACTTGAAAAATACTTATCTACTTTAAAAGTCAAGCCGGGATTAATGAAACTCAACAAAAGAATTTACCATCAAAAATTGGAACAGAAAAAGATGGGAAAAACAAGTAATTTACCGTGTTTTTGTACCAAAGCCAGCATGAATATGGTAATAGACTACTGAATATTAATTGATAAGAGATTGGTATAATTTATTAGTTAACTTACTTAGATTAGCGATCAAAGTCTTGAGGAAATAAGTGACAAGGAGAAATTAGACAAACTTTTCAGAATATCTGTTAGTTCATCTACAGGGTCAAATTAAATTAGCTAGCGGAACTCGACTGACGTGATGGGTTTCGAAGTCTAAACATAACAAAACAAAAGAAAATGATTCAATTATTTATGTGATCTACGACCACTGGTAGTGTTGTTGCTTGAAGTATAAGTTGTTTTTAGAAAGAAGTTCTTAAACGCAGCTGGCGTAGAAATCGTCACGTAACAAAAAAAGCATTCCAGAACAAGAAAGCTTTATGCCTCCATGCGACTTATATTGTATGTAATAGAAAGAGACAGAGAGTGAGTGAGATTGTTTTCATGGTTTTCGAGGGTGCTCAAAATCAAAAGTCATTCTATCTTTTAAATATTCTAATAAATGACTTTTTTATTTATTCTAATAAATGACTAAATTACGTTACATTCGGAGTTGAAGAAAAAGCGTAAGGAACATCGTTCCTGAAGGTCCCTCGACTCCCACACGCTATCAACGCTAAGCCCGGATTGATCCCGGATATCATTAGTTGATCTTTGGCAGTCGTTACGGGTTGTCAGGGAGTACGGGAAGTCAGACAACCATTCTTACCATGAGGTATCGTATAACCCAGTTACTGGGTTGTGAAGGTCAAATAGGCAGTTACTCCATGTAAAAAACTCGTATTCAGCTGCATCCGGTTAGACAGGAAGCCGACCTCAATATAGCTGGGAGAAAGCTAGGCAGATGATGACATATTAAAAAAGTTTATTTTTGTGTCTGAGTGACCGCTACGTTGTATGTACAGTTACTGTGTAATAAGATACCCCTTGCTGGTAAGACAGATTCAGTCTGCGTACTGTTTAAGGGAGAAGGAATTAGTTAGTCTTTGAAAGTTTCTATTAGGCTTCCTAACGTTGTTATTTGGGCCGTCTGTGAGATGGATTAAAATATTTTGGTAAGTTATGTAAAAGTCATTACAACTTTTGTCTATTAAATGTTTTAGCGTCGGCAAATCTTCATGAATCCATAATTAGAGGATATTATTATTTTGGAGTTCTTTGACAAATTATTTATTATTTTGGAACATACCTAATCATGTTCATGCGTCTGGTGGGGTCCGCAAGGGCCGATGCCTGCCAGGGGTGCGGGTTGTTCGAAAGAGATACCGTGGCCCAGGGGCCACGGTATCTCTTTACACAGGCAACTGAGGGAACACGGGTGGGTGTAGTCAGTAAAAGTGCAGACTCCCAGAGCGGAAGAAGTTATTTGATGATTTCCCAACCTCAAAAAAAAAACATGTCCATGCGTACAAGGGGTAACAAAATAAAACGCAAGATCTGAAAGTAATTTGTTCCTAATTGACTACTCAATCGATTTCAGTAACTTTTAGTATAAGTAATGGGTATTTTTTTCAAATAATATGTATTGTGCCATATCTACAACTGATAGATAGATCCAAATAAAGTTATATCTTATTTCAAAAAATAAGATATAACTTTATTTGGATCTTATTTCAAAAAAATAAGATATAACTTTATTTGGATCTATCTATCAGTTGTAGATATGGCACAATACATATTATTTGAAAAAAATACCCATTACTTATACTAAAAGTTACTGAAATCGATTGAGTAGTCAATTAGGAACAAATTACTTTCAGATCTTGCGTTTTATTTTGTTACCCCTTGTACGCATGGACATGTTTTTTTTTTTGAGGTTGGGAAATCATCAAATAACTTCTTCCGCTCTGGGAGTCTGCACTTTTACTGACTAAACCCACACGTGTTCCCTCAGTTGCCTGCGTAAAGAGATACCGTGGCAAAGCAGTAAGACTCAATTTTAAATGCAAAAATTAATGCTAGGGTCAACATGTTTTCCTTAATAATAGCTTTATAAAAAATGTGTTTTGTTCATTGTATTGGGGTATATGAGGCGCATTGCGTTAATTATATTAGGTTATCGTTATAGATGCAATACAATCAGAGGATGTATTTTCTTTACAAAAGCTTCAATTTGACAATTTATTTTGTTGCTATATTTTACGGCCCTCGAGTTACAGAACAAGATTGAACTGTCTACAGTCTGTTCACACTTAGTTTACGTCACAGTCAACATCAAAGCGATCTTTGTGGTCGTTACAATAAGGTTACTTTTGGCAGCCACTAAGTAACAAGTATGTCAATAACAGTGATCTTTATTCTCGTTATAATAAGGTTGCTGTTGGGTTGTTGCTGTATAGGTAAAATAACTGTGAACAGGCATCGTTGCTAAGCAAATCCCATATTCAAACTATTACATAAAGAACACACAAGATACACGAAGAATTTAAAACAATTTACAAACACCGTTTTACAACAAAAAAGATTTTATTAATTTATTTTCACAATATTAGGTATACAAAAATACAGGTTGTTCATTTATATAGAAATACAGGTTAAATACAGAGTGTTGATGTTAACAGAACTCAGTTTGTTAGAACAATTGATTTGATAGCAGTATCAGTTTATAGGCTATCAATTTATATCGGGCAGCCATTGGGAATGGATATTTTATTTATATGCTTAGATGTTTGTGGTATAGCTGATTTTTTTTAATCTCTCGAATTCCAGGGCCCTAGTGCTTGTATATTTTGTGTATGTTTATTTGGCATCGTTTAAATATACACAAAACTATGTTACAGAAAAATAAGGTAGGATGCCCTAATGCTAAGTGGAGTGACGATATTCGCTAGGCGCCTGGTAGCAGCCGAATGAGAGTTGTTGAGAATCGAGCTGAATGACATGCAGCTCTGAGCACTAAAGTAGAATTTGTGAGACCTAGCTTGAAGAGTAAATCGGCCAAATAACAGTACAGTCACCAAAAGAGATAACCAGTGTCATCAAAAATAATTGAAGTTTAGTAAGAAAACAATAGATGTTTTAAAATTAAATTAAATTTGATCAAATTAACTGTTCCTTTCCTATTAATTAAATTTAATTTAATTTGAAAGAATCCATCGGTTTGTTACAAAATTTCAACTGTATCCGACGAAGCTGGTTACTTATCTCTTTTGGTGGTCTTAATAATTGCCTGTAAGGTTTAAACTTATCTTCAAAATGTTTGGTATGTTCTCTAAAGGCGCCACTAATACATAACCACTTATTCCGGACACATAAAACCCCCTTGGTGACAATCCCATAAAATATTTTATATCTACATTATTGATGGCATCATTTACGTCCCTTTCTCCATAAAATTTCCTATAACTACGTAGTTCACGGTTAACATACAACATTATGACTAGACTAACTTGTTAATCCTTATCTTTACTAATATTATAAACGCGAATGTTTGTATGTATGGATGTTTGTTACTCTTTCACGCAAAAACGACTGAATGGATTTGGATACAATTTGGCACACAGATAGATTATAACCTAGATTAACACATAGGATACTTTTTATTCGGGTAGTATGTTCCCGCGGGATAATTTCCGACTTCCACGCGGGCGAAGCCGCGTGCGGAAGCTAGTAATGTATAAGTACCGTAGTTATACAACGAGTAACATAATTAACGCAAGACCCCATATACGCCAGTTAGAGTATTGAGTTAAAAGCATAAAACGATGACCAAAACTATTTTTAAGGCTAACTGATATTATTAAGAAAAACGTGTCGACCCAAGCATTTAAAATTAAGTCTTATTTCTTCCAGTATAAGATTGAATTTTCTTTGGCTCAATCAGTGGTAGGTATGGCAAAAAACATAATTAAAAAAATAATACTTATATCAAAAGTTACTGAAATCGATTCAGTAGTCAATTAGGAACAAACTACTTTCAGGTCTTGCTTTCAAATACGTTAAGTACAAAGTTGTTATTTTGACACAAACAGGCAGTGGACACTTCAATTTTACGAGTATTTATTTGCATACTACAAACATACACTATGAATTTATGTAAGGAAACGCACACACTTTCTCCATAATATCGATAACATTTAACAATGGAAAATATTGGCCTAGATCGGGGCTTCTTGGCGCCCCTCCCTTTATAGAATATAATTGTTACATGTGTGTAACACTAGTATGTATGTTAATCGTTATGTCAAGGCCGAATTGATTTTCCTTTGAATCTGGAAAACGGGGCTTGAAGACATTCAGTTTTGAATTATGGACGTTCAGTTTTGAATTATGATGTTCATTGGTTGCCTAACAATGTCTTATGGTATTTTTTATTGCTAATTCAATCGTTTTTCTGGTCAGAATTTATGGCCGCACCCAAAGGGTTCCAACAGAACCCACAAAGCCTTCGCTGTCTGTCCGTTATGTCAGCAGGTTGTATAATTGAAACGTAATAGGTAGACAGCTGAAATTTTCACTGAGTGTGTATTTCTATTGCAGCTATGAAAAATTATGAAAATAAAGTTATAAATTTAAGAGGGTCTCCATCCAAGAAACGTGTGCTTTTTACACGCTTTATATTAGCTCGGGTTGTATGTATGTATGTAACGCCCAAGCAGCACATTAGCGGAAATTAATTCCATAAACAAGCTATATTACAGTCAAAGGCTCTTATGTAGCTGTACTAATGGATAAGACGATTCTTGGGACTGTATGGGGGGCGATCTCTACACTGTTAAACAGCACAGCTGACTAATGGCTGTACAATGGACAAAAAAACAACAAAATGCATTTTAGTAGAACTTGAAAGAACTATTGTCCAGCTTTTGGCTACGTATAATGCTACTAGCTGGTTAAGAAGACCAAAGTTTGTAAACAGCTGCCTAACGGGGTAACGTCACACCGTTTCTAAGCTTTGAACTGTATTAGAGAATAAAATTTTGCCATTGGCATTTTTTTATGGAGTACACAAATTCTATTATAATGCTTCCTCAATGAGCTTAACACTAGCTGGTTAAAAGCATTTTAAGACTGCATGAGCTGTAAATTAGTGTAGTGTTACTCCACTTTAATTCCAAAGCTTATAGTGTAAATATTATCTATTTCACAGCCTCTAGCATTATTGAAGAGTAGGCATAGGTTAGTAGTGCTATGATAACTTCAATTTTGTCATAACCTCGCAACACGACTTAATCACATAGATTTTGTTACCAATGATCATAGTTCCGTACAATTAATGGATTCGGTCAGTGACCTTTCTAAAAAAATAATTGTAACGAGAAATACTGAAAGTAATGAATCAAACCAGACATGAGGGAGAAAATATTTATATGGTAAACATTTTATTTAAAGAAAATATAAAAGAATGGGCAATAAAGAGAAATGTTGCTCAAGATGCACTGAAGGAATTACTAATAATTGTGAATAAGAGATTTCCAGATATTTTACCAAATGATCCGAGAACGATTCTACAAGCTAGACTAATTGCTTTAAAATAAATCGAATCTGTTGATGAATACTGGTACAATGGACTAATCAATCCGCTAACTATAGTTTTAAACAAGTGGCTAGACGTTTTAGAAAATATTAAGAGCATTGGTTTGAATATAACCTTTGATGGCTTGCCTCTATATAAAAATTCGAAATATGAGTTCTGGCCGATTTTCCGTAATGTTTTTGAAATACCCAACTATTTATGGTGTTTATTATGGTGTTGGAAAACCGAAGAATCTTGATCTTTATCTAGAAGATGGTGCCGATTCTGTTGGCACAAAATTCTCTAAACTAAACTAAAAATCACCAAAATTTAGTTTAATCCTGTCAAACGACGATTTCCCATTCTGAAATTGACTAAAGTGACACAACTTAACTATATTTTAGTTTGACAGCAATAAGATTGCACTGAATTATTAATTTAGTGAAGATGGTAATTTTGCTATTCTGAGTTTGCCGTTTTTCACCAAAAATGTTGACTACTTATATTAATTTTTCTAACTAAATCTGACTATTTTTAATCGCGATTAAAAAAGTGTGGAATAAAACTAGTGGTCATGAACTAAAATTCACACCAACACTTCGACTTCAGGTGCAAAAACAGTATCGTATCTTTTTTTTTCTTTTCGTTTGCTTATATCTCGAAAATGGTGTGTCCTATCGCAAAAATGATGAGAAATTCGACCCCCTTTATGAAACCCCTATGCCCCATAATCTCAACATGTAGGTAATATTTTTTTTATTTTCCATACAATACCTAAGTGAAAAATTCCATAAAAAACGTCGAGGCTGCCCTTCTGCGCACGCTTCATTCAGCTCTTAAAAAAATCATTGCGTAGGGCACACAAGTACCACGTTGCGAAGCCAAAAGAAAAAAAAATACCACCTGCAGGCTTGGCACGACAACCGTAGAGAAGCGTTTTGTCGACGGAAGACAAGACAAAATGACGTTTCCGTGTAGACAGTTGTCAGTTTTTCACCGAGAAATGTAGACAAGCGATTTCTATTCTACAGTAAAGTAGAAATAGAAACCGTCATGCTACTAAGCCTGCAGGATCCGCGGTTGTCAAATTCGATTTTAGTTGTGTCAAAATTATTTTTAAATTTAGAGATTTTTTTTTGCAGAATAGCTTTAAGATTCTCATAGCCAAAAGTAAGGAATTTTAGTGATAGTTTAGTTAGTTTAGTTCGGTGTACAAGAGAATCGGCACCATTGTAGTTGAAATGAAACAGTTATTGAATGACGGAATCCTTCTATCAACAAGCGAGATTATAAAAGTCAAGATTAGATGTTTTACTTGCGATTCACCCGCAAGGGCTTTTATAACAGGTATGTGCATTTTCAAGCCCTCAGCGCCACGTCTTTATGAGAAGATAAATTTTAATATTGTGTGGCCGTTACAAAACAATAAAGCCGTGTCAGTGGCGCTCAAAAGTTTTATTAATTTATAGCTGTTGGCTAAGGAATGGTCAGTAAAAATAAAAGTAATGGTATACATTTACTGCGTTTTATTTTATTAATCACATACTCTTGATTTGGCTTTGGTAATTCTATATGTTAAACCATTAGTTGGTTTTATTTCTCCATCATCTGCGTAATCTGACGTGTCACTATGGTTCAACATGCTACTTAGTTCTTTTTCTGCATTGTTATATGTTGCAATGGATGATCGTTTCACTATGCATTGCATTTTTGTCCAATCTGTATGATGCTTTGAATATTCTAGTTTCATCAATTTCGAAGTGACGTTTTTAATATATCATCTCAACCATCCATCCTTTTTCTCAAGTACTTGGTATGACAGATAATTTTCCTTCCCCTCTTTCTATTGTCTTCACTTTTTGAACGGCATTTCTATTTTCTGAAAACAAGAACAATTATTTAGCAATAACATTAGCATCTTTACCTACTACGTCAGAAGTAAGAGATCATTAAGTATGCGGATTTAGTATTTGTGCCAATAAGTAAAACGCTCTATAGTATTAAAATATTTACACCTATTACAGGTACTATCACAAAAAATATGTACACTATTATTTATTGATAAATTATAAAACAAACTAAGTTATTCACTTCGTTCGCATAATTGAATTGCAGAAGTGTGTAAGTGTGCAAGAGTGCGTACGACTCGCAATTTACAACACAAAAAAAAAATCGTAAACAAAATAGAAACAATAATAATACGTGCGGTGCGTAGCGCGTGACGGGTAACAAATTCACAATATATAAAGATAATATGGTAAAGATTTGGCAACAACTGGCTAACACAAGTTTGAATAACTCCTTTCAATAATATATATATATATATATATATATATCAATATGATTGGTTAAATTTAAATGGCGCTAACAAATCCTTCGCGACAAAGCAAATTCGCGAATAAGCGACAGTCCAAATTCGCTTCATTTCTTTCACACGGCCGGGAGAGCGTAAAGTTAAACCTAGCTAAATATTCACTTAGCTAGGTTAATTGAAGTTATAGTTTTTTTTTATCTTACTTTATAACATACATTTCTAAGCAACATGGCAAGTAATGGCTCTCTGATTTGACATAACAGGCAAGAATAAGTAGGATCACAAAATCAAGTGAAGTACCTAAGCTACTTGAGTACGAAATGCCCGAAATAGTTTTCTATCAATATTAGAGATCCCTAAGACGCTGTTGTATACTCTCACTTTGCTGCTTTCACCAGTCGTTAGAATAACTGAAAACCATTGTACAGCTAGCGTAAAGTTCTCAGCTGATCAATAGAATTAAATATGGCCATTGCACAGAAAAGAGAGTTTCAAGAGAATTTAGTTAGAATGATTGCTGGATAACAAATTAACGCCATTTTAATGTAAACAAGCCGATTATATATGAAAAAAATTACTGATATCTGTAAAATTTTCATGATATTTCAAAGCTATTAAAGTAAAAATACATTATTTTTTAGCTACAAATAGATATGAATGCTCATAAAATGTTATTTTTTTGTAAAAATCCATGAATAATTCGTACACCGTATTTATTTTGAATAATATTTTTAGTAAAACCATATTATTTCTGTGGCGCGTGTAATATTTGATAATAACACCTATATATATTAACAGTAAACTGGCACCCGCAGTACAATTTAGCGATAGAGATACAAAGAAACGTGAAAAATTACTTACCTTAAATTGGAAATTATATATTTGCCCACAGATTAGAGTTTGACATAACACTTGCACTGCACAAATAGTCTTTTGTTGCTATTTCTTTGTAGATTTATTAATCGCCGTAAGGAAACCATACACCATCTAGTGGCTGTCTAAGAGAATTAAAGGAGCTGGATAGTGGCCTATTGACAGCTGTCTAAGCTATTGTGCAGCCCATGTACATCTCTTACAATGCTCTGGAATGCTTTTAACAAGCTACTATAATTCTCAGCGCTGGTTAATTTGGGGCCAAATGTAGAATTATAGGAGCTGTGTAGCGGGATAGACAGCCCTTGTACAAACAGCATAACAGCGTCGAGTTTTCAAAAATTCTGTTGTCCAGTGGCTATACAGCTATTTGTGCTGCTTGGGCGGAATCTTTGAGCGCGATTTTGACCCACTTTAAACGGTCAGATTTCATTGAAACTTTGTAAACTTGTCGAGGACCGATGACAATTTAATAATTAAAAAAAAATGAGAAAAAAAAACACGTTTTGTAGTTAGCAGAACTAAAAAATAGAAAATAAATAGTAGTTTAAAAAACTAAAAAACACGCTTTAAAAACCAAACTAAAAAAGGAGAAAATAATTTAATTCAATTAAAAAGCGTGGGGTGCTTGACATTAAGTGATTATAAAAAAAAATACCTCAAAAAGCACCCCACGTTTTTTAATTGAATTAAATTATTTTTTCCTTTTTTAGTTTGGTTTTTAAAGCGTGTTTTTTAGTTTTTTAAACTATTATTTTTTTTAAACTGTAGTGTTAAAAAAATATTAAATGAATGAATGTTAGAAAATTAAATATGTGCATTTAAATCATTTGATGCAAAGTGGACAATCAGTTCAGAGATTTTTTTTAAATACCTACCTACGAATCTACAATATAAAATAGCACATACATAAATCTTGCATAAAACTGCCGTGAAAGCACGTTAAACCGTTGATTTTGGCTGTCATTCGTAAATCTTTGACTGTCGTTACGGGTAGTAGAAGCCCAAAAGTCTGAAAACCAGTCTTAACAAGGGGTATTATGTTACCCAGTAACTGGGTTGTGGAGTCTGATAGCCAGTCGCTCCATGAAAAATACTGGTATTCACCTGCACCCGGTTTGACTGGAAGACGAGTGGACTGCAAAAAGAATAATTACATTAGTAGTACCTACCTAATACTGAGTCGGGTTTGCCTTTGAAAATTATTTTTACTTTTGTGTAAATAATTTAATTCATAAATCATTTAATAGGTGATTTTGTTTAAATTTTCTCTTCTGTTATTGCCTTTACCTGCACCCACCCTAATTGTTTTTTTTTTCGGGTGGGAAATTATCAAATAACTTCTCCCGCTCTCGTGTCAGACTTTTCCTGACTAAAACCCACCCGTGTTCCTTCAGTTGCTTGTGTGCCAGGGGCCACGGTATCTCCTTCAGTTGCCTGTGTGCCAGGGGCCACGGTATCTCCTTCAGTTGCGTGTGTGCCAGGGGCCGCGGTATCTCTTTCGAACAACCAGCACCACCCTAATTGCTTTAAACACGACCAATCACAATCTGAATTATTTTGAAGGATATTGCTAATCTATTGCGGCATAATGTTCGATTTTTTTTGCCTAAAAGTTGCTGCCAGACCATAACATAGTTGGGAAGAAAGCTAGGCAAATAGATTTTTAAGTTTAAATCAGATTAATAAAAACTAAAAAAAAAAACGACTTCCGGAAAAACACTTCAAAGTGAAAAATAACTTTAATTTCGGAAGACGCAGACAAAAAATTCAAATAAATATCCAAAGTCACCGACTTCCGAAATTAAAGTTTATTTTTCACTTAGTAGTGTTTTTCCGGAAGTCGGTTGCATTTTTTGTTAGAAAAAGTTTTTGTTATCAAACCTATTAATGGAGTATCGCCTTTTTAAACTAGAAATAAAGAAAGAAAATTCGTTTATTTGCTTATTAATAATGTAAAAGTTTTTATTTTTTACTTTTTAGTTATTATACCTACCCCACACCAATTCGAAATTCCATCATCCTTGGGGTCAAAACAATGCATATTTATGCGATGGCAGCAATCGCCATTGATTTGCTGTCATTATTTGAAGAGCTCCGTTGTCTGTTTCCGACATGCATCATCAGAACGATATGAAATTTAAATGGGACCATTTCGGAATAAACCACTTTCGAACAAAAAAATATTGTTTCAAATCCGTCTATATATGACAGAGCTATGCCCGAACACACACACATAAAAAAAAAACATGTCGAATTGATAACCTCCTTCTGTTTGAAGTCGGTTAAAAATATTACATGACTGATTCCTGTTTTGTTTTGAGTTGTTAAAAAGGACTTAAAATCTGTCCAAACAAACTATGATTCGACAAAGTTAGGTATGTCTGGTAGGTATAGATATGGAACGTCTACAGGCTGTTGTATTTTTTAGTTTTGTTTCTATCTCTTAAATTAATTTAAGCAGTAATAGCACAAATCTTTCCTGTTTTATAGCAATTGAATAACCTATTTTTTCTTCGTTTTCAGATCAGCATGGACACATTCTTCTCAAGCTCATATGTAACCAACATTTTATTTAAATCAAGAAAATAACTGTATGTATCTCTTTAGTATTTTTTATTTTTTAATTTTCATACACACTGTACCTACACATATACATATCAAGTTTATTTTTTGGCGAATTGTATATTACTTTATTTTCTATGTCTTCACAGCTTATTTTTCATAAACGATTGTGAGGTTTTATCATGAAACTCTGAAAAAGAAAATGGAGTTTTTTTTTCCAGAAAAAATATCACACTCAGATACACGGGTTTAAAATATCACACACAGATACACAGGCTTATAATGATATTTATTAAGGACTAGCTGACCCGACAGATGTTGTCCTGTCAAAATTTAAATATTTAATTCAAAAATAAAATTTGCTTATTTTATTTTCATTAAAACCTAATTCAGACTATTACGAAAATGTTATGTGAGGCTTACCAACAAACATCATTTAATTTTTATTCATAGATATAAATAAAAAATGAGAACGTAGACTCGAGAACGCTTCATCAGTTTATCACATTTACCATTTTTTGCTATCAAACATGTACCTTTATTAGAAATCAACGTTTAGTAGGTGTAGTCTACGGTCGATAACCGCAAGTTTACCGAGTGTCATTAACCATTCGTTTTGACGACCGTCCGTAATGTTAATTACGGACGGTTAACAACAGTTATGTTGTTGCTTTTTTATTAAAGGTAAAATTACGAGTTAAGTTTATGATTAACCGCGGGTAACAAAAGCATGAATAAGCTGTTAAAAACTTACTCCATGGCTGAATTTATTTAGTTTTATAAAGTACTTACAAAAATAAATGTCATTTAAATGCCTACATTCAAAAGGTCACCAGAGTCTTCTGGGTAATTTAGAAAAAATAGACTAGTTCCCTAGTACCAGTGACCAGAGGTAGTTAGAAAAACACCGTGTGGGGTTAGTCAGTAAGAATCTGACTGACAGTCTGAGGATTTGTAGAGTCCTCGCACCTGTCTATATTTTTTTTTTCTTTTTTTAAATCATTTCGTTTCATTTTTTTGTAATCATTATGCAAAAAAAAACAATGGGAATGGGCATTGTCCTTTGATCTTTTTACCTAGTTAACCATTGGATAGACTGGGCACGCCACGATAGCGGCGATAAGTCCAAGTAAGACATGGCGTCCTCACCTTCCGCCTGACGCAGGTCCTCACCGGACACGGTTGTTTCGGGAGGTTCCTGTTTCGCATAAGGCGGGAGGAAACGCCCGGGTGTTTCCATTGAGGACACGGTGGAGCATACGGTGCAGGTCTGCCCGGCTTGGGCGGAGCACCGCCGTATCCTCGTGGAGGCTATCGGCGGCGGCGATCTCTCGCGTCCGGCCCTGGTTCAGGCCATGGTACGGAGCGAGAGTGCATGGTTAGCCGTCACCTCCTTCTGCGAAGCGGTAATGCTCGCAAAAAGGGAGGTGGCGCACGTGAGGGAAAGGCAGTATATGCGCCATCACGGCCGTAGTCGCCGCAGGAGACGCCCTGGGCGTCTGGAATCCCAGGCTGATTCCCGGCCACCGTAGGCGCGGGCTTGCGGACGGCGAGTAATGGGTAGCTCGCTGTCCGGTAAGGACCAAGCCCGGGTCGACGGCGCGTTGTGTTCCACGCGCGCCTCAAAGAGATGTCAGCACCAACTGGTGGGGTCCGCAAGGGCCGATGCCTGCCAGGGGTGCGGGTTGTTCGAAAAAGATACCGCGGCCCCTGGCACCGAGGCAACTGAGGGAACACGGGTGGGTTTTAGTCAGTAGAAGTCTGACATGTCTTCCCGCTCCACCCAGAGCGGGAGAAGTTATTTGAAAATTTCCCACCCAAAAAAAAAATACCAGTGGATAGACAGATAGTGCATAGATAGGCAGTGCATAGACAGAAAATTCATAGAAAAATACAAACTCACAATAAATTTCATAAAAACGACTATTATTATTAAAATTCCAATCCGGTATTTTCAGCTGAAAAATGTATTGTTATCAGTTATTTCCAACGTTGTTCGATTTAAAGACTAAATCGGATAGAGCTGTAAATAACTACAAAACATCAAGTTTGCATGTCAAGGACTGTATATTAGTCTATAATAAGCTAGTATAATTACTGTCTAGTATCAACCTTCCTTTTTGGTACAGTCAGCTTCAAAAACATGTTTAAATAGGTACATCGACAAGAATTTATTTGATTATTTCAAACTGTGTTCCATATTATTGTATCAATGTTTAGCGACAATTAAGTATCCAATGTGATAACTATATTTTGTGGCTATAAATATATTAAAACAATTTATGGAACAAACAATGCGGACGATTAAAATTCAAAATTTAAAATATTTTGTTTCACATAACATGAAACGTCACATAGGTTTTTTTTTTTTTTTGGGGGTGGGAAATCATCAAATAACTTCTCCTGCTCTGGGTGGAGCAGGAGGGTGTGTCAGAGTTTTACTGACTAAAACCTACCCGTGTTCCCTCAGTTGCCTGTGTGCCAGGGGCAGCGGTATCTCTTTTTGTTTCCTATGGAGTAGACCCGGCAAGAAACTCCACGGTTAGGTACTCTTTTATAAAGATGAATTCATATTTAACATTGTCCAGGTCAGATAGGCGGTGGCTCCATGTAAAATACTTATATTCAGTTGCATCCCGTTTTACTGGAACTCAACCCCAACATAATTGTGAAAGGGCTAGGCAGATGATAGTCATTATTTTTTACATTCATTGCGATGTAGGTATACATCTTCTTGGAGCTGACTGTACCAGCATGAGAATCAACATCTGGATCAAAGGTTGGTCGGGAACAACCAATCATTAATCGATTTCCGAATGCAAAATTGATGAATGCTTAGAATACTAATTTAGATATCTTCACTGCTTGAAATGTGAACGTTTTAAAACTATTGGGCTGTTTGGGTCTTTGCGTATTTTTGTTTGTTTTTATTTAGATCACAAATGGGTGACCAACAAAAAACCTTTATTTATTTCATGCTTTGTGTAGGTCCAAACGAGATTTTACAAATATTCAATATTTCAATATTGGTAAACGGAAATAAAACTCAGTATAATTTAGTTATGATATGGGTCTCGTATTATTGTGTAATTGGCTTGTAATAGCTTTGATAAACAAAAACATAATTCATTTAACTCACTATAATGAAAAATAAAACACATTTGAAAAACCTAACTTTGACCATGCATAAAATTCATTAGATATTGCGAATAATCCAAACATCATGCGAATGTTGTGGCATGCATTTTCTTTGCAAAATATTGCAGAGACAATACATTCACAATGGCAATAAGGTTGTCAATCCCTTGTATAAAAATAGAAAACAAAAACCAGTGACGTAAACAAAGAGCCAACTGCCAATGAACGAACAGTTATTAATTACAGCACAGGTTTTTTTTTGTTTTGTTTTTTATTTCTGTACGGTCATTTGAAACCGCCATCGACATTCTTTCACTATTCACGTTGGTATAATGTTTAAAATAATATAATAATCGGCATTTGAATTTTGATTTAAGAATAATAGAATTCGAATTTGAAACGTCCAATGTATCGGCAGTGACCCGACAGACGATGTCATGTTTATACAATAGTTCATATAAAAACCATTGAAAAAAGTACGTTCCGTCTTTTTCCTTTTTTTTATTTTATTTCCCTAATTTAACATTTTTTCGGGAAAAATATCAAATTTTTATTTCCATAAAAATCGTTCGTTGGTTATTGTGTTTGTATTTATAAAGATTTCTAAGAAAGATTTTATTCAAGTGCCCTTAAAAAAATACTCCACCGCACTAAAGTTAAATTAATAATTTAGACATACTAGAAATGTAACTAAGAAAATCATTTAATTTTTATTTTTTATTGGTTGGCATAATGCCGAACAAATTTTTTCGATTGATCGATTGGATCAATCGAACTTGGTAAGTTTTCATTTGTGTTTGTGTGTCGGATTTATGTAACAATAAACTGTATTTAGGTAACAATCTATCTAAATAAGTTAAATCTATTTTGTAACTACATTTCCTACTCCTATGTTTAATGCATGACGTGGCAGCCTTTAATTAAGGCTACACTATAAATTGTAAGATTATTAGTGCTTCAACATGTATTTTTGGTGTAAGCTTTGTTGGTTGTCCTTAAATAAATAAAATAAAATATATACAAGTAAAGCCGTTAAATATATAAATTTTGCTTGACAATTTTATTGTTAGAACCAAAAATTCGAAGACATGTGGCATCCACTTTCCCGCACTGGGCCGCAATGGTTTTTTTTTTGTGTGGGAAGTCATCAAATAACTTCTCCCGCTCTGGGTGGAGCGGGAGGGCGTGTCAGACTTTTACTGACTAAAACCCACCCGTGTTCCCTCAGTTGCGTGTGTGCCAGGGGCCGCGGTATCTCTTTCGAACAACCCGCACCCCTGGCAGGCATCGGCCCTTGCGGACCCCTCCATTTGGTGCTGACATCTCTTTGAGGCGCGCGTGGAACACAACGCGCTGTCGACCCGGGCTTGGTCCTTACCGGACAGCGAGCTACCCATTACTCACCGTCCGCAAGCCCGCGCCTACGGTGGCCGGGAATCGGCCTGGGATTCCCGACGCCCAGGGCATCTCCCGCGGCGACTACGGCCGTGAGGGCGCATATACTGCCTCTCCCTCACATGCGCCGCCTCCCTCTTTGCAAGCATTACTGCTTCGCAGAAGGAGGTGACGGCTAACCATTGACTCTCGCTCCGTATGGCCTGCACCAGGGCCGGACGCGAGAGATCGCCGCCGGGGCCGCAATGGTTGGATTACTATTTACGAACCATTGCCTCTCACCGACAGGAGGCTAGTGTCCCAGCAGTGGGAACATTATAGCGTGATTAAGATACTTGACAGTTGCTAACCTCCTTTAACATTTATCCTTTATTGTTAAAAACAAAAAAGCATCCTTAAAACAAAGGAAAAGCTGATCCGTTCCGTCCTCCTTAATTTATTAAAGAATCGTAACTTGGAAGTTGGTTCAAGTGTCCATACCTTAGGTCCGCGAAGACAGTCGTAAAATTAAAAGCACTTAATAATTGAAGTAAACGGCACTTGGAACTTCTACCAAAGTTCGAAGTTTAGTAGGTACCAGTTTAATAAACTATTTGGCACAAAAAGCGAAGTTGGCTGGACGAACTCAAGCGATTTGCGCCGAGTCACTTCACTCCCACTCTCGGGTATATTTTACAAGTATACTTGAGGTACTTATGAAGTCCTTGCTAGGTTTTTGAGGGTACTTTGTAAAAGGGACCTAGAATAAGATATATTGTTGTGTAGAGCAAGGTTTTTTGGAGGATACGTGAAATTTAAAACAGCTAAGGTAACGTTTACAGTTATGTAGGCAGACATTTTGAAACTGCTCGGGAAATAAATTTCATTGTTTATTTCTTAAAAGTCGTTTTGATGTTAGAATAGTCTGACTAGATTAGATCACAAACTTACAAAGAATAAATTAATAAAAAATTGAAAATAAATAATAGTTTAAAAAACTAAAAAACACGCTTTAAAAACCAAACTAAATCTAATTAAATTATTTTCGACTTTTTTAGTTTGGTTTTTAAAGCGTGTTTTTTAGTTTTTTGAACTATTATTTATTTTCTATTTTTTAGTTCTGCTAACTACAAAAGCGTGATTTTTTCAGTTTTTTTAATTCTTCTCTATTTAAAAAAAAAAATTAGGTATTGAATTGTCATCGATCCTCGATAAGTTTACAAAGTTTAAATGAAATCTGACTGTGTAAAGTGGGTCAAAATCGCGCCCTAAGGAGTCGGTTACAAACATACAACTGAAGCTAAAGCTTAAAGCGTGTAATAAAAATATTTTTTTTTCAGTTATAGGTAATTATGTCGTGTCACTATGTATAAACACCTTCCTAATTGCTCACCTACCCATGACAACAACTCCCAGTCAATCTAAACTTCACTAAGGTTGAAACTGTCAACTGTCATATTGGTCTTGAAAATAAAATACACCTTGTCGCTTTGTGACGTGCAAGATAAATTCAACTTTAGTGCTCATACACACGAGCGACGGCTGCAGTTGCCTGTGCCGTTGACGCGTGTTGCTCGTTTGCACACTTAGGGTGATGAAGCAATTACGAGTACGACTATCAGTTTTGTAATAAGTAATAGAAAGATCTCTCTAATTGCAAGATCTTAGATATCTCTCTTATCTGTTCCGTGTGGTGCCGGACGTAAAGAATAGCACCATCCCATTTCTTCCAGTACGTGTGGAAGAAAGCGACTAAGGGACTTGCTAGAGAATGGGCAGCAGCGTTCTCTATGCATATTACCACTATACTGCGATCGCCAACTCGCCTCCCAAGCGTGGCGATTATGGCAAACCCCCCCCATTTTGTTGGGGGAGGCCTATGTCCATCAGTGGATGTCTATCGGCTGAAATGATGAAGATGATGATGATGAGATATCTCTCTTGACATCTCTAATAAAAAAAGAAAAATGGAAAGACGGACGGAGGCCTCCCTGCAGAGGGACATTACAACCTTTATTAATAATAACAAATTGTAAAGATCAATAGAAGAAATGATACTTACCGAATAATTTTATTGACCAACTACTTTAAATCATTACGCCGAAAAAAATCGCTCGCTCGCTTCCAAAGTGACCACCAAAAGCTCTCATCAATTTAAAAAACCAAGCAAAATGCTTTCAGCCATCGATTCCTTTGTTTAAACTTGTCAGTGAAAGGTTCAAGGCCACAGAGTCAATTTCCTCGGCCATTTCCCCCAAGATAGGATGACATAACAATAATAAAATTACGTTTTAATATCCCCCAAGTTTGAACAGGGAACCATCCGCGTAACTTACATAGTTCCAAAGTTTTAAGATCTCTTGGGGGTAACAAATAATAATTGAAAATTTGTATTGCTCGAGTTCAGGCTAAATTTTATTAGTTTTATGATTTTGAAACTGTCTTTTGAAGAGATTGCTCGATAAAAAAGATATGGTTGTCCAGTGGTTTCGTTATTAGCATTGCTATACAACGTGGCAATGCCACCGGTTGTTTGGGAACATTACCAGTTGACAGCGATGCGGATGAATTTTTCGACGTTTTATTTTATTTAAATTAGGATACAGGAAACGTTTTTTTTTAAATTTATTAGTTATAAGTAGGTATTATTAATAATCGTTACCTTCTCTGAGTTTCGACATTCAAATTTAAATTCTCTCAAATAATGAAAGTTAGACGCACTTATTGAATAAAATACCAATGTCAATGGTTCTTTAAAAACCCTGATCACTCTGCACTGACCGTTTACAATCAAACCTAAAGTATAACAGAAATGAAAGTGTATATTCCCCAAATCGTCATTTTTATACCAACACAATGCGTCACATTTTCAAAAGCCCCCAACGCATTTGATGGGGCCCTTTCACATAAATGACGAAACCCGGTAACATCCGTATTTGGGGACTGATGGCAATAAGCTTTATTTTGCTCTTTTTTGTGGAAATAAAAGGTATCCTGTTCTCTAAATGTACGAGCCTTTGAATAATATTATTTTATACGTTTTCATTTGCAATATCGTGAAACCTTTATGTTTAATTGCGAAAGCCACAGTCCCAAAGGGTGCCAAGGGGACCCTATTACTATGCCTCCGCTATGCTTCTGTCGCTGCCGATGACGTAGCGGGCTGTGTATGTCATGTACGGTAATAGGTCCGCTATAGCAACAAATCATAAAAATATATTAAAGTTATAAATACAGACAGGATGATGTTATATCCTGTCTTCCCTGAAGGTTTAGGCATAGCTGTACCTAATAGTACACACACATTTCGTCAGTTATGTTTAAGTTCCATGTAATATGTGTTGGATCATTCGGTTCCCTACAAAATGGTTGAGCTGGATGGTACTTATCCACGCGTCAAGTTCGTGAACGGGCGCCGTCGGTTGAGACTGGTTATCTCCTAACTTCCATGGCTTATTTTAAATCTTATATTTAGAATTGTTTTTTATTTTACATTGTTCTCACATAGAGAAGCAACAAGAATAAAGTTCCCAAGATTTTGTTGTAGCATTTGGCAACTAGCTTTAACTTTCCAACTGGTCGACTTTCTGACAATCCAAAAGTGCCTGTAAATGGTTTAATTGAAATAAATGCTTTGAGTTTTTTTTATAGAGGGCGAACCTATTGCCGTCAATCGGGCAAAGAGTTAGACTCCTATTGTTGCTGAAAGATTTCAGATGAAATAATTAATAGATATACCTACTTATACATGTTAAATACTGGTAATCAGCTGCATCTGGTTGGACTGGAAGCCTACCCCAATATAGTTGACAAAAAGGCTGGGCAGATGATTCCCGGCCACCTTAGGCGCGAGTTTGTGGACGGCGAGTAATGGGTAGCTCGCTGTCCGGTAAGGACCAAGCCCGGGTCGACGGCGCGTTGTGTTCCAACACGTTGTGTTCCACGCACGCCTCAAAGAGATGTCAGCACCAACTGGTGGGGTCCGCTAGGGCCGATGCCTGCCAGGGGTGCGGGTTGTTCGAAAGAGATACCGCGGCCCCTAGCAAACAGGCAACTGAGGGAACACGGGTGGGTTTTAGTCAGTAAAAGTCTGACACGCCCTCCTGCTCCACCCAGAGCGGGAGAAGTTATTTGATGATTTCCCACCCAAAAAAAAACCATCGAGCCAGATTAATCAGAACGTAATTGAAATACAACTTACAATTATACCGTGTACGATATAAAGTTCAAAATAAAAAAATGGCCCCAGGTTTCTTGTGATGTAATAAGACGGAATCAGATTTTCTCGTAATCACTGCAGTTGCCAGTGCTAAATGAAATTCTTCCGGCAGTTTTAAATCCGTTTGAGAAAAATAATCTCCTCTTGGTGGAAGTAGGTACCTACTATAGATTCGTTAATTGAAATTCTCTGTAAGACCCAACTATTTTCTGTTTTAATTCATTTCGCTATTCTTTTATTTGGATTTAAACTGAAGGTAATGTTTTGTAGACAACAGTTTAATCCAAATTGAAACCTGTAAGTACTGAAATTGAAAACTGGCAGTGCGCAAACTGTAATCATGAATTCAGCATATCATTCTAGCTAGGAAAAGTTTCTGCGCTGGGACCCCCCAGCGCAGAAACTTTTCGTCGGTTCACCAAAAAAAAATCTGCTGTTCTATACATTTTGACCGCGTAGGTATTATTACACTTTTCTATGAAACAGCGTATTTTTTTTATAAACGACGTAAAATTCAGTACTTATGGGTCCTACGCACTAAATTCGTGGTTTCGGTGGAATTGACGGGCGATTATCTACTACTCCCTGTCACTAACGGACATGTTTAGTTTGGGGCCAGGGGGCCTACTCTCTAACTACGTCAACGAAGATACGGGCCGTCCGAAAGTAGTTCAAAACTTCTTAGTGAGTCCCACAGCCAATTAACTAACTTTTTTGGACGGGCAAAAACACATCGGGAGTAGGGACAGCTATCAAATCGTGTTGTCATTCATTCTTAGTTCGGTTACCAAACTAATCTCCTGCCCGTAAGGGATACGGAGTTGGAAACGCTCGTTACTTCGACCGAAACGACGGACTTCGTGCTCAGGGAGTAGGCCCCCAGAACCCGATTTTACTGTTGTCTTTACTCCCGATGTGCCCATCCGAAAAAATAGTTAATTAATGGGGAAGGGTTACTTCCAATGTATCAAACTACCTTCAAACGGGCCCATATATTCATTAACGGACTTTCAGAGTAGGCTTCCTGCACCATTAGCAATCCCCCACCAACACTAAAGCTAAAAATTTAAGAATAAGGATAATCAGTGTGTTCCCACTGCAGCAAGCTTTCTATTTCTACTCTACCGTAGAATAGAAATCGCTTGATTACATTTCTCGGTACAAAACTGTCAACTGTCTACACGGAAACGTCATTTTTGTCTACTCTTCCGTCGATAAAACGCTTCTCTGCGGTTCGTGTGCATTAAATACACTAAACAATTTGCATTAGGTTCAAACTCATAACCAACAACTCGTAAGTCAGAGTCAATTTAAGAAATTTCTTTGGAGCATTTCAAGCAAAACGTTCCTCTATAAAATGTATGTTTTCAATTTTCCACTTTACCCTGTATTAAACTGAGTGTACCACAGCGGAGTGAATCTAATTTACCGGCACCTCCTCGCTATGAGATTGAGCGCCTTGAAGTTTTAAATATTCGAAGCTTAACTAAATAAAATTAGGAGTGGGGGCGTATTTATTGTATCAGCTAAGTAATTATAACACGTATCTGATGATAACAGACTGTAAAGGTACTCTTACACGGGCAATTTTTTGAGCAATCATTGCTGGGCAACACTAATGGATCAATCTGGATCAATTAAGTGGAGCAATCTGGAGCAACAACAATAAATTTCGGATAAGTTCCAGGAATATTGCTTCTGATTACTCCATATATTTCATGAGTTGCCAAATATCCAATCGGTTTGGAAATTTTTAGTCAATTTTCTTTCTATCTCGTTTGTACGTATAACTACGTCTCGTTTTTGCGAGAGGAACCGGCCGACGGCGGAGGCAGCGGGCGTATTGCCTAGATTTTTAAATTGCTCCAAATTGCATGATATTGTGTGGCCGTACTTCTGGCAACAGGTTGCTAAATGTTGCCATTGCCCTAAATTGCTGGATGTAGTCGTGACGTCATAGTTGACGAGAATTGACAAGGATGGAGCAACTTTAGTTGCTCGTGTAAGCGCACCTTAACTGTGACAAACAAACTGAAATAACAGCTACTGTTTCTCGAAATAATAAAATCCCTTACACACGACAGTCACAAGCTTTTCTCTATTCATGCTTATGACAGTTACCTTAGTTAGAATAAGACAAAAACTGTTACTATTACACTGTAACACCCTGTTACATCGTCACAAGCTGTTTCCTTTTCTCGCATAGGTGTAGCACCTTAGTTAGAAAGAGAAGTACCTACTACAAGGTGGCGCAAAATTTAATCATCCAATTTTGTTTTTGAATAACTTTTTTACTAAATAAAAATATATGATTTTGAGTAATGGAAATCTTTATTTGGACCTTTACAATTTTTTCTGTTAAGTGGAAAAGATGATATCCGTCAAGTTGCTGCCGCCAGTGTTGATACACATTTGTCCCCGTTTTATCGCATTTTCAATGAATTTCCGCAAGATTTCCGGTGATAACTGTTCGCATTCCTGTCGAATATTCCCCTTAAGGTGAACCTAGTCCACTGTTTTTGCATACAAACTTCGGGATTGTTTTACTACACTGTCTGACATGGCATATCCAAAGTAAAACATGATATCGTTTTGTCTCATTATTAATATTGTCTGTACGGAAACAGAATACTAAAATAAAAACCCATTAAAAATTTAGGAGCCAACAAAGATTCGTTTTTCTTGCTAATTTTACTTAACTTTGGGCGTACCTATATAAGTAATAAAAGATGTGTAAAATCTCCAAAACCAACTCAGTACCGACAAAGTTCAATTATCGAAAAACTCAATAAACTTTATTTGTCATTGATTTATGCATTGGCTTTTTCATAAAACCCGATCTTCTACAGGACTTTTCTTAATTTTTTCGCGAATTTTACTATAAATGATCCTGCATCTCACTCAGTAACGCTGTGCGTGTAGACTAGCGTCTAACTGCTCATCACTGATACTATCTCTGTCGGACACGAAACTTGGTGAGACCGCGTGATTTTTATTCAGGCCCACCAGTGAGTTCGAACCCGCGACTAGATTCCCCTTAAGGGCTGCGATTGTCTGAGGCTTGTTTGCATAAACCCGCGACTTCAAGTAGTGTACATGTTTGTGTACATTGAACAAGAACAGGTGGAACAGATATGCGATTTTATAGTTTGTTCCCACATATGAAATAACAGCTTGTTAATTTGTAATAGGTTTTTGGAACTGTTATTTAGGTGGAACAGGAACAAGCGGAACAGATATGCGATTACCTATAGCTTTTACGACCCACTCCTAACTAAAATTGGACTGAAGTGATTTGCCTTTATATTGGATAGATAGGATCGTTCGTAGACTAAATTCGATGACCTGTCTCAGGAATAAATTAAATCAGAAACTTATTGGTTCAGGCTTTCAGAAAGCTGTTGCATTTGAAGATGAAACGTTTGAAGCAGAAATGAATTGCTAAAGCCTTTTGTAGATTAAGAATTCATTTGACTGAAAGGCTGGTGTTTATAATGAAGCTGAATCAAGCTGTTTTCATTTTCAAGACTATCTCCACGGGCCTACTAAAAAAACCAATAGGCAATCTGATAATTCGAAATTTGCACAAGTTTCTGTATTATACATTTGCTGCTCTAATTAGATTCAAATTCATTTATTTGCGAGAATGTAGGTTTACAACGTAATCTTATAACTATAATTGCCCCGTTTACATCCTATCATTACATAAAGGTATGCAAATATTTAATTTTATTCTGCACCATTATACAGGATAAAATAAAAATTATCTCAAAAGTCTGTTTTTTACTTATTGAAAATAAAAATAATAAGTAATAGCATTATATTATTTTCAATAAACTAAAAAAAGACGGCCACGACACATAAGAGCATTAAATAGCGTCTATCGAGATAAGTTTTTTTTTACAAATATGTTTATCACATTGTCAGTTATATAAAAACTTTTTCCAAAAAAAAACAACCGACTTCCAAAAAAACACTACAAAGTGAAAAATAACTTTAATTTCGGAAGTCGGTGTCTTTGGAGCTTTATTTGAATTTTTTGTCACCGCCTTCCGAAATTAAAGTTATTTTTCACTTTGTAGTGTTTTTTTGGAAGTCGGTTGTTTTTTTTTGGAAAAAGTTTTTATTTTTCACTTTTTAGTGGTTCACATGTGCTCACAGCATACCGGCGTGATGTTATGTTATGAACTGGTGTAAGCAATAGACAGAGATGAGATTTCAGCAATCCCAGTCCATTTGCTATCATTTATTGAGGAGTTCCGTTGCATATCTCCGAAGTTCTTCATCAGATCTTCACCAAATTGAAATAGAACCACTCCGAGAAAGTACTCTTCCAAAAAATACCTAAATCGCTTTGTGTGCCTATAAAATTTGAAGAGTTCTCTCTATTTCTCCAGGATCCCATCATCAGATCCTGACTTGATGATCATGGGACCACCTGGGAAGTATACCCTTTCAAACAAAAAAAACAAAATCCAAATCGGTCCAGCCATCTTCGAGTAATCGGGGAACATACATAAAAAAAAATAAAAAAAATAAAAAAAAAAAAAAAAAAAAAGGTCCCGACGAATTGATAACCTCCTCCTTTTTGAAGTCGGCTAAAAAAGTCCTGATGAAGAACGTGAAGTCTTCTTCAAACTGACGCGACGCGAACGCGCAACGCGACTCACATAGAAACATTTCTAAAAACTTCATGGAAATTGTTCAACAAGTATCGCGTCGCGTCTATCTGAAGAAGCCTTTAAGCGCGCGTTGTGCTAAAATGTATGCCTGTCATAAATCATCCGACTTCATTCATAAACAGTCGTAGGTACTTAGGCATTCACGTGCTGGCACGCGTTTTCCTTGTAGATTCCAAACTTAGCGTGCGCTCAACGCGCGCTTAACGCCTGTCATTTGAACGTAGCCAGAGTTTAACTAGGCGTTAAATGGTCCATATTCAACTACGATTATACGGGCAATGGATATGGCTTTCCAACAGAGTGACTGGCCTGTCTGATTCCACCTTGGCTGAGTCTGGTCTGTGTTAATGTCACTTGAGTCCTTGGTTTGGTTTCGCACTCAGTGATTAGGCCCACTAAAATAAAAATAATAAAAATTATCCTTAATAATACTATTATGATGTACCAATTGGCTATAAAACTGCGCCTTGACAGAAAAGCATGATAGGCAAACTCCGCAAATGGCCGCCATACCATTGCAACTCCCATGGTACACGACATTCTTATTACTTTTAGTACAAGACATTAATATGTAGCATTTATATCTATTAACACTGAATCATTGTCTTAGTTTATGTATTTTATTAATTACTTATAATTATTTCCGTTAACTACAGTTATGTTTATATATTTATACGTAATAGGTTCAGCTATTACTGTGGAAAAATATTGTACTTACCCGATTTATTAGATCACACGACGAGCGTCTTTACGTCACTCTGAAAGGTAGGGCTGAAAACCAGCGCTGTTGACAATAAGTTCGTCCGAAGTCACAGCATTTTGCTGAGCATCTACCTATTCTTGCACAGATGCGACGCACGGGTAAATTGTTATTATATTTGTAGTCTATTTGTAACAAAAGTAGTCATTATTGCACTCTGTTATCGGCACTTTATTTTTGTTGTGATTGTTATTATATAATTGCCGGTGTCGTAACGCAGATAGATCCTTAATGTCTATGGTCCCCCCAGCTTTGACATTAACAGTCAATGGACAATATAATAAAAACTTTTTCTACCTGAATACGGGGCTTTTAGCTACTTTGTATGTGTATCTGTTTTATTATATTTTTTTGTGATGTGCGTTTTGTTTGTGCAGAATAAACATGTTTTCTTTCTTTCTTTCTTTTTTTCTTATTATCATACTAAATTGACTGTGAGACGGAATTTTTGTCAACCTCGACAGTTTGACCTTCGCCAAACTTTTGTTCTTCAACGCAATTTTCTTCGAACATAAAACTTTTCTCTTCTCTGTGAGTCACAATACAATCATCGAAAATAGGATCGAAGTGTTGATTGTTAATTATGTCTGTCTGTCACAGATGTTCACGTTCTATTTGTTTTTTTGAAAAGTTTATCACATCCTTGCCAACATTACGAAGCGCAAACTATTTCTGTCATTAAATGAAGGCCAAATGTTTGCAATAATTAACAATTTTAGGGTTACTCGTTACCGCCTAGAAACCAAGCGCGTTGTCACAAATAATACACATACATATATTATGTCACCGTAACATTATGAACATCGTCAGTTTATAATCTATCTCGCGAGATTACAAAGTATCGAAACATTGTGAACTGCAAAAACCATTTACAATTTAACGCACAATTTTTCGATAGTTTTTAATCTGTCCGTGGCAAACCGACAAATTGTTAACTGGTATCAAAGTTGCATGCGACGGATAGTACCTTGCGCTATTACTTAATAGCCACTAACTTAGAACTTTAGAAGTAGTGCGCGCCCCGGCCGCTACCGCGGCACCGCTCGCTTCGCTCGCTCGGCTCACGCGCGGTTGGTCGCAGTTGTAACTTAACCAAGCCTATTCGGTCGGGGTGCCGTGGCTTAGTAACTGTAACCAATTTGGCTACCATCACAATCGTCACTTCAGGGATGATTCACAATTTAACGAGTGATAAAATTAGACAGTTGTGAATCCTGTCGGTAAGTGCAGGTTCGTTTACAATTTGACGGTTTGACATGGACAGATCATAAGCTATCAAAAATTAATACGTTACATTGTAAGCAGTACGGTACAGTTCACAATTTATCGACAGTTTATAATCTCGCGAGATAGATTATAAACTAACGGTGTTCACAATCGTGCGGTCCATGGCCCTATACGGGGCGCCGGTGTGGGCGCCTACATTGAGGCGCCAACCAGCGCGAAAGCTGAAGGCGTCCCATAGGGTCATGGCGATCAGGATGATCCGGGGATACCGCACGATCTCAGGTGAGGCGGCGGGCCTCCTTGCCGGATTACCGCCATGGGATCTGGAGGCAAAGGTCCTCGCGCATGTCTGGGAGTGGCGCGAGGAGGCCAAACGCCGGGGCGTTACTCCGCTGCCGCGAGAAATCGAGGTGCAGCGGACAGAGCTCCGGCGGGATCTCATGGCGACATGGAGAGCGCGATTGTCGCAACCCAGTGCTGGGCACGCCACGATAGCGGCGGTAAGTCCCCTCTTTGAGGAGTGGCTTGAGAGGCGGCATGGCGTCCTCACCTTCCGCCTGACGCAGGTCCTCACCGGACACGGTTGTTTCGGGAGGTTCCTGTTTCGTATAAGGCGGGAGGAAACGCCCGGGTGCTTCCATTGCGAAGATCGCCCTGAGGACACGGTGGAGCATACGGTGGCAGTCTGCCCGGCTTGGGCGGAGCACCGCCGTGTCCTCGTGGAGGCGATCGGCGGCGGCGATCTCTCGCGTCCGGCCCTGGTGCAGGCCATGGTACGGAGCGAGAGTGAATGGTTAGCCGTCACCTCCTTCTGCGAAGCAGTAATGCTCGCAAAGAGGGAGGCGGCGCACGTGAGGGAGAGGCAGTATATGCGCCCTCACGGCCGTAGTCGCCGCGGGAGAAGCCCTGGGCGTCGGGAATCCCAGGCTGATTCCCGGCCACCGTAGGCGCGGGCTTGCGGACGGCGAGTAATGGGTAGCTCGCTGTCCGGTAAGGACCAAGCCCGGGTCGACGGCGCGTTGTGTTCCACGCGCGCCTCAAAGAGATGTCAGCACCAATAGGTGGGGTTCGCAAGGACCGATGCCTGCCAGGGGTGCGGGTTGTTCGAAAGAGATACCGCGGCCCCTGGCACACAGGCAACTGAGGGAACACGGGTGGGTTTTAGTCAGTAAAAGTCTGACACGCCCTCCCGCTCCACCCAGAGCGGGAGAAGTTATTTGATGATTTCCCACCCAAAAAAAAAAAAAAAAAAAAAACGGTGTTCACAATCATAAGGTGAATACGGTGATATAATATACAGGTTGATTGGAAGATGGGTGCAAAGCTTTAAGGCGAAGATAGTACAGACAATTTAGAACCATTTAAGCCATGGTTGTCTTAGACGAAGTTTTACCAAATATTTTTACCCAATTTTTTAAGTTTTTTTTCGGAAATTCTCAAAATTTTATGTAAACTGCATAATTATGGCCAAATTGAATGATAAATGAATTCATTTTTTATTTATTTAATTAAAGTAATGTGTAAGCAATCAAGCAAAACATGTTTTAGGCTTCTGTGTCATTAGACATTTTTTTTACAGACATTTAAAGCTCAGAAAAAATAAAAAATTTGTACAATACGTCTTTTAAACCTTATTAAAAAAAAAAAATTGGTAAGACTTCGTCTAAGACAACCATGGCTTAAATGGTTCTAAATTGTCTATACTATCTTCACCTTAAAGCTTTGCACCCATCTTCCAATCACCCTGTATAATAAATTATTATATTGTTGTAGTAACTTCAAAAAGATTTTATTTCACTCCCACTTTACATGTTTCATTTTAGTCTTTATTAGATTTTCCCATTTTCGTCGTCTAGAATCGTTTGTTTTTCAATCATATCTTTTATTCTCTTTGGCCAAAACTTGAACTAAATTTGTTAAAAACTCACTTCTTGTCCAGAACAGTGAAAGTTTTTAGATTAGTTCTTTGGTTTCTTAAACTGTGTGTTTTCTTTGTCTCCAACTATATTATCTGACGTAATGGTAAAATGGAATCTTTCTGATTTGCTTTTTAAAGTTTTCTTTAAGTAATAGTTAGTATCGTCCACTGCTGGACATAGGTCTCTCTCGAGCACCGCCTCTTCGACCGGCTCTTCATCATAACAATGTTTTATTAAACATTCAATAAACCTCGTTTACTAACGGTCACTTCCCGTATTTTAAAGAAAGTTCTCTATCTAATCTCAGTCTCTATATGTCAAAAACGCACTCTCTAATTTAAATTCGACAAGTTTTTGACATTAATTGTCAAGAATTTAAACGTTTTTAATGCGGGAATCAGCTTTTAGTTCTCTACAACATTACTCCAACCAACTCTCTTATTAGCAACCCGCACCTGGCCACTTGTAAAGCTGATTTATTTTATTACGTTCTCATTAGTTATGCGCACACGCTACAGCGGAAAGACCACTCGAACTTTATTAGAGACAGGCACGATATAGCGAAGGATAGGAGAAATTTTATTAATAGGTGCGCTCGGTAACAATGTTGTAGATTCCTTAACTACGGCAGTGTGACATTATAAAACGGTCTGTTTATTGTACGTTTTTAAAATTTCTAACGTTAATAGCGTTATCGTGGACGACAAAAAAATCGTCTTCATATCCTACTAATATTATAAACGCGAAAGTTTGTAAGTATGGATGGATGTTTGTTACTCTTTCACGCAAAAACTACTGAATGGATTTGGATGAAGTTTGGCACACAGATAGATTATAACCTAGATTAACACATAGGATACTTATTATCCCGATAGTACGTTCCCGCGGGATAATTTCCGACTTCCACGCGGGTGAAGCGGCGGGCGGAAGCTAGTATTTTCATACATTTTACTTCCTTGTAATATCGAACATCGCTACAGAATTTGCAAAATTTCATTAATAATAATATACCTTATTATATTTTGTGATAATTAGGTGCGCTATTTAGTGATGGCCCATTGGTAACGGCCGCGACATACAAGTTGTAGGTCGTGGGTTCAAAACCAGGCAGGTGCTTTACTTTGTGCAAATAATTTTATCATCACTGCTCTCATAATGGTGAAGAAAATTATCGTGAGGCATGTCTTAGAACCAAAAATTTATTTTAGGCTGGATGTGATGCGGTATGTCTCCAAAAACCGCAAGGTTTCGATCTTATCTCTCTTTTCCGTTACAATATAAACTTTGATTGGTGGTAGGTCGGTCCTACGCCTTAGAAATATTCATTGACTGGCACTTTCAAATATTTTATGGAAAGCATATTTCTTTCGCTGGCTTTTTGCGGCTGCTCGATGATGCGTCCCTGCGTCTGGTGGCAGGCGCTATTTTATATTGTAGTTTCGTAGGTATTTAAAAAAAAGTCTCTCAACTGAGTAGCACACAAAAAATCTTTTACATTATTTATTTACGTATTCATAAACATTTTTATTACTAATATTCAAGTATGTATCTATTTTATTTACCTGCGTCTGTGTGTCACTACGGGGTGCCAACTGAAAACCAGCGCTGGGTGTCTAACGCCCAGCAAATGCTGAGATAGTAACCCTTTCGGTATGAGCTCGCTCAGCACAATTTTACTGCAATTTTATTGTTGTTTATTGTTCTCTTTCGTTTTTATTTTACATTATTATAATATTATTATAATATTATTTTACCAAATCGGAATAATAATAATAATCGTTTATTTATAAAAGGAGCACATTTACAAAGTATCTTAAAAATTAAAATAGAACACAGTTGCTTATTGCCTGAACTAGGTTGAACCTGTGTTTCAGGCTAAGAAGTGCATGAATACTTAATGTAATAAATTAACAAATTAACAATCTATATAAGTAAGGTAAAAGTAAATTAAAACAAGGGAATAAAAGTAAAAGTAATAAAATAGCATGTTAGTCGTTCTATTTGCAGACAACAAGTAGATCTTCTGTCTGTGCATAAGCGATGGTTAGTAAATATTTAAGTATAATTTTCTTACAGCTAAAGTAATTTAATTTATAGATACTTAGTTTCCTATTTAACCTATTGTACAGAAATGGGCCCAAGAATGTAAAAAATCTTTCTACAAAAACATGTTTTGAGGTTGTATTGGATGTGCATACTATATCATTCCGTCTTTTGTAAGTATTGTCAGCAGTGTTATATGTTTGTGTCTGTGTCGAATAAATGTTTTCTATTCTATTCTATTCTACCAATCCGCGCCGGGCCCGTGTGGTAGATTACAGCCCACTCCCACTCGTTTCATTATTGATTAAATATTGTGATTGCATCTGATCATTAGGCCTAATTTTTCAGCCAATATCGACAGCATAATCCACGACTTTATTCCTCTCACGTTCCAGTCTAAATTCTTTATTCGATTAAATATCTAAAATATTGTAGTCTATCCCACTAAACCTGACCTCATTACCTCCTATCGGTGAATAGAAGACAGGTAAAAAGGTCTCTATAACCAAATTTCTTAATAATATGAAGCAAAATCGATAGCGAACAAAGGCCTATCACGTAAAAGAAAATTTTATCGTATCTTTAAAGATTAAGGCCTTATCTAAATAGGGATGTTCGTCTTACGGCGCCATTTTAATGGCTCAGCCGTAAAATTTTGCAGGCGCGGCTTAATTTTTGATGGTAGATTTTAATTTAGTATGGCACGACTTATTTGATTGACATAAAAAAATCTAATCGATTCATATTTCATATTGTAGCTGATCCAAGTGGTTGGTCAATGCTCATAGTTCTAAACTAACCTAACCCACTTGGTCTGCCAGGGGTGCGGGTTGTTCGAAAGAGTTACCGCGGCCCCTGGCACACAGGCAACTGAGGGAACACGGGTGGGTCTTAGTCAGTAAAAGTCTGACACGCCCTCCCGCTCCGCCCAGAGCAGAAGTTATTTGATGATTTCCCAACCAAAAAAGAAATACCCACTTGGTCAGGGAGCCCTAGATTAGTTTCTGGTAAATAACCAGAAGTTTAAAACAGCATGCGTTGCGTGATAAAGTCGATCTTCTTTAGAAGATCAAAAAGTTTTTAGAGAATTAATTAAATATGCCCCATTTATTAGTACGACTTTCATCTACCTATTATGTGATCAAACAGCTTCGGTTTACACATTATTGAGTCACGTAACTACTAACTACGTGCTTCGGCGAATTGTTTTACTGTTACTGTTTAGTTAGCTTTCAACGCAACTTTGTTAATAACATGTTGGAAGCGGCATTTTATGGCTCCTGTTGGAATACATTACCTATTGTTTTAAATTGTTGTTTTGCTTTTTATTTTTTTAACCATACCTGCCTATTTTACATCGCTTTGTATTTTATTTTCAGTTATTTCTACTATTTTTACAGTTAACAATGGAAACAAGTAAAACATGAATTAATTTTTGCTAGGTCGTGTCCTAAAATAATAAAAATAAAAGGTACTTAGATGTTAATTTAGTTATGCTTATGTTGCTATATCCTATTCCGGTTATTTAGATTTCGTACAATTTTCATTAGGCATAATTTTCTATCCTCTTTTGAATGTGTGTGTGAATTCAATATGATCATCTAATTAACCTTTTGGGATCGGCTTCTAGTCTAACCGGATGCAGCTGACCCAGTATTTTATTTGGAGCGACTGCCTATCTGACCTCTACAACCCAGTTACTGGGTAATACCATAACCTTTAAGTTAATACCGTAAGGTACGACTGGTGGTCAGATTTTCGGGCTTCTGATGACCCATAATGACTGTCAAAGATACACGAATGACAGTCAGAACCAACTGCTTAATGTAGTTTCCGAGGCACGGATGGGTCTCAGTATGTAATGAATATATGTATACAGGATAAAATTTTAACCAGTGCGCAAACTGTAACCATGAATTCAGCACATCATTCTAGACCTCCTAGCGTAGACAATTTTCGTCGGTTATACAAAAAAAAGTCAGCTGTTTAATAGAAAAGTGCAATACCTACGCGGTCAAAATGTATGGAATAGCTGATTTTTTTATATAACCAACGAAAAATGTCCAGGGGGTCAAGAATGATATGCTGAATTCATGGTTACAGTTTGCGCACTGGTTAATAAATTACCCTGTATAACCCATCCACGAAGCGACCTCGGCAATCGTTGATTTACCTTACAGAACGATTCGTGCGGCTGTTATTACATAGACGCAAGCCCTTACTTAGACGAGAGCTCTTTTTAGCTTCGTGATTTTTTTTGTGAATTCAATAAATAAAGCACTAATAAAAACATCTATTTCAGAACTACGAATGTTCATTTAAGTTATTTGCAAAATACGTTCTCTTTGACTTAGAATCTAACGTCACGTCGCATTTACACATTAAGTTCCAAGTCAATACCAATTAAACTTTCTGTGCTGCATAGTTCTCTGTTCCTATTGTGGATCTTGTTAGCAACTATAATTATTGTTTTGGTCTGAATTAATGTCTGTATGTATTCGTTAGTAGTAAGTTATTATAAATTGGGAATGTTGTCTGTGAATCAAAGTTTATCAATTGTTATTGAGATAAGGCAACAAAACTTAACTTACACTAAAATTAGTAACTTTGTTCGAACTGTGTATTCACATGGTTCAACGAATGCTACTCATTTTAGTTGAAAGTTACAGAAGAGCATGACGGTGTTAAACAGTTCACTTTGGTTGCTTTACGTAACTTAAAAGGCAATATGATTGATAAGTGCACCGTGTATAGTAACCGTAATGCTGCGGTTCCACGGCCTGCATTATTACAGGCCATATTACGCCAGGCTAGGCCGACAGTCCTTGAGAACTGATGCATCCAATGAGGCCTGCGTTGGGCTGTCGTCACCCGTCCGATCCGTCGGGAGTTGGTATATTCAAAGACACGGCGGCATGGCGTGGCGCAGGGGCGCCTGTTACCGCCTATGCGACTTGTACGGGCGCGTTTCTGTTGTGCTTTGTTTTTCAAATGTCGACTACTAGTGAGTGAAAATAAAAGCGGTTGCACACGCAGATATGCGGTCCGTATCACATGACATGTTGGCATAGTGGCCAAGAGACACGCCGTGGGAATGCTCAACACGGGTCACGACAGGCGTAGCAATGCCTGGCGCGGCCTGGCAGTTAACGGCTGTGGGGACCGTGAATTTAGGCTGAAGACATTTCATATTTCGGTGAGCTATTAGTGATGTTAGGTTAGCTTTTAGGGTTCCGTACCCAAAGGGTAAAACGGGACCATATTACTAAGACTCTACTGTCCGTCCGTCCGTCTGTCTGTCCGTCTGTCACCAGGCTGTATCTCATGAATCGTGATAGTTAGACACTTAAAATTTTCACAGATGATGTATTTCTTTTGCCGCTTTAACAACAAATACTAAAAAACAGAATAAAATACATATTTAAGGGGGCTTCCTTATAACAAACGTGATTTTTTTGCTCGTTTTTTTTAGATATCTAATGGTACGGAACCCTTCGTGCGCGAGTCCGACTCGCCCTTGGCCGGTTTTTATATCGAAAATTGTGTAAGCCTCAGTTCTAGGAAATTGTTAATGAGGTGTATGTTTTTACAAGTACCACTCAAGTTCGGATTATAAGAATTTCTACATTTTGTTTTTCTTAAAATATTTATTTGTCTATCATAAATACCTATTATTGTACCTAGCAATAATGTAAGCCTACCCAACGGTATAATTGGCTTCACATTTATTATTTACCTTGTGTAAACAAGGCTGAATAGCGGGACTAATAGGTATACTTATGCATTATTTTGGTACCCACTTAATCATAGTAAAGAAAAAAATATAAGTTATAATTACTGTGAGAAGCAGGTAATCTGTGAAACAAAAAGTCATTAATATACCTATTATTTTTGAGTTACTAATGCTTGGACTGTAATTAATGATTGTGCAGTACTTAGCAGGCGGGGTGTTGGAAAGAGTTAATTACAATTTTATTTAATAGTTGACTTCTATATAAATCGTGGGGTTCTTAATTCAAACCCTTTTATTGCTAACGCCCCGGTGGTTCCATAAGGAACCACCCCGATTTACACGTTTTTTATCTTTATTCTTATTATGAATAAGGTTTTACATCGTCTGCGATAATTTCACTCTATGGCCAGTTAGATATTCTCGTCAAATGCATAATTCAAAACCATAAATATTTTCTGGAAACATAAAAAAAGTTGAAAGTGACGTTTAGAAAGAAAGAAAGAAAAAGTATTTATTGGACTCGCACAGGAATAACACTAACTTAACTACAACACAATACAATTATTAAACGAATAAAAAATAAACTAAAACACTGCTATGCTACTTAATAAAATTAAGATTATTAAACAAAAAAAATAAATAAAAAGTTAAACTAAAAACAAAGTCCTGTGCGAAGCCAAAAGGCCACTATCTCAGCATGATGCTACGACATTTAAAAAGTGTCGTAGCGCTGGTATTCTGATAGGGCCCGCTGTGATGTCACGGACAGATCGGGAAACAAAAAAGTAAATAAATTTAAATAAGATAATATGTGTAAAAATAACAAAATAAAAAAAATCATATAAAAATATTGTAATCCGCTTGTCTGCACCCCACGTAACATCTATTACTTGTCTGTGCTTTTCATGGTGCCTTTAGTGACTGTGACAACTGACAAGTGTGACACTATGGCACTGCTAGCCGCTACTACAGACAAGCAATGAGACGCAGGCGCCGACTTTCATGGCAAATAGAAAATAATTAAAATAAAACATATATATTTAGAAGTGTTACGGCTGTCTTGTAAATCAGACAATTTAATGGCAATTAGACAAATTAAGGTTTTGAAAGGCATAAAAATACCGAATTCAAGAAAGGCAAACAACGAGAAAAGAAAAAAAGAAAAAACAAAGTGCAAAACTGATGCTGCTGTGCCAGTACAAACGCTGCCAAATGCTCGCCACCATTGCCAGCCGCGTGCAAATCAAGGGTAAGTTCAAAGGGTGGTATCTTTTTGGAGTTGTAGTAAGTGCTGTTTAAATTTTGTTCTGAATGTGCCAACGTTTGAACTCGTGTCAGATATCGGCGCGGAGCTTTAAAGTTTTTGGAGTCAAATATCTGCAGGCCAAACCGGTGAAACTCTGTTCTTGTATTTTAATAATAGGTCTTTACCTATGAAATTGCCGTTTTGTATGAAAAAATTTAAACGAATTTTTTTCATGTATTTTTTATTTGTATTAATCGAAGTAATCACCCATGCAATCAATGCATCTTTGCCATCGCAGTGGCAGTTTATTGATGCCCTTCTTAAAGAAATCAGCTGGACGGGAGGCAACAAATTCTTCAAAGGCATTTTGTACTGCCTCTCGGGTATTGAATTTTTTCCCGCCAAGAAGTTATCCAAATTCTGGAAAAAGTAGTAGTCTGTAGGCGCAAGGTCTGGTGAGTAGGGCGGATGACGGACAGCTTCCAACCCCAGTTCTTGCAACTTGGAGACCGTCTGCTGTGCAGTATGAGGTTGCGCGTTGTCGTGCAGGAGCAGCGGAGACGAGCGATTGACCAATGCTGGTTGGAGATGTGCCAGCTTCTCCATCATTGTGTTCAGTTCTTCACAGTACACATCTGCAGTAATGCTCACCCCGTTTGGTAAGAAGCTGTGATGAATCACACCGGCGCTAGACCACCAAACAGTGACCATCACTTTTCTAGGGGTAAGTTTTCGTTTAGGGCATTGTTTAGGTGCTGAACCAGGATCCAACCAACTTGCTGAGCGCTTGCGGTTATCAAACAGAATCCATTTTTCATCGCAGGTAACAATGCGGTTCAAAATTCCTTCATTTGTGTGTCTGTTGAGCAGTGCAAGGCACGTCTCGACGCGTACTTCGCGCTGACGATCATTGAGTTCGTGGGGCACCCATTTGTCAAGCTTTTTTACCTTGCCAATTTGACGCAAATGGACCAATATTGTTTTGACGCTAACGTCGAAAGCTGCTGCTAATTCAGCCGTAGATTGTGTATCATCAGCTTCCACAATCGCCTTTAATTCGTCATTGTCGACCAAAGTCTTCGGACGACCGCGAGGTTCATTTTTCAGGTCGAAATTTCCAGAACGGAAGCGAGCAAACCAATAACAGGTGGTGCGTTGGTTTGTAGTGTTAGCTCCGTAAACGTCGTTGATGTTGCGTGCCGCTTGTGCCGCGTTGCTGCCACGACGGTACTCATATTCCATAATTACTCGAATTTTTAACGTATCCATGATAACGAAAAAGATTGAAATGCGATGAAAACGTAACACTAATCAATAAACAAATGACTACTTTTGGAAAAAAAAATCCATGTTTTTAAAATAAAATTAATTTGAAATTAGAATTCTTACCCAAACAAAAATTATTTTGATTTGAAATGGCCAGTACTGCAAAACGGCAATTTCATAGGTAAAGACCTAATATTAATAGACTCTTAACTTTATGACCCACGGCATACAGTTAATAGTTCATCATTCTCCCGCCCATATCCCAATTTATTCGGGGTCGGCGCAACATGTCTTTTTCTTCCACTCTTTTCTATTAATCGTCATCTCCGTTGTCACCCCTTTCTAACCATATCATCATTCACACAGTCCACCCATCGTTTCTTTGGTCTCTCCCTACTCTTATAGCCATCGACATTCATACTCAAAACTTTTCTCACAACATTTTCCTCATTCCTCCGTATCACATGCCCATACCATGACAACCTATTTCCACACAACTGTTTAGTTATCGGTGCCACTTTCAGACTTCCTCTTATGTACTCATTTCTTATTCTATCCATTCGTGTAACATCACACATCCCTCTTAACATTCTCATCTCTGCTACATACAATTGCCATACTGTTTATTGTTACTGTAAGGTATTCTGTCAAAAGTCGATAAAAAGCCTCGAAGAACAAAACATTTTTATCAGGTATTTGTGAATCGGACATTGGTGCCAATTCTTTTGTTAACCACCTAAACTAAAATAAGGACATTATTATTTCTACCACGAAAGAAAAAGACAAGTGCCGCCTAAGAACTGTCAAACTAAATTACGTCTCGATTGCCTTGTATTTGGCGTGATTTTAAGCATGATGAATTTAGTTCGTTATAGTAGCGTCGAAGAAAGTGTTAGTTCAACTAAATTTGACAGCTGTAATTTATTTCTGTCTCTTTCTTGCTTCATGAGGGAAAAAGATAGCTATAGCCTAGATTAAGTTTAGTTGGTGCACAACAGAATCATCAGCATTATGCCAGGTGTTTAGACAATATTTCGTTGTGTTTATTTCAAAGCAACAAGATAAAATAGAATCATTCCAATTTACCCGACCGAGCCGCCCCACTGGTGGGGCAAAGTGCAATGTCTAAAATTTTGCAGTGAAATCTGCCCCACTAATTCGATTTGGAGGGGCAGATTCCACTAACTCTAAAATTTGTTGGATTCTGCCCCACTAGGATTGGCACCATAGAATAAAATAACAAATTTTTTTTGTTTCGGCGGGCGACTTTCTGGGTCAAAGTGGAAGTGGAAAAAAAAATTGAAAAATTAGGTTAAAACTCGAACCTTCAGGTAGAGGATGACACATTAAATATGCTGAAGCTTAAAATATTTGTAGGTTAAACGACGTATGCTGAGACGTAACTCTTCACAGGGACACTCCAAGTATTCGTAATTATTCTCCGGTGCTTTTTTTTCTGTTAGAAAAATAAGGAGTACATTTTCCATTTTTTTTCCGAGTGATACCTACATAGCGCTTAATTCTATACCTAAGAGAAAATAAAAGACAGTTTTAATATTCACTATCACTACTAGACGGTGTTAACCCAAATTTAAAATTCAGATACATAAAACAAAAGAAAACTATGGGCGCGGGCGCGATTTTCACTTGTTATTTTTTTATTTTGTGTTCATTCAATCAATGTTTAGCAAAAGTATGTGGCCAATATCTAATACATTAATCGAAGTCCTGAAAATTTATTTATACGCCGGAAACGGCAGAATATTATGAACTTTAAAAATAATAAACATCTCTGGAACAATATTCCGTCAAATAAATAGGCTATTAGGTAGTACGTAATAGTCCATTTATTTGACAGAATATTGTTGCGTCTTTTGGCATTACACTATATTTATTTTACATTTTTTTTGTTACTAAGGGACTTTCCGAGCAGGTATAGTATAAACAATATTTGAGTCAAGCTTACTCACAATAGTCACAATATTACGCAGTTCAACTCAAGTGATCACTTAGATTAAGGGCGCAGAAATTGTTGGCACTTAGTGTGGCCGATATTGAATGATTCACTTGTTTGTTTATATGACTTAATTTAATTGATACATCCAAATTAAAATGCTTTCACTTAAATGCCATGTAATATTTTCATAATCGTTATGTAGGTAAGTAGATATATAATTATCACTTGTTTTCAACTGATACTTATTTATTGCTCCATCCTCAATAAACCCATAAATTACTGACTTCACAGAAAGAAGTGTTAAGTTATTATCTGTATCGATAATAATAAACTGAATATCAGTCACTGCAGTAATTTATTGAATGGATAAGTCCTCCACTTCACTTGACTTTAGAACATTACGCAGAACAAAGCGAACTTAATATTTTTTTAGTAGAGTTTAATTCTAACGTAGTTAGTTTAATAACAAATAAAAAAAGACATGCCAAATGCTAGCCGGACTCGCACACGAAGGGTTCCATACTATTAAGAAAAAACGCCGAAAAAGAACACGTTAACGTTAACAATAATACGCCGTGATACAAAACACAGTTTGACATCTCTCAAAAGTATTTGAACATTCTCGAATTCGGATCGAACAATGAAAAGGCTGGCCGAAAACTTTTGCTTGTAGAACAACATTCGAACGATTGTCAATAAGTCTGTTACTGTCTGGCTTTCAATACATTTTTACATCATTCGGTAGGCGACTGCACGATGCCCAGTGCAAAAATCTAACATGGTTTCGGTTCAATAATGAATTCTTTTTTCACATTTAATTCATTTTGTGTTTAGACGTTTCACTCCAAGTGAAAGATGCCTAAAACTGAACAAAAAGTAAAGAGTCTGATCTGCTGTAGATTATAAAGTTATCAACACACAGCTTATTTTAGAAAACCTAAGAGTTCTTGATAAACAACATAGGTACTCACTACAGAAACATTTCAATTTGAAATTTTCCAATCAAAGTTCAGTAATCTCTTTATAATTATAAACTATCGATTGGAGTGACAAAGTTTGTCGTTTGGGGTTTTAAAAGACTTTAAAGTTTTGCTTTAAATAAAAATTGTGTTTGCTCGTTGATACCTGACTTTTAAAAATATGGCACATTTATCTAAAGGGGTAGGCAGGTTTCACCAGCGGGGTTATTGCGAAACACATAAAATGCCAATTGATCGCAATGCTGAAGCACTGACCCGCATTTTTTGTGTTTGTGTTCTTTCTCTGCGTCATGTTTGCCGCAAATAAACGGACTTATTTACTTTCCTTTTTCTAATATTTCAAATATTTGATCCCCCAAGCAGGATCCCAATACTCAGCAATCACGTTAAACAAAAACGCAGTAATTTTTACGAAAATCCAATATTATTTAGCACATCATGTTGGCAGTCTAATTAGTTTAATTATTGCTTGGTAAGTAAAATAAAAATAAATCAGCGTGTATATTGTGGACAAAAATGTGGTTGTAAATTCTTCCTTTGCTTTCATTAAAAAATAGCAGTAAGAAAATTGCTAATGAGTCATCTTCTCATTTATATCTCAGAATAAACTCAACAATTTATTTAAATGTAAAAATCTACACATAATATTTCAAAGAACTCATTTAATTTCTGAATTTATCGAGAAGAAGAACATTTTGCGTCATTATTCCCATATTTACAAACATTTACAACGAAATATCGATCTTTCCCTAAACCAACAATAAAACGCCGTCATACAAAAGACAGTTTGACAGCTGTCAAAAGTATTTGAACATCGAATTCGAATCGAATAATAAAAAGGCTGGCCGAAAACTCTTGCTTGTAGAACAACATTCAAACAATTGTCATTATGTCTGTTACTATCGGCTTTCAATCGTCGCTACGTGGACACGATCGAATAGATAGATAACATAACATAAGTCATATTCTGACAGTTTAATCGTATCGAAGAAACGTTTGATTTGATTTCCTTAATAACTTTTCCATTTGCTTTTATTTTAAGGCATATTGTTGGCTCATTTATGTTGATTTCAGACTTTTCCAAAAATCTATGTTGGGATCGCCTTCAACAGTGTATAATTATAATATTACGATTTGATTTTCTTATTGCTTCATTATTGAGCAAGCCTGATAATCAAGCTCATTCCTTGATCTCTACACAAACAAAACTGAGATACAACACATAGTCGTAATTTGTTACATCGATTTGTATTAAAGTTTTCGTTCTTAAAAGGTTGCGGTAGATACTAAATAGGTAACTAAAGAAAATACTGTCAAGTAGTAAACAATTTAATTTGATTCAGCAATCAGTCTCTAGCCGATGTGAACATATCTACTTGAAATATCGACGTCAATGAAAATTGTTTTGAAATCAAAGTGAAATTCTATACCCAAACCTAATCATTTGTAAAACTATCGTGAAAGACGGCTAAAGTGATTTCAATTAAAACAATCTACGGTAGTTACGATAACTTGTCAAAAGCCTCGTATTTACTAGGCAACATGTCGATAGCAACAACAAAAAAGCTCGACTTTCATCGTTTTGTAGTGAAAACGAATCCTTATTCTCTGAAAAAGAAAACACACTCGTCATTTAGAGTCGCAATGAATCAAAAGAGCGTAAAGTGAAAGATAATCTCGTATATCAAACTCAGGCAAAATACCGAATATACTGCCTTATCACAAAACGTTATCTCCCCGATATGCCACTAACATGATCGCGACTACTGAAGCTTATTAATGCGATAACATTACAAGCGTCACTTATTAATTAATATATTCTAAAGCTCCAATGAGTAATACGTAGGTTAAATTCGTATTTCATACAGGAAATGAATTGATTTAAATTGTAGTTCGTACAACAAAGCAAGGTTCTGGAATAAACTACCGAAGAGCTATTCTAGAATAGTAGTTCAAAATTCGATCGGATTCGGAATTTGAATCCATGATGTTTTTTTTTTTATAAATCAATTTGCTGTCAAATTACGTGCAGTCAGTTGTGTGAGGTTTGAAGGAAACCTTTCTTCATAATAGCCCTATTAAATCAAAATGAATCAAAATCAAAAGTCATTAATTATTCAAATTAGGATGAGAATCAGCACTTTTCGAACTTCAAAATTACATAAGACAGTCCCCCAAAACGCCCACCCTTCACCACTTCTTAGTGCTTTAGCTGAGAAGAAGAAGTGGCGCAACAAACTCCCCAGTAGCACAGCTGTCTATTTAGACTTGATTCTATACATAGGTAGGCAAAGTAATTAACATTACGAGACACAGAACATTAATTAAATAATTTGTCATATGTCAGCTAGCGATGCCAATATACCAACAAATAAAATGAAAACTTAATTCAAGCACAAAGAATAAAAAAGCCACCTGGTATAGAGGGCGTGATAGCTCATATATGCAACACTGGATTATGTTCACATAGCTGTTACGACCCGAGTTACAACTCGAGGCCACAAACGATAACCTAGGACCATCGACGTAAAATAAATAAACAGGTAGGTAAGTAATTATTAGTAACAATAACAAAATCATGGTCAGCAAGACGACCAGTCACCACAAGCAGCACCCGTTTACGAATATAAGGCAAAGATCAGCCATTAGCCAGGGGGCTAAAGGCTGATCTTTGCGTTATACTCCGCGGCGGATTACCTCTTTCCCTCAAATATGGCGAGGGCACCATATTTGAGGGAAGGAGGCAACCCGACCCCCAACGCTACCACAAGCAGTGACATCAACGGCAGCATGACGAAGTTGCTGCCGGTTGCTCAGGTAAGAATAGAGTGATCAACAATCACATAATGCAATACAACTCATCATAAAAAATATTGTTATGAGTAGATCATGTCTATAACTAATGACATAATAGATTATAATAATAAAAACAACTTACACACAACCACAATTTCAGTAAAGACCTAGCTACAGCGATAGAATTCTTTTTTTAATCAAATAATGGTGAGTGCTGCTACCTTACAGTAACTTAGAAAATTACAACTATGATTTCAAGGATAGGTGAACAAATCTCAAATTCTGAGTAGGTATTTGTACAAACAATGCTCTTGTCCATTAAACAAACTTAGTGTTTATTTTTGGATAACATTTACGTAATTTAAAAGCCAATAATCTTAAAATAATAATATGCACAAGTATATTAAAAGAGTCATAACAAAATTCGACAAAGTAGTCAAGGTAAGTAGACTTCGATTCAAAACAAATTCTGTGAACCTATTTATAGACAGCAGAAACAACGCGAAGAAAGCAACACAATTCTGCAGAAACTATTGTATACTAGATCCCGTTGAAGGAGATTATAACATGAGTGAAATTATGACGAATGAAATAGAATGCATTATATCTAGAAGTATTATAGTTTACAATACAGATCAAATAAAGCATGTCATAACTGCCATTGATGCACTATAGGATGGCCTTAGTAAGGTGCGGCGATACAAAGTTAAAAATACAATGCTAGCGGATGTACACAAAGAGGTGAAGGCCATAGGCAATAGTATCGTTAATATGATTATTTTTACGTTTCTGTAGGACAATTTCAATGCCATGCGAACTCTTTATAGATATTTTTTTTTAATATTTTTCTGAACGAAATTGATAACGTCTAATGATTTTCTGTCTTCGATTTGAGAATCCTAACTAATTATCAATGCGAAAGTAAGATTGTTTGTTACTTTTTCACGCCTAAACCACTGTACTGATCAACCTGAAATTTTGCATATACGTTGTCAGGTGTACAGAAACAAATCGAATCAACAATCGAAAAAAGGTACCCTATAGACATAGGGTACCTTTTTTTTTTGAGGATGGGAAATCATCAAATAACTTCTCCTGCTCTGGGTGGAGCAGGAGGGCGTGTCAGACTTTTACTGACTAAAACCCACTCGTGTTCCCTCAGTTGCCTGTGTGCCAGAGGCGACGGTATCTCTTTCGAACAACCCGCACCCCTGGCAGGCATCGGCCCTTGCGGACTCCACCAGTTCGGCGCACCAGGACACATGACACGCCGTGACCACCACATTTTTTTTTCGTCTACCTTTGTTTCCGAAAAAAAATACTATTTCCGAGGAAAATAATAATAACGTTCTTATGATAATAGTTAGCGCTACATTTATAATCATGATTGAATTATATTATTACAAGCAGAGTAAAACCTGAATTGATTGTAAGATTCTAAATAAACGCGAGCGAAGGCGCGGGCAAAATCTAGTCAAATATAGTTTATATTGTCAAAATAATACGTCTTCTTTTAAAACTGTCAAGGCTTCTGACCATGCACTGCATCCGTGATTAATCTTTTATAGTCAACTTTACCAAACGTTCTCTCTCATTCTGGTTTTTTAATATCTCTTTCTCGCAAACAATTCCGAGCGTTGTCTGTATTATCAATTAAGCCTATACTAATTTGAAATCTATCCGTTACGATAATTAATCACTAGTTGACACTTTGTGGGCTCATTTGCAGCCAGAATTTGATTTTGATTAAAAGTTTGACTCTAATTATGTAGATTTCCAATTATCGAAACCACACAGTGAATATATTAATTCAGTATTATAATTTGATTCATAAAGCATCATATACAGGGTGTCCCAAAAGGTTACGTAGCTGGGAAGGGGGGTGATAGGGGTGGTCACAAGGGTCACCAGAAAAATAAATCCCCTCTGGGTATTAAAAAAAATAAATGGCATTTTTTTAAAACTAATAATTTGACACGTTGTAGGGCTATTTTGCTAACTGTACCTACAAATATTTCAATTTGATAAAGGGTTATTGACGATTACATAACAGCATTTTTTTGTTAATACAGCAATATTTGTAGGTACAGTTAGCAAAAGGTGTAAAATTTTTAGTTAAAAAAAATATATCTGGTGTCCGTTGTGACCACCCCCATCACCCCCTTCCCAGCTACGTAACCTTTTGGGACACCCTGTATATAAGAGTATGGACGTGTCATAATCATCATCATCTGCCTAGCCTTTTCCCAAATACGTTGAGGTCGGCTTCCAGTCTAACCAGATGCAGCTGAATACTAGTATTTTACTTGGAGCGACTGCTTATCTGACCTCTACAACAAACCCAAGTTACTGGGTAATACGATACTTTACTTGGTAAGATTGGTTGGTCTTTCAGAATTCCGATGACCTGTAACGGCTGTCAAAGATCCACAAAAATGACAACCGGGACCAACGGCTTAACGTACTTTCCGAGGCACGGAGGTCACCCATCCATGGACCAACCGCGGCATGTGTAGGTTAACCCGATCGATTGACCCGTGCGTTTATTATTATATACTCACAAGCCGAGGTTACGTAGATATTAATAACAATTTTTCCAAATAGTTTACAAATTTTCATTCGGAGTACGTCCAAAAATATATTCCCTTCTCAACATTATCTTTCATCATCTGTGACGTAACTCGTAGTATATTTACTTTGATCTTCCATTTACTACAGCTCCTTCATTATAACTGTAATCCCTAATTAGAAATGTGTCTCTTAACTCCTAATCCGTTGAACGTTGTTTATTATTCAGCCCATCCACCCATTTTGGGTAGCTTTGGTCCTTTGGTCATATTAGATAGGCTTGTCGTATAAGCAACACTATTTTATTCAACAAGTGGGCCTTTCTGGTGCCCAATTTATGTGAAATCTGACCTGAATATTAAAGGAAGAACATTTTTAAGTTTGGACGGATGAAATACTACTTTGCTTGAATTTATAAACACTTCTTTGAAGATACCTTTGAAGGATGTCAGTCTAACGAGATCTATACAACGTATGCGAAACCCAAAACACGTGTCTAGTATGTTTATGTAAAGAATCTATGTACAAAATTTAAAAACTGTATCATGAAATATCACAAAGTTATAAGCTTGTTATGTTACCTAGTTGTCTAAACATGGTCACGAAGCGGTGCTCCCGCGCCGCCCGCGCATCCTGCATCGTGTTGTGCTCATTGATAATATTTTCCATCACACTTCGAAAACTTTTTTGGGAAAACAAATAACATGGTGTAAAAATTATTAAACTACTGAAAATAACGTTGTATTCGTATAAAAGTTTATACAACAACCGGGATCAACGGCTCAATACACATTGGTAAGTACTAATGAGTATTGAGCCGTTGATCCCGGTTGTCATTCCTGGATCTTTGGCAGTCGTTTTGGGCTGTCAGAGGCCCGAAAGTCTGACAACCAGTCTTACCAAGGGGAATCGTATTACCCAGTAACTAGATTGTGGAGGTCAGATAGGCAGTCGCTCTATGTAAAAGACTAGTATTCACCTGCATCTGGTTAGACTGACTGACTGACAGACCCCAATAGAGTTGGAAAAAAAGACCAGGCAGATGATGATACCTATATCAATGAATCAACTGGCAAACACGTGTATGTTTTTTAAACATGGAAGATATCTAATAATTCTTATTCGCCTTACAATTTTTTTCAAAACTGACCAGGCAAGTGTCATATCAAAAGTGAAGACAAAATAACTGTTCCAAATTCAGTTATTGGACACAATGATAACAACCATGAAGGTCATGGATGTAATAAAATAATTGATAAACTCTTTTTAAATATCTCCAATTTATGAACCTTATCAACATAGTTCTAGGTATATTATAAATGACTAGCATTTTGCCCGCGACTTCGTTCAAGTGAAATTTTGGACCCCAATGCGCCGCGTCGCATCCCAACACCCAATTGCGCTATTACTTCATTTTCAGTTAGCGATATTTCCAACGTTTATTTTATTTTTACTGAGCTCAGTATCGTAGCGTAATGTTAAATAACCTATAACTTCCGTCAAGAATTGGGCTATCAAATGCAAAAAGATTATTTTCAAATCTGGCTGGTACTTAAAGAGATACATTCCCTACATACAAACTAACAAACAAACAAACTTTACTGCTTCATAATATTAGTATAGTATATACCTATGCCTAACGCTACAGCTGCTTCCGGAATCCGATAAGGAGTGTAAAAATTCTTGATTGTCATTTTTTCAATAAATGTTTGTTTGATGATTAGAACGTGAAGTACTTGCGAATCAGCTGATTGGCAGCCGGCTTTAAGACCCATTACGCACTGTCGACTGGTCGCCGGCGACAGGCAGTCGCTTGTGCGTCGCCACTACGCGGCGAGTCGTCGAGTCGCCCGGGCGACCGACGACCAAGTGCGTAAACACTTATTTAATAACACACAGTCGCCATCGACCAAGTCGCTGGCGACCAGTCGACAGTGCGTAATGACTCAAAATGTGTTGGAACTTGGACAATTAAACCTACTTAAAATGATAAATGTTTTTATTTCTGTAAGTAGGTTTGTAGAAACACCTTTACACGTCAATCATATTTTAAAACTAGATGAGGTCGGCGTTTCCTATCTGACTACTCTGAGAAGAAATTCCGAAACAAATTCAGATGTCACAGTCTCTTTTAAAGTCCAGACATAATCTTGGTCCGATCATGTGAAAACCATGTATATTGGTGTCTGGAATGGTCTTTTGAATAAAAGAACCAGACAGATTGAGTGGACCTGTGCCCGTCAGTGCACGCATTTGTCAATAATCGTGCAAATCAAATCAGAGTTCAACAATTCGATGGACAATACTAAAGAACGATACATTTACGATTACATTCATAAGAATTTTTTTTTAAATAAGGATTATTTCCTTCAATCTTTTTTCTTCGATTTAAAAAATGCTTCCTTTAATAAATTTGGATATATTGTACATGGAATAATGTTTAATACTAGAATGACAAAGAGATTCGAAAAAATTACAAAACTAGAGCTGCTAGTGGTGGAAAATTTTAACTAATAAATTTTACTCGGAGATCAATGTTGTAAACAAGCATTCGACGGTAAATACAGTGAAGTGGACAAACAATCATGAAACACTGCAGTTTCTACCAAAGCATTGTGAAAATATCATAAAATCGTACGGCCATCAGACAAACAAGGTCAAAGTTAAGAAGGAAGTGGTCATAAGTTGATAAAGGAAACGGTTATGCAATCCGATACGGTATGATATGACATAGTCTACGTCGAGTTTCATTAGCATATTGTTTTGAAGATTCTTATTATGAAGATAGAAAATACGTAGTAATGTGACTAGAATAGCTTGCAATGGCGCGCGTGTTTGACGCGATTTATGAATGTGGATGAAGCAAAAAGGGTACCTATATACAGTGGGCGACGCAGCAACTTCATTTGTTTTAGACTCAATGATCTTTTCCATCCTGAGTACCTACGCGATCAATAACTTAACTATGGCATTTTTAAACTGTTTGATTTTTGTTTATGTACATGTTTATATCAGTGGAAACCTGTATTTGGCCAACTTCTATGTATAATGACATTACCTTTAAAAAAGAAAATTAAAAAATTCTTTAGGATATAACATAGGCCAAAGATCTTTTTCGCCAAAAAGATCTTTAGGCATTAATCATGCGTATTTGCTCGTGCGTAGGTATATCAGCATTTTGGCTCGTGCTTATATGATCAGCCAGTTAAGTATTTTATGAGTCCCGGCTCTAATTTTTATCTGTATTGAAGTTTGGAAGAGATAAAATTTTATATTGTGTTTGTCGTGTTATTGTTTTTGTTACTTGACCCCGGCTGGCTAGTTTTTCGTCTCATGCATTATACATCATCATATTAAGCAGTGTTGCATGAAATCTGTCTTCCGGTGTTATTGAAATTCGAATCTGATGCTTTGAATTTTACGTAAACAAGGTATGGAAATCTTAAGTGCTAAAATTCTCGCACATTTTATACCGAAAAACTATTTGTTAATACTAAAATAAAGGAGCAACTTAAACTGCAATGCCCACAAAACTTAAGATTACATTTTGACCAAACAAAACGCTGGGATGAACAATAAATTAGGAGTCGAAAGAGAAAGTTTCTAACAAGGAATCTTGCTGAACAAACATGAATGATTTAGATCCCGCTTCAAAACTTTGTAACAAAGACTGACCGAGCGTGTTGCTGGCAATTTTAGTGGCGCAACTTTCTGTGGCGATTAATTTGATACAAAAAGTTGGTGATGAAATGTTGAGGTAAAATCTTTTGTTTTTATTTTGTCGTATAATAAAGAAATAGAGAGGCTTGTGGCTTGTCGCTTGGGTTAAGCTACCCTTGCCGCGGTTGTTCCGTGGATGGGTGGTCATCTTTACATAATCAAGACCTGTCCGTACCTCGGAAAGCACGTCATTCGTAGATAGGGCAGTAGTTGTCGTTAGAAAACCGAAAGTCTGACTACTAGTCTTACAACATCCAGTAACTGGGTTGTGGAGGTCAGATAGTCAGTCGCTTCATGTACAATACTGGTATTTGGCTGGATTTAGTGGGACTGGAAGCCAACCCCAACATAGTTAGGAAACTGCTAGGCAGGTGATGATATAGAAATTGCCAAGAAGCTTCTGTACTGTCCGTCTACTGTACACAACTTTAGTTCTATCAACGTTAAAATTTAATGTATTTTTTCTCTTCTCTATCTTCTACTTTTTTGTCACCATCATAATTCCAGCCTGAAATCACCCACTGCGAGCTATAGATGTCCATTCCTTTCTGCCTTCTGCCATAGGTACTTCCCAGTTCTGTACGTCCCTTAACCAGTTGTTCATAGGCCAACGTCTGTTTTCTTAATAGTGTCATGTCAAATCTCTTTTGTCTTGTATTGCCATAATTATGAGATTAGCTCCAGTTTTGAAAACACTAGGCAGACAGCAACGGTCCGGCTATCCAGTTTCGACGTTCTCTATTATTTTCACTGATTCGTTTCAATCTTTCGTGGAGTGTATTATTTTGGCTCAGAAGTTTAGCGTAGTCTCTGAAAACAAAAGATTGTAGACGATGATTAAGTTTTATCTTTGCGGTGCCCTCGGTCCATACTTTCGTGTTGGGTTAAAAAGCCGTAACGTCATGTTTTAGACACGCAGCCAAAAGAATTCCGCTATAAAGTTTATGTGGGTATTAAAAATGCCTTCTTTTGCTAAGCGGAGACTGAAAAGAACATATTTTTTGGGAAAGTAAAGCTGTTGTTTTTTTCATGACTTTATTTAGTTTTTTTTTTGCTAAATGTAATATAGATAAATACATAACGGGGTAAGCAGTAACCATGAATTTTCACATCAGTGTTTTTGACCATTTTGCGCTACTAGCGGTCAATCGTTGCGTCTCCGACTATACAATTTCGACTAGAGATTTCTGAGCTAACTTATAATCATCATCATTTCAGCCGTAAGATGTCCACTGCTGGAAATAGGCCTCTATGCGTCCCGCATCCAGCGGATTCCTAACTCACCTAGAGATAACTATTTTCACTGTAAATAACCAAATCACATTTCTTTAGCATGCTCATCACTATGATACTGTGACGTCATGATGCGGTAGTTCGGCAGTCGTCTGTGAAATTATTTGCACAGCTGTGCAAATGATATTTTCACGTTTATCTCTTATTTACATAGTTTTTATTTCTTAAGATTTCTTAGTTTTATACAATAACATTAGTTCTTACGTAAATGTAACGAGATTGGCATATGGATATTTCAGCGCGGTAATTGGGTAGCATGTTAACAGTAGCAACGGCATTAATTTTTTTGACAGTTCAACAACTTTCATTGCGTTATTTACGTTTTTGAGCAAACAATTTTTTTTAACATAGGTAGCAATGGATTATTATAAATAACCTTTAAAATGATTCAGATTGTGATTAATAGTGTGTTACGCAATAGGGTGCTAGGATAGTAACGCATCTTCTGGTATTGCAGATGTCCAGTATGGTATTTCAAGTGCCCATTTAGGTACCTACCACTACTGCTATTTTCCACCCAGTAAAGACGCAATTACACTTAGTCAATAGCCCGTATTCGGGTGCTCGAAACACTTTTCTTGAATTCGGGCACCGGATGTATTAACTACACTGGTCATCGCACTGGAAGAAGATACCGGACTAGATCTTCTGAAGACGGGCGTAGTCGACCCCGATCATTAACACCTAGTCGTTTGCGGGCAATCGAATTCGAGAGAACTACCAAATGTAATTGCGCCGTATCATATAAAATAGCAATGTTATTTAAATGGTTATTTAGTTGTAGTGACAATAATTGATTAGTAAAACACTTGTCTTGTATCGGCCTGTCATCACGCCTCTCTGAGAGCGCTCCGCTAAATGACTATGCTCATCAACGAACCAACGATCCTTGAATGTTATATTGTCTGCGACTATTTTCAACATAATTCTATTGGTACTTTTTGTTTGTGCTGTAATAATACTTAAAACTGTGGGCGTGTTTAAGTAATAAAAGAAGTGTAAAATCCCCAAAACCAAGTCTGTATCAACAAAGCTCAATTATAGAAAAGTTCAATAAACTTTATTGGTCATTGATTTATGCAGTAGTTTTTTCATAAAACCCGATCTTCGGAAGGATTTTTTCTTAATTTTCTACGCACCTGTTTTACTATAAATGATCCTGCATTTCACTCAATAACGTTGTGCGTGTAGACTAGCGTCTAACTGCTCATCACTGATACTACCTCTGTTGGACACGATGCCTGGTGAGACAGTGTGCTTTTTAGCCAAGTCCACCAGTGAGTTCAAGCCCGCGACTAGATTCTCCTTAATACGGCAGATGTGAGTGAAAACGCCATTGTATGAACGTAAACGAGGCAAAAGAAGGATGTCAGGATCGTAGCAGCAAGCTTAGCACAATAACCGTAGACAAGCGTTTCGTCATCGGAAGAGTAGACAAAAATTACGTTTCCGTGTAGACAATTGACAGTTTTGTATCGAGAAATGTAGACAAGCGATTTCTATTCTACGGTAGAGTAGAAATAGAAAGCGTCATGCTTAGCCTGCATGTGGCGTTCTGTAGTTTTGGCCTACCCCATGGAAAGGCGTGAGTTTATTCTATAATTTATGTATGTGATAAAACTGTTAGTCGGTACTGTGATAGTATTCAGCTGCATCTCGTTAAATTGGAAACCGACCCCAACAAAGTTGGCAAAAGACTGGACAGATGATAAGCTAGCGCTTTTTTACACGCTTTATATTAGCTTCACTTGTATGTTTGTATGTAACCGACGCCTTAGAGCGCGATTTTGACCCACTTTAAACGGTCAGATTTCATTGAAACTTTGTAAACTTATCGAGGACCGATGACAATTCAATCATTTAAAAAAAACACGTTTTTATAGTTAGCAAAACTAAAAAATTTAAAATAACGTGTAAAAACCGTGGGGTGCTTGACATTAATTGATTATAAAAATACCTCGAAAAGCACCCTACGCTTTTTCATTGAATTAAATTATATTCTCCTTTTTTAGTTTGGTTTTTAAAGCGTGTTTTTTAGTTTTTTAAACTATTTTTTTTGTAGTGATTTGGTCAGAATCTTATTGGTTAAAACCGGAAAACACAGATTACAAAGTAGCTACTCGTGGTCACTTTTTCAATGACATATTTCCTTGTTTTACGAGTATACGCGGCTCATGACAAAAAAGAGCAGAAAAACGCGGCGGATTGTTGCAATGTCGCGCTTTTCCACCCAGATTTACAGAACATTTATCTTACTATCCTCGAGAAAACCTGAGGACATAGATAAAAAGATAATCTATCAGCGATAACGATGATGGAAGAGTAAAACTTATATAGGAATGACATGAATTTAGTCAAGTTCTAATGAGCGGTTTCTGAGTTAGCTAATACCACGAATATCCAAAAAAAAACACTACAATGTGAAAAATAACTGTAATTTTGGAAGTTGGCGGCAAAAAACGAAAATAAAAAACCAAAGACACCGGCTCCGAAATCACAGTTATTTTCCAATTTGTACTGTTTTTTTTTTGAAGTCGGTCTTTTTCTTCTGAATACTAAACTCTACCCAAGTTGCGAATTTTCAATAAAGTTATATAATGGAATTCTCTACGTGGATAAAGCTTGGGTTTTAATCGTTAAATCCTCGTAGCAGGAGATTTTTTCCAACGATGTATCGTTGTGACCGGACAGAATGAATAATTATTCATTTATCGTTTTAACAATAGTATTACAAAAGTCTATGTAATCTTATACCTACTTACCTTTTAAGGTTCCTACAAACAGGCGCGACTCGACAGCGCGACACGACTCTCGTAGAACAATTTCTAAGAAAACTTTATGGAAATTGTTCTACAAGTCTCGCGTCGCTCTTGTCTGAAGACGCCTATAAGCCATGATATTACACGTACTTTCCTTGGAGGTAAGTATCTAAGTACTTACTGCAAGTATTGCTTGGTCCTTCGGTCTTCATTTTTTAATGAGGATCGTTAGAAAGTCAATTAACCGTGGCTATCATTACTATCTGAATTGACACAAATACAATAAGTCTATTGCTTTATTATCATTTCATGTATTAGTTAAGACATATTTATTTTTTATCTATAGTCGCGACTCGTGTCACTAATTTTAAGCTCATCCTAATTAGAAGAAATTCAAAAGTCAGCCCCCAATCATATTATCTTAATCCGTGGCTAAATAAACATCAAAAACCGGTCAAACCAACGTATGCCTGCTCTCGACAAAAAATAAAGATCTATCAATATTTGTTTTTATAATCAAGCCAGAATAGACGTAATAATAACATTACTAAATCATTAATTCATATAACCAAGTGGCCTGGTAAAAAAAACTGTATAAAATTATCATTTGATTATTTTTTTCTTGTTGTAATTTGTCAAACAGCTGATTTTGATACTGATTAATATCAAGTGGAATTTATTTTATGGGCTTCGTTACAAAAAAGTACCGTTTTTTAACATATTTTTTATCGTTTAATCTTTTGATCCATAAAGTTGTAGGATTTACTTGATTGTAATATCTACCTACATTTACTTATTAATGGTAACGAAAAATCGTTGGTTATAAATTATAAAGTTATCATTTTGTATATTGTGATGACTTGCATGCCTCAATGGTATTGCAGTCGCAAGAGCTACTTACTGCGAGCTAAAGTAATTTTGTATGGCACCAACTATTTACGACCATATACCGGAATTAATTAAAATGTTATCACTTAAAAAAACATTTAAAGAACTCTCTTGTAAATAAGTCTAATTATAATATAACTGAATTTTTGAAGGATAAAAAATACCACTATAATTTTTAAGTATAACTTCTTCAATATTATTTGACGTATAAATGAATAAATTCAAATTTGATAATATTTGTACGTTTCGCAGCAAAACAGAGAATCTTAACACATCTCACACACCGTGTAACTACCTATGTTTACAAATAAAGATTCTTAATCTATTCTTATTCTTAAAGGTCTTATTACTTGTTAATATTCTAGGAAAATCGTATACATACTTTTACAATGTTTGTAAATGTGTGAGCACCATGTATCTATCATATAATTAATTTGTCTGTATTGCTTCAATTTGATTTGTTTAACTATTTTGGTAGGGTAATTTTATTCTGGGTGCATCGTTTTCAACCATAATCATATAATGAATGAACTATGTTGAATATTATACATAAAACATTTTAAAAGAGTTGGAGTTTCTTGCCCATTCTTCTCCATACGAAACTACATTTTGGAAGGGGCGACTAGAATCAATTCTATTCTAATGTAAATGTTGAAATTCTAAAGTGTATTTTAAGTGCCTATTTGAAATAAATGCTTTGACTTTTACTTGGGTTATTGGGTTATTCTATCCGAAATTTCTCAGTAGCAGCCCGGACTCTGAATTTGTGTTCTGATCTACATGGGACTTTTAAACATAACTGGCGAAATGTGAGTGTACTATAACGTTAGCCTCTGCCTGGCCTTTTGGGGAATACAGGCGTGATGTTAAGTATATAATTTGCCGCTATACGTTTTTTACTTACTGTGCAACGTTAAATCGACTATGAAAACTAAAGCTAGTAAGTAGATAAGTAGGTACAATTTATTCAGTTTTAGGAAATCATATTTTCACTAGCTTTTTTTCAGCGGCTTCGCCCGCGCGGAGGTTGGAAATGATCTTTTTTTTAAGTTTTTTTTTTAATCTAAACCATTCAGGGCACCACCCAAACACATACAAAAAAATCATTCAAATCGGTCCAGCTGTTTAGGAGGCGTTCAGTGACATACACACGTACAGTAGAATCCTACTAATATTATAAACGCGAAAGTTTGTAAGTATGGATGGATGGATGGATGGATGTTTGTTACTCTTTCACGCAAAAACTACTGGATGGATTTGGTTGAAATTTGGCACACCAAAACCAACCTTGGACCTTGGTTTGGATTACAACCTAGATTAACACATAGGATTTTTATCCCGGTAGTACGTTCCCGCGGGATAATTTCCGACTTCCACGCGGGCGAAGCCGCGGGCGGAAGCAAGTTATATATATGTTACCGGCCAAACCCGATTTCAGGCCAAACTAGTTTGTCCTAGGCCAAACTGGTTTATTAAGCCGGGGCACGCTGATTAAATGGGTTAGGTTAGGTTAGGTTAGAACTGTGACCAAAAGCGCGCGAGCCGAGCGAGCGATGCGAGCGGCGCCGCGGCAGCGGCCGGCGAGCGTTACTTCCAAAGGCTGTTAACGAAATGGCTAATTAAGCTAGTTAGTTGGCTGCGACATAATATATCACGCGTAGGATAAGTCTGTTTGACCTAGGACAAACTAGTTTGGCCTGAAATTGGGTTTGGCCGGTAACATATTATAAAGATAGTAAAAAACAAAATCGCTTTTCGTGTCTGTACGCTTAGATCTTTTAAACTTCGCAACAGATTATAATGCGGTTTTCATCAATATACAGAGTGATTCAAGAGGAAGGTTTATATATTATATAATACAGCGACCTCCACGCGGGCGAAGCTGTTGACGAATGGTAGTTGAAATTAAAATCTGAATTATGTAACCGCACAGTTGCAAAGACAGTCTCTTGTTTCGGAGAAGAAAATAAACATAATAAACACACCTCGTTTTCTGAAGTAATTTTTAGGAAAAATGCTACAGGTTCAAAGAAAAATATTTAAAAGCACCATTAGTTAGCTCGGAATTTCATTAGCTAAGGAATATCTTGGCCGTGATCCGAGATCGACTTGACAGGTGACCCGAAATAACGGCTTTGCTAATTGAGTGGAATGTAAAAAATAGTATTCGGGTCATGTCAGTTAGGAATTCTGTTTAAAAAATATATGTATATTTTTTTTTAAGTAAATTATTTTTCTTTACAATATAAAGGCGGATTTATAAGAATCACAAACATGTTTGAGAGTTTCGCATATTTTCCAATGATACAAGACATTATTTAGTCAATTACCGTATTTAATTTAACTGGTGGTCGCCCTGTGTTCTAAATTCTACCATGATTCATTTAAATAAATATACCTATAGACATATACTATAAGCATTCCGAAATTCTTCTCCATATTCATTCAAATTTCATTCTCCTCCGTCCGCGTGATATTCGTAAAAAGGGGTAGAAAGTTTTTGCTTCACGTATATGGTTATTATATATAATTAACGCAAGACACCCCAACTAGAGAATCAAGTTAAAATCATAAAACACAACCACGAACAGCAGGTTCCACCGAAGAACACATGCGATGAGCATTAAGGTGGAGAGAAAGATGAGGAAGTCTAGTTATCGCAACCAGTGTGGGACGGCGCTGGCAGGTTCTAACATGCTGCTATGTCCTGCAATACCGACGACGCTGCTATACGTGTCCCGTTTGCACCACTGTACGAACACAGGACATCGTAGAGTACATATGGGTGAAGACCAACTGGACCTTGAGGGTGGCGAAGTTGGAGGTGCGTCATAACACCAATTTCAAGTCGTTCGTGGTGCGCGTTCCGACTCATCATTTGGTGACCTTCCTCAAGGAAGAGTTTTGGCCGACAGGTGTGCTGTATCGGCGTTTCCGCGGTCAGCTACGCGACACCTCACAGCGTAACACGACGCCGTCACTTCGTGTGCTGTAGTTTTTAAATTTGTGTTATAAAATATGTATTAGTTTATAGTTATTGTTTTTATACTTATATATGTATTGTGTTTTATGGGCCATAGGTGCCTGAAATAAAGGATAAATAAAATAAATAATTAGCCAAAACTTTTTTTTAAGCTAACGTTTAGTATTAAGAATTTCGTGTTGACCCTTGCTTTAAGATATAGGTACCTTTGTACTTGTACCATATTTGTAACATTCATACTTGCAATGCACACACGCTTTTTTTTCTAATGATTTCCAGAACTCACCCACTATATCAAGTGTTTTATTCCTGCAAAAAAAGCTCTAAATATTAAAATAAACAAGCTTTCTTTCTTTTTTCTCTTAGTTTTACAAAAAACATAGTCCTTAATACTTATGCAAATCACGCCGTATTTCCATATATTGCGTGACGAAAAATGGCAGTATTACCGTACCGTGAAATAAGTTATGTAAAGTGTGTTTAATAATAATGTTACCCAGCCGAGTTAATGAATAAAGAAACAACGTTTTAGAGGTCAGACAGTCTCTAAGTAAAACGCAGTTGGAAAACTCGGAAAATATTTGTAACTGAAAATATGACTGATGCGGTTCTAAAGAAAACCGAAGAGATTATTTGTCTGTCCGTCTATAAAGAATAAGTCATGCATTTGCTGATAGTCAGGCGTCTGGATTTCTGGCCACTCCGATCCAACCCGTCCCTTACTTTCCTATTCTAGCGATGCCTCTTCTGCCGATCTTCGTACCCTACAGGGAGTGTCCTTAGCGTGTACTCGCTTAGATTAAAAAAAAATAAGCCCTGTGTGGAGGCCTTAATTTATTGAGGCAGCCCCAAGCAAATCCGGCTAAGCAGCTGACAACCTCATAGGTTGACAGCTGCCTAGCCAGCCTTTTTTTTTATTACGTGGGAAATCCTCATGGATGTCCTCTACCCTGGGGAGGGTGGAGGGGTCTGTCAGACTCTTACTGACTAAATAAAACCACCCCGGAGTTTTGTCTCACACTTGCACCGGGGATCACGGGATCTAATGAGACTTCCGCGATCCCCGGCTAGAGCCGACCCGCTTCTGCGGGCCACCTCGAATTTGGGAGGGAGTGAGGTGTTAAACTCCCCCCGTACATCATAGACAGGCACGCGTGGAACACTACGCCATCTCGGGTCCTAAGGAATAGGGAGCGACGGATTTCCCCAGATCCGTCGCCCCTGGACCCGCTTAGGGGGGCTGGAAGAGGGCGTTATCCGCCCTCCGCGGAATTAGCGAAACTACTTAACCTGCCTGTGGCAACCTTAATACTTAAATAAAGGGGTAGAGACTGATCATTGAAATAAATAATAATAGAGTGCGCAACAGCAGTGGTTCACACCAAGGCAGGCACTTTACTTAGTGTATTTTTTTTCATCGAGACTTCTATTAAAACGGTTAAGGAAAAACCTCGTTCGGAAACCCGAATGTCCTAGAACCATTCATCTACCAACCTACACTGGGCCCGCGTGGTGGATTACTGCCTACTGGCTGTCACAAAGATAGCACAGAGAGGAAGCCTGTGTCTCAGCTGATAAATGCTTTGCTATATTATGCAACAACTATACGTAGGTGCACCTCTTGCTTATATCATCCTGGTGCACTCTACAGCTACCTAAGTTGTTTGTCACTTTGTATGTCTCATCAATACAAAAACAATGCATTATCTTCACATTTATCAACAGGAATTAAAGGTTAGGTAAACCCGTGTCAGGCTCTGTAATAAAAGTGACAGTAGCTACAATAAAATCATAAAGATTATATTTTTCAGGGATTCACAGAGACCAGTATCATTATGATAACCGTCGGCTAGTACCTAAGGACCAAGTTGTATTGGGCGCTTGTATACTCACTTTGAAAATCCAGTATTTCTTGATCTGTCATTTTTTACGAGGAAAACGGTTCTTATAAATTGTTTTAAGTGTCTCGCGTAATTTGATTTTAATTAAAACAGTTCTTTATCTCTGTCATCTCTACAATTTATTATTTCAAGGGTCAAGGTACCATCAATCAATCTGCCTAGCCTTATCCCAAGTATGTTGGGGTCTGCTTCCAGTCTAACCGGATGCAGCTGAATACCAGTATTTTACATGGCGACTGCCTATCTTCAACCCAGTTACTGGGAAATACTATCGTATTTCCCAGTCACTGGGTTGTAGATAGGCAGTCCGTCAGTCAGGAAGAGGTATCCCTCTTGGCAAGACTGGTTGTCAGATTTTAGAGTTTCTGACGACCCGTAACGACTGTCAAAGATCCAAGGATGACAGCAGGGACAATTGGCTTAACGTGTTTTCCCAGGCACGGAGGCTTATTGAAATTCCTAATGTAATTTATTTTCTATTTTTATGTAACTATTGTATGCCCTAAGGGCGGGACGTAGCTGTTCACAACGAATTATTTAAGAGCTGTATTATGTACCTACCTATGATCCACAATAAAGAGATTGAATTGAATTGAATTGAATTAAATTGAATTGAATTGAATTGAGGGATTTTGGTATGTAAAGGTGGTCACCCATTTACGGACCAACAACGGCAAGCGTAGATTGACCTGTTCAACTGGTCATCTGGTCTACTTAACGGTCAAGGTACAAGTAGGTAGATATTTAACTTACTGTAATATTTATATTCGACCTCGTAATTGTTTTACCACGTTTGACAGCAATTCCCAGTAAATTGAAACTTCACGAAAGTTTAAACTATGTAACTATTTCACTGTAAAAATATACCTTATTGTTCTATGACGTGAAGTGACATTAAACCTTATGGTAATAGAGCAATACGTTACAGACCATTAGGTACTAATATTATAGTGAGCACGTTTTGCATTTTTAAAATTTAGGTACTAAAAGTGAGCACGTTTTTAAAATTTATAATTTAGGTAGGTACATACTAAAAGTGAGCATGTTTTTAGTGTTTATAATTTAGGTACCAAAAGTGAGCACGTTTTTTAAATTTATAATTTAGGTAGGTACATACTAAAAGTAAGCATGTTTTTCGTGTTTATAATTTAGGTACTAAAAGTGAGCACATTTTTCCTATTTATAATTATCACACATGCGACATAATGTATGTTTATTTATGTATTACGCAAGTGAGACCGTTCGTGACAGTTGACCCTGAAAAAAAAAGTCACGGTCAAGCCGTCGTTAGAATTGATTAGTGGTTTAAATTGGTCCTATGCCAATACACTGTTTATAAGATACTAGCTTATGCTTGCGAATTCCTCTGCGTAGAATTATTTCTATGGCACTCGGTAATGCTTCCCAATGGTGAAATATTTTTTGGAATCGGATCAGAAGTTTCGAAGATTACACTTACTTACAAACTCACAAATTTTACGCCTTCATGATATTAGTAGATAGATAGATATAGATCGAACGATATAAAAAAAAAAACTATATTGAGAAAAAGTAATCTTCTACGATTTAAATTATAAAATTAAAGATGAGGCACAAAAAATATAAATCTATAGTTAAGTTCCTACTTACAAAGAAAAATATCTGTCAGGCACGTGCCGATTAAAAGATAAAATTGAAAATTTGAATAATCTCAAACTTTGCTTAACTAAGTTTAGTCATTAACAGCCTTTGTTTAAATTTAAATTAATTAAGTAGTTGTTTACAGAACGACTTAGTTGAATTTGTTGATCTACCTCCAACCTTTGGAAACCCAAAGTGGTATTGTTTTCTTTTGTTTTCGGCAGATATTTACATTAAACCTACTTGAAGACATTCGAAAGATTTATTTATTAATTATTGGTATTTATTTGGTACTATTTTTAATTGAATAATTATTCGGCCCAACACTAACGTAATCAATAAAACACAATTAAGTTAAATGGATTAGAAACAATTGTTTTTTGCTAGTTGGAAGTTCTAAAACCACACATTACATAACATCACGCCTTGTTCCTCGAAGGGTTCGGGCAGAGGTATATACCTTTAGTGCACCCACATTTCGTAACAGGGGGCGAGCTTTTTGCCATCAACCGGGAATAAATCCAAACTCCATGCTGCTACTGAGAAATTCCAGATAGATAAACCCAATAATACTTTGCCCGGCCTGGGAATCAAACCCAGGATCACTGGTCAGGAATAGTGCTTTCGACCACTAGACCAACGAGGCAGTCTAAAACAAAAAAGTTAATAAACACAGAAATGTATTAACCAGAAAAAAAAATCCTCTAACCGATTTACTTTACCAAAAACAAAAATGAAAGAAACGAAAAATCACAAACTTTTCGTTTTTCTTTCATTTTTAACTGAATTATTCTTTGAACTTAATAAATTAAAAAGGTTTACTTCATAATAACTTCTTTTAATCTTCTTGGCTAACAGATAAAGAGTTGGAAAAATGGAATATATTGTGCTATTGCCCTTAGGGGTTGAATGTTCACATGTGCCCCAACCTTTGAAGTGATTTGCTATTGAAATTCTAACGTATCCTCCATTACTTTTTGACCCACGGCTTTACCCTTAGATGAAAAAGCTATTAACACTTAGATTGCTGATGTAAAAGTACAACCTAGGTCAAATTCCTGCAATTTTTTTGGATTCAGGATACAAGAATGTGGATAGCGTGATTGAATAACAAGCAATAGCTCATTAAAAGAAGTCGAAATGCGTATATTGTCCTTAGTTCTTTCTTGCCAAACTTTTCTAAGAGTATTGCTATCTTAATGTCCCAGGATCATTGACCTTCGGGTTTAAAGAATCTTTATTCTCATAAGAACATGACATACAGTTAAGTCTCGCAATGGTCTTAATTTTTTTTCTCCTGTTTTTTATTAGTTTTAATGTTAAGCAAGCTTTTATTTTGTTTCACCTGTCCCGATGTCTGTAATCAAATCTTGCAAACTAAATTTGACCAATTTCCCGATTTCCGATTAAGCTGTAATTTTGCATGCATATGTAAAGGTGATGACAATACAAAATCATGGAGCTGATCTGATGATGAAGCCGGAAGGTGGCCAAGGGAAATATTTATATTTCATTTTCTTTCTTACTTTTTATCCTTTACTGACAAGTGCGGGGTATGGGTAGGGTTCGGAAATGATGAACTTAGTAATATTAAGTAAAATACTAGTGTATGACACTTGAATTTAATAACCTCGTTGCTTCTTTTACACATTATGTTTTACCTTTTTCGATAGATCTAACTTTCTTTCATCAATTTTGTTTTGCATTATTTTGTAGCCCTTCTTATCTTATTTGCCATTTAATGGTAGCATAAGTAGATGTTTGTTTGTTAGTCTACTGTGTTTGAATCACAATGCAACTAATTCAAGAGTTCCAATCGACCGGTCATTGAAACTCTTGAATTTATGCTAGTTATTAGTATTAACCTTGACGCATTGAATTGCATGCATAGCGAAGATGTTCTTTGTACTTTGTAGTTATTGTCATGTTTATAAAAATGCCTGGAGCATTCATAATACCATATTTGAATACCTGGAATTCAATTTGGTGCCACGTAAAATTATAACCAGTATAAAACATCAAGTTAACTCACTTTGTGGTATCTCGCAATGTCTCATTAGATCTTTCACAAAATATTGCATCTGTTGGCATCCACAATTATTGAACCTGAAATCATCACCACTGTTTGTCTTCTATAAAACTGTGTATATATAATAAGTTATCAGACCCAACTCTTTGACTTCTTGCCCAGCTTCCATAGTTCTTTAGTCTTTATGATAGTTACATGTACTTCATTGCACTTGATTTTCAAGTTAAAAACAGTAGAATCCTACTAATATTAAAAGAGTGTCCATGGAGTTTCTTGCCCGTTCTTCTCCATAGGTACCTACGCTTTGGAATGGGCAACTAGCTTCATCTTTCTAACTCACCGACCTTGACAATTCAGAAATGCCTGTAACTGGTTTATTTTAAATAAATGCTAGTTCAAAAAGTTTGATAATAAATGCAAAATGTTGAATATTTGTTACTCAATCACGAGAAAACGGGACAAAAAATTTGGATGAAATTTGGCACAAATATAGTTCATAGCCTGGAATAACACACAGAATACTTTTTATGCCGGCAGTAGGTTCTCGTGAGATAATTTTCGACATCCACGCGGGCGAAATCGCTATCAAAAGTTAGTTGTAAATATTTTGATAGCCACAAAACCAGCAAGTATTGAACACAAGTAAAACTGCGAAAACATGCCCGCCTCATTGATGACGCATTCACATCTTTTCAGTTACCCCTATGGTTATGCTAAAAGCTTCAGAGTTGGATACACAAAAGAGTTCATCGACCTTGCGACCTTTATATCTCACTATGATTTATTCACGCTCATAAAAGTTGCCATGAAATGTGCCACGCCATAGACATGGGATATGTATGTTGTCTTGTTAAAGGGAGGTTTGATTTATCATCAAGGGTTGATTGCAGAAATATTAGGATTAATGTACAGCGGGTGCCAATGATCTCTAGTACATATGTATTCGCCACTATCCTTAACATTATACACAATGTTCCTACTCGTTAATATCAGAACCTACCACGTTCCTACTTGCGGGCATGATTTCCGATTAATAAAAGAGTCGGTTGGTTCGTGGATGGTTCACCACCCGTTACATATCGAGATGGAAACTCGTCCGTAGATCGATGAGCACGTTTCGTAGATCTGATTTGTAGATCTTTGACAATCCATACCTATAGTAAAAGCCCAAAAGTCTGACAAGCAGTCTTACCAAGGGGTATCGTGTCCTTAGTAACTGGGATGGTCAGATGGGCAGTGGCTCCAAGTAAAATACTGGTATTCAGCTGCATCCGGTTAGACTGGAATCCAACCTCAACATACCTAGTTGGAAAAAGGCTAGGCAGATTGATATCTAAAAAAAGCCTCGTTATGGTAAACTTATAGCCAGGAATATTATTAAATTGATACCTGAGGCATCATCGAAAGATGGCAACTTAAGCTATAAAAGTCTTTTTACCTACATCTTCCATTATATAGAAGATCTGAAGATATATCCTGCCTTGATGAGCTTTTTCTGAATATTTAATGCAATTTTTTTAAGTACACTTGGCAGACCTAGTAACAGTTCAGTATCGATAAATTAAAAAATAGTTACATACATATTACCTACTTGGAATTTCAACTTTGATGCCATAGCAGTTTTTTTTTTTGCTATGTTATTTATATAATCACATGTCTACAGGACAATCGACTCCTCTATCATATATCATAACAACAAAGACACTGGTCTAAGGTTGATAGCAATTAAACTATCATATTTAATCATCACGCTTGTGTCCCGATGTGCAACGGTTACAATATTGTCCCGAATTGGATGTAATTAATGATAAATGATCATTATTATGCAAATAATATAGTTGTATCCTGATTTCCTGTATGTAATAAAAACTTTTTCCAAAAAAAAACAACCGACTTCCAAAAAAACACTACAAAGTGAAAAATAACTTTAATTTCGGAAGTCGGTGTCTTTGGAGCTGTATTTGAATTTTTTGTCACCGCCTTCCGAAATTAAAGTTATTTTTCACTTTGTAGTGTTTTTTTGGAAGTCGGTTGTTTTTTTTTGGAAAAAGTTTTTATTTTTCACTTTTTAGTGGTTCACATGTGCTTACCCCTTCACAGCGTACCGGCGTGATGTTATGTTATGAACTGGTGTAAACAATAGACAGACATACGATTTCGGCAATCCCAGTCCATTTGCTATCATTTATTGAGGAGTTCCGTTGCCTATCTCCGAAGTTCTTCATCAGATCTTCACCAAATTGAAATGGGACCACTACGAGAAAGTACTCTTCCAAAAAATACCTAAATCGCTTTGTGTGCCTATAAAATTTGAAGAGTTCTCTCTATTTCTCCAGGATCCCATCATCAGATCCTGACTTGGTGATCATGGGACCACCTGGGAAGTATACCCTTTCAAACAAAAAAAAATCCAAATCGGTCCAGCCATCTTCGAGTAATCGGGGAACATACATAAAAAAAATAAAAAAAAAAAAAAAAAGGTTCCGACGAATTGATAACCTCCTCCTTTTTGAAGTCGGTTAAAAATATGAACTATGCAACGTGTAACGGAAAGGGTATATACATACCAAGGGCACGGATTCTTTGGATGATTTCAAACGATATTGGAAGGGTTTTTTAATAATATATCTACATGTTCGGAAGTTATGAGAATTTTTAATACATTGATACCAGAAACCGAACTTCAAATTGAAATAAACACATAACTCGGAAGAGTTTTATCGTGATATTGGCAAGTAATGTGGAAAGTTATTGACCTACGTAGTGCGGTGACACGTTTGTTATTTCTTTAATCCGAAAATTTGGTATCACTCCTTAGAGTATTTTATTTTGAGCTGAAACTATGTAAAGTGATTCTATACCAGCCGTTATTTTTAGTGCTTAAGGATAGCAATAGGGTTTCTGTTATTCCCCTTATATTGCCAAAAATGTGTTAAGTAAGGACCCTCATCAAATTAATCACGACAGCCAGCCCTCCCCATAATAGGTCAAAACCCCCAATTCATTCCCATTTTCAAGCCATCATAATCAGTCTGACCTCTCGACCTTCCCAATTCAGCAACGTTGCACCTTTATTCCTAAAAATACGTCAAAAATCCCGCTGAATCATGGCACACTATCAATCAAAATCTTGTGACGCGGTAGCTGGTTCACGCTGATGGATCTGACCTAAATATTACTGGTAGCTATTACGTCTACACGGTATTTAGGTGAAGTAATGGGCTGTAAGGTTGGTGACGATTGGTGGAGTAAAGCTTTTTGTATGTTACTATTGGATTTAATTGTTGGAAGGGTGGATTTTGGGGTCTGTAGAAATTAGTGTTTTAAAAACAACGTTGGGTACCTAAAAACAGCATTGGCTACCAAGTGGAAACGAATGTTGTTTTAAAAAACATTTTCTTTAAATTACTTTTGTATGAAAGAGTATTGGGCTTGCCTTAGATAGAATTAGCTTCATGTACTATTTTGGATTGCAATTTAAATTATTTTTACTATAAGCTGGAGTCCACTGGATGCGGGAAGCACAGAACCGGTCGAAGTGGCGGAGCTTAAGGGAGGCCTATGTCATGCAGTGGACGTCCTTTGGCTGAAATGATGATGATACAAGCTGGCTCATTACCTTGCCCTTATCCCAATTTTATTTGATGTCAGCGGAACATGTTTTTTTCCTGCCATACGTCTCTTTTATTCGTCATCTCGGTAGTGTTATCCTTTCTAGCTATACTCCATTTGAAATAAGATTAGACATTTAAACAAACCTTTTTTACAGTCCGTTCAACCGATTCTGACTCCTATACCGTAGGTATAAGGATGACATTAAAAGCAAAAAAGTAGTTACAATACCAACTGTTTACTGCAGCTGCCATTTGTCATGCTACAAACGCAATAGAAGTGAAAATCGGTTGATCGGACTGTATAAAAGTTTTAGTTAAATATCTAATCTTATTTCAAATGGAGTATATTACACACAGTCCATCCATCGTTTCTTTGGTCTTCATTTACTCTCATAGCCATCAACATTTATACTTTACACAAAAAAATCATAGATACATACATACTCAGCCTATAACGTTCCCACAGCTGGGACATAGGCTTCCTCTCCGTAAGAGGGAGTGGGCCGTAATCCACCACGCGGGCCCAGTGCGGGTTGATAGATGTCACAAGTCTTCGAATTTTTGGTTCTAGGACATGCCGGTTTCCTCACGATGTTTTCCTTCACCGTTTTGAGAGCAGTAGTGATGAAATTTTTTACACAAAGTAATGCGCCTGGCTGGGTTCGAATGCGCGACCTACTACTCGTAAGTCGCAGCCGTTACCACTGGGCCACCACTGCTCTCATTATACCTTCCTCATGAATCACTCTATCTATTCCCAGAGTCATTAATTACTTTGGTGACAGAACCCTAAAAAAACGAATACCATATCTATTGAACGATCTGCCAGCTGACATAAGGAGTGAAATGAACAAAAATTGTTTTAAAAATAAATCAAAAAAATATTATTTGGAAATGTGAAGTGCTACCTCAAAATAATAATTAACAGTAAGTACTAAGTTTATTGAGTGTCTAGAGACTCACCGACCCCACAGTCAAACCATTACTACGGTTTTGTGGGGCTTAGTTTATAAGTTATACTTTCCTTAAGTGAATAAATAATAATAATAAAACGAAAATATTGGTGAAAACTGCATGAAAATCCGTTCAGAAGTTTTTGAGTTTATCGTGAATAGACAGACAGACAGACGCGGCGGGGAACTTTGTTGTATAAATATGTAGTGAAGCTTCCTGCACGACATTTTCTTCATTCCTCTGCATCACATGACAACCGATTGCCTCCCAACTATAGGGTACCGGTTCTACTTCCAGACTTCCTCTGTTGTACTAGAAAGTCGGTTTTTATAATTATAACATAAAGGATCACTGTTACATACCTACATGGTCCAAAATACACAATAATCCTTCTTTTTCATCAAATACTCCATTGTAAGATCAACGTCCAAAATTCATAAGAAGCAAATGAAATGAACAACGCAATAGAACCTATTCTGAATGCTCTTTCCATTTATCTAGTCGCTGTTATTAATGTTACTACTTCACGCTCCAGAAGATTCACAACGATGTTAATATACTCCATTGCTTTTATTTTATCAAATATAAATGGCTTCTGATCTTCAAAGGCTACACTTTCATGAATACATTTAAGCCCTCGTTGCGTTAGATAGCTTTTAAGCTTGTTACAACTTTCAGTATTTAACCACTTGCATTATGTATATGAAGTCCAGCGATATAATATACATATCACTTTGTGTAATTACAGTGATACTAGTAAAATATCAAAAGCTGTACTAGGTAAATATTGTATTATTACTTTTATCTATATTTTTCCGTGCGAATGTAAATCTATCAATGTGGTTCTTTATTTTTTATTTTGACGAATAGCACCACCCTGTTTCTTCCCGTGGGTGTCGTAAAAGGCGACTGAGACAACAGACTGCGTTCGCCAATGCGCCTTAAAAAGCGTGGCGATTATAGCAACGCCATTGAATTATGCTAATAACTACACACATACTACTGCATCTATTGTTTGTTGTTTCAGTCGTAATGATAATAAGGTGTGTCTATTTAGTATTCATAGCTAAATAAACCAACGGGGCTTAGTAGCATCCTATGGGAACTTGTTCATTTCATCATCATCATTACCATCACAGCATACATACAAAATCAGCCTATAATGTTCCCACTGACAGCTGGGACACAGGCCTCCTCTCTGTGAGAGAAAGAGTGGGCCGTAATCCACTACACGGGCCCACAACGGGTTGGTAGATGTCACATGTCTTCGAATTTTTTGGCCCTAGGTTATGCCGGTTTCCTCACGATGTTTTCCTTCATAGTTTTGAGAGCATTGGTCATGAAATTATTTACACAAAGTAAAATGCCTGCTTGGGATCGACTTTCAGTCAAACTGATATCCGACTGGACATAGCTGAAATCTATTAATTCATTCTCGAAGTAAAGTGTGACCGAAGAACAAATATCTGCACTAATTTTTTTTTTGTACTGGATAAAAAGTAGGCAAAATTTCGAAGTCATGTTCGATTTTTGGCTAATAGATAGCTTAACATTAGCACTCTCATGTTGTAGAGTTATGTCGAAAATTCGTACTTCCCTAGTAATATCATAAATACGAAAGTAACTCTGTCTGTATGTTACGCTTTCATGCCTAAACCGCTGAACCGATCGTCATGACAGTTGGCAGAGATATAGCTTGGGATATGAAGAGGTACATAGGCTATTTTTTACGCGATAACCGACATCCACGCGGGCAGAGCTGCGGGCAAAAACTAGTACGGAACGACATCTCTAAGGTCTACCTTAGAAAGGTCGTTTAATGACGTCTACAAAGAGTGGTTGTACTGGAGAAAAGATGTCAGTACAATAGACTGCAGTGGAGCTTATTCGAAGCAAACAATAGCTCAGATAGCTTCGTTCGCACCCTGCAATATAAGACGATCCGTACGTGACAAAAGTGACTGCAGAGGTACTAGGAATGTGTTTGGAAAAGGAGGATTTCTGCGTAAAAAGCTTTCATCAATATGTCAAAGCAAAACATACCTAAGGTCCATTTGGAATTTGGGATTCTAGAAGCGTGTGGTATGGCTGTGGGAGGTCATATTATTCAATCTGGTAAAAGCCCATACACTATGAATATAATATATAACTTTATTGTTCTCTCATATTCACAACACAGTACAAAGTCCAGTTAACACTTAATAGAGACTGGTGTCTGTTGTAGGTAAAACCTGTATTACAGATCACCAGGCTTACCCTCCCTAAGACAGCTCACTTATGACTAATTACTGTTTAATTATACATACAGGTTAAAAATAGTAAAAACACTATTTCAAATTAATAATAACAAATGTAAAACAAAAACAAAATGGAAAATTAGAACTAAAGTTAAACAATTCTGATGGCAAAAATGGCATGACATTAATTTGGGGTGTGTAAGTGTGGGTGTGTGTCTGTGAGAGTGTAAGTGATGGTGTGCTAGCTATGTGAGTGTTAATTGTATTTCTTTCCATACTATAAACATTACCTTCTGGGTTTTAATAGATGTTCTGTTGTATTGTAATCAATGCCTTGAAGCCACAAACAAACCTTTTTCTTGCATTCTGCCCTAGAAAGAGGATAGATCTGTAGCTGCTTGTTCATATTGTTATATAAATATGGTCCCAGGAAACCGTAAAAATAGTTCTTTACTATTTATAAATAAATCAGATTATTGACTCTCATTGGGATTTTAAATTTTATATAATAATATAGGTAAATGTGAAAGTTTGTACATTTAGGTGTTTAGATGTTTGTGACGCAATCACGTAAAACGGCTGAACGTATTTGGATGATATTTGGTACACAGAGAGTTTATAACGTGAAATAATACATGGGATACTTTTATCCCGGTAGACCTCCACACAGGCACACAGCATGGTCGAAGTTTGGTCTGGAAGACTATTAATAGCTTTTGCCAGAGAACATACTACCGGGATATAAAGTATCCTTTGGGTTAATCCAGGTGGTTATAAACTATGCGTGAGCCAAATTTCATCTAAATACGTTCGGCCATTTTTGCGTAATTGAGTAACGAACATCGAAACTTCCACTTAGATATTATTAAACAGGATCTTTTTAAGGTTCACTGTACTACATATAATTTATGTTTAACTCACAAACTCACAAATCGCATATTACTACTACGTGATCGAATACTCATTCATGCGTATATTTGTCAAGCGCCAATATTGCGGTGACGTAACAAAGCTAATTTAAGCAATGACAGTAAACTACTTGTCTTGTTATCGTAATTACTGAATATTAAATCGATGATTCTGGTGATATACCCTACTGATATTCATGAATAAACTTGCATTAATTAAAGACTTATTGGTCTAGTAGTCAGAAACCAGATTAACCAAAAGGTATCGTGCTACCCAGTAACTGTGTCGTGGAGGTCAGATAGGCAGTCGGTCCATGTAAAGTACCTACTGGTAATCAGCTGCATCCGGTTAGTAAGCTAGTTGCTAGCTAAGGAGATGATGAATGGTAGATAGAGTGTCAATTGAGAAGAACCAAATGTTTTTTGTATGTGGCGCTTAGTAAAATGTAATGTTTGAAGACAAAAACTTTGGAAATATAAGAGCTTAAGAGCGTTCATCAGGCGAGGGTTGGCAACTTTGCATTTCAAGTGTTTTTTTTTGTGATTATCTTATCAAGTTTAAATCAAAATACTATCTTTTTTCAGCCAAGGACTAGATCGTTCGTATTTATTTTTTATGCCATTTTTATACAGCTATTTTGATATTTACTAATAAAAATCGACATACCGTCAATTATTATCTATTTGCATTGAAGAGTAAAATGTTAAAAATAATTAGAAATACTTACCAACGATCTTAGTAGTACTTGGCTGAAAAATAAATAGTACTTTGATTAATATTTAATGAAATAATCACGAAAAACCACTACCTATATAAATGCCACATTGCCAGCCCACGCGGTATAAACGCTCTTAAAAAAGCTTTCAGAATAAGAAATACCTATGGTTACTGCTGTTAATATATTTTGTTATATTTTCCACACTTTTTGCTATGATATATTATTATACATTTAAAAAAAAATCGTAAGGAAACATCACATTGATGAGATGATAGTTTGTAGATGAGTTTCGTTGCCATGATATCAGTGATGTCAACTGAACAAACACGGATGTTCCTATTTAAACACTTCAGGCAGTGCTAAAGTATTGATATTTAAAATGCTAGGTAATGTACAGTCACTAAAAGTGATAAGGTACCAGGGTCGTCGCATAAAGTTGAAGTTTAGTCTGAAGCCGATTGATGTTTTCGAATAAAATTGAATTGAATTAATATAAATTCAACAGTTCATTAATCAAATTAAATTTCCGTCGATAACATCCACTTAATTAGACATCAAATATATCCGACGATCCTGATCACTTATCTCCTTTGGTGACTGACGTATTTCCATACTTCTACTAGACTATTACTTTTTGTTTGACAAAATAAATGTTTAAAGGATTTCTTAAAATATTTGCCATCTTGTATTAAAGGGGGTCATGCCGTTTTGCAAAAAGTGATTTTGACAAAATTTTTGTATCCAAACAAATTTTATAAACCTTTTTTTATACCAATGCAATATTTCGAATGATTTTAGTACGCACATTTTCATTTGGTCTAACTTTTACTCGGCAGAATATTACCAAGCATAATGTCATTAAGGCATTTAAGGTCTTTAGTCAAATGATTTGTTATGAAACAGCTAGGTTAGGTTAGAACTGTGACCACACAACGGGTTTCTCGAATCATTAACACGCGTTATCCTTGAGAAACCGTTTGTCTTCAAATCAAGAGTGAACAGGTATCTTTCGGGCACGCTCGTACCATCATAGACCTCGTCCATCGCTTTCGTTAAGGTGTGATCGAGGTTAAGAGCAGGCCCATTCGCAAAAAAAAAGTATAAAAAGTCTTTTTTAATCGACTTGAAAAAGGAGGAGGTTATCAATTCGACATGTTTTTTTTTTGTATGTTCGTGCATAACTCCGTCATATACAGGGTGTATCAGAAACCCTATTGCTATGCTTAAGCACTAAAGATAACAGCTGGTATAGAATTACTATACATAGTTTCAGCTCAAAATAAAATACTCTAAGAATTGATACCAAATTTTCGGTTACATATGTTTCTTAAATTCTAATAATAACAAACTTGTCACCGCACTACGTAGATCAATAACTTTCCACGTTACTTGCCAATATCACGATAAATCACTACCGGTGTGTTTATTTCAATTTGAAAAGTTCGGTTTCTGATATCAATGTATTAAAAATTCTCATAATTTCCGAACATGTAGAGATAGGACTAAAAACCCTTCCAATACCGTTTGATATCATCCAAAGAAGGCGTGCCCTTGGTATGTATATACCCTTTCCGTTACATGTTGTATAAGGTCTATCTATTCATACACGAAATATCCGAAGGGAACGTCTTACTAATCATTATGAACAACTTTTACTACGGGGCCAAACCTGAAATCGCCAAAAAAATCAGCTGTTCCCTACATTTCGTGTGCGTTACCCAGGCCAGATGTTGTCGAAAATGGTCATTTGAATCTAATAGATAATTAGTTTTGCGGCTTCTGTAATTGTTGCGCACATTTTTAAATTTGTTGCGCTTATAGTTTTTTAATTATTTCACAAAAACATTTCCTGCTGGGGTAACGTTATCCCAGCCAGACCTTTTTCTTTCTAACGGGAATATTTAAATAAATACTAGCTATAAAATTCGTTGTCTAAATGAAGTAAATGTTGTGCCTTATTTTGTATTTGTTCTTTCATCGGTTGCGAAGTTATTCGAGATTTTGCTGGGGTAACGTTTTTGGTTTTGCTAGATCTTTGAAACGGTTAAGCGGATTCTTATCATATTTTGTACATGACTTCTTAGGAATTAGTTTAAATTTGTTCTGCAATAAAAAAACCAAAATAATGCATAGTTTAAAGATTATATCATTAAATAGAAAAACACTTCAATTGGTTCCAGCACTCTCAATAAGAGGTCTAAAGACTTACTTTAAACGTTATTTTAAAGCTTGTAAATGCCTTCAAATGTATGTGAAGTGTCATTAGTATCCTGTAAGTATTTAACAAGTTATGATGATATTCAGTTCTTCACGAGCACGGTCTTGATGCGCGCGGTGTTATTTGGCCACTGGATTGGATATATGAACTGAATGTTATGTCAATTATTAGTTGTTTAGTTCAGTTGTATTATCAGTAAAATTTCAGCGTAGTACATTGGATAATTAATGAGATAATACGATTAAAGTCATTAGGAAGTGAAAGACTGAGGTAACCCGACCAAGTTTAGGTGGTTACGAAAAAGCGAAATCGCAGAACATTATGGTACCTTCTAAAATATGTAGGATAGTGTTACAAATTTAGTACAGACATGTACACAAGTTTAAAAAAAAACTACATGTTTATTAAATAATTTTTATTAACAGGTAAAATAATCATTTCAATTGAACTTTTAAAGTATTAATAAACTTATACTTAAAAACAATCACAGATTAAAATTACAGATAGTAATTTTGCTATTTTGAAATTTTCTATTACTTTTTATTTAAATTATAGATTTCAGTATACACAGTACACAGTTACAGTTTTTATTTAAATATACACATATTGGAATGTGTAATGATCACAGACAATAAATTATATATAGGTAATGCCTTTTTTCAGTTAACTCTAAACTTACGTATGTCTACTAATACCTACTTATATCAATTAAAATCACAGTTCAAAGGTAATATTAAATGATATCACAATGTAGTAAAATGCTCACAGTTAGTCCTACTGATTTGTTGTCTCATTTCAAATATCACATTTTCCCGCGTCCCACCGAACGACATGTTATATCGGTAATTTTTGATAAGTATGTGCAACTGGAAGATAATAATAATGTTTTCATAGTACAGATATTATTATGTATTTAACAGTGTACGCGTCTGTACCGAAATTGTAAGGTGTATTATACTAAACATTTCAAAAGATAGCATAATGTTCTGCGATTTCGCTTTTTCGTAACCACCTAAACTTGGTCGGGTTACCTCGGTCATTCACTTCCTAATTACTTTAATCGTATTATCTCATTAATTATCCAATGTACTACGCTGAAATTTTACTGATTTACAACTGAACTAAACAACTAATAATTGACATAACATTCAGTTCATATATCCAATCCAGTGGCCAAATAACACCGCGCGCATCAAGACCGTGCTCGTGAAGAACTGAATATCATCATAACTTGTTAAATACTTACAGGATACTAATGAAACTTCACATACATTTGAAGGCATTTACAAGCTTTAAAATAACGTTTAAAATAAGTCTTTAGACCTCTTATTGAGAGTGCTGGGACCAATTGAAGTGTTTTTCTATTTAATGAAATAATCTTTAAACTATGCAATATTTTGGTTTTTTTATTGCAGAACAAATTTAAACTAATTCCTAAGAAGTCATGTACAAAATATGATAAGAATCCGCTTAACCGTTTCAAAGATCTAGCAAAACCAAAAACGTTACCCCAGCAAAATCTCGAATAACTTCGCAACCGATAAAAGAACAAATACAAAATAAGGCACAACATTTACTTCATCTAGACAACTAATTTTATAGCTAGTATTTATTTAAATATTCCCATTAGAAAGAAAAAGGTCTGGCTGGGATAACGTTACCCCAGCAGGAAATGTTTTTGTGAAATAATTAAAAAACTATAAGCGCAACAAATTTAAAAATGTGCGCAACAATTACAGAAGCCGCAAAACTAATTATCTATTAGATTCAAATGACCATTTTCGACAACATCTGGCCTGGGTAAAGCACACTACATTTCGACGAGTTAAGCGAACATAAATGTAGGGAAGAGCTGATTTTTGTTCGGGAATAGATACACCTGCTAAAGACGGATTTGCAAAATACTTTTTTTGTTCGAAAGGGGTTTATTCCGAAATAGTCCCATTTAAAATTCATATAGATTTGAAGATGAGTTTCGGCAACAGACAACAGAACTCTTCAAAAAATGACAGTAAATCAACCGCGATTGCTGCTATCGCGTAAATATGCATTGTTTTGACCCCGAAGATGATGAAATTTTGAATTATTGTGAGATAGGTATACTATAATTAAAAATGTGAAAAATTAAAACCCTTAAAAAAAAAAACAATCGACTTCCGGAAAAACACTACATAGTAAAAAAATAACTTTAATTTCGGAAGACGCAGACAAAAAATTAAAATACATGCCCAAAGTCACTGATTTCCGAAATTAAAGTAATTTTTCACTTATTATGTAGTGTTTTTTCCGGAAGTCGGTTGTTTTTTTTTTGGAAAAAGTTTTTATAAGAAACCTATTAAATGAAGTATCGCCTTTTTAAACTAGAAATAAAGAAAGAAAATTCGTTTATTTGTTTAATAACAAGACGCAAAGAAATAAAACACAATAAAACAAAACCACACCCTAATGGCATTACATACAGAATCGTAATCTGAGTCTAAATTATTTTGAATCATCTTATCCATCATTACTTCATAAGTTCGAAAAAATTGGTCTGCTCACCATCGAAAATTACGCAATTAATGATGTTGAATTGTCAAATGAAAGCCATTTCTACTGTTAGTGTTTTCCGCAATTACCCCGCAGTTGGGCAAAATTATGCGTCACATCAACGCAAAGGTCTCAGCATCATGCTGAGACCTCAGGGTCTAGCGAAACAGAGCCACAGCAACTAAAAATGCTATATTCTATTCCAGTGTTTTAACCTACATCCGCCAATAAAAACCCATATTTCTCAGTAAGGTAAAAATACCTAACTACACGTCAAATGTGTTTCCCAAAAATAGAACATGAATAATAAATATTTCGATTATTCCCGGCGTCCGTCCATTAAAGGGACGCCCCTATATTTGGGGCCATAAATATAGTGCTTGGCCAAACGACGTAACGAGCTTCGTCCAACGATATTATTTATTAATATTATATCGTGTACAAGTAATGTAAATTGATGTGTTTTATTTAATGACAGGGTATTTATGGTGATTCAAGTGAAGTCGAATGTCGTAAATGGCCAGTGGATAAAGCCTCGCCTCTCATAGAAGAAGATGTGGGTTCAAATCCGGGCCAGTGCCAATGTCATCCCTAGCCTTTAAACAACTATGTTGGGGTTGTCTTCCAGTGTAATCAGATGCAGCTGAGTACCTGCAGTATTCTACATGGTGAGACTGCCTATAGCGCTGAACGCGGTTCAATGCATTAAATCGTGATGGTTAAAAGAAACTTATCTACACTAGGGCCACTGGACCTCTAGTTAACATAAATCCGTAATCGCCAACACGTCTTGAGCAAACCTGGTGATCAATGCTCCTGCCTTCTCTATACAAGAAGAGGTCTTTGCCGTGCAGTGGGAGAAAATATGCTGGTATCTAGAAGTCGTAAATTCTTCATGTTTATGAATGAAGAACTTGACTACCAAGCTGACTAAATGTCACATATTTGTATGTGAATTCCTGAACACGACGTATTCCTTTTAATTAACAATGTTTCATTCGCCTATTCATGGTCCAAATTAAATGTTATTACAGTACACTCGACACGGCTAAATAGAAACGAAAATTCTAAAGCATATATTTTTAAGACCGCCTATTCACGCCAAAAAAGAAAAAGTTCTCGGCCAAACGTATCTCATTTCCAGGTTTTGTGTCAAAACATAGCCATTACGTGGCTCTTTTTGTCCAAGTGTGGCCTAAAATTGGTGTGCGGACTTGGTAAAAACTTGACGGAGTCTGATTAGTTATTTACCAAGTTTCAATTAAATTTATTTTAGGTAGATGAAAAGGGTGTGTTTTTACTATACCCGGGAAAACCTAATTGGTCTGTTTTTGGTACAGTTGATTTTTCAATGGATAGGAAACATGAGTTTTTTGGAGACTTTAACTTCAATAGATGTTCCATGTTCTTTTGTCGTATGTAGGTACTTCGTATTTTGATGTTAATGATGGTAACCGTATTTTGTTACACGTGGGCCTATAAATAGTTAGAAATAATGACCAAATTAAGCCATTATTAAGGTCATTACATTGATGTTTCTTGAAATAATATAATCACTGAAGGTCGAGTAGTAAAACAAGTAAATTTTAAGTAGCCGGTAAAATTCTCTTGCTATCCCTTTCTCTCTTAAATATATACTGTAGCGACATAATATCTTTTAAGGAGGTCTTTAAGTAAGTAGCGTTTGAGTGGGTATTCGAAGATAGGGTCTGTAGTGAAGGGTGGGTATTTTTGGGGACTGTCTTATGTAATTTTGACGTTCTAAAAGTGCTGATCCTTAGCCTAATTTGAATAAATGACTTTTGATTTTGTTATTTAAGAATAAATGTATGTAAAGGAGTTCCTACAACCCCTAATATTATTATTTTCACATCTGGCTTTGTTTTTTTTTATGGCTTTCATCTTCTGTGCTTCTCGCACCCAGCGGCCTTCACCAGGTCATCGGTCCACCTTGTGGGCCATACAATTCTACATCTTCCGATATGCGGCCGCCAATCCAGCACCTGTCGGCCCCATCGGCTATCTGTTCTACGAGCAACGTGCCCTGCCCAATGCTACTTAACTTAATATTGGGGTCGTCTTCCGGTCTAACCAGGTGGAGCTGAGTACTAGTATTTTACATGGAGTGACTGCCTATCTGACCTCCATAACCCAGTTACTGGGTAATACGATACCCCTTAGTAAGACTGGTTGTCAGACTTTCAGGCTTCTGATAACCCGTAACGACTGTCAATTATCTACGAATTATTTCAGAGGCACGGAGGGATCTTGGTATATAAAGGTGGATCAATTTAATGGTGGTCACCCATCCACGGACTAACCGTGGCAGGCGTGGCTTAACCTGATCGATGGACCGTGCGGCTATTATTACTCGGGATACTTACTTAAGAATTGCAAATCTGTCTACATCTATCTTATTTGTCAGTATATCTGAAGGCCAATTCTCGTAATTTAAAACGTTCAAAATCTAGTCGCAGTCTCATCTCAGCGACAAGCAAATGTCAAAAATGTATGAAAAGCATTTTTGACAGATTGAGACTGAGATCAGACTGTGAACGTTCTTAAAATTACGAGAATTGCCCCTCAGACATTTTAGACGTTAATACTAATCTTTAGACCCGGTCTTGTAAAGAACTGAGATCTGTAAGTAGGTCCGTGTAATTTCCTTCGTTCAATAATTGTTTCTCAAGGTTGTAATCCTGCGCTCTACCTCCTACGGATATGAAATAGGTAATAGAAATGAACGATTTTTATAGATAGGTTTAGCTGAGATTTCTTAATTATCTTTGAGAACTTATTACTTTTTAACATAGATCCAATTGTCCTACAAATATAGTAGCAGAGTGGATGTTTGTTACTCAATCACGCTTTGACGGCTGGACAGATTTAGATAAAATTTCACACACAGGTAAACTCATCATCTGCCTAGCTCTACCGCCAACTATGTTTAGGTCAGCTACCAGTCTAACCAGGTACAGCTGAATACCAGTATTATACATAGACCGACTACCTATCTGACCTCCACAACCCAGTTTCCGGGTTATGCGATACCCACTGGTAAGACTGGTTGTTGGACTCGACTTCTGACTACCCGTAACGACTAGCAAGATCCACGATTAATAGTCGGGACCAACAGCTCAACGTTATTTAAAGATGGTCACCCATCCACGGCGCGACCGCGGCTAGCGTAACTTAACTAATCGACCCGGATGGCCATTATTACTTAGCCACGAGCCCCTCGGTAAAAGGTATAATTTTTACACGCTTTATATTAGCTTCACTTGTATGTTTGTTTGACTCCTTAGAGCGCGATTTTGACCCACTTTAAACGGTCAGATTTCATTGAAACTTTGTAAACTTATCGAGGACCGATGACAATTCAATAATAAACTTTTTTTTGAGAAAAATGAAAAAATTATAGGAAAAAAATACACTTTTTTGTAGTTAGCAGAACTAAAAAATAGAAAATAAATAATAGTTTAAAAAACTAAAAAAACACGCTTTAAAAACCAAACTAAAAAAGGAGAAAATAATTTAATTCAATTAAAAAGCGTGGGGTGCTTTTTGAGGTATTTTTATAGTCACTTAATGTCAAGCACCCCACGCTTTTTAATTGAATTAAATTATTTTCTCCTTATTTAGTTTGGTTTTTAAAGCGTGTTTTTTAGTTTTTTAATCTATTATTTATTTTCTATTTTTAATTATAATATTGCTGTTACAATAAAATATAACATCATAACGATGTATTAGATTAACGCGTACCTACACCACTTACATCCCGAAAATTTTCCTCGTCGTTCGTAATAAAATAACTTTTCAAGACTCTTTTGATCCTCATTTTAATCAAGCACCCATGAATTAATTATGAGAGCTTAATTAGATTTAATTAACGTGAAGAAAATCTTTGTAGAATGTTCTATATTACTGAAGTGCACGTTTGAATCAATTACGGTTCCAAATGAAAAGAAAACAGAGTATACTGAGTACATTTTGGTACGATTCGATAAAGTCAATTGAAGGGAGAGATTTATTGTAACTTAATTCAGGGGTTCTAAGCAATTCGGTAGGAAAATGTCGTGGTGGGAAAGAATATTGATTTACTGGCGTACCCTTGCTGGCAGGTGGTTTTTAGCCCATTGTGCGGGCGGTTTTTGATAAAGAAAACCTAACAAAAAAAATTAGACATTCGTAAGTACGTCCCCACACATGCGTTGGTAATTATTTATTTTGTCACGTACGGAATAAATTAAATTATAGTATTATATTTTATACAGTTATGATCAGAGATCGGATATTCGGATGCATATTTACCTAAACATAATTTTTAACTATGAAAGTATGGAAGCGGCTTTATAAATTATTTCTAATATTTATTAAAAATCCTGGGATTCTTGGATTGCATAACTATTGAGATGTGTATTAATTTAAAATTAATGTTTAACTCGATACAAATATATGTATGTCCTGGAGGAGGGGTGGTTTGTATTAGTTAAAACAAAAAATAAACAAATTAGCTACTTACCTAAATTAAGACTTTTTCGATACAAAAGCGCATTCCATGTTAGCCAACATTTCAACTTTAGGTGAATATGCATCCGAATATTCGATCTCTTGTTATGATGTAAACAAAACCTGGTACCCTCTAGCCAGCTGGAAAAAGTAAAATCCTACTAATATTATAAACGCGAAAGTTTGTAAGTATGGATGGATGGATGGATGTTTGTTACGCTTTCACGCAAAAATGGCTAAACGGATTTGGATTAAATTTGGCACACGGTTAGATTATAACCTAGATAAACACATAGGATACTTATTATCCCGGTAGTACGTTCCCGCGGGATAATTTCCGACTTCCATGCGGGCGAAGCCGCGGGCGGAAGCTAGTAAAAATGCATTTTTTTAGGGAAGAAATCAAGATTTCCACCATAATATACCTAACTATATTTTTTACTAAATTTTGCCATCGGCTTCGCGCGCTTGGATGGCAAAAAATATCCCAAGGGAACGTACTACCGGGATGAAAAGTATCCTATATGTTAATCCAGGTTATAAACTATCTGTGTGCGTAATTACATCAGAATCCGTTCAGCTGTTATACCGTGATTGAGTAACATATTCTGTATCCAATTTTGAAAAAAAAAAAAAAATACATACGTCACATTTAATTTTCTTACGAATCTTTTTGACAACTAACTGATTGTAATCGATAGACCTTGATAAAATAGCAAAAGATTGATAGCAACATTACTTCGGTAGTCATTCAGACAAGAATATCGAAGCACAAGGCCGGTTCTGTTGGTATTTATGTCCCATCTATGACGTAAAGCGTCCAATATTAACGCTCATCTTAACGGAAATAGCTATATATTATGATTAAATTATTATCGATCTGCTGATGTTTTGTTTGGTTAATTCTTGTATGAGATTCTTCAAGTTAGTCCTTTGGTCCGGTTAAAAGGGTGATTGCATCTGATTTCATGGCAAAATAGGTATCTGCGAGTGTCTTTACTACATACAAGGCTTGATATGTCATCCTTGTTTTAGTATCAAACCTGGTAATTCACTGTAGAACGTTAAATCAAAGAGCTAGGAACAATAAATTCAACAAAATGTTGAAACTCTGGGGTCATGGGGTCTGAGTGCTCACGTAGTTTTCCGAGACATAGCCAAGCGGTTGGTCGAGTCTTCACGTGACCAGATGGCGGGCCTATTTTCTTTTTAAGTGGCATATAAGCTTTAGGGCAAAGTGGCTTATAAGCTTTAGGGTAAAGTGGCATATACGCTTTAGGGCAAAGTGGCATATAAGCTTTAGGGCAAAGTGGCATATAAGCTTTAGGGCAAAGTGGCATATAAGCTTTAGGGCAAAGTGGCATATAAGCTTTAGGGCAAAGTGGCATAGGACTATGACTTTCATATGAGCATATTTTGTTATTTCGTCGGGCTTAAGTTTTTGAGTTGACATTTTCTTTCATATCATTTCTCACAAAATCAATATTTTCTTTGGCCTTCCTCTTCCTCCCAATTCATCAAAAATTCAACATATTCAACAGTCTTTAAGTGACATGTGCCTTTTAGATAACTATTTTCATTTTATCACTGATTAAAAAATCAAATTATAAAATCATCAAAACAATGTCGGTAAAAAAGGTTCCACGTGTCGTAACAACTGGTTTCCATCACTATTATTGCTATCACGATGATAATGCAATTAATGTACCTACACAACAATTTAACATGATCGATCAATATCCTTAAGTTTTTCATTCATTCATTCATCTACATCATAATAACAAAAACAATTTTAATACTAATGATCAAAATAGTTCTAAGAATGCAGGGGAATCGAGGGAATTGAGGAGCTTGAGCTCGATCGATCAGGTTAAGCCTCGCTTGCCGCGGTTGGTCCGCGGACGGGTGACCATCTTTACATTCCAAGACCCCTCCGTGTCCTGGAAAGCACGTTAAGCAGTTGGTCCCAGCTGTCATTTGTGGATCTTTGACAGTCGTTACGGGTCGTCAGAAGCCCGAAAGTTTGACAGCCAGTCTGACCAAGGGGTATCTTATTACCAGTAACTGGATTGTGATGGTCAGATAGGCAGTCGCTCCGTGTAAAATACTGGTATTCAGCTGTATCTGGTTAGACTGGAAGCTGACCCCAAAATAGTAGGGAAAAGGCTAGAATTTTAGAACAAGTAGGTAAGTAAAATATACATAATTTCAGTTAGGAGTCAATAAATTACTTTTGATTAATTACTTTAGGAGCGTGTTTTGATGAGTACTTGCCAAAATATTTCTCTTGATTAATTTAATATTCTAATATATTAGTTAATCACCTGGCCGGAATTACGCTGGAATATAAGCTTGTGACGAGTTCAGGATCGTTTTGAGAACTATTTTGGGATGCTTAAGTGACTATTAGTAATGAGGTGTATTTACCTATAACATACCATCATAACATCACGCCTATGTTTTCTGAAGGGGTAGGCAGAGGTGTGCGTATAGTACCTACACCTACATATTGCCAGTAATGTTTAAGTCCCATATATGTAGGTAAGGCGAGCCTATTGTCATCAACTGAGTCCCAATCCTGACTCTGAGACTCCAATGAGGCAGTCAATATTACTAGCTGTTGCCCGTGACTTCATTTGTGATCCAGGATGAAAGTTACCATAAGTCCTTACCCAGTTCATTGTCTATCTGTGTGCTAAGTTTCATCCGAATCCGTTCTGCCGTTTTGGCGTGAGAGCGTAAAAACAAACAACCTCACTTTCGCATTGATAATATTACCTAGTTGTAAAAAAAAAAGCTAGGAATATTATAGGTAATTATGTACACTGGTTGATGAACACTACTTACGAGTTGTAAACATTATAATTATGCATCGTTTTCAAGGTAAAATGATACGTACAGATAGGAAAGTAACTATTGATTAGTAATCTCTCCGTTATCTCTGCGATCCCTCAAATGAGATATGTGAGTGTCAGAACTGTCAGCGAAAAATATCTACGCTAGGGGGCCTGATCATCATGCAGGTCTTATCAATCATGAGCTGGATTCATATTACAGTTTGCTAAAATATTATTCTATGGTGTGATATGTTTTGTATATGGTCAGCATAATAAGTATCTCGTAACACGGTTGACATTTTCGTTAGTTTTCATTAATAAAATAATAGTTTAAAAAACTAAAAAACACGCTTCAAAAACCAAACTAAAAAAGGAGAAAATAATTTAATTCAATTAAAAAGTGTGGGGTGCTTGTTGAGGTATTTTTATAATCAATTAATGTCAAGCACCCCACGCTTTTTAATTGAATTAAATTATTTTCTCCTTTTTTAGTTTGGTTTTTAAAGCGTGTTTTTTAAAACTATTATTTATTTTCTATTTTTTAGTTCTGCTAACTACAAAAACGTGTTTTTATTCCTATTTTTTCATTTTTCTCAATTTTTTTTTTTTAATTATTGAATTGTCATCGTTCCTCGATAAGTTTACAAAGTTTCAATGAAATCTGACCGTTTAAAGTGGGTCAAAATCGCGCTCTAAGGAGTCGGTTCCCCCCCAGTGGGTTCCCGCATTGTCGTTGCGGGGGGGCTCAGTAGCCGTGGTCACCCTCCCACGGTGAAGCGAAGAGGAACCCAAAGGTGGGGCCGCTCGTCAGGGCTTTGGTCTCCAAGCCGACGACGTAGCGGCCAAAAAGTAGGTTGCGGTGAGGTGCACCGCAACTGAGGCGGGCCGCGATGTCGAATGGGAGGCATCACGGCTGAGGGTTACAGGCTGCGGCGGAGGAGGAGTGCCGGTACTTTTGAGTAGCGCTCTTCCCTTCCGTGGCCTGGACGGGGCCGCCACCGTCTGATGGCGGACGCGGTGGGGCCGCAGGGGAAGAGGAGTGTCGGTATAGCGTTGGCCGCTCTCCCTATCCCCTGCGGCCGAGAAGTGGTAGGCGGCGGGGCCACTGCGCTGACCCGTCGCAGGGGGCCAAGGGAGCCAAGGGGGCCAGGGTAGTCTGGGGCCCTTGTGCTACTTGGTTCCTGGGGTAGTCACGGCGTGCCATGTGTCCTGGTGCGCCGGACTGGTGGGGTCCGCAAGGGCCGATGCCTGCCAGGGGTGCGGGTTGTTCGAAAGAGATACCGTCGCCCCTGGCACACAGGCAACTGAGGGATCACGGGTGGGTTTTAGTCAGTAAAAGTCTGACACGCCCTCCTGCTCCACCCAGAGCGGGAGAAGTCATTTGATGATTTCCCACCCTGAAAAAAAAAAAAAAAAAAAAAAAGGAGTCGGTTCCATACAAACATACAAGTGAAGCTAATATAAAGCGTGTAAAAAAGAGAGCATTGGGTTTCACACCATGACGATTACCTCGTATTTGAATTTGTAATGGTAATAAGTTTCATATTCGTATTCAAATCATGTGAGCTTTGAATGAAACCAGACGTTAGTGAAAGATTCCTCATTAGATTATCAGAGCTTCACAATCAAGCTGAATGACGTATAAGGAGAGACAACAGAAGCTATTGTTCTAAAGTTTTCAAGAAACACAGCTATAGAAAATGTAATTTCTATTGCGAAAATAAAATATCTACTTTTCCTCCCTGTGCTAGCAAGAAAAATATCAATTGGCAACATTTGGTACTTGTAGGTAATATTGAAATTGAAAGTAAGTAGGTAGGTAATATTTTTCTTTCTAACTTAAATAATGTGGTTTAGAAGTTTTCTTTGAGGTTTCTCGTTTCTAGTTCCGTAGCAAGACTCCACTTGGAAAATGCTGGTCATTGAAAAGTTATTCGATTGAAATTATTTCTTGTCCATATGTTAATTTATGTGAAGTATGGTTTGAAGTAACGTATAAGTCAACTTTAAGTATCGGCCAATTAAAATATCCAATTCTTGGTATTTTTGTTGAATCGTTGACCTCTGAGTTGCGCTGCATGATTGCGACTAATGCGTACACTGACTGGACAGGTCCTCTGAATCTTCTGAATCCGTTTTTCCTCAAAAGACCATTGCAGACAGATCTACATGGTCGTCACATGTTCTGACCAAGATTTATGTATAAATGTTAAAAGACTGTGACCTTTGAGTTTCTTTCGGCCTTTCTTCTCAGAGTAGTCAGATAGGCAACGCCGAACTCATCTATTTAAAAAATGTAAAAGTGTTTGACAAACTTACATAAAGAAATAAAATTATTTATAAAATGGACGATCTTTCGAACCTTTAAAATGATCCCTTATGCTAAACGATAATTAAATCTACATTAATAATGTGTTAACTGACTTTCAATCATGTATGTAAGTCTATAAGCCATCTATTCGGTTTTATTTCTATACATTTTTTAAACAGAATGAATTATTAGAACTGTTCAGGTTAATTTCAATCTACTGGAGATAACCTCAAACAAGTCAATACTTACTATATTATTTATTAATAATGTCGCGATTCCACTGCGAGAATTATTGCCAATAGACCTTGTTTAATAGTTCAATGGTTTTTATTAATAGGTCACGAGGGCCAAAGTGCCAATTTAATATATTTCAACGCCGTGATTATTGTGGAGCGTCAAAATAATTTGACCATTAAATATGAACCGACATTAGGCTGAGATTGAGAGTTTGTTTGTATAAAGATTATTAAAGAATTAAATAACATCCAAGCCCTATGCTTGGTATATTTTAGATTGCTTTGAAAACTTAGCTTATTTTGACAAATTAAATGTAGAATTGTAGATTCTAAACGTATGTAGTCGATCTGCGAGAGAAAATGAGTTAAAAGTTCACCAACATTCATTGTGTTATTTACGTTGTTGAGCAGACAATTTTTTCGAGCATATGAAGCAATGGTTCAGCAAAATCCTTTAAAATGACACCATCAATCAGAATTGTAAGTGTGTAACGTAATTAGAGTGCGGCATTACGACTAGTTGTATAGGTATAAATATTGAAGAATGTCGCGAAAACTGTTCATTCCATTATTTAGGCGTAACTAGCCTGATTTTATTTTCATATCACTTGTAAAATAATATATTTATGGCAATTTAATACATGATCATTCTCCTTCTGTTACAGGTAACATCAACACCACAATTACAGGAAATATAAGGTAAGCATCAAATAATATTTAACGCTACTCAAAAATGACGTACTTGGGTAGGTAGGTACCTAGTTGTACTGTATACATCGAGAAATTTAAATGGTTGATTTCCCGCGGCAGAACAACTTGCCATAAGGAGTACTTTCGAAGCATAAGTAAAAGTAAAAAATGGAGATGTTTTTGTCTTGAAATAAAATTTAAAAAAAATATTCATCAACTCGAAAATGGGAGAATCGATAGTAAAATTAGAGGTAACTTGTAGGTACTACTCGAATCGCGCGCGCCGCCGACAAAGAGAACAGCGATGCATAAATGTTCAAAGTAAAATAAACTCTCGCACGTGGTGATTTTTCACAATGGTTAATCTGCCATTTTTTGTTTCTAATATTTTATTTGTTTATAAAACGATTGTATTACCAAGACAAAACCGTATCTCTGCGGAAAAACATTCATTGAAATTTCTCGGTGTATATGTGAGTGCGTATCCTCACAAAGGTTCTAAGCTAATCCGTTTGATCCACCCAATGTACAAGACAAATTATAACGGTCATAAATGGCGGGATTTTATTACTGGGACGAGATTTTCAACTCTTTGTTTTCAACTGAGCATTGAGAATGCAACAGAGTGCATGCCACAGCATGAAAAAAAATCACGCTGTTCGATTTTCAACCCTCGGCGCTGAGACTTGCGTTGAAGATCTAATGCGCGACAAAATTCCACCGCGATATTTTCACGTCGACGCCATCGTGGACTTACTAGTAATTTCAGTCTGTAAATTGAATTTTAGCAATCGTACTGACTAGTTTTCGTTGTATATATTGCTTCCTGAACTAAAAACGTTGGTTTTACGATGAACCCTTACATTACAAATAGGCACACGTCTCTCTAAGTCCATACCACACATACATAAATACGGACCAGGTAGAACATGTCCCACCGATATAGTTGAGATGTCATTCAGTAGACGTGTTCAATCTAACCCTACGACCCCCGACATCTCGACTGTATGTATACCAACGGATAAGTTTACAAACTTCCCAGGATCTAAACTTAGTTGACTTACCGAAGCCAGGGTTCGAATACAAATTAAGGTGTATACAAATTATGAATACAAATTAGTTTAGATTGAGCATTGGTGGCTACCAATGCTCAATCTAAACTAATTTAATTACAATCCTAGTAGTACCTAGTGGTAATTTCTAGGTCGTAGTTACGAACCCAGTCAGGCGCTTTACTTTATTTCATCACCACTGCTCTTAAAGCGGTAAAGGAAAACATCGTGAGGAAACCGGCTTGTCTAGAACCATCGAAGAAATGTGACATCTACTAACCCGCACTGGGCCCGCGTCGTGAATTATGAGTTACGCAAATTCGCAATCAAATGAATCGCTATTGCAATTAAATGAAAGGAAATTTAAAGCTCACATTAAAAGTAAACTTTGTAAACTAGCGTATTACAAATTAGAGGATTATATCCAAGATAAGAATGCTTGGAAACATGCTGGTCCTGCTCCATAGGACAATCTAGAGTCTAGACAAAATCAAACTGGTTGCTTCAAATTTATATTTTGTAAACGTGAGATTTGTCATATGTGAATTGTCAATATGTAATAAGGGGGTATTACACAAATTTTTGGTCCCATAATAGGGTATTACACAAATTTTTGAAAAGTGTCTTAATTAGATTCTAGAGTGCTAATAAACCACAAAAAAACATAACATTTTTTATTTAATCGATTAGTGCCTTAAAAATGCCTTTAAATTTCGTGCGTAATTTGTCGAAAATGCTGGACGTAGTAGACGCCATATTGCTCTGTGGGTATGACGTCAGTATGCTAAAAACACTGATATTTTGTATGACAATTGTTTATAATTAAAAAATGAGTTATTTTTCTACTTATCTTTGGTTTGCAGTTCCTGAATGCAATATATTATTTAAATAAAAGTTACTTTGGTTACAAAAATAATAAAAGTACAAAGTTGCTCAGTTGACATGCCGTATGACGAAATAACATGGCGGCTACTATTTCATGGTGTTAAAAAACAGATTAAAAAAACTGAAATCTTTAAACTGTATTTAAAAATTTGTTTTGTTGTTTCATGAACTAAAACTAACATTTTCCGACTGCATTTTGCCTAAGCTATCTCAATAATATATTTTTAGATTTTTTCTCGTATAGAGTAAAATACCCTATATCATAACACTAACATTTGTCACGAATCTGCTTCCAAATATTACATCCAACATTGGCTACCAACAAAGCCAGTAATACCGCACGAATCACCTTTTGTGGTTGTTCTCGGACCCATTTCTCTGAAAAAAGGTACACATTTACTTACATACAAAGCTACATTTAACATGACCTTGTTCAGCCTCAGGCTGTAAGGAAAATCTAGATGTTTTTGTATTTATAACATTTTCTTCACTCTCATTTCCATTATGACTTGAGATGAATATTTGACTGAAAATTGTATACATTCCCGTTGAATAGGTATTATGTCGGAGTATTTTAATGTTAGTCAGATATTTAGGTTGAATATTTATATCACTGGTATAGGTTTTAAATACCATAACGAATGTATTTAAGCTTGAGCGCATTCTCTATTTAATCAGGCGTAGGATTAATTGTTCTTAATAGGGGCTTATGGATAAGTACTAACAGCTGCACAATTCGATTGATCAAGTTAAGCTTCGCTTGCTGCGGTTGGTCCGTGGATGGGTGACCATCTTTATATACCAAGACCCTTCCGTGCTTCGGAAAGCACGTTAAGCCGTTGGTTTTCATTCGTGGATCTTTGACAGTCGTTACGGGTCGTCAGAAGCCAGAAAGTTTGACAATCTGTCTTATCAAAGGGTATTTGTATTACCTAGTAACTGGGTTGTTGAAGTCAGATAGGTAGTCACTCCATGTAAAATACTGGTGTTCAGCTGCATCCGGTAAGACTGGAAACCGACCCCAACACAGTTATAAAAAGGCTAGCTAGGCAGATGATGGCAGATTGTGAGGTAAGTTTGTTCTTGTAAAAATATGTTTTACTTTTTTAAACTCGTCTCAGTAAACAACGATGGGCAAAGAACAATGCCCACTTCCCATACATTTAAAAACTTGATAATGAAAGTGTATGTATAAATTATAAGATATAGTAGAAAACCTACCTTGTTAAGAAAATAATGTCATAATTATATTAATTTTCACGATTTAAACGCTACGAAATTCAAAAAATATTAATGTTACTTTTTAGGTTAGGATTTGCCGTCACCAAATATAAAGAAATAAATGTGCTAGAATTAATTATTAACGCTCGATGTTTCTCGAGTTTCGAGTTTAGTTTTGAATTCCAGGGGTGGTAAATAGGGTTGTTAAAAACAACCGACTTCCAAAAAAACACTACAAAGTGAAAAATAACTTTAATTTCGGAAGTCGGTGTCTTTGGAGCTGTATTTGAATTTTTTGTCACCGCCTTCCGAAATTAAAGTTATTTTTCACTTTGTAGTGTTTTTTTGGAAGTCGGTTGTTTTTTTTGGAAAAAGTTTTTATTTTTCACTTTTTAGTGGTTCACATGTGCTTACCTCTTCACAGCATACCGGCGTGATGTTATGTTATGAACTGGTGTAAGCAATAGACAGACATGAGATTTCAGCAATCCCAGTCCATTTGCTATCATTTATTGAGGAGTTCCGTTGCCTATCTCCAAAGTTCTTCATCAGATCTTCACCAAATTGAAATGAGACCACTACGAGAAAGTACTCGTCCAAAAAATAGCTAAATCGCTTCGTGTGCCTATAAAATTTGAAGAGTTCTCTCTATTTCTCCAGGATCCCATCATCAGATCCTGACTTGATGATCATGGGACCACCTGGGAAGTATACCCTTTCAAACAAAAAAAACAAAATCCAAATCGGTCCAGCCATCTTCGAGTAATCGGGGAACATACATAAAAAAAAATAAAAAAAACAAAAAAACAAAAAAAAAAAAGGTTCCGACGAATTGATAACCTCCTCCTTTTTGAAGTCGGTTAAAAAGAAGCAACATTGCACAGTATACAACGAGACGCAACAACAAAGGATTGCGCTGATACCAATCGCAGAACTGTCAAATGTCAGAAAATCCGTTTCAGTCGTGCCAACTCAATTACATACTACTTAATTATACCCCCTGACGTAGAATAAGCATAATAAATATTTTTTTCACTTCTCATGCTCTAAAAACACACCATTATAGCCCTACGAAGCGGGACTAAAGTGACCACTTTAGTCCCTAGGGAGTAAAAAGTAATTCGTTTTTTAATTTCCTTCATGTGACATTGACAAACTCAAACAGCCAGTAAATATACTATTATCTGTGGAGTGTGGACCATCTTCATTGGGAAAATGTTGAGAGTTTTAGTTTCATGGTTTTTGCCAAGGTGGCGCCATGTGTTTTAAATTATTAATCTGTGACTGGTTTAGAAGAAAAAACTGACCGCGAAAATTTCAGAATTTTTGTCGAGTGTAAATTTGTTCGGCTTTAAATTAATTTATTAAGAATTTCCAGTGACAGTTGTGGTATATTATGTTCCTTGGTGAAGAGTTTGACGTCGAGCAAAGAGCAAAAGACATACCTAATAGATATTTTGATTTTTATTTTATTATGTAATATTTATTAAGTAAGTTCATGTTTTTGTACTAAATTGACTATTTTTCTCGCACTCAAAGTGAAAAGTACAGTTTGCACCTCGAGACTAAACGCCAACTTAATATACCCTCAGTTTCATTGACTCCCTCGCACGCGCGGGAGTCAAACTATCTCTGGTATATTATGGCTTCGTTTAGTCCCTCGTTATAAAATATACTATTTTTTTCCTGCATTTCTTTTAACATTGTGATAAGCGTAATTAATACACAATTCAATTAGCTAAATTTTAATATTTATTTCTTAGGTGAAAAATGGGCACTCTTCATTGCCCGAATGACTTTTGCCCAACTTTAGCTATCATAAAAATGGAATCCTATTAAGTGTTGTTAACTTAACAAATTTTTGTTTTTACCTATAAAACGAAAAAACAATCACATTCCTGTGTTACCGTCATTCATTAAAACTGTAACATTTAGAAGATTGGTTTTCTAGTGTGGTGTAAAAGTAAGTACCATGACATGTACTATTAGACCCCAACATGATTGATAAACGTCAAGATAAAATATGTGACACTAAAATAACTTACTAAAAAACACAACACCGTAAACCTTTTATATTGATTAAAGAAATGACAATGAAAACCTTTGATGAAAGCCTTAGTGAAGTATGTTAATAAGGTCAAGACGTAATACTATCGATTATATTGCTTTATACAACCGAGGCATCGATGTGTCCTTGATAGACAAGGGAAGGTGACGTGCTTACAAAGTTATCGCATTAAAAATGCTAATCGTTTCATTTCTTTTGATGTCAAACTTTTTAAACTTATGTACCTAATGGTTTTTTTTTTGAGTGTGGTAATTTTCAAATTTTTTCTCCCGCTATGGGCGAGCAGGAGGGCAAACAAGCTTCTGCCATCGACTTGGAAAAAATATTACCTAATCTGTGGCAAAAATGTTTTACATACGCCTCTAATTTGTCCATTTGTATGATAGTAAAGTCTTTTACTCCAACACGACCTAAGCAATTTCAATTTCAATTAATTCATTCAGGAACAATTCACATTGTAGGTATTTGAAAACATACATAATAAATATTTAAAAAAAATAACAAGCTCATTAAAATTATAAACTAACACATTCATAACACAATAAAATCAATAATATTATTAATAAAAAAAAAACAAGAATACAAAAATAAATATCATTACAGCTGCTATTACATACTAATATTACCCAGTCTTACATTAACTAATATTAAAAAAAATCACACGTGGATATTGTCTATCGAATACAGACATTTCTCCAATAGGAACGCTTTGAGTCTTGACTTAAGGGTGCTTTCACATTTTTTCTTGAATTTGAGCGTTTGACTCGAGATTTGATGAGTGATTATGGTCTAGATATAGGCAAAAAATAAAAATATGTCCGGGAAAATTTTATTATTTGTCTAGGGAGCGCTCTAAACAAATTTTTCAATTTGTTTACATAAGTCAGTAAAAACCTTGTCCGGCAAAGGATGTTTCGTAAAATGTTACTTTCGGGCATCTTTTGATGCTCTGGTACATGGAACATATTATAATAGTTTAGTAATTTATAAAAATGTGTGTGGTAGGACTGTAGCTTGTTATTTGGAATGCTCAAATCAATTTTTCATGTTTTATACAATAATAACCCAAAAAAAATTCCGTAAAACGGAGAATTAATGATAATTTTTCGTCTGAAATCATATTTTTTACCTTTGTATGTTTAATCGAAATTCAAACAAAAAGTATTTGATAACTAAGGTTACTAAGTCAACTTGCTTGAAAAAAAGAAACAGACTATTTAAAAGTAAAATAATATTTTTAAACAATTTTTGAATGCAACGCTATGAATCAGTAATATATCTCGGGACGCGCGAGCTTTAGCTGTAAGTCCGCGCCGGTTTGTTCCTGGGAGTCCGAATCATAATGGTTAAGCATATCTGAGTAGCATACTTCACTATACACGCACGCACGATCAGCTACCTTGACTAAATACTTCAATTTGTAATAGCCCTCTTAAATGAGCTCTTGTAAATTAAAGTTTTTAAGTCCAAGCTTAGACTAAATTGATTTTCTCCTCACAATATTGGTGACAAATAAAATTTCATTAACGCCATACGTTTTTTGTCGCAGAATTCTGCCACGTATATATTCTAACGTAGGATCGAGCTCAAGCTATTGGTAATGTTCCACGCTCTGCTATTCGGAGCTCGTAAATCTCTCCGTATCGGCAACTTGACACTACACGAAACTGGGTCTTGGTCTGGCTTTGAGAGTATTTGGTATACGAGGTGGAACAAAAATAGCTCGGATATCGGAAACTTTAAGGATCATAAACCATGTTTACTATTTTATCATATTTTATTCGGGAAACTCATAGCTAACTTTAAAATTTAAGGCCATTTACAAGTTTCCACTGATAAACACCAAAATAAAAATAAAAATGGTCAGTACAAAATATCTTTAACATACATTAGAAAAAATATAATACACGGAAGACTGTTACAAACTAATAATTTAATCGTTCAGACGCACTTCATTTTCCCGTGAAGAAGCTTTTCATCAATAAATGCTTAAGCCGAGGAACACTGGTAGTTAATAAAATATGTGCATCCAAATTCTATGTTTTATAATCTGAGATCCTACTCATGGATTTTTTCATTAAAGAAAAATTGTATTAACTAATTAACCTTCAAATGTCAAGTAATTAACACAATTACTTTTTTATTGTTATCAGACTCAATGAGTCTGCCTAACAGACGAGGAGTACTGAATTTCGTTTGTTGTGTGTCATGTATTGATGTCAAGGAAAGAACAAACGGATCGCATATATTTCTTATTACCTTTCAGATAGGTAAAAGTTGGCTTATTTTTCAGAAGGTATAAAAGGGTTGGAACTCTTATAAAACCATAAATTTTAAACAGTTTCTTGTAAGCAGATTGTTAATCTAATATGATTTTTATAGTCATATATTTCAATCAAAATAAGCCCCTGTTTGGTGAACTAGCAAAAATTATGAACTTCTCTGCGGTGATTAAATGTTTTATTCGCAAAGCAAGGTGACAATTAGCGTTATAGGTCTTAACACACAATTTTCAACACGAGCATGCTTAAACGTCTACCGAGCGAGCTGGCTGAGGATACTAATTGACCCCCTCATTTTTCTCTCTGTTTCACACATACTTAACGAGCTTAATATAGTTAGGTCAGGTGCAAAGAAGAATGTCAATGAATTGATGGTGTTTTGTTTTGACTGCCTCGTTGGTCTAAAGGTTGCACGAGGTACTGCTGAGCATAAGGTTTCAGGTTCAATTCCCAGGTAGGGTAAAGTGTTATTGGGTTTTTCTATCTGGCATTTCTCAGTAGCAGCCCGGAGTCTAGGTTTGAACCCGGTTGATGGCAATAGGCTCACCCCTTATTACATTGAACTTAAACACCACTGGTGAAATGTAGAAGTACTAAAGGTACACCTAATACCAACCTTTCGTTGACACAACGCATAGCGTTAATTTTATGTTATATAAATTCATAATATTCATAATCATTACAAAAAGGAATCAGCATTGATCAAGCAATTCAAACTAGTAAGCATAGTTTAATGTTTTCTACTTTTCTTAGCATGTTTTCCTGCGTCGTTAGTGACATTCGATTCATTATGATATCATAATGAATAATATAAGACTCATTCACTTTTAAAATCGACCTTTTAGAGGCTTCTTCACAGTGTATAAGTCGTATAACGTCAATGTCAGATTTTCATCGAAAGTAATCGTAAATTATTCAGAGTTTAGTGGAAAGCGCAGGAATCCGCTGAATGCGAGAAGCATAGAACAGGTCAAAGAGGCGGAGGGGTGATCTATGGCCAGGTCTTTCACTGCCACATGCGAACTAAGGCAAATCCTGCATCGCGCAAGCAGAGTTTGCCGTGCAACTAGCATTAAACACCGTCCGTATCTACTGTCAGGCAGTAGCCCATCAGACACAACACTCATTTGGTTGGAGGATCCACTCTTTTCTATGGAGGTATGAGTGAACTTTTTTTTGTTCCTCGTGCCTCTATAGTGGTATTAAGATTGCGTCTATATAACAGGTTTGGTTCGTTGTTACAAATCGCATCTTAACAAATATACGTTATCTCCATTTCACTTTTTTAACTTTATTATCAGGAGCAGACGCTCTAATGACCACAGTAAAGATAGTAGACGTTAGCTCAGTATTTACGTGTTTATCTTTCCTAAATGGCTTTAGAGTTGTTTAGCTCCGTCAAATAAGCAAAAACCTTTCATAATTTTCAGGTTATTTTTTGTACGAAGAATTGTCTGGAAGTCTGAGTTTGATATCTCTTTTTATATTGTGGGGTTTTTTTCACACTTTATTTAAATTATTTTTTTAGACGTTTGTTTAGTAATGCTAGTTTATCATTTAAACATTTAAGACTACTGGAAAAACCTGTATCAGGTTTCACGTTGAAATTCACCTCTTCTCAAATATCATACCTAGCTACTTAATTGATTGGCTTAAGTTTTTTCAATCGACCAATCAAACAAGTTGTCCATGTTGCATTGCTATTATGACACATAAGTACAGTATATTCATTTCACAAACCGTTCGCTCTTTAGTTGTGGTTACCTGGTGTACAAACACACACGCATTCACAGCATCAGCACATAACACACACATACGCAAACACTTCCGACTTCGCCTGCGCTTACACACACATTTACAGCGTGGGAACCACAAGTATAGCGCTCATCGCTTCGTTAGATAAAAATACTGTATCTCTATGGTACCTACGTACAGTCATATTTCGGTACATGACAACACATACATAACAAAATTTAAATTAGAAGTTTTACCTGCGATGACAGATTGCTTACTCAGGGTACATTGTACCCATTGCGTTGCTCCTAATTGTTTCTTACAACCACACTGTATTTATGTACCTAAATTCCAAGAACATAACATTGAAAAATAGATCACAGACAGCTAATTGAAATTTCATTAGCGGTTTGTGCACGTTACTGGCACATGAGAAAATAATGTGGAGCTGTTACCGCGTTTTATACATAGTGCAATCGTTAGAAATTACTAGGTACATGGGCTTCACTTCTGGGTACGCCGCATATGAAAAAATCATCTGCGAGTATCTATTTAATTATGTTTATATCCTACACGATCGTCATCAATCAATGATCAACGTCATTTCATTTGTCAGCTTCGATCGTGATATAGTCTTGTCGGCGTACTAAAGCACATAAGTCATGTTCGCTTGTCCGGGCTCGAATCTAAGTGGCGTCCTTTTTCAACCTCTTGATTCGCATGAATCTTGTGACGTTATAAAAAACGTAAGTCGAGCGATGTTATAACACATTTTTGACTTATGTGATGTAGATGCTATTACACCGAACCGATCTATATTCTATGGAATTGATCCAATGTCGATGCGTTCTTTACCATGGTTGAGATCAACGTTCTGCTTTGGTCGACTTATCGATAGACTTTAACAATATTGGCCGCATGTCGTTTAAACCACAATCATTGATCACACTAAGCCATTACACCTGCAAAATCTAAGTTGATCGACGCAAGTGTCTACTAAGCCATTCGATCGTGTGGGTACGAAAGAACCCTCTATCCGATATTGTCCGCAGCCGTATCTTAGTGCAGGGTACAGTCAAGTATCTTTCTTTATCAGGTCAGGGTAGGTACATAATACCTTCTGAAGCTATGGCACTGAGCACACTCATAGGAAACATCGTCATCATCATTCGCCTGCCGTTAAACCAATTAATTTGCACACTTTACTAAAAATAATAATTTCTATACTTCTCTATTGCATAGAATGCAATAACATGTATTTAATAACTTGATAATAAAGATCAAAATAGTATACCTACACTTTTGACTTAATTATGTCGAGTTGACATCTAACAAAAAAAAAATTAAGGCCTGACATATGGCTTTTATTTATTTGGTAGCGTCTGTCAGTTTTACATTTATAATTCGGTCTGAAGTCTGCGTGCAAAGAAGATGGCAGAATGTAATTCTGCGGTATTGACATTACGATGCATACTGAGTCGGTAAAGCAGACTCTATAGTGCAATGAGCAGACAAAGACAAACTTATTTTAGCTGTGACCTGTCGCAGCTAGATCGATCGAAGCATGGGCTCTGTTAGATTTCTATCTAGTTTCGCGTTGTTGGCGGCGATTCGAGTAAATTTTAAAACTGTCTGTTGCGCTGTCTATACAAGTTGAAATGTTTGTTTCTGTTAGCCACATAGTTGTTTAGACGACTAATATTATTAATAACGCTTTGTTTTCATTGGCTTTTTGAATGAGAACAGAATTATTGGGTGTATTAAAGTGAGGTAGGATAACCGCTTTTTTGTTGAGTTGCTATTGTAGGTAATCATTATTTTTATTGCTACAAGCTTTCGGGCAGCATTTGCCTAATTTATTGAAAGGCTGGATCTTTTGGGATTGTTCAAGGATAATCTCTTATCGGAGTACAGGATAGTCCTTTTTTCTTCGAAAAGTTTTCGATCGGCTAACGCGGCATTAAGTCAACCCGGATTTTCGAACTAAAAGATAGAATCGGATAAATCTGAGCTCCATTTCGGTCATTGGAAACAAGTGTTAAAGCAGTAAAAGTGAGGAATTTAAACAGAGTGGTTTTGGACACTGTCCTACATTTATAATATTATAAATATGTAAGATTGTATGTTTGGATGTTTATTACTCAATCACGCAAACACGGCCAAACGGATTTCGATTAAATTTGGCACACAGATCGTTTATAACCCGGATTAACAATTTCTACGTTCCCGTGGAATTATTTACCACCTCAACGCGGGCGACGCCGCTGGAAATAGCTGGTTTATTAAAAGTGTTAGAGTAACAATGATTAATTTGTAACTAACCTATATGTACCTAACTATCTACTTACATTCGTCTAATCCGATAAGTAAGTACCTAAGGTAAATCCATTACCTACCTCCAACCCAAAATCTGTACCCACCATTATCCATAAATTAGTACCAACACAAAGTAATAATAAACAGCTCCAAGATTTCCCACTCAATAATGAAACCCTGGCGTAAATCTCCTACCCTTTTACTCCAGTTTATTCATGTTCCCGCCATGCTTCGGGCGGCCATTACTGCGGAACCACTTATCGGTAGGTAACCCATTTGCGAGTCTAGGCGCGGAATATTTTAATGCTTCATTTGCAACAAGTGTTGTTGGTGTGCTCGTAGCTTTATTTAATTGTGATCACGTGTATTAGTTTTAATGGGGTTTTACATTCTTTGGAAAAATTCGGTTTTTAAATTGCAGGTATGATATTGTTAGTATTATTAAAGTTGGATCGCATCTTCTAGAATCCGCTGGATGCGAAAAGGCACAGAACCGGTCAACGTGGCGGTGCTTGGGGGAGGCCAAAATCCAGCAGTGGATTTTTTTCTGCTGAAATGATGATGATTATGATGAAGCATAGAACCGGTTGAAGTGGTCGCGAGTCATTGATCCACCACCTAGATGGACTTCCAACTCTACGTCTTCCGGAACGCGGTCGCCAATCCAGAACCTGTCGGCCCCATCGGCCACTAAGGTTTGGCAATTTCGGGCTCTTTGGGTTTTGTAATTGACCAATTTAAGACCTTAAATTGCCAGCCACGAGCAAGCGTGGTGGTTAAGGCTCGTTTAATCTCAGCACAAGAAGAGGATTTCGCCCCTGCAGTGGGAAAATTACAAGCTAGTGTAAGCCTTTATACGACGCTGGCTTGGTTCCGGTTCATAGGTATTTTGGAGCTGGTCCCGACACTCAGTTCGAAAGCGATTAATTTGGAACCGGAGTTAAACTGACTTTCGTATATTTCCGGCCCGTTCTCGGCATCTTTAGTTTCATTTTATTTTAGCTTTAAGCCAGTAGCGGTTTTAGATATTCTGATGATCATAGCAAGTAACTAGCCACTCTGAAATGGGGATCACGTAAAATGGAAAACTTATACCTATTGATTAAAGAACTGACTCTAAATTCAAATAAAATTGAATTTGCATGCACGCGTTACCTAATACAAATAGGTAAGTACCTACTCTCTAATTATATATTATCATTGTAATTTAATAGTACTATTTTAATAATATTAATCATTTGTATGCCAATATTAGAAAAACGCGCACTACTTTATTTTTTAGATCTTTATATGTTACCTATATTTTACAAATAAAGTATTTTTATTGTTACAGGTATGAATCCGCGATGTTCACTTGAATTCAAAACATAAGGCTTCGCTTTAGAATTGTACCAAAGTGAATTTTGGTAGGTACACAATTACACTACGTCCTTCTTGACATCTCGAAAGTAGAGAAATTATGTTATTCGACGCCAAACCAACACAATATCTCACACAGACCAACAATATCCCTCGATATTATATTACCACCGTCAATTTCTTCGGAACAGTTCGAGCCGAGCAAAACTAGCACTGAACGAGTTTCGTTCAACAAATGACGATCGGTTACCGACTGTTTCCGACCGCGGCCATTCTTTATTTGTGTTGTGTGTTAGGGTGCGGGTATATTGAGCGGACAAACAGTACAAATATGGTGTAGAAAATAGAAAGAGAATGTTTCTGAATTGTAGAGAATTTTCTCGCTTTTTTCGCACGTACAGCACCTCTAAAATGTCGAATCGTGATTTTGATGACGTTGTCGCGATTCCTGACTTGTAAGCGTGTGAAACGGTCGTAAGGAGTTTCAGGGCCTAAAATACAAAATAAAAACCATAATCTTTTTAAATGATGGTTTAACTATCGATTCGATATAGATTTTGTTGACTAACAAATTTTGTTTTTCAGGGCATATTTCGCGCGTTTAAGGTCTTGTACAGTGACAATATTCCGCAACAATTTTGACACTGACAGCTCTTAAACGCGGTTTAGAAATGCTTGTGCAGACTCATTGGTGAAATCTGAACTAAATTTATAAGTCATGAAACCCGAATCGATACGCAAAACTGGCTTCAATTTTAACAAAATTGTAAAGGCATTATTAAATTCCTGCTCGGTAAAAAAACCGTACCTATATATATCAGAGGATGATTAAACCATATCCAGAAACCATTTCTATTCCACGAAACAAATATACGAATCAAGTTTGCAATTGAAATGAAATCTAGGAAAGAATTTATTCGTTCAAAAATATACAACTATTTAAATAATATTATGATACACAATACACTTTATTCTATGATCAGATATTGAACATCTGTGTCTGAACTGGATATAAAATATCTGTTTCAGACATCAGCGCTCTTCCCCTTTGTAGGCGACACATAGAATGTGTGACCTCTATACTCATTCGATCAAAGATATCACTCATAAACAGAGATCGGATAGTGGGATACCTAAAGATAATTTTTAGCTATGAAAGTATGGAAGCGGCTTTATAAATTATTTGTAACCCGGGATTCTTGATTGCATATAACTATTCAGATGTGTATTAATTTAAAATTTATGTATAACCCGATACAAATATGTATATGTACTGAAGGAGGGGTGGTTTGTATTAGTTAAAAGTTTGTATTACAAAAGCGCATTCCATGTTAGCCCACATCTCAACTTTAGGTGAATATGCATCCGAATATCCGATCTCTGCTCATAAACAATAAGCCTTATGTTCTCACTGCTGGAAAACACTGCTCAAAGAGACATGTTTAATTAAATTACATTTGAGTAACAGGAAGGGACAAATGTAAGAGAAAAATCTATAATTATTTATGTAGTGATGACTTTCACCCTTTGTAAATAGAGTTTTAACCCTAGTGTAAACATACCTTTATTGTTCTATTGGAAACTAATTTAAAACCACGTAAAGCTTTGTGCTGGATCAGAAACAACTGTTTATCTAGATTTATCGGGCAATCAATTAATTTATTACGCTTAAGAGAAATTGTGGAGATACACCATTTAATTTGTATTCATAAAGAGAGCAAAATGAATTCGTATTCATTTCAATGTTTTATAATATTTTTAATTGAAAATATACAATTTCTGAGTCATTTATTTGCGGAGAGTGTTAATTTATTCAATTGTATTTCAATTTAAATGAAATTCTATTTAATTTGGTTACTTTAACATGCAAAGGTGCATGATAGGTTGTGGTGGTGGTGTAACCATTTTCAATCCATTTAGAAAATTATGTCATAAGGTGTACATTTAGGATTAAAAGCTAATGGGATTGTGTGGAATTTAATGAATGGCAGAATGGCAGAAGCATCCACAGTAATAATATAAATGCGAAAGTAACTCTTTATAGAGGCTTCTATATCTTTAAGAAGGCTTAAAGTCACCCAAAGGGCAATGGAGAGGGCTATGCTTGGAGTTTCCCTGCGTGATCGAATCAGGAATGAGGAGATCCGCAGGAGAACCAAGGTAACCGACATAGCCTGAAGAATTGCCAAACTTAAGTGGTAATGGGCAGGGCACATTGCTCGCAGAACAGATGGCCGATGGGGTCGAAAAGTTTTGGAGTGGCGACCGCGTACCGGAAGACGTAAAGTTGGAAGGCCTCCCACAAGGTGGACCGATGATCTTGTGAGGGCCGCAGGAGTCCGCTGGATGCGGGAAGCACAGAACCGGTCGAAGAGGCGGCTTGGGGGAGGCCTATGTCCAGCAGTGGACGTCCTTCGGCTGAAATGATGATGATGAAAGTAACTCTTTATGCTTGTCTGTAACCTTTAACGCCTTGTAGGCTGAACGGATTACGATGAAATTTGGCATATAGGTAGACGATGACCTAGGTTAGTAGAAGTACGTTCCGGAAAGATAATTTTTGACCTCGACGTGGGCGAAGCCACGGGCAAAAGCTCGTATTAAATATTTTTAAACTTCAAAATGGATTAATAGAACAGTGGTACGTGCGCCAGTGGTAATGGCCACAACGTACGAGTTGTAACTTTTACGTTCGACCCACGACAGCCGTTTGACACTGTGTTAATTTTTTCATCACCAGCGCTCTCAAAACGGTGAAATAAAACATCATGAGGTAACCGGTATGTCCTAGAGCCAAAAATTTGAAGACCTACCAATCAGAACTGAGCCCGCGTGGTAGATTACGGCCCACAACTTTTTTTTTTGTTGGGCGGGAAATCGTCAAATAACTTCTCCCGCTCTGGGTGGGGCAGGACGGCGTGTCAGACTTTTCCTGACTAAAACCCACCCGTGTTCCCTCAGTTGCCTGTGTGCCAGGGGCCACGGTATCTCTTTCGAGCAACCCGCACCCCTGGCAGGCATCGGTTCTTGCGGACCCTACCAGTTGATGCTGACATCTCTTTGAGGCGCGCGTGGAACACAACGCGCCGTCGACCCGGGCTTGGTCCTTACCGGACAGCGAGCTACCCATTACTCGCCGTCCGCAAGCCCGCGCCTACAGTGGCCGGGAATCAGCCTGGGATTCCTGACGTCCAAAGCGTCTCCCGCGGCGGCCGTGAAGCCTGTATCCCAACTGAGGGAACATTATTATGCTGATTAAGAAATTTACATAAAGTAAAGCACCTGGCTGAGTTCGAATCTACGACCTCTAGGGCGGTAGACTACCACTGGGCCACCACTGCTTTCTTATCCAAACCAAACCTTAAATAAGTATGGCAAGTTTTCATTCATAAATTACACTTTCAGCATTTTCTAATAACCAATACAAATCTGAGACTATGTATGTACTGTGCACACAGTTATGTATATTACATTCAATTGCTTATGGCAAATACACACACAATTCAATGATGTATATGTATTTACAATACACACCTACGTGAATGAGTTGTGTTTATTTTTACACGTTATTTCAACACTGGCTTCTGAGCCGTAATGCCAGACTGTTTGATATTATTGGTATGTCGTGATTGAAAGCGTAACATTGTAAGTGATTTTTAAAAAGCAGATTTACGTAAAACTGAATAGATTGGATATTGAAAAGATTTGTTGTGATTGTCTGTTGAAGTGCGGAGAGGAATTTCGGGAAAAAAATTTTTACTGGCGATATTTTAGAGGGGGGGTATTATATTCATGAATTATCGACGGATTGGTGGAGGTTGAAATATATCCCACGGGAACGCACAACCGGAATAAAAATGTTCATATGTGTTATTCCAGATTACAAACTATTTGTGTGTCAAATTTCATCCAAACCTGTTCAGCCGTTATTGCGTGATTGAGTAACATGATTGCTAATCAATCACGCAATCAACATCTAAATCTGAACATACCAACTTTCACATTTATAATATTAGCTATTGGACCAATGGTAACGTGGAAATAGCGAAAAAAAAAACATTTTTGCACCAAAAATATAATAATTACGTAGCCGGTGAAGATGTATGAAAGATTTCTGTAATTTTTACTATTTTAGAGTAATTGCCTTATTAAAATTTGTAGTTATAAGTATATTTTCGTGTTTCGATCGAGTGGGGCAGTAGCTTTATACCGTACATGATCAGTAACCATTATCTACCTCCTTATTACTGAATGTCCCAGGACAGATTGCATTAAAAGAAGCAGATAAAAAACAGGCCCCATCACGGAGAGACCTGTGTACCAGCAGTGGGAAAATTATAGGCTAATTATATAAAGAGATAAAAAATAATTCTTTAGTGTACATTTACCCACTGAAATTTAAGTTTACCTAATGAATTAAATATTAGCATGTAGTAGGTACGATTTTGATGATGTTCGTAATAAGTTAATTCATAAGTCTTATCGACAAATAAAACATGACATTCAACCGCTTTATAAATAGCCTGACCTTGTCATTTTCATGACAATAAATTGGAAAAGCTATACTTAGTCAAAATACCTTAAATTATTTGACATTTAACTATGGGTAAGACGGTGGTAATATTAGGGTGCTATTATATTTTCTGATCATTTTCTATTGTTCTGAATTATACTTAGATACGGTTCTTAGTCGGGGGCTTGTGTCTAAGTAATAACAACAGCACGGATCGATCAATCAGGTTAAGCCATGCTTGCCGCGGTCGGTCTGCGGATGTGTGACCATTTTTATATACCAGCCTGGAAAGCACGATAAGCTGTTCGTCCCGGCTGACAATAAATGAAAACCCTGTCATTACTAGTGCGCAGGAGTATTTTAAAACCATCAAATGGATATTTACTTAGCTATAGTGACTACAGAATATTACGTGTTTTTTTATTTATTTTTGATTTGTAGACTGGGAAAATCAATTAGTAGATATAATTTAATAAATTGTAGTAATGACGTTCTATTCTATCTAACCCAGTATATTCCGTTTTATCATTTAATTCCCCAATTTTCCAACGACAATTATCTTTCTAAAGAGGTTCTCAAGTGTTTATTGCTACAACACTCTTTGTAGTGACAGTTAGACAGCACGATACTAAACAGTGACTTACAAATTAAGTAGTATTTCAGAATTTTGCATTAAACAAAAACTACAGTGAAACTATAAATCAAAACTAAATTGTCACCAAACTTCTATACAGAAACAAAGTCGCAAAACTAACAAAACACGCGTCCACATTAATCAAAGTTAAAAACAGCGATATATCAATTAATAAACTTTTCAGTTCGACCGAACTGTTGACTTGAACAAACTATTTCTATTAACTATTTCAACAACTCGTACAAATGTGAAGGTTTATTTTCAATTGAGTCCTTGACCAGAAAACTTCGGCGATTATTAGATATTCTTTCGTGGAGGACGCAAAAAAAAAATATATTTAGATACCTAATTATTTATTAAAATTTCTTGTACACAAGAAAAGGTACAAAGGCGAACTTAATGCCTTAGGCATTCTCTACAAAGGGTGGTGAAGAGATTAGATGGCAGGTGCTTTGGTTGAGAGGAACAATGTTTAAAAAAAAACTATAACTACATCCTACTCCTATTAATATTATCAATGTGAAAGTTTAGATGTTTGCATATTTAAATGTTTGGATATTTGTTACTCAATCACGCAAAAACGGCTGAACGTATTTGGATAAAATTTGGTCAACAGATAGTTTGTGACCTAGAATAACACATAGGATACTTTTTATCCCGGTAGTACGTTCCCGAGGGAGAATTCTCGACCTCCACGCGGGCGAAACCGCTGGCAAAACCTAGTGTATTATAAATAAGATAGGTGCACCCGCAACCTAATTGCGTAACTCACGATTCATCATAGTTTGTTTCATTTTGAAACAAATGGCTTAACCATTGCTTCATATGTCCGAAAAATGTTTCTGCTCAGCAACGTAAATAACGCAATGAATATTGTTGAACTGTCAAAATGAAACCGAGTATGATTAATCGCGTTTTACGCAATTAGGGTGCAGGTTAGGGAACTGGTGTGTTATTCTGTGAAAACAAAAAAAAAATCAACAACGCCCGAGTGTCCTTTTGTCTAAGTGGTATTTAATTATACAGTTAGTTAGTTAGGTTTTTATTTAGTACATACTGTAATTTAGTTAGTTGTGTTCAATATTGTAAAAGTTATGTAACAAACAAAAACTTATATTTTTATGAAAAGCATATACAATTTCAATGAATAATTGAAGATATTGGTCCTTATTAACTTTAGTCTTAAAGCATCTCTGAATTTTATTGAAAAGTGTGTCTGTGGTACCTACCCTGACCCTAGAAGCTGTCGATGCGTTTACACCGAAATATGAGACATAATATATTCTACCTACAACCATATGTAGGTACTTTTTTCATACGTTATAATGCGATTATGCATAATAAAATACCACCGCTCATTATTATCGATTCAATCATAAACATTACGTACGCGGGAAAACCCTAAACTCTTGCGCACGCCCATCACCTTAGCCGAACTGAATCCAACGCAGATTTTATTTCGCATCGACCTGCCCTGCTAAAAATAACTTCGTTTCTGGAAGAATGCCTGTAATGATCTACGGCCGTTTATTTACGTCCGGCAATATGAACAGACCGCTGTAACGAAAGATGAGCGGTTTGGTCTATTTTACATGCGGTAGCGGAGAGAAATATGCTTTATTGCAAACTTTCATTTCAAGCCACCTGTCCCAGTATCAGCGTCTTTGTAAATGATATTTATGAAATATTGTACAGCCTCACCTACGGATCACAAACGTGGTCTCTTACAAGGTGTCAAAAGTCAGCACTTAGAGTCTGCCAATGGGCTACTGACCGCAGTATACTAGTTGTCAAACTCACAGATCGCATTATGAAGTCTATACTTCGTTCCAAAACAAATAGCAGATGCTGTTCACACAGCTATTGGGTTTCTTTTTTTTGGGTGGGAAATCATCAAATAACTTCTCCCGCTCTGGGTGGAGCGGGAGGGCGTGTCAGACTTTTACTGACTAAAACCCACCCGTGTTCCCTCCGTTGCCTGTGTGCCAGGGGCCACGGTATCTCTTTTGAACAACCCGCACACACAGCTATTGGGCTAAAGTGGGACTGGGCTGGCCACATCTGTCACATGTCGGAGTAGAAATATGAAAAAACCACCACTCAGTAGACTCCAAGTTTGCATGTCAAAGTTCCTTACACCGTGTATTTTTGTATTATAAGTAGGCATGTGTTTACTTCAGGATGTCTTTGAGTGATGCCTGTTGATTCGCATGGAAAAAGGAAGGGACTGAATGATGTCTCGTTTGATCTCAAGATCAGAATATGTTACTTCATTCGAGTAACTGACGGATTCATATATATTTTGAACTTAGCTAAACATAATGACCAGTATGACTAAGAGTGCTTCTGCTGCTAAAATAAAAAATACATTGCCTGCGACATCGCATGCTATCTACGGTGAAAAATAGCTTATGTCTTTACCCAGGTTATGGTCTATCTGTGTGCCATATTTCATTAAAATCTGTACAGTCGTTTTAGCGCCAAAGCGTAACAAACTTACTTTCGTATTTATAATGTTAGTTAGGATTAAATTAAAGTTATTAATTTTGTTATATCATGAATCCGAGATAGTAATAGGTAGATTAATATTTACCTGAATATCAAGGAATTAAGTAATATGGAGTGGATAATACCTCCCTATAAAATCTCGAAATAGTAGTCATGTTTTCATCCCGATGTTTTTATAAGGCGGTATTTTAGAAGTTTAGGCAAATATACTATACATATTCCACACCCTATTTGCGTAACATACTATCTATCTCAATCTGAATCACATAGAAGGATATTGCTAATCCTTTTCTTCAATGTTCGAAAAAATTGTCTGCTCAACCACGCAGATAAATAACGCAATTAATGTTGTTAAACTGTCTAAATGAAAGCCATTGCCATTCCTGATAGCGTGTTAGTCAATAATACCTCGCTCATCTCTAAATAATAATATCACGTACATTATTTATGTGTTACTTTGATTAAAGTATATACACTTGGAATGGCGTCAATAATCATATTATGTCAATGCACTCTGATCGCTATCGCTAATGACTTGCATCGATGTGTTCGTTTCGTTGTTTTTTTTACAACGGGAAGTTTGTATTGGCTCTTGATTTATTTTTACAAAAAGTGCAATGACGTGCAGCATCACCGCCCTTGGTAACTATATATTTTGTAAAATATTTGCTTGTGATACAGCATGTCCCAGGGAACAGTTAAACATCCGGACAAATGCGAGTCGGACTCGCGCAAAAAGTTTTTCGTGCAGCCGTTTAATATATCTATAAATTTAAAAAAATACTAGGTTTTCACTTTTAAGAAATACAACTCTGTGAAAATGTCAACCGTCTACGTATTGTGAATGAAAATCGCGTGGCAGTGCCTATATTTTGACCTTGAGCTTGAGTTTGACCTTTGGCTAGGGTAGCATTAACTAGCATAGTAACGAGTTTCGATAAAATACGAAGCCAGCTTGCTACTGACTTGTAACATGTAGGTACAGTTTTTTTATCTATATCTATCTTCTATTATATAAAAATGAATCCCTATTTCCCTTGGTCACGGCATCATACGTGAACGGCTGGACCAATTTTGCTAAATCATAAAAAATAAGAAATTTGCGCGTAACATTCAATTTTTTTTTTTTTTCCTTTATTAATAAGAACGAAAGTTCTTAGTAATTTATTACAATCTAGCCTAATAGACTAATAAGCAATTTAACTCTAACTTAATATTTTACGTGGTAGATTACGTTATAACTAAGAATAGTGTCAATTTGCACTTTTACACAATTCCGTAGCACTTTCTTAGAGTGATAATTTTAATATAAAAACACTTTGTTCATGTGTTACATGTATAGCACATCACTGTCACTATTATTCACTATTTATACACTACACTAATTCAAATGGTTTAGTTCTCTTTAGCCTACGCACTATGTCCGTGTTGTCTAGCAGCTGAATTGCCTCGATGTTCACATGTCGGTGAAGTCTGTGTTCATGGGTTTCAGCAAATTTTTGGATGATGGTGGTGACGAGTTCTATTTTAAGGTCACGGTGGAGGTCGTCATTTCTAATGTACCATGGTGCATTTACAGCATCCCTGAGTACTTTATTTTGGAATTGTTGAATTATTTTAATGTTGCTTTGTTTGGTACAGCCCCAAAGTTGGATGCCATATGTCCAAATTGGCATAAGAATATGCTTGTATAAAATCATTTTATTATGTACTGATAGGCAGGATTTCCTTCCGAATAACCAATACATACTTTTATAACGTATGTCAAGTTCCTGTCTTTTCTTTTTGACGTGAGATTTCCAACGCAGCTTGGTGTCAAGAGTTATGCCAAGATATTTGGCTGTATTAGCATAGGGCACTTGCATGCCGTTTATGTAGATTGGGTGGTAATCGCAGTGTTTATTAGTAAAGTCAATATGAATTGATTTTGACTCATTTAGTTTGATCTTCCACTTTTGTGTCCAGTCATACACTTTGTTCACAGCTTGTTGAACTTTCTCTACAGCTTCTTTGTGGCTTGATCCGGTTGCCATAATAGCAGTGTCATCTGCAAAGGTTGCAATGGTGTTGTTTTCCAGTTCTGGGATATCACATGTGTATAGCAAGTATAGGATAGGGCCTAGCACACTTCCTTGTGGTACCCCAGCTTTTATAGTTTTCAGCTCGGAATATGCATCTTCTTGTCTTATTCTAAACATTCTGTCACTTAAATTAGTAACATTCAATAATATAAGAAAACTTAACGACCATGGTAACTTTTATAATACTATACCAATGCGAATTCAATACTCATAGTTAAGACAAGACAACGTTTGTTGGGTCAGCTAGTATTTTTATTTTTCAGTTCCTGCCGAAATCATTCAGACTTTTCACTAACAGAAATCAATCATGAATTAAAAACTCAGCATTATATAAATTGTATATATTTCCAAATCTTTTTAAAAACACACCTCTTGGATATGTCTAACAATATGACAGCAACACAGACAAACTTTAACAGCAGTCATTTATAATAATGTCGAAAGTCGAGAAAGATATTTATCAGTTTTGTTTACATTGAGTTTTCGCTTAAAATAGTGATTTGATGTACGAGATTAGATCCTTGATGTGATGGCAAGGTAAACATCTGGAATTGGTGCCAGCAATTGCAGAAATGCTCAAGGAAATTTCACATGTCAACGGTATTTATGTCAAACTAGATCTTCCCATGGTTTCGTGTAAATTATCGCAGCGGGATTTTAACGCGCAGTGGATCTTCAACGTACTGCTTTGCACCGAGAGTTGAAAATTAAACAGTATGTTTTTTTGTCGCGTTGAGATGCTCTTTGTTGGTTTCTTCCTCCTTATAAAGAACTACTAAGAACTATTATTATTATAAAGAACTAGCTGCCCGTCCCGGCTTCGCACGGTTGGGATCCCCATTTTTTGTCGTTCGACCGCTTTTTCTCCGACTTACCTTGCAAATCCGATTACCATGAAAAAGGCTTTTCATTTTTCGGGTTAATATATAGCCTATGACACTCACAAATAATATGGCTTTCTATTGGTAAAATAATTTTCAAAATCGGTTCAGTAGATCCAGAGATTACCCCCTACAAACTCACAAACTTTACCTCTTTATAATAATATATTATACATCTAGTATAGATTTAATACAGATATATCTGCAAAACTAGATCAACCGAAGTTGGCTTGACACTGCTGTGTGTCTACATAGAATTAAAGTCACTCACGTCATGTCTATCACGCTGGCACTCCTGTAGGTTTATGTAATTTATATTAAATTTGTATTCCATTTCTTGATCTTTTTACATAGTTTATACATTCTTAAATAAAAAAAATGCGGCCCTTCGGCATCAGGAGGAGGGCCTAAGCTGCCGTTGGTCAGGGCTCTAGAGATAGGAACCTCCTGATTATACGTGCCTTGTCCTGGAGTACCTACCGCTTTCTGAATCAACCCCAGCCTCAAAGAGAGCCTCCTAAATTATATCATTACTATTTAGTTAAATATAATTATCTCATGATAATTATATTTATTATAATTATATATATCTGGCTTCGTGTGAGTTGACGTGTAATATTTCAAGTCGTTGCTGTCTTTGATGTTCTCGCGTCAATCATATGTTCTGCTTCCTGTATTTAAATATGTTAATATTAATGTGAGTTAATTACATTTATTATATGTTAAAAATAAAGAATATCCAGGAATGAAACACTTCCTTTGAAAACAATTTTCAGTTACAGAGATTTGCGAAAATTTTAAAGGACTTTTGGCGAGATGTCAAAAGATCAATTTACGTTAAATTTCACGAATAAGTCAGTACTTTTTTGCAGCACTGGCTTAGGCGATTGCAATCAAAAGCAAAAACTAAAATAACTCTTATAACCTTTGAGAAATAAACAGTTAAAAGTAAGCAAGTCACTCAGTAATCTTTAATTGTATGCCATAGCTAATTATATTCTCTGCAAAACATCAATCAACCGGCGAATTAGAAAACAACAAAAGTATTTGCGGAGCCCGTCAAAAGTTTATTGAACCATAAACTAAATATAAAAACCAATGCACCTCTCACTCCAAAATAAACAAACAAAACATTTAAAAATATCCTTTCATTCATAAAATTAAAAAGAAAAGCAAAGTACTCACGTACTGAAATGTTCACATAAACTTGCAACTGTTATTACACTACAATTCTCAATTCTAAAACAAACACATAAAGCTCAAATTCAATGGGCATTAAAGTAACAGGTAATTTTATGCCCTAGTAAATTTTACGATATATCTCTATAACAATTTGGACGCGAACGTAATGCAGAATTATACTGTAAAGTAACAAGCGGAATTATACTGAATGTATGATATCACAGTGTAATATATCGTGTGTATGTAGCTCTAAGCCAGAGAGATGAAGAAAATTGTCAATTTGGCCCGTAAAATGTCAAAATTGGAGTGCAAGAGCGTGGTAATTAATGCCTCCACGTTAAAATTCAAGTGTCAAAGACATAATTATTTTATTTGTAACCGACTCCTTAGAGCGCGATTTTGACCCACTTTAAATGGTCAGATTTCATTGGAACTTTGTAAACGTATCGAGGACCGATGACAATTCAATCATTTTAAAAAAAAATGAGAAAAATTAAAGAAAAGGAAAAAGAACACGTTATTGTAGTTAGCAGAAATAAAAAATAGAAAATAAATAATATTTAAAAAACATAAAAACACGCTTTAAAACCAAACAAAAAAAGGAAAAAATAATTTAATTCAATTAAAAAGCGTGGGGTGCTTGACATTTATTGATTATAAAAATACCTCAAAAAGCACCCCACGCTTTTTAATTGAATTAAATTATTTTCTTCTTTTTTTTGTTTGGTTTATAAAGCGTGTTTTTTAGTTTTTTAAACTATATTTTTTTATAAATCAGAATATTTCTTTGTGATATGTATAATCTGACGTATGAGTATTTAGGTACATGGTCTACGTACTTAGGATTAAACCATAGACATATAAGGTGTTGCATCATAATCTGCAATTCAAAGGTACAAAGTATGGGCACGACAACATCAGTTTTTGTGGAGATAAAGATAGAAAAAAAAATGCCACAGAGACACCTGCTTACAAACTCAAATACTAAAGAGAAATAAAATATCTAGATCTATCACCACGAGAAGAAAACAAAAATAATCGGCAGCTGCCACTCCACTGCCACTCCACTCAGCAGAAATAAGAAAGCAAAGATAAGGGATATAACAAAAGTAGCTACGTATTTCCTGTAAAAATATTGAAGCGTTTCACCGCTAATTAGATACAAACACAACCCAGAATCGTTTCACTGTAAACAATTAAATTAGAACACACTAAAAGGATTGCACAAACACAAAAGGTAGAAACAAAAACAAAACAAGGAAATCCTCAAACATACTTCAAAACGCTTATCTCCACCGCTTCATAAAATCTTCTGAAAGTAATTGTGTACGCTTGCTTATAAAATGCTTCATGCTTCTGAAACGAGCAAGCATTATTTATTTACGTGGATGTATTGTTAGATCTTTGAGAATTTCTGAAACACTCGATTGTGCATATTTAATGAGGGTAGGCAGATAAAGAAGATGGAATATGATGTAATCTTTTTGAGGACGTATCTTGTGTTTGTATGAAAAAGAAACAGTTATAATTGGGGGCATGTCGTTAAAAATGTATCGGAATTCTTAGTATTCGCTGTTGTATTACGGACTTGTTATGATTTTTCTGTGATAAAAGATATTTTAGTACATGGTCGTTCTAATAATGACAATTACGGTTTGAGGTTAATGTCCCTTAATTTCTAATAAGTCATGTTGTTCCATCTAATTGTTGTTTTCCCTGTTACAATAACAATTAGGTAAGGTAAGGTAGCCGTTCTATGTGAAGCAGCTGCTCAGCTGCATCCGGTTAGACAGGAAGCTGACCATAACACTATTGGCAAAAGGCTAGGCCGATTTATTAAAATCAAACACAATTTCTCTGCTTATCTATAGCCTAAAATGAACAGTAGAAAAATCCTCTCATTCACATTCAATTATTCTTCCATTCAATCTCCGACAAAGAACGTAGAAACTTCAAAACCAATTCTACAATAAATAACTTCAACAAATGAATTGTTAAAATGGATAGGTTCTATTATTGTACTGGCCGAAATACGGTGTATTTGACCAAATCAAGCAAAATTTAGCGAGCAGACTACTGTTAATTTGGGTCATGCTGGCGGTTGACGGTGACGGAAAATTTCATTTCACCGAGGCTTGAATACGAGACGCATCATGGACGGTTTACGTGTCCATTTGCAGTGAAATACCTGTTGGATAACTGGTGATTGGTTGAGAAATATCTATGCTTTTTGATACATGATGAATGTTTTTTGCTATTGGTAGTTCTCTTTACCTACTAGTGTGACTAGCTGATTGACTGCATAGCGTAATTAATTTGTAGCCAAATTTTGGGCTGATCCTATTTAGATTGCAATCGACACACAAAGAAGAAGACAGTTCTGTTGCTGGGCAAATGGTCTTCCTATTATATTCCATATTTTTCATTGCCTGTCCTAGCCACTCTGTCCTGATTGAATGCAAGCCTTCACACCACCACACATCTTCATCGTCGTATCGATGATTCCTTAAGTAGGTTTAAAAAAGTTTTGAGCAGAATTCAGCCACTTAGACAGCGTTATCGTTGGCCTCGCAAAGGTCTTTCATAGTGCAGGTGTTAATGCACAGAGGAGTGCACGACAAAAGGTGGGGCATAGTTTGTGATGTGGCTCCACAATCGCACTGCGGCTCATCGGTACCCCATGTGACCAAGTTGTGACGGCAGAGGAGATCTGTTAATCGGCTACTTAGCCGATAAAGAGTTTTCAGACATGCCATGGCAGTTGTGCGCCACTGAAAAGCAGAAGTAGAGGATGGATAAATGGCATTTACTTTACAACGTAACAAAGCCGAGGTGCAGACTGAAAAGCCGTAACAGCTTTCTCAAGTCGACCATCCTACTATACGACGGTAGCTCTAGTGCAGTACGATTGAAACTAATAATAAATAATAATAAAAGTTTATTTAGGACCACGTAAGTTTACAATAATTTACAAAGGAAAACGAAGATAGCCACAAAAGTAAAATAAAGAAAAAAAGAAAGTTAATTAATAATTAATTGAGGAATTACATTTTTTTTACAACTGTGGGTTCTCAAACATCACCGTCCAGTAGACTATGATGAGCCTGCTGAAAAGCTTCCAGTAGGCCACACCAACGTTGCCTCCTCTCTCACAATACATCACATTATTACCTACGTACGTAAAACTCTCCATAAGTGCTCTATAACAAAAACTACTGCTGTAAACAACATAAATCTCTCAGACAATAACCACGTGGCACTTTCAGGATAGTGTTGAACTTCTATGTGCGTTTACAAGCCATTATTAACGGTACTCGTAAACAATTAGTTTGGAAACGACGAGAAGTACGTGGTTATCTAGTTATGAATTAAATGGTGATGAATGAGGCGTATTACGCTGGTGGATTTTGTTCGGGAGTTGCGACATTGTAAGTACGCTTTTACCAATGGGTTGAAATTGCATTAGGAATTATAATGCAAGATTTGGTGGTCGTCATTTTGAAGTAATGTTCTCAAGATGAGTTTTTTATGAATCTGAACGCATCTAAACCACGTTCAAGAGCTACTACTAGTGTCATCACAGACAGCTCGTGATCGCCGTATAAATGTGCAGATAGCGTTCAATTTCATTGCTGAAAGTCGCCCTTATTGATTTTCGTTGTGTTCTCTTTCGGCTGGCAATGACGTATTATAAATCGGTAGGTATGGAATCATCAACCGAGGGTTTTCGCAATAAACGTGGCCACCTACCCCAGTAGGTGGCCACGTTTATCGCGAAAACCCTCGGCGAGAGCCCACTCTAACAACATAAAAAAAAACTTTTTCCAAAAAAAAACAACCGACTTCCAGAAAAAAAACACGGTTGTTTCTTTTTTTGGAATAAATTTTTATTTGTAGTAGGTACCTACCTACCCCACCCCACACCAATTCGAAATTTCATCATTATTGGGATCAGAACAATGCATATTTATTCGATAGCAGCAATCGCGGTTGATTTGCTGTAATTTTTTGAAGAGTTCCATTGTCTGTCTCCGAAACGCATCATCAAATCTATATGAATTGATGAATTTAATGGGACCACCCGAGAAGCACCAGTTTTCAAATAAAAAAAAGAATTATCAAAATCGGTTCACACAGTCGAAAGTTCTGAGCCAACAAACATAAAAAACAGTCGAATTGAGAACCTCCTCCTTCCTCCTTTTTTTTGAAGTCGGTTAAAAAAAAGTGTACGAAGACCATCGACACGAAAAAAAGAAGAGGGTTTTCTATCCACGTACCGGTAGTCAGATAGGCAGTCGCTTCATGTAATGAACTGGTATTCAGCTGGATCCCATTAGACTGGAAACTGACTCCAACGAAGTTGGGCAAAGCTGGGCAAAGTCTAGGCAGATGATGACGATCTCTTCCTACCCACGGACAGCTAGGCTTGACTTGACGAATACCGGCTTTTGTTATCCACAAATACTTCATCATCTGATCAGCATTTCAACCGAAAGTCATCCACTGCTGGATCAAAGGCCTGCCCCAAAGGGTTGCATAGAGAACGCTGCTGCCCATTCTCTAGTAAGTCCCTTAGTCACTTTTTACGACACCCACGGGAAGAATTGGGATGGTGCTATTCTTTATGTCCGGCACCACACGGATGGATTGGATACCCCGCCCCACGACTACTTAAATGTATCTAAAAACCTACCACCAAAGTTATTCTGTAACAAATGGAAATTCAAGTATGGAAAAAGCCACTTAATCCCAACCAGACAGTGAGTGATTGACACTTTGTGTTCTGTGAAGCAGTCACACAGGTGACACTTACGTAGATGGAGTGTAACTAAGTAATTTTAATTGACACCTATAATCTGGTAATTATAACGAAGAATCTAAATTTATTTAGATGCTTCAAAAATTTAACAATACGCCTCGTTTCCCCGAAGGGTTAGGCAGTGGTGTGCTCATCTCCTTCTGTCTAATACTTTTTGCTACATCGGTGGAACATTTATCCAAGTCATTTAGGCGTGAACCGAACTAAAACTTTATATAAGTAGGGTACCTATTTAGTAGGTGTATATCGTAACAATATTGTGCTGAACGATAGCCGTTTTGCTTGGATGTAATGCATATTTTCTCAACTTGTTTTCTTTTGTTTTTAACATAACATCACGCCTAAGGGTAGGGCAGAGCTGTACCCATGGTACACCCACATTTCGCCAGTTATGTTTCAAGTCCCATGTAATATTGCCACTAACCGGACACAAACCCAGACTTCGAACTGCTACTGAGAAATTCCAAAAAGAAAAAGCCAATAAAACTAAATTTTGTGTCAGTGGTTTTTCTTTATGCGTCATACTTAGTTCAAATAAATTTATTTTCTTTCTAGTCTATTCTATCTAGAAGGTAGCTATAGAGTTTTGGTAATTAATTTGTGATGGAACTAGCAGAAAGGTCGTCTAATTCCAAGCTGTTTATTGCAAAATGCAATAACTCGTCGATCACGTCAACTTAGGACGTGCCTTCCGTTTTATTGCATTGCACCCATGTCACATGGCAACAAAGTTGACAAGCCTCATATATTGCTACAATTTCTCCAACGTATCTACTTACATAGGTGAAACACGGTAATACTTTGTGACGTAAACAGTTGATACTTTCTCGGTGAAACTATTTCTACCCGGACGAACTTGGGATGTTCGACTACTCGACTCCTTTTGAACAAGGTAAATTAGATCCCGTGTTACAACCGCTCACTTTCAATTTTCAAGAGGTACAGTGACATCAGAGTTTAATGTATTTGACAAAATAAAAACTGTTTAATAAAAGTAAGTTCAAAAATTAAAAACCCGACTACTTACTGAAAATCATACTCTAAACAGTATGAAATAGAAGCCGTGGGTGGTCATGTAAGACGCTTCCAATGATACCTCATTTTGCGGCGGGAATTCCCCTCTTTGAGGAGTAGATTGAGAGGCGCCGCGGCGTCCTCACCTTCCGCCTGATGCAGATCCTCACCGTAAACGGTTTTTTCGGGAGGTTCCTTTTACAGATAAGGCGCGAGGAAACGCCTGGGTGTTACCACTGTGTAGATCGCCCGGAAGATACGGTCAAGCATACGATGGAGGTCTGCCCGGCTTGGGCGGAGCACCGCCGTGTCCTTGTGGAGGCGATCGGCCGCACACATGAAGGAGAGGTAGTAGGTATATGCGCCCTCACGGCCTTAGTCGCCGCAGCAGACGCCTTGGGCGTCGGGAATCCCAGGCTATTGCCGGCCACCGTAGGCGCGGGCTTGCGGACGGCGAGTAATGGGTAGCTCGCATCCGGTAAGGACCAAACCCGGGTCGACGGCGCGTCATGTTCCACGCGCGCCTCAAAGAGATGTCAGCACCAACTAGTGGGGTCCCCAAGTGCCGATGCCTGCCAGGTGTGCGGGTTGTTCGAAAGAGATACCGTGGCCCCTGCACACAGGCAACTGAAGGAACACGGGTGGGTTTTAGTCAGTAAAAGCCCGCTCCGCCCAGAGCGGAAGAAGTTTTTCCCATCCTAAAAAAAAAAAAAAAACCATACCTCATTTCTCAAATTATGATAAGTAGTTTAGAAGTTATAAGGGTTTAGAGACACACAAATATACATAACTACAAACATTCATACCGATGAAAATCATAACCCTTCACCAGTGTCAGGACAAAATCACCATCCTAATCATAGACTGTTTTGAGTCACTTAGCCCAGGTGCACACCGGATTTTCAACCTTCGGAGTTGAGTAGAGCATTGAGAACCAAACAGAGACTATCACGACGCATCAAAAAAATATAGTCTTGAATTTTCAACTCTCAGCGTTAAGCAGTACATTGAAAATCTAGTACGAGATAAAAATCACACGAAAAAGCTTTCAAATCAGCCGTTTGTTAACACATGCCTAGGTGTCATTTGAATGTTTCAGCCAACCATTTTTTCATAGAATTTTGACGTAAAAATAGCCCAGTACCTCATCCACATGTCAGCAACATTGATGGACAGCCAATGTGTACAGTGGGCTTGTCCACTCTACACCATCTGTCACAGATGACATATCCTGTCCCTCTGTATGCGTAGAATTTATTATCAAAACAACCTTTTTGAAATATTCTTCTTCGTTTTTGGAATTTTGGACGGTGCCGTGTGAAATTCTGTTACGTCAAATGGATTTGTAGTGTATAGAATCGGTTTTTATGAAAGAAAAAGTGGTTCTCTGGTGGATATTGAAATTTTAAACAGCTATGAATGCATAATTTTTTTTGAAAATGTTTTAATTGAATTAAATTTAGTAAAAGCATACTTTACTAAATATAATTCAATTCAAATTTATCGATATTGCAATTCATAATGTACACACACACAGTGGTGAGTATTAATAAACGGAAAAAGTTATGGACCCTGTCGGGCACAGCAACATTTTAATCATAAATAATTACAATACATATTTTTATTTTGGAAAAAGAATCCACATAGTATTAGTAATATAATATTAGGTCTTTACCTATGAAATTGCCGTTTTGCAGTACTGGCCATTTCAAATCAAAATAATTTTTGTTTGGGTAAGAATTCTAATTTCAAATTTATTTTATTTTAAAAACATGGATTTTTTTTTCCAAAAGTAGTCATTTGTTTATTGATTAGTGTTACATTTTCATCGCATTTCAATCTTTTTCGTCATCATGGATACGTTAAAAATTCGAGTAATTATGGAATATGAGTACCGTCGTGGCAGCAACGCAGCACAAGCGGCACGCAACATCAACGACGTTTACGGAGCTAACACTACAAACCAACGCACCACCTGTTATTGGTTTGCTCGCTTCCGTTCTGGAAATTTCGACCTGAAAAATGAACCTCGCGGTCGTCCGAAGACTTTGGTCGACAATGACGAATTAAAGGCGATTGTGGAAGCTGATGATACACAATCTACGGCTGAATTAGCAGCAGCTTTCGACGTTAGCGTCAAAACAATATTGGTCCATTTGCGTCAAATTGGCAAGGTAAAAAAGCTTGACAAATGGGTGCCCCACGAACTCAATGATCGTCAGCGCGAAGTACGCGTCGAGACGTGCCTTGCACTGCTCAACAGACACACAAATGAAGGAATTTTGAACCGCATTGTTACCTGCGATGAAAAATGGATTCTGTTTGATAACCGCAAGCGCTCAGCAAGTTGGTTGGATCCTGGTTCAGCACCTAAACAATGCCCTAAACGAAAACTTACCCCTAGAAAAGTGATGGTCACTGTTTGGTGGTCTAGCGCCGGTGTGATTCATCACAGCTTCTTACCAAACGGGGTGAGCATTACTGCAGATGTGTACTGTGAAGAACTGAACACAATGATGGAGAAGCTGGCACATCTCCAACCAGCATTGGTCAATCGCTCGTCTCCGCTGCTCCTGCACGACAACGCGCGACCTCATACTGCACAGCAGACGGTCTCCAAGTTGCAAGAACTGGGGTTGGAAGCTCTCCGTCATCCGCCCTACTCACCAGACCTTGCGCCTACAGACTACTACTTTTTCCAGAATTTGGATAACTTCTTGGCGGGAAAAAAATTCAATACCCGAGAGGCAGTACAAAATGCCTTTGAAGAATTTGTTGCCTCCCGTCCAGCTGATTTCTTTAAGAAGGGCATCAATAAACTGCCACTGCGATGGCAAAGATGCATTGATTGCATGGGTGATTACTTCGATTAATACAAATAAAAAATACATGAAAAAAATTCGTTTAAATTTTTTCATACAAAACGGCAATTTCATAGGTAAAGACCTATTATTAAAACAACTTATTATCGAAACAAAATTAAGTAAATGTTTTTTTGACTTAATTTTACTTTTACCTTCCGAAGAAACCGACTGGCGGTTTAAGGTATGTTTCTAAGTTAATAATTATTTAGTTTTTCTTATTGAATTGCACAATTGTAGTCATTTTATGGAAATATAGTATCTTAAACCGTGCGTATCTGCACTTTCGATCAACGCAGTCCACAGCTTGAAATATGCCTGTCCAAAACTGCGCCACAACACTCATCCCTCCGCCTCACTCACCCAGTGTCTCCCAGCCACCTTTATATACACACGGTGATATAAACTTATAATTTCGAGTTTAAATATTATAATAACCAAAACATAGCACTTCTACAAATTGGCACCCACGGCTACCTAACCTACCTTTTCTGATTCATTTGTTTACATTTTCATTATCATATTGGAACAAGCCATACATTACGCGTTCAAAAATATTAAAAAAAATGTTGTTTATCCAATATTCCATACAGCCAGTTATACGAAAACCCACAAAGTATTACCATCATCCCAAACATTTCTCTGTCGCATTTCATAAAATTCCCTTAACAAAAAGGTGTGTGCCCCCTGCAGCGTGGCCGCGGGCTATTTACGTGCTCGTCTGGTCTGGTCACGGAAGCGGCCAGCCAGAGGCGATAGTGTGGCAACCGCTAGGGTTGTCTACTATGAGCCTATTATTTATGGCAACATTTTATGAAAACCGAAAAATGTTTTGGTAGCGTGTTTGTGTAAGGTAGACGTTTGAAACTACACGCATAGCGATGAGTAAATTCTTAAGTAGATTCACATAACTACACACTTAACGTAACATCACGCCTTGTGTCCCCGAAGAGTTGATCAGAAGTGTATTTATAGTACACCGACAGTTTCCCAGTTATGTTTAGGTCCCATGTAATAGAGGGCGACTCTATTGCCAAAAAACCGGGCACAAATCGAGACTCCGAATTTAGAGTAAAAAAAACTTGGTCTATCTAGTACCGTAAAAAGGGTTAGAAAAATATAGAGTAAATTGAAAACTGTAACTGATTACCAGAGATCGGATATTCGGATACATATTCACCTAAAGTTGAGATGTTGGCTAACATGGAATGCGCTTTTGTATCGAAAAAGTCTTAATTTAGGTAAGTAATTTGTTTATTTTTTGTTTTAACTAATACAAACCACCCCTCCTCCAGTACATACACATATTTGTATCGGGTTAAAAATTTATTTTTAGTTAATACAATCTGAATAGTTATGCAATCCAAGAATCCCGGGGTTTTTAATAAATATTACAAATAATTTATAAAGCCGCTTCCATACTTTCATAGCTAAAAATTATCTTTAGGTAAATATGCATCCGAACATCCGATCTCTGCTGATTACGTTCATAAATTATGTACTTTATGAAAATTAGTTTAATGAGCAATTTAAAACCATATGAATTTAGTGAAGTCATCATTGATAAAATACAAATCATTTCAACATTATATATTCAGTTCATTAAATTATTAATGTGCTAATTAATCAGTGTTTCTAATTTACTTTCACATTGTATTGATAGCGAGAAAATGTTGAATGCTAATAACTAGACAATTATTTATTTCAATATTATGTTAATACATAGTTTATTTACTATACTAACAAATATTTGGCCGTCTGATAAAAGTAATTCTAGAAGCTAGAATATAAATAAAACATGACGTATAATTAACACATTTGTTAATAGGTATCTAATTAAATCCTAATCCTAATTTATTTTAATTAGACTTAGGTACGATATTTGTATTTTATGTTTATCATTTACATACTTACCTTAAATTCATGTTATTTTATTCAATATTCAGTTTTGTTACCTTATGTGTCAACTTTTTATTTATTTTTTATGGTTGTATTGTGTTAGTGCAATGTGACGAGATCTTAATTTTTTTTTTTTTTTAAATCTAATTTCCAATATTTTTATAATTTCAAAATGTAATCGAATTGTAAATCACGTTCTTTGTTATTTGTAGTATTAGCTTTTTATTAAGAATGTTGTGCATGCCTTTAAGTGATGTATTTACACAGTGCTGAAGATTCGTCATCATATGTCTTCTGATCTTTGTAAATATGTCGTTGGTGTGCCTTGCTTAATAAATAAATAAATAAATCCTGGAACTAAATTATCCCATTCAATATATATTGTATTATCGCGTTCAATTTACGGGTTTTCATTCGAAAATAAAACATCTACCTAACTTGAACACTTATCATCTTCTTATCCTTTTCTCAACTATGTTAAATGATAAATGATTTTATTTCTGTAAGTAGGTTTGTACAAACACTTTTACACGTCAAACATATTTTTTTAAACTAGATGAGGCCGGCGTTTCCTATCTGACTACTCTGAGAAGAAAGGCCGAAACAAACTCAGAGGTCACAGTCTCTTTTAAAGTCCAGACATAATCTTGGTCAGATCATGTGAAGACCATGTGGATTGGTGTCTGAAATGGTCTTTTGAGGAAAGAACCACACAGATTGAGTGGACCTGTCCTGTTGGGGTTGGCTTCCAGTCAAACTGGCTTTATTTTTTTATTTTACATGGACCAGCTGCTTATCTCACCTCCACAGCCTTGCAACTGGGTAACACGATACCCCTTGATAAGACTGATTGTCAGACTTTCGGGCTGCTGACAAACCGTAACGACTGTCAAAGATCCACGAGCGACAACTGGTACCAACGCGTGCTTTCCGAGGCACGGAGGGGTCTTAGATGGTCAACCATCCACGGACCAACCGCGGTAAGCGTAGCTTAACCTGATCTAGCCGTGTGACTATTATTACTTAGCACAAGCCCCTCTAACATTCAATTCTGAATTAAATACCAACTAACACGTATCGTAGGCCACACGTCAGCGGTTTCAAAACCATAACAATCTGCTCTAGTATTTTATTGAAACTCTGTAACGCACTAACGTCTGGTCATATGGTTATACCTATAAACACTGTAAATAAAACAAACAAACTAATTCAATCACCAATAAAAACATCACAACTAGCCATAACTCCTAATTTACATTCAATCTCAATCTACGTGACAGCCCTACCCGACATTGACATTGCATCTAATAATGACGTTTGACGAGGACAAATGACACTTTAATTGCAATGGCGTCGTCTTACGCTGTCCGACGTACAGGGACGTCCAAATTATTTACGGTACAGTAAATACAAAGTAGTTGCTCGGTTTTGCTGTGATTAATTTCATTAAAAAAAAAATTAGGTTGTCATGATGTTCAGTGGTGGCTTGTTAGTTGACTCCATGAATTTATTCGCCCGGAATGGGCGAATCGACACTTTAAATAATATATTATTTTCACGCACGTATTGAACGAAACGTTAAGGAAACTACGAAAAGTTAAGGAAAAAGTACATTATTACATTAAATTGAAAACGTGCCAATTCCCTAATACGTTTTTCTGGAATTGTCGATTCGTCCGGAAATATATTGACTTGTTAAAAAAAAAAAAAAAAAAAAAAAAAAAAAAAAAAAAAAAAAATTAAAAATTGTTTATTGCGTAACTATATATAAGTAACACGTTAGTGATTGGAGCCTCCTTTTAAGCAAACAATGCCTGTATTAGGAGACTCCGCTCTTCCATAGCAAGGTAAAATAAAAAATAAAGGTAAAAAAAGGTAAAAATAGACAAAAAATACAAATTAAAAATAAGATAAAACAAGTAAACAATATTAAGGTGCAGGTGTGTGTGTGTGTATGAGAGTGGGTTTGCGTGTGTGTCATGCGTGTGTGGGTAGGTGAGTGTGTGTGTAGAGAGAAATGAGTGAGTTAATTTGTGGTTCGCAATAGCGCTTCAGTATCTTCATAAGTAATTGATTTTATCCAATTTGTTAGATTTTTTTTACATTCATGAGTTTGTTTAGTGTATATATATATCTCTTTGTTTACCCTATTATATAGTTGAGCAGAACGTCTGTTGTATTGTATAGCAGCGAATTTAGTTTTAGTTTGTGGGACATGAACAATCAAGTCTTTTCGTCTCTTAGATATTATGTTATCGTCGTAAGGAAGTGTCTTGTGTTTTTTCAGGACCATATGTATAATGTACAGTTTTCTAACAGAAAGTAGGCCACTAATCTGGTATAGACTCTCAGTGGGGTATCTTATCTTTTTAAAATACATAATTTTGATTAATGCTCGCTGTCCTCTTTCAACGTCTATAAATCTTGATTTAGCCGCGCCGCCCCATACGGGGATACAGTAAACTATAACTGATTGGACTAGTGCCACATAAACTTCATTAAGAAGGTTTCTATGAAGCCCTACTTTTTTATTTATATTTGTAGGGATGACTTGTCGTAATGTTTTAAATATCCATCCAAGTTTCCTAACTCTTCCCGTTACGTGCTCAAGATGAGAATACCATGATAATTTTTGGTCAATCATGACGCCTAAATATTTAGTCTGTGAGACTTTACTAATTGAAGGGCACCCACAGTTATTTTTTGAAGGTTTATCACATGAGTGTACTTTGATGCTAAAAGTTTCATTTGGCTGTGAACGATTTGAGATGGTAAAGCAAATGAAGTTAGTTTTTACAGTATTTAGTGTGAGAAGGTTGTCGTTGAGCCAGTTGGTTATTTCAATCATTCCCAACTCTGCCTTTTGTTTAACATCGGACCAGTCTTTTCCGGAAAAAACAATAGCTGTGTCATCGGCGTAAGAAAAAATGTTTGCACTATTGACTTTTAAGTTACAGAGATCGTTAATATACACTAAAAATAATGTGGGGCCCAGTACACTTCCCTGGGGCACGCCAAATGATACGTCCGCATCATCACTAATATATGTGCCAATCTTAACTCTCTGCTTTCTATTTGAGAGGTAATCTTTGAAAAAATTGAGAGGAGCTCCTCTTATTCCGGCTCTTTCCAGCTTGGTCACAAGGGTTGGAACAGAAACGGTGTCAAAGGCCTTTTTTAGATCTAGAAATACCGTCAGGCATTTCTTTCCTGCATCGAGATGGTCGGTAACCAATGAACTGAGGGCAGCAACTGCGTCTTCAGTTGATAATCCCTGTCTAAAACCGAATTGTGTAGGTGATATTATTTTAAATTTATTTAAGTAGTTTATGAGTCTCGTATTAGTTAGCTTTTCTATAATCTTAGACAGGGCTGGTAGGACCGAAATAGGTCTGTAGTTATTGACATCGTCTCTGTTCCCTCCCTTGTGTACCGGTGTAATAATGGATTTTTTCAATGGATCTGGGAAAGTGCCTTTTTTGAAACAAAGGTTAGCCAGGTGGGTAATGATGGGAACCACATCCTTGCAAACATATTTTAGGAAACTAGTAGAGATACTGTCCCATCCTGGGGCACTGGACGATTTCAAGCTCATCAAAATTCGTTTAACTTCCATAGGGTCCGTATCCAAGAGCACAAAGGAATTTGTTTGCGCAGGGGAAATGTTAGGCCGATCATGGGGGATTTTATTAGCTCGGTGTGGAATTTGTTCAGCTAATTCTTTTCCAATGTTTACAAAGTAATTGTTTACGAAGTTTACTGATTCAGTTGGAGACGGTCTGATATTTAACAAGGCTGTACTTTGGTTGTTTACTTTACTTGTATAGGTGATAGATTTTATGTTTTTCCATAGTAACTTGGTGTTTGTGACAGATTTAGTGAGTAATTCTCTTTCATATTTTCTTAACTTGTTGCAAATCGCATACAGATAATAATATATTTGACGGAGAAGACTGCCACCGAAAAAACTCTGGACAAACTTTATGGTGTAGACTCTGTCGAGCGCCGCTTGGTGGCGCTGGCGTCCCGATCAATCAATCGAGTGACTGACGTATTTACTACATAATAGGTCTTTACCTATGAAATTGCCGTTTTGTATGAAAAAATTTAAACGAATTTTTTTCATGTATTTTTTATTTGTATTAATCGAAGTAATCACCCATGCAATCAATGCATCTTTGCCATCGCAGTGGCAGTTTATTGATGCCCTTCTTAAAGAAATCAGCTGGACGGGAGGCAACAAATTCTTCAAAGGCATTTTGTACTGCCTCTCGGGTATTGAATTTTTTTCCCGCCAAGAAGTTATCCAAATTCTGGAAAAAGTAGTAGTCTGTAGGCGCAAGGTCTGGTGAGTAGGGCGGATGACGGAGAGCTTCCAACCCCAGTTCTTGCAACTTGGAGACCGTCTGCTGTGCAGTATGAGGTCGCGCGTTGTCGTGCAGGAGCAGCGGAGACGAGCGATTGACCAATGCTGGTTGGAGATGTGCCAGCTTCTCTATCATTGTGTTCAGTTCTTCACAGTACACATCTGCAGTAATGCTCACCCCGTTTGGTAAGAAGCTGTGATGAATCACACCGGCGCTAGACCACCAAACAGTGACCATCACTTTTCTAGGGGTAAGTTTTCGTTTAGGGCATTGTTTAGGTGCTGAACCAGGATCCAACCAACTTGCTGAGCGCTTGCGGTTATCAAACAGAATCCATTTTTCATCGCAGGTAACAATGCGGTTCAAAATTCCTTCATTTGTGTGTCTGTTGAGCAGTGCAAGGCACGTCTCGACGCGTACTTCGCGCTGACGATCATTGAGTTCGTGGGGCACCCATTTGTCAAGCTTTTTTACCTTGCCAATTTGACGCAAATGGACCAATATTGTTTTGACGCTAACGTCGAAAGCTGCTGCTAATTCAGCCGTAGATTGTGTATCATCAGCTTCCACAATCGCCTTTAATTCGTCATTGTCGACCAAAGTCTTCGGACGACCGCGAGGTTCATTTTTCAGGTCGAAATTTCCAGAACGGAAGCGAGCAAACCAATAACAGGTGGTGCGTTGGTTTGTAGTGTTAGCTCCGTAAACGTCGTTGATGTTGCGTGCCGCTTGTGCCGCGTTGCTGCCACGACGGTACTCATATTCCATAATTACTCGAATTTTTAACGTATCCATGATGACGAAAAAGATTGAAATGCGATGAAAATGTAACACTAATCAATAAACAAATGACTACTTTTGGAAAAAAAAATCCATGTTTTTAAAATAAAATTAATTTGAAATTAGAATTCTTACCCAAACAAAAATTATTTTGATTTGAAATGGCCAGTACTGCAAAACGGCAATTTCATAGGTAAAGACCTAATATTATTTAAAAGTGTCTATTCACCCGTTTCGGGGTAAGTAAAATCATGCGAATGGACTAATAAAGCTCTGGTTATAGGTAAAAATTAATCAGGATAAGCCTTAGGTACCTAATTCAATAAACGCACGATGTACGGAGCGTCTTATTAACACATTTTCATTTAGATTTTGGGAAGCAGATGGAAAATGTAGTCAAGGTTCCACTTACTAGGCTACCTACACTTTTAAATCAATTTTGTATTCATTTATGAAGCACCACGGACATTACCTTGAATATTTTACCATTAATAACTTGATCATTTCCAGGATGCCTGAACAAACTTCCTATAAAAGATGACAGAAAATTAATAGGTATACAAACCTTTAATACTTCGTCTCCAGGGTTTGAAATTTATTCATCATCAATAGTTATCTTCTGTAGCTTGTTCCAGAGTATGAAACATTACATAATAATAATATTACACCGTTAACTCTCGAGGGTTATTCATAGTTTCAACTATAGTAGGTACTACATTTCACCAGTTATGTTTAAGTCACATGTGCCTATTACATAGGGCGAGCCCGTTGTCATCAACCGGGCACTAACTCCGGTCTGCTACTGAGAAATTTCAGAAAGAAACACCCAATATCACTTTGTCTGACCTGGGAATCGAACCCAGGACCTCATGCTCAGCAGTACCGCTTGCAACCACTAGACCAACGTTCCATTCACGTCTTAAATTTTAAATGTTTTATCAAACAGCGTTTACAAAATTAACAATTTTGTTTTTTCTATTTCAGGTATGGAACAACACAAGTTCTTAATTGGTGAAAGGTACCTAAGATTTTTTTAAATTTTCATTTGTTCACATGAACGAACACACACACACACACACATCACTCGTCACATCACATTAATGACATCGGTGAAGGTTTCTACTGAGAAATTTCTGATGAAAAAACCCAACAACACTGCCCGACCTGGGAATTAAATCCAAGACCTCTGGCTTAGCAGTAGCGCTTGCGACCTTTGGACCAGCGTCTTGCGTCGGTCGGTCCCAAGCGTTGATGCAGTTCGGGACTGTCTCGGAAAGTTTGAAACATTCATCATTAATAGTATAGTTTGTACCTGAGAGTGAAATGAGGGGCTTGTGGCTAAGTAATAACAGTCGCACAGGTCGATCGATCAGGTTAAGCTACGCTTGCCACGGTTAGTCCGTGGATGGGTGACCATCTTTACATACCAAGACCCGTGCCTCGGAAAGCACATTAAGCCGTGGTTGGTCTCAGCTGTCGTTCGTGGATCTTTGACAGTCGTTACGGGTCGTCAGAAGGCCGAAAGTCTGACAACCAGTATCATGTTACCAGTAACTGGTTTGTGGAGGTCAGATAGGTCAGTCGTTCTATGTAAAATACTGGTATTCAGCTGCTTCTGGTTAGACTGGAAGCCGACTCCAACATAATTGGGAAAAGGCTGGGCAGATGATGAAAATGATGTCCCTGAGAATGTAAAAATATTATATGAAAAAGAAACACTTAAGATCATTTAAATCAAACAATAGTAACAGAAATCATTGTTGTACATCTAAAACAGGAAACGATGGTTCTCATTTCAAATGATGTGCTCACAAAATTAATAGTTCACGGAATTAATGGATGTAAACGTACACCGACAGATTCTACGCCATTATTCCGATAGACGGCCATTAAAATAAAACGAAGCGGATGTCTCTAGTTTAATGGGAAAAAGTTCAATAAAACTATTAATATGTCGTTATTTTATTTGGGAGACTGCCAAGTCATAAAATTTAAGTAATAATTTAATTCAATTGATTCCGTCCGTTTGAACTTCGAACGCAGCCGTGATCCCAAAAATTGCACTCAGTGAAAACATTTTCGTAGGTAATAAGCAGAGATCGGATATTCGGATGCATATTCACCTAAAGTTGAGATGTTGGCTAACATGGAATGCGCTTTTGTATCGAAAAAGTCTTAATTTAGGTAAGTAATTTATTGTTTAATTTTTGTTTTAACTAATACAAACCACCCCTCCTTCAGTACATACAAATATTTGTATCGGGTTAAACATTAATTTTAAATTAATACACATCTGAATAGTTATGCAATCCAAGAAACACGGGGTTTTTAATAAATATTACAAATAATTTATAAAGCCGCTTCCATACTTTCACAGCTAAAAATTATCTTCAGGTAAATATGCATCCGAATATCCGATCTCTGGTAATAAGTAATAAAATACAAGTTGTCTTTTAGTAAAAAGAAAATAAATATAATATTATTTATTTAAAAATACCTAGCTTATGCCTGCGGCTTTGCCCGCATGGATGTTAGAAAATATACCAGGATTCAAGGTAGGTACCTTTTTTTTCGGATCGATCGATTATTCTAAGCTAAGCTTGCCGTGGTTGGTCCGTGGATAGGTGACCATCTAGACCCCTCCATGCCTCGGAAAGCACGTTAAGCATAGTTACGTGTCGTCAAAAATCCGAAAGTCTGACAACCAGTCTTATCAAGGGTTATCGTATTACCCAGTAAATGGGTTGTGGAGGTCAGACAGGCAGTAAAATAGGTATTGGTATGCAGCTGCACCAATCATCATCATCAGAAGATAAAATGTAGGTACACACGAGTTAAAACATGACAAATGACCAAGAGCCACGGTTCAAACATTTATCATTGAGCACACTACATACTTACATAGCAATAAGATAATTTATATTGATGGTTTTTTTTTTTTTTTTTTTTTTTTTTTTTTTTTTTTTTTTTTTTTTTTTTTTTTTTTTTTTTTTTTTTTTTTTTTTTTTTTTTTTTTTTGGGTGGGAAATCATCAAATAACTTCTCCCGCTCTGGGTGGAGCGGGAGGGCGTGTCAGACTTTTACTGACTAAAACCCACCCGTGTTCCCTCAGTTGCCTGTGTGCCAGGGGCCGCGGTATCTCTTTCGAACAACCCGCACCCCTGGCAGGCATCGGTCCTTGCGAACCCCACCTATTGGTGCTGACAACTCTTTGAGGCGCGCGTGGAACACAACGCGCCGTCGACCCGGGCTTGGTCCTTACCGGACAGCGAGCTACCCATTACTCGCCGTCCGCAAGCCCGCGCCTACGGTGGCCGGGAATCAGCCTGGGATTCCCGACGCCCAGGGCTTCTCCCGCGGCGACTACGGCCGTGAGGGCGCATATACTGCCTCTCCCACACGTGCGCCGCCTCCCTGCCTGCCCGCATTTGTTAGGTCAAATGATTGCATAAATCATTTTAATTGTTGACACAATCACGTTAGAATTAATTGATTTTAAGTCCACAGACACATTTGCGTTTTTATCCTGTAAACGCTGGGTTTCTTCGTGTACATAATCATTTGATTTATGTACGTTATGTCTTCGGTAAAAAGTAGGTACCTAGCTACATACTAATTGATTGTTTATGCACGTGAAAACCCTTTTTGTCTTGCATATCTCAATGCCTTATTCAACTAATAATGATTAGTTACATTACGCAGCAAATCTCTTTTAGAGTTGAACTTAATGTAGCCAGTCATTTCACGTGCGTTTTTTTTAACGCCACAGTTAAGGCAAAGTTTGTCTCAGCCGTTCATTTGCAATAACGCAGGTAAATCAAGCAGGAGCTAACAAATTGTCTCAGAGCTTCGAGCACGTTAAGTCCATACATACCCTTAATTAAAAAAAAAAATCTTTGGTAGATTACAGCACTGTTTGTTGATGCTTCGCTTACTTTACATTCTTAAAATAATTCTATAAATAGCCGATTATACTTCTATTATCAGCTGTTTTAACTGTGCGTTCATTCATTTAAGAGATCGAATTGACCAGCCGGTCTATTTCAAAAGCGTAAAAAAAAACATAGGTTTTTACTAGTCTGCGAGATTTAACGTGTTTTCCGAGGCGCGGAACCTTTTACAGTCCGTTCAATCGATTTTGACTTCTATTCCCTAGGCATAAGGAAGGCATTAAAAACACTAACGTGGTTACAATACCAACTGTTTACTGCAGATGCCATTTATCATTCTACCAACGATTTAGAAGTCAAAATCAGTTGAACGGAATGTAAAAAAGGCTTAATTAAATGTCTAATCTTATTTCAAACGGAGTACCTATAGGTTTGTTAAGATTGTCACCCATCTTACAATTCCAGTCTATTACAATACTAGTTAAGGCCCTTTTTTTGGGTTTTTTTTTTGTCGGGCGTCTCGCAGTTGGCCTTGAGAGGCCGTGACTGCTTAACCTGTCTTTTGTCTTTCCTGGGACTGCCATACAGAATTAACTTAACGCCTCCAGCCAGGGCTTAAAATCTACTTAAATTACTAGGCGACTGCACGCTGGTAGGGAGACAGCAAGTGGGGACAGGCTGGATCAAAATATTTGCGGCGCGGGCTGGCGCTTCAACGAGCAAGGGTCGGTCGGCATTTTTTGGGTGGGAAATCATCAAATAACTTCACCCACTCTGGGTGGAGCAGGAGGGCGTGTCAGACTTTTACTGACTAAATCCCACCCGTGTTCCCTCAGTTGCCTGTGTGCCACGGGCCGCGGTATCTCTTTTAGAAACATAATACATGTAACAAAAACAAAACATGCAACTATTATATCCACAGACTAGCTGTCTGGTCTATATACGTGTCCTAGATAGCTTCCTATAGACCGCGTAGCTGTTTGCAGTGCCAAGCATTTTAATATCAGAATACTCAATACATGGAATGTGAGGATGAAAATAAAAGCCGTATAAGAATGTTTAGCAGCGAATATTTAATCAAGAAATTAAGATGGATATTATTTCCTTTTGGTATTTGAACGATTTTTCAGCCATTTCTTACGCTAAATGCCTATTTTTCTGTTTGTGTGTTGAACACAATATGATTCGCGACTGTATGTGTATACGTAGGTATATTTTCTGTCTTGAAATAGTCAGTCATTGCCACAGTTGTAAACCTATAGAAATTCTGACAAATAAATAATTTGAATGGGATTATATGAACTTGGAGGGTAATATTGATGATTTTTAACCGACTTCAAAAAGAAGGAGGTTAACAATTCGACATGTTTATGTATACATTTTTTTAAATGTATGTTCAAGCATAACTCCGTCATATATAGACGGATTTGCAAAACTCTTTTTTCGTTCGAAAGGGGTAAATTTCGAAATGGTCCCATTTAAATTTCATATAGATCTGATAATGCGTTTCGGTGAAAGACAACGGAACTCTTCAAAAAATGACAGCAAAACAACCGCCATTGCTGCTATCGCATAATATACATAGTTTTGTTCCCAAGGATGATGAAATTTCGAATTGGTGTGGAAAAAGTGAAAAATAAAAACTTATCCAAAAAAAAGAACCGCCTTCCGGAAAAACACTACAAACTGAAAGATAACTTTAATGTCAGAAGTCAGTGACGTTGGATATATATTTTCATTTTTTGTCACCGCCTTCTGAAATTAAAGTAACTTTTCACTTTGTAGTGTTTTTCCGGAAAAAGTAATTAAAGCCGGTTACGCCGCCGCCGGTGCCGGTTGTTACGGTTGCGCATAAAATTTGAAACAGCATAGATACAACTTAAACTGACACCTACTATAAATCAGAATTTGAATCATTTTGAAGGTAGTCCCACAGACATATAAAACAGTAGCAGACCAAACATTAATCCATAGTCGATGGACTTGATTCTCTATCCTTTTTTTGCTAAGCGACAAGTCGTAAGCAGTATCTCGTTCTGTCACCTGTTGTCACACTGACTCACACATAGACAAAATTTGACGCGTAGCCCGTCTGTCCCTCGCTGCCATATTGATAGGCAAAATTTATCCTGAATCGCGTTCTATGTTTCAACCGCGAAATATTACTTGAAATATTAATTGTTTAGGACAATTACACAAAAATAAAATGGTAAAGTGCTGTGCGTACCAGTGTGACAGTGCTAGCTACCACAAAACACCTGGATTGACCTTTAATCGGTAAGTTTTTGTATTATTCTGTGTAGTCAGGGACGGATTTGGCAACAAAGACGATTTTTTTTATTGTATGGAAAATATTTACCTATCATGGAATTATCAAATAGAGACTCGATTTACTTTACGATATTTCAAAAAAATTTGGTGACAGTTTGAAAATACTGCAGAGTGCAGATTGCCAGTGTAAACATACATTCTATGATAATAAAATTTATAGAATCGCTCCGGCCCGGCGCGTACACATGTGATACGTTACAATAGAAAATCAATTGTGTCTCATTAGCCGGTTATGTTACCCTGTCTGTGTGATGGATAACATGAACGATGGTGGACATAAATCGGTATAGGCTACTCACATAATTTTAACATTTCATTCCGCAGGTAATAATTGAGCTTACTAATATTTTTCCAGTTTTCCAAAGGATGTAAGTTTACGCAATGCATGGATTTAAAAACATGAAACTCCAGGATTGAAACTGAACCTCAAATGGTGCAAATATTCCAATCTTATTGGAACCTATATGTTCGAGCCGTTTGGGGTTGAAACTCTAGGACCATGGGGTCCGAGTGGCAACTTAGTTTTCCGAGACATTTCCAAGCGGTTGATCGACTCTTCACGTGACCAAAGGGCTGGCCTATTTTTTAGCCAAAGAATCAGCATTGCCATGCCACGTGGCAATGCTGCCAGCCTTTGTTGGCCACTTTTCCCATCGACAACGATGCGGACGTATTATTTGATGCCCTATGATTATTTAATTTTTTGTATACCTGTACATATTATTATTTTAGGACCAGTAGTTTTTAAATTATGAAAATAAAGAACATTACTTGTCGTTGTGATCTCGTTCTCGTACCAAACTGTAATAATCTCTGTATAGGCTTTTATTTTCGTTCGTTTTAAATTTTGTATGTATGTATTTATGTATCTATTATTTAGGTTATGTATATATCTATGTATCTATTTTAGTATATTGTAAACACATTAATTGCACCAACAACGTCCCCATTTTATGTCCAGGCTAATCACTGTCCATTCTATAGTTGCCTGGATGAGATCGCGGAAAGCGATAAGGCCGCCTATTGTATATATTATAGTGTATTTTTTTGTTTATTGTATTTTTGTAATGTACAATAAAGAATATTTAGATAAATAAAGTTTTAAAAAAGTAAAAAATAAATATGTAAATATTCATTAAATTCATTGTTTTATTGCAAAATTCCTTGTATATTTATAAGCTAGCTTTCAGGCATACCAACACCTTAACTCTAGGTCCCACCAAGCTGGGCATGCGGGTTAATAACTGCAGGGAGAGTTCTTTTATCCGATACTGATGCCCGTCAACGGTCTGTGTATAAATATACCGTTAAAAGGAGGTGAAAGGACTGCCGCCCACCGTCCTCTTAAAATATTACTTTAGTCGCCTTTTACAGTAACCACGGGAACAGATGGGTGGTTATATTCGTTAAGACATAATTGATAAGTAATTTACACTTCATTTACCCAGAGAATATTGATTTTCGCAGATTTTCAGTAAGATTTATCGGTCGTTTCAATATCGTTACATAATACCGGCAACCGGCCCTAGTCCGGCCCTGTTTCGACACACTCTCTATGTGTGTGTAATGGGTACGCATTTTTTAGCGAATGTTTGGTCTGCTACTGTTTTATATGTCTGTGGGTAGTCCATTCTTTCATAGTTATGTTTGAAAAAAATGTCTGTTTAGCAACGTCAACAACGCCATGTTTGTTGTGGAACTGTCAAAATGATAGCGATTCTTATTGATAGTGTATTACGCATTTAGCCCTCTGCTAATTGCAAAAAATAGGTAAATTAAAATTTCGCGGGCTACTAAATGATTTTTAGCAAAAATCACAATGTATTCAAACGCTCATTAAAATAAAAATATCTATTTTACTACCAAAAAGGATAAAAGGTCACTAAAGTAAACATAACCTAACCTCCTTTTCTTTGGGGTCAAAGTATTTTAATTGGTTAGAATATTTTTTTTGTGAGCGTTTGAATTGTAGCCTTTAAAGTCTTTGGATTGAGGTCCAAAATTATTAAGCCTACGGTGTGTTTTATCTCTCAAAAACATCAGTACAAACTCTGTCTCATGTTTCACCGTAAAACGCAATGCCCTGTCCCTTGTTTTTAATTACTTTACCTCTAGAGTTAACTAAACACAACCCAAATTTGGAGTATCATAACCTTCTCATCATAAACCTAGAGCCGCCATCTTGAATTTCAAGACCCTTTTGTAATAACAAACTCTAAACAATCATTTTATAGACGCCGATAAGGGCGGAACGTCAAACTTACAGGTTAAAGTACTTATAATTGGGTCAGAGGACCCCAAGAACACAAGCCTTGGCTGGATGTAACGATGTTGCCAGCCTCAAAATAAAAGCTGCTATGATACAGAGAAATGTCCTGAAAGTTGGGGTATGTTTCTGTGTTTTAAAGGACATATTTCTGTGTAAATACACAGACAAAGACATCATTATATTATGTTATAAATGAGATATTTCTTTCTTTCGTTTGGCCCATGTTGGCGCAGGATCTACTTGAGTGGGAAAAAGGAAGGAAGATCTTTGGCTGCAGTGTGACGATACTTGTTGATTTATTATTATTATTAGATACTTAAGGTACAAAAATGGCCGACTGCCCGAAAAATTTCTATCAAACTCAGTGCCGATCATAGCCTATCAGGAGGTTAACTCCCTAAGCACTAAATCCGTTCGAAAAGGTTTCGGCCAATGTTTCGGGTGTTTCCTACTCCGTATCACCTACGGACAGAAGATCAGTTTGGGGCCCGAACTAAGAATGAGAGTAACAATACGATTTGACAGTTTTCCTTACTGCATTTGAGTTTTGACAATCGGAAAAAGTTATTTAATCGGGAGTACGATTCATTCGGAAGTATCAAACTACTTTTGGACGATCCGTCTCTAAGTTTAAGACACGATCCCTGTCTTCGTTGGTACTAGGTAGGCCCCCAAGCTTAAACTTTTATGGCATTCCTTACAAAGCACCAAACATACCTACAATCTGCTTTATTTGTTAGGTTTTGAACGCTGATAAAATAATAGAACAGCGAACAACACTCAAGTCTAATCATTTCCTGTATTGTCGTTTCTAATTACGTATTTTAATGTAGCATCTGATACAATCTTTTGTTTTGGTGCCATAGATTTTGCACGTCGAATTTGTTGCGATAATTAGGTACGTCTATGGGCCTTGTGCCAGATTTTGGTATCCAATTTAGTCTTCTATAAGACTGCGTTAAGACAACGCATACCAATGCGTTCAGCTCTTGATTTTATTTTACGATTGACCAAGCAGACGCATTACTTTGAAATGCCATTCCGTATTCAGTACTGCTCGCAAGATTTATCTACAGTAAATGAAAATATTCGTTGAAGGTACAGTCACCAAAGGAGATAAGCAACCAGGGTCGTCGCATAAAGTTGAAGTTTAGTAAGAAAACGATGGATGTTATCCAATAAAATTAAACTAAATTAATAGAAAACAAACAGTTAAAATCAAATAAAATTTCATTCGAAAAAATCTAACGGCTTCATACTAAACTTCAACTATATATCCAACAATCCTGGTTACTTACCTCTTATTTTGACTGTACAGTTTAGGCTAGACCAAATTTCTAGCACACTTGGGACCCGCCTAGGACGATAAGTAGCCGTTATATTTTATTCGCCCGTAGGAAAAGTTCGTTTTCACTAAAAGGGAAAAAGTTTTACAGAAAAATCCTTTTGAGTTGAGACGTGGAAATATTAAATTATTCTTTTGTTTTTTTTTTGTTATTCTCGTATTTTATCCAAATACATTTTTATTCTTGTAAGTCGTACCTTCCAAATACCTCGTTAAAGCTTAGCCATTTATTTGAATGAGTATCTACCTAAAAGCTTTATAAATTTATACTGACATCAAAATAATGAACAGAATTTTTTATTTTATTTTTTAAACTCTAGAAATTTCTCCTGTATTGTGGGTGCGTTTACAAACATTTAAACTCACATACACAAACAGCCAGACCCGGAACAACTACTTGTAGGTCACACAAATATTTTTCCATGCGGGAATCGAACCCGCAACACGCAGCGCAGCAGTCAATCGCTTAACCACTGCGCCAACTGTGCCGTCAGACAGATTATGTTTTGTATTTACAAGTTACTACTATTGCTCATGAGTGAAAACAGTTTATATCATTACCTAATTAATAATATTACAACTAAAGAAGGGTAGAAGGGCTCCATTATGCAGGTACATGTTTTTTGACTAGCCTACCACCACTCCTGGACAGACCTTCCTCCACTTCTTCCATCTGTCGCGAGCCTGCGCGTCCTCCTTCCAGTATTGACGGACCCTATCCAGCTCGTACTGCCATCTCTTACGTGGTCTGCCGCGACCCTGCCTAACTATCAGGGCACCAATTCTGTGCTATTTGGGCCCACAGTTTGTCCGGTACACGTATAAAATATAAATAGTAAAATCGATCAATCGATGAACTATCTTTGATCAGGGAAATGTACAGTCACGGCGATGAATATTAAGCCTATTATTATTTACTAAACAATACAATCATCATCATTTCACCAGAAAGACGTCCACTGCTGGACATAAGCCTCCCCCAGAGGGGGGTTTTGCCATAATCGCCACGCTTGGCAGGTGGGTTGGCGATCGCAGTATGGTGGTAAAATTACGCTGCTGCCCATTCTCTAGTAAGTCCCTTAGTCGCCTTCTACAAAACCCACGAGAAGAAATGGGATGGTGCTATTCTTTTACGCCTAGCACCACACGGGACCACAATAACATCAATAGAATAATTCCATCTAAAGTTTCTCAATGTCTTCATCCTGCCTGTTCTGAGGGTAATCTTAAATGGCAACACAATCTCAGAGGTCAAAAATCCTCAGGGGCCCCTACCCCAGATTATTAACTAATTAACCATCTGAAACGAGCTCTTTAATATAATAATTTAAGCATCCCTCCGGTGATAAATACGAAAAATAAGGGTACATTGTGAATAAGAATATAATGGAATTCCGAAAGATTTCTTATGGAATTGTTAAGAATTATTCTGGTTATTAATGTTGAATTTTTGAATGTTTTTTTTAGGGTTTCGACCTCAAAGAGAAAACGAAACCTTTATGTGATCACTTGTCTGTCTGTCATAGAGGTTTTTCTCGAGATCTATGCAATGTAGAAAATGGAATTTTGGCAAAACGGCAGGCGTCAATGACGCGCACACAGATCACGAGTCAAAAAACAACGTATTTTTTTTCTAATGGGGAAGGATAAAAGAAATGTCTAGTTAATATACGACTTAAATTATTGTGGTTTTAAATAGCTTTGCCTTGCGTACGGTATCCTAGCTTTAAATGAGTTATGGTGACGTTCTAAATCGAGGAGCAGGACTCCTGATGATGGAAACTCCACAACTACGTCACTTCGACCGTCAGTCAATCACCACAGTCGGCGCGAAATCCATTTTTTTTTAGAAAACGCACCTTTTTTATTAAAAAAAAATGACGTAACATGAATTATGAACACTCTGAAACCTCGATATATTATGTAAATGCTCATTTCGAGAACACTCAGTCCTTCAAGATATAAATACTTTGATAAATGGTCTCGATACTTCAGCAAGCGGATTGAATAGGTCTCTCGTGAGACCTAAATATCTATGTTAAAGCGGTCTTGTGAGTATTACACCCGATCGCAAAAAAAGGGTATGTTCGGTACTGGGATTAGACCGTAGGAATCAGATTCTGCGCTATTTTACTCTGGTCGAATGTTCATCATCTGCCTAGCTTTTCTCGGGGTCGGCTTCCAGTCTTACCGGATGCACCTAAATACCAATATTTTACATGTAGCAACTGCCTATCTAACCTGTACAATCCTGGTCGAATATTGCCAGCATTAAAAAATCTCGGCAAATTAACCGGAATTTTATTCGTACGGTCTTATCCCAGTGCCGAACGTAAACCTTCCTCTAGGTACCTAAGTTATATGTTTAGGTTTTTTTTTCAAATAGAGGAACAAAGGGAAGGTATTCTCGTAAAAGTCTGGGCTTAAGTGCCTGTGTCTTGTTCCTATTCATTCGTATGAGTCAGTCTAGAGTGCCGTAAATATTGATAGAAGAACGGGAAAGTGCGGCACTAAATCTATGTATACTCCTGAATACATGATAGTACAAGTATATATACTCGTGAATACATATTTCATATTAAGTAGTAGGTACATAAAAAAAACGTATTGAAGGACGATAGAGTTGGCAGACGGTCACACCGTCTCGTAACTTTGTGGTTGTCACATTGTTATTTATTATGTTTTCGCGCTATGGAGCAGGCTGCGCTCGGACATAATTTGAAGGATAAAATCAAGAATGAAAGTATCCGGAGTTACCGACATAGCTTGTAGACTAAGCAAGCTGAACTGTCAGTGGGCTGGCCATGTTTGTTTGATTGTTTAGCCGGTGGAACAGAAGAGTCCTAGAGTAGAGACCGCGTATCGACAAGCGTAGTGGGACGCCCCCCAGCTAGATGGACCGATAATCTTAAAAAGGTTGCTGAGACAGACTGGATGCGAAAGGCGAAGGGTAGAGTGTTGTAGCGTAGCCAGAGAGAGGCTTATGACCAGCAGTGGACTGCGATAGGCTGAGTTGATATTTTTTGGTATTATGATTTTGTAATAGATGCGCGCCAAAATTTGATTATACTTTGGTAAAGCTGCGTCGATTAGTAAATAGGTACTTTACGATACGTAATATTTTGGCCTTTCCATTAGTCTGTTATTAAATGTCAAGGACAGTCAACATGGATGACGAAGTAGACACCCAAACCACTTACAACTTTATCTAATAATCTACAAAGAACACAAGAACATACAATTTCCGCAATTAATGTTGAAACAATTTCCCAGAAAATAATACAGAAAAAACAATAATAGTCTTACACAGTTTGTCCATCCATCAGCGGTGTAACAAAAACCTTCCCTTATTAGGCTCGCCTAGCTGTCAGCCGTCCGTCGTTCAGTTTTATTGGATTGTCAGGCTTATTGGAAGGTGGCGAAGGATAGGCCATTAATTTGTTACGGAATTACATGTACCAACGTGTGGGACGTAAATTGAAAGGCCCGGTTTGACGTTGATTGTTTGGTCCGTGAGTGCTTCGGTGTGTAAGGCGGTCGATTAGTTTTTGTAGAGGAAATTAGTTGGTAATGTATTGCTAATAATAGCAGATGTATTTGATAGTAGATTTATCCAATTTTTACCCGACTACGATGAAACAAAAAGGAGTGTTATGATTTTGGGTATGTTTATGCATATGCGGATATGTACCTATGTATCTGTTCCCTCATTACTTCTAAACTCCTTATCATAATTTGATAAATAAGGCATCGTTAGAAGACTCTTGATCGTTCGCTGTTTAAAGGCTATGTGACGATATATTAAATGAAATATGGTGCCCTTTAGAAGACATAAAGTCATGAACTAACAATATTGCGACCACAGTGGTCGTACAATTTTTAGTTCCCAGTTTCAAATCAGAATATTTTCTTGTTTCATACTTTTTAGAAGGTAATTCTTCACTTGTCGGGCTTTAGAGAAATAAATTCAAATATTTTTTAACTTTTTACGGTATAAAGCTCCTTTTTTGGGTACTTATAGTAAGATTTTACAATGCCGATTTATCGACTTTTACCTGACAAGAATCATCTCCATCCAGGAATTAACCAGCGGGGTAGTTACGTAATACATTATCTATAGGAATGAGTTTCATTTTGACAGTTCAACAACATTCATTGCGTCATTTACGTTGTTGAGCAGACAAATTTTTCGAACAAATGAAGCAATGGATTAGCAATATCCTTCAAAATTATTCAGAACTCAAAGAGATAGGTATACCTAGAAAGTTATATAAAAAATATAGTAAGAAAGATAAATTTTCTTTCCTAATAATAACTCATAATTGCGAATACTCCTTTTGTTACGGTGTTGTTCGATTATTTTCGAACTCGAGCAGACCTAATCAGGTGGCACTTGAAAGAAAAAATCATACTATCTCGCTTAATTCAATTCCTATTACCTAAATCTTTTGTTTTTTTTTTACACTCGTAAAGATTTATATTTTTTTTTCTTTTTTTATTGGTTACCACAACGTCGAACAAAATTTATTGGATCAATCGAACTTAGGCAGTGTTCATTTGTATTTGTATGTCGAATTTATTAAACAATATTAAAGTTTCGTATGGAGAAGAATGGGCAAGAAACTCCACCGTTACTCTTTTAGAATGTTTTAAGTACAATATTTAACATAGTACATTAATTTTATGATTACGTGTGAAAACGATGCACCCAGAATAAAATTACCATACCAAAATAGGTCAACAGAATCAAGTTGAAGTAATACAGGTAAATTAATTATGTGATAGATACATGGTGCTCACACATTTACAAACATTGTAAAAGTAAGTATACGATTTTCCTAGAATATTAACAAGTAATGAGTCAGTGGGTGAGTTAAAGTAATCATAATCACTAAGTGTAAATCAATGTTACAAATATAATTAATTATACAATTCAATTAGCAACCAGTTTGATTTTGTCTAGACTCTACATTGCCCTATGGAGCAGGACCAGCATGTTTCCAAGGATTCTTATCTTGTATGTTACTAATGGATATTTGAGTCCGAAATAAAGTTATTCTATTCTATTCTTAAAATGTCGCAGCATCATGCTGAGATAGTGGTGGCCTTTTGGCTTTGTACAGGACTTTGTTTTTTACGTTACTTTAAAAAAATCTAATTTTAATTGTAATAAGTAGCGTAGCGAGTAGTGGTTAATTTTTTGTGGTTAATAATTGTATTGTGTTGCAGTTAAGTTTGTGATATTCCTGTGCGAGTCCAATAAATATTTTTTCTGTTCTTTTTTCTTTTATCAGCAAATTGCAAAAATCAAAAATAAAATGGATTTTACTGGCTTCCTTAGCGCATCCACCTAAAAGTTCCATTACTGAAAAAAACTTCCACAACCGTCACAAAATTAAAATTCATTCATATTCATAATCAGCCTGTAACGTTCCCACTGCTGGGAAACAGGCCTCCTCTCTGTGAGAGGGAGTGGGCCGTAATCCACCACTCGGGCCCAATGCGGGTTGGTAGATGTCACATCACATATCTTCGAATTATTGGTTCTAGAACATGCCGGTTTCCTCACGATGTTTTCCTTCACCGTTTTGAGAGCGAAATTAACAACCTTATTATTTAAACAACCGAGTCACACACAGACTAAAAATATCCAAAAAAAAAATGAAATGTTTAATGACAGTTGTATTCGAGATCGGGTTGACAGCCCGACACCCGCCCACTACGCCCGCCGAATAAAAACACAGTAAAAAGTTTTTCGTCCAACGCGGCAACGCATGGAATATTGGCTGAATCAAATAAATATTCTATTCGGTTAACAGACTGTCGTACGGAGTACAATCAATTTATTTCTATTGATAGTTTTTTCATAGTGCTGCAGTATTTTATTTGAAAGCCAATATTGGTATACTGCTTTTTGTTATACTATGACCTTCTTTTAATAGGCAAGTGAATTTTCGAATAGACACTTATTTTATGACGAAAATGAAGACGTATTGTCAAGGTATTTCGGTATTCTCTCAATAAACTAGTTCAACCATCATCTGCCTATCCCTTGCAACTATTCGTCAGCTTCCAGTCTAACCGAATGCAGTTGAATATTAGTATTTTACGTGTAGCGACTGCCTATCTCACCTCCACAACCCAGTTAATGAGTAACATATTATACCCCTTGGTATCCAATTTTCTGGCTTCTGGCAACCCGTAACGACTGTCAAATATCCACAAATGACAGCCGGGACCAACGGCTTAAAGTACTTTCCGAAGCACGTCTTGGTATTTAAAGACGGTCACCCATCCACGGACCAACCGCGGCAAGCGTAGCTTAACCTGACATAAAGTAATAACATTTTCATCATGGTAACGGTTGTTATTATTAGTATTTTCATAACCAACCTCATTACACAAACAAAATCTTATCTACACCCACTTTATCATAAAGAATTTGCTCCTGAAAGTTATTACAGGACCACTTACTGTAATCATTATGATGGTATAACATAAATATAATTGATTTATCTGTTATGTTAGGTAATAAATTAACAATTGAGTAATTTATGAAAAAGCTGTTTTCTAATTATGATTACATCTATTATATCACTAGCTTTGCCTGCGGCTTCGCCCGCGTTGTGGTAAAAATTATCCCACGGTAACGTATACTGGGATTAAAAGTATTCTATGTGTTACTCCAGGTTATTATGTATCTGTGTGCCAAATTTTATCCAAATCCATTTAGCCGCTGTTACGTGACTGAGCAACAAACATCCAAACATCTAAACACACAAACTTTCACATTTATAATAATTGTACGATTGTAAGTAAGTAAGTACTTACAAGAACTTTGAAACTTCTGTTTTATTTCTGAGTACCAGTATTGGGAACGTTATTAGCTGATTATGCTAAAGACCTGTTGCCAGGAAATGCCAGATTAGTAAGAGCATATTAAATTCCAGGTATATTCGAACGCCATAAGCTGTTATTCTCGTTCCAAATGAACATAAAACTGGAACAGAGCGAAGGCGAGTTTCTGAGTTTTCGACGTTATAGGGTTATTTCAAATTCAGCCGTTACCTCTGGGCCACCACTGCTATTAGTAAAGTATCTCCTTCCTCCCAGGGGTGCGGGTTGTTCGAAAGAGATACCACGGCCTCTAGCACACAGGCAACTGAGGGAACACGGGTGGGTTTTAGTCCGTAAAAGTCTGAGACGCCCTCCTGCTCCACCCAGAGTGGGAGATGTTATTTGATGATTTCCCATCCAAAAAAAAATATCTCCTTATCAGTAAGGCAAATGTTTGTTAAATTTCCATTTATAGATTTGCATACAGCTAGACAGAGAGACTGTTATTAAAACCCCAGTTAACAACAAAATCATCCAATAAACAATACGAAGTATACATCAAAATCAAAAAAATTCATACGCAATACCACTAAAGTCATCAATTCCTATCACACTCTAATTAATCTACAAAAATGTATATAACCAACAATAATTTCGTCGTTTTCGCCCCAAAAATACTCAATTTTTCATTTAAATTCACGATAACACCTTGAAAATATCTACAATGAAATGTTGAATAATTGAATACTACGAAACGAGCCGGGGTTGCTCTCGCGGTTCCCAAATCCGGCTTTACGGTTAAAATCCCTGTATTTTCAATTCGTCTGTGCCTTTATTCGTGCAATGAATAACCTGTGTGTCGTGGATGTATAGAAAATTCATATTTTCAATACCTTATGCATAAATAATTAAATACACCTACTGAAAAATATAATTTTGGCCAAGAATTAGACCTCGTTGGTCTAGTGGTGGTATGTCGCTACTATTGTCCATAAGGATCTGGGTTCGATTCCCGAATCGGTCAAAGTATTATTGGGGTTATTCCATTAGGAGAAGCCTAGAGTCTGGATTTGTGGTTGATGGCAATAAGGTCGCCTCTTTTTAAATGGGACTTAAATATAAGTGGCAAAATATGGGTGTAGTGTAGGTACAGATGCCAGCACATCAAGCTACCCCAAACTGTCAAATTTTTCCAATGGAATATGAACATTATGCTTTTGTCATAAAGTTGAAAATCCATAAAAGAAATTTGACACATTGGGGTACCTTGATGTGCTGTCTGTACTAGGCACACCTTTGCCTAACCCTTCCGGGATTACAGCCATGATGTTCTAATGTTATACTAATACATAAATGTACTGAGAATTTCAAATTTGCTCAAGAATTAGACAATCAGGATTATCATTGCAAACTTTTCGAGAGACCATCATTTGGGTTTCAGCGAACTAATAATGAATTGAATTAGATTCTCTATTAGTGCTTTTACTTGTTTGATGAATTGGATTATTTCAGAAGAAGCTTTACCTACGAATTATTTACTGTCTTAATTCTGGATACATAATGTGAAATGTACGCCTTGCAAATTACACAGACAGAACAGACACAACAGACAGAATTGATGGAAAATCGAATCAGAAGGGGTAGAATCAGGGAGGGTGGAGAACGGTGGTGACCCAGTGGTAACAACCACGACTTTCGAGTCGTAGGTCGTGGGTTTGAACCCGCCCAGGCGTTTTACTTTGTGTAAATTATTTCATCCCTACTGCTCTCAAAACGGTGTAGCAAAACATCGTGATGAAACCGGCATGTCCTAGAGCAAAAAAAATCTAGAACATGTGACATCCGCCAACTCGCACTGTTCCCGCGTGGTGGATTACAGCACACTCCGTCTTATACAGAGGAGGCCTGCGTCCCAGCAGTGGGAACATTATAGGCTGATTATGCTATGTAGGGGTAAAGTTACTGAATCCGAAGTTAACTCCTTTTTTGGAAAATTAAGCGTAGTAGCGATATAAGATGTAATAACAATGGTTCTTCTAAGAAAAAATCTGGTAAACTTCAGATACAGTTTAATAGTAAAGATCTGCCGAGAGCTGGCATTCAAAGGATCGTTTGAACTAGCATGATTTTTATAGGCAGTACAAAGATAATAAAATATTCTTAGTTTTGGAGATTCTTAAATCTCTCTTCATTATAATGAAAAAAGCCATTTAGAACACATGACTTCAAAGCACGAAATATAAATACCCTAATTGCGTAACATTTTTTTTTTCGTAATCCATTACTTCATTCCGTGTTCCGTGTGGTGCCGGACGTAAAGAACCCATCTCTTCCCGTGGGTGTCGTAGAAGGCGACTAAGGGATTACTAGTGAATGGGCAGCAGCGTTCTCTATGCATTTTACAACCATACTGCGATCGCCAACCCGCCTGCCAAGCGTGGCGATTATGGCAACCCCCCCAAATTGGGGGAGGCCTATGTCCAGCAGTGATGATAAGATGATGATGATGATGTTGCAAAAATTCTTCAGCCTGACAACTAAAATAACGCAATGGACATTGTCGAACTATCAAAATTAATGGTATTGCGGTTGTGTGTTACATAATTACCCCGCAAGTTCAAAGCAAAACAACATACAAGGCTAAATCGCAAACAAAAGAAAATAAAAGGGCCTGGCCTATACATATACAGCGAAAAAGTTTCAATAAAGAATCTTCCACTTTAATATAAGAAGTGCGTACGAAAAAGAATTCACAAGAAAGATCAAAAGCTTACCCTGAATGCATTGTGACGGTCCCTAATTCAATGACTCTCCTTCATTTCGAACAAATTGTTTCTCGTTACTGTCTTAAAGGCGTGTGCAGACTTACGACTGTGACGCTGATTGATTGAAGACGATACGCAGGGAAGTGGGCAGTCTCTTTTGTAACAGTAATTGCAATTCGGGTAACGATTGATAATGTGTGTTGGGTGATTTATTAGCATTTAAATGATTTTTATCTTTAGTTGTGTGTGAATTTAGAGGTGTGTGAATCACCACTCGAATTAGTATTCATCTCATGATCTGCCCAGCCTTTTCAAAACTACTTTTAGGGTCGGGTTCCAGTCTAACCGGATGCAGCAGAATACTAGTATTTTACGCGGAGCGACTGCCTATCTAACCTCCACAGCCCAGTTACTGGGTAAGACTGATTGTCAGACAATCGAGCTTCTGACAACCCGTCACGACTGTCAAAGATCCATTAAGGTGGAAGCGCCAGGGTAGCCCGCGAAATTCAAATTTTGTTACGTTTTTTGCAATTTGCAGGTCAGTATCAGGTTGTATGGTGATCTAAATATGATTCGCGACCGTATCAAATAAGGCTTTTCAGAATCATAATCATTAGAATCAGCAATACAACTCCATAAGTTAGAATTGCCCTCAAATGTCATAATTTCATGAAATAGTCATTCTTTAGAGTAATATGAACTTATAGAGATGTATTGCTGATTCTAATGATTATGATTCTGTAAAGCCATATTTGATACGGTCGCGAATCATATTTAGATCACCATACAACCTGACAGTGACCTGGAAATTGCAAAAAACGTAACAAAATTTGAATTTCGCGGGCTACCTTGGCGCTTCCACCTTAATGACAGCTGGTACTCGGTATATATAGATACTATACACAGGTATTATAAATTAAAGTTGCTTTTCGTATCAGTCTATTGTGATACCTATATGACCGCGTGGATTGTCTTAACTATACTCGACAGATTTTGATGCGATATTCTCAATCATTTAGAAAATATTGATCCCTGAACGTTTACTTAGAGAAGTATATATGTTTTGTCAAGCCGTACAAATTGTGCAAAGCAGATACGGGACGTTTATTTATAAAAATACAACAACATTTTCTGTAGGTATGTTATATTTCTTATTGGCTTCTTATAGGTTACACAGTCGCCAATTAAAGGCTCATCATTCTCACAAATGGGTATTATCCTTTTTTTTTTGTTTTTCTACCGTAGGCACTGAGTATTTATATCAATAAAATTCTTCTGTTTAAGCCTCTTAATGATTAAACTCTGATTCCTGAGTCATTCAGATCTTATCTGTTGCTTTATTTTAATGACAGTCAACTCTTATATCGATGTATGTAAAATCTGCTCTCAAAGTTGCTTTAACGAAGTACAGGTCGAAATTGACTAAAGCTCAAAGTACGTGACTACACAGTCTTATTAAGAACTCCGGGACAGTTTGAGTCCTTTGACTTGGACGCAAAAACCGACAGTGATCGGAAGCCGCTCGAGGCGGGCCGAGGTAGCACGAAGCGAACCGAAGTGCCCTACTACACTCTCGTTTAAAAAAAAACAGTAGCTACTAAGTACATTTTGCTTCCTGCCCTTTTATACCTGTTACTAGCTTTTGCCGTCGGCTTCACCCGCGTAAACCAATTTACACAAAACCTTAACAAATTATAAACTTATACCTTTCTTCTCATGAATCACTCTGTCTATTGGTGAAAATCGCATGAAATTCCGTTCAGTAGTTTTTGACTTGTTATATAATAATGTAGTGACTACTAACGAACGGTTAGACCCAAAACTAACCCTAATAGAGAAAGCTACAGTAAATTGTTAAGCTGGAAATTAATATCGTGTAGGCAAAATTAAAAAAGTTTTGCAAACCAATTCCATTAAGGCCACCATAATAAATATTTTTTCTTATTATTTTATGAAAATCATAAATCATGTTCCATTTCCAAATTGGCTTCGACAAAAGATTTTATGGTGGTGTATAAAATATTACGGTGTACAGAACCGTATGGTTGAATCACCTTTTTTATGTCATCGGATATCGTAAAAGACATTTAGGGATTCACTTCTTGGGAATTAAAACTACATAATATAATATCACGCCTAAGGATATGGCAGTGTTACATCTATAGTACATATAGCACATTTTGCCAGTTGTGTGTAAGTCTTATTTAGGTGTTCCACAGAGAAATCCCAGATGGAAAAACCCGAAAAATCGACCTCAGGATCTCATGCTCTCGCGACTACTAGACTAACGAGGCAGTCTTGAATGGAAACTGTGACTAGGAATCTGTATACACCGAGAAATTTTAATGGTTGTTTTCCCGTGGCAGAACAACTTGCCATAAGGAGTAGGTACTTTCGAAGCATAGAGTAAAAGTAAAAAAATAAAGGTTGGTTTGTTTTAACATAATTTAAAAAATATACATCAACTCGTTAAAACACTACTCAATACTAACACTAGAGGTAAATTGTAAGTACTACTCGAATCGCACGCGCCGCTGACAAAAGGAACAGATGCATAAAATGTTCAAAGCATAATAAAGTCTCGCACATGGTGATTTTTAACAATGGTTAATCTGCCATGTTTTGTTTCTAATATTTTATTTGTTTATAAAACGATTTTTTTACCAAGACAAAACCATTTTGCTGCGGGAAAACCACCATTAAAATTTCACAGTGTAGATACCTATACTGTGAAATTTTAATGGTGGTTTCAAACTTGTACAGGTTTGTTGATTTTCGTCATTTATTTTTCGGACGTTCCTTTTTGGGACACCTCCCGAAATATGTATGATGGTGGAATATACATTTTTGGATATAGTCCTCGTAAACCACTTGCGCGTCGTCTGACTTATATTTCACTAGCCACTGTCCGCGTCCGTTTCCGCTTAGCGTAATATCAAAAAACCCTTAACCATCTTCAAGTATTGGGCTATCAAATGCAAAAAAAATGGAATCTGACGTTGGTACTTCCAGAGATATTAGTGCGTTAAAACAAAAAAAAAACAAACAACATTTTTACCTTCATTAAATATGTATAGATATTATTATAGTTTGACATAAAGTTTGGGCAATAAACAGCGCGCGGCGCTCGTAAAATCCAAAATCTATAAAATTTTCATTGACGGCAATGCGAATGAATATTAAAAAAAAATGGTTTAAACTATTGAATTCGTAGTCAGTAAATGGCACTATGAATTGCTTACTAAAAAAGAAATGGAAATCTTTACTATCGTTATTTGTTTATCAAATTCCCGTAACGATCTCAAGTCTGAACAGAACTTTAAAATAAACATTTTCAATGATCCTCTTCGGAAAGGTCTTTATTTACTTAGAATAAATTAGAATGAATTACTTCGTCAGTAATGAACTCTTTTAAAGAGACAGCTTTGCCTGTAATTAACTTGAACTTAGGTAACAAGGAACAAAGATCAACCGTTTTAAAATTTACTCTTCGCTTTCCGTTACTAATTAGATGGTAATGATGTCTTCAATTAAACACAAAAATTTCGAAAACATCTTTGGGAAACCTGGAGTCTGAAATCATCAACCCCTCTTGAGTAGGCGTGGTGATCAATGCTCGTGTCTCCTCTATTTGAAAATTGGCCTTTGCCCTACAGCGGGTCAATAATAATTTGGTTTTATGATGTCGCCAATCAATTCTTGTGATATTTCATATACGAGTATGTTCAGAAAAAAGAGCGAAAAATTAAATAAAAGGATATTTAGAGTTGTGAGGAACAGGGTGTAAAGTTCACTCATCCTCTATGTAAAAGGGAGCATCCTCCGACCAGACGGGTGTTGTGTCTGGTGGGCTACTGCCCGACGATTGATGTTAGGACTTTGTATATAGCTATGCTAGTTGGGCGGTAAACTGCACACGCGACGCGGGATTTTGCGTGACATCAGAGTGATGAGTAGTTTGCATGTGGCAATGTAGATGCCGCCACACATGCTTAGTTCTAACCACTATAGCACATTTTTTTTTTCAAAGTTCAATATTATTCATTGTATTCTTCGTGCTTTCATGCTTAACCGATTTATGCTTAATGAAATTGTATTTGTTACGCAAAGACCGTTTTTACAAGGAATCCCAATCAACATTTTAATCAAAGCGCCACAGGTCGATCATTGGCGAAAAACTTGTTTTGTACTATGCGATAATACAATTATAGATATAGTGGAGTAGCTTAAAATAATATTTTTCCCATAAATCAACTCAATAGGTGCTCAATTTTATCAGGTCACTGCTTTCCAATGATATTTTTGTCCTAATTTCTGACTGCTTCTGAATAGAACGTGAAATATCGAATGACAATAGAGGTTTTAAATAGACCAGCTATTTTGTAAGGTTAGTAGATGTAATAGTTTAAAGATAAAATAAGAAATGAGTACATTATGGCTACTTTGTTTGTGTGTTTTTTTTGTCTTTTTTTGTTATGTGCGTTTTGTTTGTGCAGTATAACTTATTAGGTAAGTAAAGGTTTAAGAAAAGCAAACATAGAGCCAGAAACTCCAGCAACAACATACTAAAACTACATTATTATCTAGAACCAAGGTGACTGTGCAAATTGTGCTAACCGATCCTTACGAGAAAACAATACGGGTAAGGTCACCATAAACACGAAGTATTATGACCCGAGAGGACTAGCATTAAGCTGCGGACCGTCCCGAGGGTTTGACCTGACTGCGGAAGACTTTGAACTGAACTTAAACCTTTCTAATCTTTGGGAAGAGTTTCTCTGCAAAATACATTAGGGAAAGGTGACATAGGTTTTGAGGTTAAAAGGACATTACGCCACTAACTTTTGCCCATGACTTCGCCCGCAGTAATGTTAGAAATGTTCTCACACGTGCGTACAACCGGAATAAAAAGTATACTATGTCCTAATCCAGGTCATGATGATATATACAAAATAAACCTAATAGTATTCGAATTAAGAAGACCAAGAGCTATGTCTTGATTGAATATAAGTCTTCCTGCTTTGCCTTAAGGCCTCTTATTCTACCTATAACACTCAATCATTAACCAAATCGGACAGATTTATGTGAAACTTACTTTTGCCAGCGGCCACGGTCCACGGGTACCTATTACCGAGATAAAAAGTATTCTATGTGTTAATCCAGGTGACAAACTAGGCTCTCATTCTGTGTCGAAAAACATAGCATTTTACCTTTTCAACGGTGTGTATATTTAAATTAGAGTTTAATTTGTAATTTTATGATTTCCCTTCCTACTGTTATTACACGCGTTGTCTACAGCTCTGTTATCTTCTCTCCTATCGCAGGTGTGCTGGAAGAGATTTCTGTAGAAATAAGCATTACCTATGTACGTATTTTTCTGTTCCTTTCTTCTTGTCTGTTTATATTTGTGTGCTTATATGGTTAAATAAATAAATTTAGACTAGAAATATAAAAAGAAAAAAAAATACTTGTAATTTTTGAATTTGAATTTTTTCTTGAATGTGACATCATTTTGAACTTCTCTGCTTTATAATCATAAAGCAGAGAAGTTCAAAATGATGTCATATCATCGTGAACAAAATAAAAATTCAAAGTTTTAAAAGTAGTACCTTATCATAACATACCATAAAGGTGTCTATGTAGGTTGGTCTGTGAAGTATATTATAACATAGAATGTAAATTCTTTTACACTGTACAAAAGCACGTGAAGACTTATGAATACGCAAACACGCCTGAAAAATACGACGCAAGAATTCTTTCAACCTTTATGATAAAATGTTGATCAAAAAAATACAGCGGGATAATTGAACAGAAAACAACATGCTACAAAAAGTAATGTTCTCATAATATAATTAGGGAAATATTTTAATAATAAAATCCATCTGCAACTTGCCTGTTTCTACAAAACAACATAATTCGCCTCGGGATGAGAAACCTCAACATTGTCTGTCAGAACACCAAACACGGGTTTGTAACTTTGTTTGTCGAAAAACGGTACTGCATAACAAGGCTGTCAAAGTTGTAACCACAATAGAAGCTTTATACGACAACAAGTTACTGTTGAGAGTTATAAACGGTCTATTGCTGAACATCAAACCAGCTTATGTCCATGACTTTGACTGTGTAGTTTCGATTTTCATATCTTATGCTCGGTTTCTATAAACAAAAACGCAACGTTTTGCTTACCAATGGTATATTTTTTATTTCCAAAATGGGCATATATTATTTTGTAAACTAATTCTACCTGTGATAGCTAGTGATAACTTAATATTGTTCAGCATAGTCCTCAATATCAAGCTGCGCGGATTTTTAACAGATTGCCATTGGACTTAAAAACTTTAATTTACAAGAGCTCATTTAAGTCAAGACTCAAATCAACGCGTTCCTATTGGAGAAATGTTTATATTCGATAGATGATGACATATCCACGTTTTAATTGTTTTTTTTTTATATTAGTTATTGTGAGACTGGGTAATGTTAGTATGTAATAGCTGTAGTGATAGTGGAATTTAATTTATATTTTTTATGTTAATTTATATTTTGTATGTTATTGATTTTATTGTGTTATGAATGTGTTAGTTTATAATTTTAATGAGCCTGTTTATTTATTGGTTATGTATGTTTTCAAACACAATATGAATTGTTCCTGAAATAAATTGAATTGAATTGAATTTGAATTATAAGACGGTCTACTCTGCAAAGCTATGATGCATTTGCTTCTTTTTTGGTAAAGATACGAGAGACTAAATTTTAACCTACGAATGTCCGAACATTATAGAAATCGGGCATTAATACATAGTAGATAGGGACTGTTTTTGAATACCTTAACTTCATGCTGTTAAAGTATCAAATGTCTTACAGAAACTTTTTGTTGCGGACGTCTATGGAGTCTGTAACTTACCGAGATATTTACTTCAGTAAATTAGAGAACCTCAATTTCAGTATCAAATTATTTTCATAAGTTTCTGTCTAAGTCTGGATAGCAAATAACGCATTTTTCTGAATAACTTTATGAATATTTTCTATCATTTATAACTAAGTATGTATTTGTATTGAAATTGCTACTAGTTCAAAGGGAGATTAAAATTACAATTCTTTAATAATGTGTACTTTAAAATTTAATGCTTTATTGTTATCAAATGACTTCAATAAAGGAGGTTCTATGTTCGTCACCATCATCATCATTGCAGCCGAAAGACGACCACTTGACTGCTGGACATAGCCCCCAAGCTCCGCCACTTTTACCGGTTCTGTGCTTCCGGCATCCAGCGAACACCTGCGGTCTTCACAAGGTCATTGGTTCACCTTGTGGGAGCCCTATCAACTCTACGTCTTCCTGTACGTGGTCGCCATTCCAGAACCTTTCGGCCCCATCAGCCATCTGTTCTGCGAGTAATGTGCCCTGCTCACTGCCACTAAAGAAAGAAAGAATACACACACACCCACACCTTCCTGATTCTATTACGTAGAGAAATTAACATAGCCCTCTCTATTGCTCTCAGTGTGACTTTAGCCTTTTAATAAGGCCCATTGTGAGCGAACACGTGGTTCAATGTTCATCTGTGTATATTATTCGTGGTTCTATGTATTTTTTATTTATGTTCATCAAACTCAAACTCAAACTCAAAGCATTTATTTCAATTAAACCATTTACAGGCACTTTTGAATTGTCAAAAAGTCGACCAGTTAGAAAGTTGAAGCTAGTTGCCCATTCCAAAACGTAGATCTCTATGGAGAAGAACGGGCAAGAAACTCCATGGACACTCTTTTTAATCATGTTATGTATTACAAAAATTTGGGAACATTATTCTTGTTGCTTCTATATGTGAGAACAATGTAAAAAAAAACAATTCTAAATATAAAATTTAAAATAAGCCATGGAAGTTAGGAGATGACCAGTGTCAACCGACGGCGCCCGTTCACGAACTTGACTCGTGGATCAGCACCATCCAGCTCAACCATTTTGTAGGGAACCGAATGATCCAACACATCGATATTTTTATCAATCGGAACCGTTTCGAAAATTATTTTTTTCATTTCGGTCGTAAGAATTTTGAACCTTTACGACAGTTTAAAATGAAATAAAACTTTGTACAAAAAATCCAACTCCTGTAAAAAAAAAAAATCATACCCGGAAAATGGTAGAACACACATATAAAATATAATAGAAATCCTGTCGAAACTTTTATAGTTTCAACAATAATAAAATGGGTTTGAATTTAAAACATTTAAGCTAAAGTTTTATAGTTTCGTTTTAAAGCGAAATAACGACGAAATAAAATTGGAAAGTATTTGGAGGAAAATTGGAATTGGAAATATAAAAGGGAAATGTTTCTACCAGCAGATGAGCAGACCCGTTCTACTATAAACTCGTAGATTCAATTAGGATTCACTCACTATTTGTAATGGACATTTGAATTTCATACGGTATTAAAGTGAATTTTATCAGGTAGAACAAATGAGTTCTTATTTATGAATAATATGAACTAAAAGTAATAAAAACATCGCTATTATAGAGGAAAATGCTTAATTTTTTATTAAGTATGTAAGGTTACTATTTTTTTTTTAATTTAGAAGCTAGAGTTCAATTATTTTTTTCTGTTTGTATTTTTTAAGCTCTAGTAAATAACCTTTTTCAAATGGCCTTATTTAGTAGGTGCTCTTCCGGGTATCATACATAGATGATATCAACTACAAAGCATCACAGCTGTATTGCGGTTTGACCTATTAAGACGGGTGTTAGTGAAATAATTGATTTTTAAGGTATTCGAAAAACTCCTTGATATTGTGTGATAGCTGTGTGTGTAGTGTTTGCCAATCTGCCGTCTACAAATTATAATGCCGTTAACTCGCATATGGTCGATTTTAGTTTTTAAATACCACCATAATTAGAAAAAAAATCTCTATCTCTCTGTCTGAGCAGTATTTTTCTACTATTTATGTATGCCGAGATAAAAAAAATAAAAACGCCGTTAACTTGTCTTGTTTGATATAATTACTACGCTAAAACGCAGGTAAGCATTTTTACTAAATTAAGAAGTAAATAAGAGCTTATAATTTACATTTTTACCAGAATTTTTACGATCATAAAATTTCAAATGCCAAACTGCATCCAGTGATGGATTATTTATTATTAAATAGTTAATATCTAATTTCATACGATTTTATTTGCATTTTTACGACAATGCTTGCTCATTTATTATTCGAATTTATTTTAACAGATTTTAATCCGTATCGGATTGCAATAAGAACTATTATCGCTCATAACGACAATATTTAAAGTTACCAGGGCCTTAACCTGATGCAGCTGAATACCATTATTTTACATGGAGCGACTGCCTCTCAGCCCTGCACAATCCAGATACTGCGTAGCATGATATCCTTTGACTAGACTGGGGTCAGGGTCTTGAAAACCCGAAATCGACAACTACTTTAAAAATACACGACAAAAATCTACATCACACTTAACCTACAGCCACGAAGTAACACAGAATATGTAAAATTTTAATAAAAAGTCGTATGTAAATGTACGATTGCATACTAAAATGTAATATGAAGAGAAATCGAGTCGGTAGACTTTATATTAGCAATTGAAATGGGCTGCGAGCTTTTGAGGATTCTGGCAGAAAACTTAGGGTCTGGCTCGAACGCGCGACGTCAACGGAACGTAAATTCAAAAGAATTTTGAATCGAAAATTCTAATATCCTATAACAGCTCCGCAGTTCTATTTTCTTGTAAATATTGATGTTCAAAAGTGCCTTCTATGTGCCGATTCGAAATAAATTTTGATATTTTCGTAATTTTTTGCGACAAGCTCTATTAGGCCCATTTACACTCAACTATATGCATTTAGCGCTAAACGAATTAAACGAACATAGTCCTGTTCTGTCAATCGTTTGAAGTTGACAGAGACAGAATGATAATTTAAATAGCGTTAAATGAATTTACCTACATAGCTAGTGGGCAAGTGGACACTAGTTTCATCCTTTTTTTTTATTTTTTTAGGGTTGGTAATCATCAGATAACTACTCCCGCTCTGGGTGGAGCAGGAGGGCGTGTCAGACTTTTACTGTCTAAAACCCACCCATGTTCCCTCAATTGCCTGTGTACCAGGGGCCGTGGTATCTCTTTCGAACAAGCCGCACCCCTGGCAGGCATCGGCCCTTGCGAGCCCCATCAGTTGATGCTGACATCTCTTTTAGGCGCGCGTGGAATACAACGCACCGTCGACCCGGGCTTGGTCTTACCCATAACTCGCCGTCCGCAACCCCGCGCCTACGGTGGCCGGGAATCAGCCTGGGATTCCTTACGCCCAGGGCGTCTCCCGCGGCGACTAAGGCCGTGAGGGCGCATATACTGCCTCTCCCTCACGTGCGCCGCCTCCCTCTAGTTTCACCCATATGGTTCGTTTTAAAACTAAGAAGATGTTATATGCAATAAATGGCCTATCACAGTCCACTGATAAAAACTGACCTTTCCTAGGCTTGTCCTCCGCCTTTCGCATCCAGTATGTCCCAGCCACTTTCTTGTAGTCGTTGGTCCATCTAACTGCGGGGCGTCCCATACTACACTTGCCGACACGCGGTGTCCAATATTAAATTATTATAAGTTGTGTCTGCATTCTCTATTATGTGTTTGCGTTCTTTTTCTGCCTCATGTTTACCGCAAATTCAAGTTCTTTTTATTTCTTTCTTTGTAAATATTATGTACAATTTTCAATTTTAAAATTCGTTCGAATTTACATTACGTTTACTCCGCGCGTTCGTACTAGGCCCACTGAAGAGCCTTCTGTTCTACCCGACCGTAATTTATATATTGATCGAGGGCTTTTTTCTTTTGTTTTTTTCGCTTTTTGTATAATATTTTTTGAGTGAGCGGGTATGTGGGTAGGTAGGTACATCAATGTAGGTAGTCAAATATATCAGTTGGCTTAGGTGTCAGAAATGTTTTAGAGATAAAGTCGGGTCTGAATTATTTGAAAAGATAAAATGTATATTTTAAAATTATCTCACCTAGCTTTATGTTATTTATTTCCTTCGTCTGTGAGCGGTTTTAGATAAGTTGAGTGGACTGAATATCTTCAGCTTACATTATTTTACTAAAGGAATTGATATTAGATACTACAGTGAGTAACAAAAAGCCAGCATACCTGTTATAAATGAAAAATTATTTTATTTCTGTAAATAGGTTTGTACAAACACTATTTACACGTCAATAATATTTTAAATACCAGATGAGGTCGGCGTTTCTTGTCTGACTACTCTGAGAAGAAAGGCCGAAACAAACTCAGAGGTCACAGTCTCTTTTAAAGTCTAGGTCAGATCATGTGAAGACCATGTTGATTGGTGTCTGGAATGGTATTTTGAGGAAATAACCACATAGATTAAGTTGACCAGTCCTGTGCACGCAGTTGTTGTTCATTAATTAAAGTCGCTTTTCGTATCTACTACCTACTCAATGTCAAAAATTATCCCACGGGAACGTGCTCGTATTTCCTGGATAAACAGTATACTAAGCATTAATCCAGGTTATAATCTATCTGTATGAGAAATTTCATCCAAATCTGTATTTTCGTAATTGAGTTACAGACTTCTAAACATACAATCATTCACATTTTAAATTGCACCTGCGCGAGGCAGGGGCCGGTCAAGCAGACAGCTCACGCCTGCAGTCCAACTTGAAAGCTAGTAGCACGATGTTATACCAACAACGCTTTCTGATTTATATACAAATTGGAAATTCCATTTCATCAAACACACAAATAATTTTCTTATAATACAACGCTTTTGGCTTCATGATTTGTAACTCTAGACGGACTTACTGAATTTCGCGAATACTCAAAAGATAAGGAAAAAGTCATCGTATCCAAAAGGTTTTTTTATATACATGACTGTGAAAGGAAAAGTACTTTTGAAATATACTTGGGTGATTAATATATCCGACTTATTTATCTGCAATAATCTCGATGGGATCGGCAAAAATGACGCTTAGGTATAGGGGATGAATTTTCAAAAATCTTTCCTGAGTGCTAACATTTATTATATGTCTTACCGGCCAAACCCGATTTCAGGCCAAACTAGTTTGTCCTAGGCCAAACTGGGCACCTCGATTAAATGGGTTAGGTTAGGTTAGAACTGTGACCAAAAGGGCGCGAGCCGAGCGAGCGTTACTTCCAAAGGCTGTTAACGAAACGGCTAATTTCCTACGCGTGATATGTCGCAGCCAACTAGCTTAATTAGCCGTTTCGTTAACAGCCTTTGGAAGTAACGCTCGCCGGCCGCTGCCGCGGCACCGCTCGCTGCGCTCGCTCGGCTCGCGCTCTTTTGGTCACAGTTCTAACCTAACCTAACCCATTTAATCGGGGTGCCCCGGCTTAATAAACCAGTTTGGCCAAGGACAAACTAGTTTGGCCTGAAATCGGGTTTGGCCGGTAACATATGCATTCGCAACTCATGCTCTAAATCTCTCGCTTCTAGACCCAGTGTTTTAGAAAGTGTATGGTCTGTCAGTGAATGAATGAATTTAAGTTTTTTATTACGTAGATTAAGAGGTCGTCATTTAAAGAATGTCGGTAGATTTCTATATAATCCAGAATTATATTACTCCTTAATATTACTATGATTTAAATCATATGGTGGACATCAACATTCAATAGGGCACAGATTGACCAGACATATAGATTTTAGTGTAAACTATTTTTATTCTCCGAATTTTCAAACTAATAATTTTTTAAATCGGTTAAATACGCTACGTCAGATTGTATAATCAGCTCATGTACCTATTATAAATAACAAAAGACTACTACTAGACCATTTCAATTCCAATATTTCAAAACCTATCAAGTCATTCAAATTTCGAACGTAAACAAAAAAAAAAAAATCAGCATCTCAGACAACAAAACAGTCAACTTCTAACCAGCCAGTACCTAATACGTTAAATTCAGAGACTATAATGTCATCGAATCTAAGCAGTACGGAATCCTCACTCCGCTTGTCTATGAATTATGCAAAGCCTTACATTGAGACTTCGGAGGGGTATCGATAGTGAACTGAATATAATAAGCATTGTTTGATCTTGGGTACCAAGTTTATTATTGTATTGGCACTACTGTATTAGGAATCAGTTGGTGGTAATTGGGTTAGTTTTGCGTTGAATAATCAAACTTTTTCTTACCAATCGTAGTTTTTTTCTAAGTTCATTTATATGCCAACGCTTTACCGAATAATTGAAGATCCGTAACAGGAGTAGGCCTCCCCGAACTTTTTCCATTTTGCCTATCTCCGGCTTGTATCCGCCAATCTGGTCCACATCTTTCGTTAAATATATCTTCCTGGCGCATCCGCGGTCTTCTTTCAATCTTAAGTTTAGCATTTAACTCATAATAATATTAATGATAATGGAATGTGCATTAGGCTAATAACCAATTTAGGTGGTATGCTTAAATTGTTCATTGTATTTATCTATACTAATAATATTATAAAGAGGAAAGATTTGATTGTTTGTTTATTTGTTTGCATTGAAAAGGTTCCGAAACTACTGAACCTATTTGAAAACTTATTTCACTGTTGGGAAACTTCCCAACAGTGAAATAATATTTTATTTTATTTTATTTTATCCCCGTATTCCCACGGGAACAGGAACTACGTGGGTGGAACCACGGAGCGCTGCTAGTGTTAGAATAAAGATTTTTTTTAAATATTTTATTTTATTTCAAAAGTGTAGGAGTGGAATCACAAAGCACACTATCGAAACAAATTAATATGTTTTTGACGTTCTGGGCCGTTTCAGTTAAGTGACTATCAGAATTATTTTGGTAGAGAAACTAAATGAAGATATATAGTTGATAAGAACCAGTATAAGATCGTATAAATGCATCCAAATACGACTGCTCATCTCCTATTTCCAGCTGATTCTATTTTCCACCCCAATGAAGCCACTCCTGGCATCTGCTGTCTCACAATTTTCTTAGCAAACCCTAGCTTTGAGAATAATACATGGCACTTTCGTCTTTATGTACATACGAAGTTTATCTTGGACATTACTAGCATCGGCGATAGTAAACATCGACGGAAAACGTGGGGTTTAACTAATATAGGGACATCGACCCTCAACGTATTACTATGGATTCAGTACCTACATGGATCTGAAATTTTTCGTCGGATATTTTTTTTTTTTTACTCTGTCATACTTTTTAACCGCTTCGGTCTTTTCCATGAAACAGCTGTTTTTTTTGGATTACCAGCGATTAGAGGGTCTAGAATTATGTGCTAAATTCATGGTTTCAGTTAGCGCATCGATATACGCCAGTCTGAAATCACCAACCCGTGTTGAGCAAGCGTGGTGATCTTTTCAAATGCCTTCTCTGTATGAGAAGAGGCTTTAAGCCCCACAGTGGGGCAGTAATAGGCTGATAATATTATTGATATATTTACTTTGATGTTTATAGTCTACTATCTTTTACGGGCAGCTTCGCCCGCGTTAACCAATTAAAAGACCTTAACAAATCGGCATCGGTAAAGGAAAACTTCGTGACGAAACCTGGAATTAAACTACTAATATTAGTAGTATAATATTATAAATGTGAAAGTTTGGATGTTTGTTACTCAATCACGTAACAACGGCTGAACATATTTAGATGAAATTTGGCACACAGATAGATTATAACTTGGATTAAAACATAGGATAATTTTTATTCCGGTAATATGTTCCCGATCCACGTGGGCGAAGCCGCGGTAAAAGCCATAAATCTCAAATCTCCAATTCGCCCTGAGTAACCGTGGCTATCATTGCAATGCTAGTGCCTTCTCTGTATATGAAAAGGCCTTTATAGTGAGACAGTAACAGACTGGTATTATTATAAAGTGGCACATAGCCCAAATTAAGAATGAGATTAGGGGGCGTCCATTAATTACGTGAGTAAATTTTGGCGATTTTTCAACCCCCACCCCCGCTCTTGTGAGATGTCGTGAGATTTGGCTCGACCCTCCCCCCTCCCCATAATCTCACGTGAGATATCTCAAATACGTGGTTTTAGTGTAAAAACGTTAATCTGTGCTTATTTGCGTTGGATTTATGCATTGCATTTGGCTGACTTGGCTGGGCGGTGGCGGTTTAACCATCGAGGAAGTACTGTGCTACTTTGTGGCATTCGCATAACTGCGATAAATATTATTTTGTAAGATTTTGCCATATGGGTGGAAAAACATGTTTCACATGATTTAACCCGGTTATCTCGTAATGTTACATTGTTTCTTTGCGGGAAAAAATATAAATTACGTGATATTTACCAAGAACCCCCCTCTCCCCCACGTGAGTTTGAGTGAGATTCGACTCGACCCCCTCCCACCCCTAAACGCCTCACGTAATTAATGGACGCCCCCTTACCGATAACTAAAGGCCGGCTTTTGTCGATTCGGATTTTTACATAGCAGCGAAATCGACGCGCAAACTGAAACCATGAATTCAGCACCAGGTTCTAGACGCCTAGCATAGAAGTGACGAATAGCATTATTTTTTTAAACAACCGGCAAAAAACGTTGAGCGCGTGGTTAATATTTGCGATGGCCCTTCCAACCTGTATACTTACCACAAAATAACATCACGCCATTATGCATCGAAAGGTTTGGCAGAACTGTACCTCAGAGTCAAAGTCAAAATGTCTGATGTGCCAGTAAATTCACTAGGGTACTCTAGCTGAATCAGCTTGCAGATTCCAATTGGCAACCGTCTTAACTTTATAAGTACAAATGTAAACGATAGTTTGAATTAACTCAAACTTAAGCTAACGAACCCTATAGTTACATTTGAAGAGGATCTTTGAACCCAAACTAAACGTACCTTAGGTTTTCCATTAAAAGGTTAAACTTGGATTAACATGATTACCCTAACTGTAATATCTTCAAGATTAAGGGTTAATAGGTAATGATTTGGAAATTAATTGTATTAGGTGCTTACGTAACCCGGGTTAATTTCTACGTCACAGTTTGGTAATGTCAAATGCACACATAAGAAAATTGACGTGTTCGCAGGTCGTGGTTATAGGTTACATGGTGGGTAGAATATGCTTTTTATAAGGTTGGTGACCCGAGAAAGGTATCCAACCTACTTAGCAGTTTTCTTGCAGATATGGATACTAATTTGGTGTCACCGACTGTGCATTAAAATTGCAACAAAGCACTTAGAAAAACATTAAAACAACTATTAAAAAAAATGGACATTTATAGACAAATCTACGCGCAGTTAGGGAAATCAATTGTTCAGCAAATTTTAACTTTTGACACCCACACCACGTCAATTTTCCGTATTATAACCACTTCATACAGATGTCATCATCAATGTCATTTCATCACCAAACATTCGAAGACATGTGACATCTTCCAACCCGTCCTGGGCTGGTGTGGTAGATTACAGCCCATTCCCTCTCGAAGAGAGGACGCTTGTGTCCCAGCAGTGGGAACATTATAGGCTGATTATACTTATGCTTATATAAAAGTCAAAGAATGACAGTTGTGATTTGGATTAACAAACAATTTAAGTTAACAGACAATTTACTTATGAATTAATTTCCGTAATAATAAATTAAACTGTACAAAATGTGCCGCAAAAACTAACTTTCGTATAAAGTCAGATAATTAAGTAATAACTTTTATCTACTCTCATATCGTTAAATTCTAATTTTAAACTTCAAAACGAGTTTAATATTAAGTAACTTAAATAAAAATACAATACTAAAATTCAAAAATAGAATCATATTATAACACTTTTTTCTGTTATTAAATTTATGTCATAAAACATTTGTTTACAATTAAGATACAGGCAAAATCCAAGAAGTTAATTATCACCACTGAGCTTCTATATTTTTTAACCGACTTCAAAAAGGAGGAGGTTATCAATTCGTCGGAACCTTTTTTTTTTTTTATTTTTTTTTATGTATGTTCCCCGATTACTCGAAGATGGCTGGACCGATTTGGATTTTGTTTTTTTTTGTTTGAAAGGGTATACTTCCCAGGTGGTCCCATGATCATCAAGTCAGGATCTGACGATGGGATCCTGGAGAAATAGAGAGAACTCTTAAAATTTTATAGGCACACGAAGCGATTTAGGTATTTTTTGGAAGAGTACTTTCTCGTAGAGGTCTCATTTCAATTTGGTGAAGATCTGATGAAGAACTTTGGAGATAGGCGACAGAACTCCTCAATAAATGATAGCAAATGGACTGGGATTGCTGAAATCTCATGTCTGTCTATTGCTTACACCAGTTCATAACATAACATCACGCCGGTATGCTGTGAAGGGGTAAGCACATGTGAACCACTAAAAACTTTTTCCAAAAAAAAAACAACCGACTTCCAAAAAAACACTACAAAGTGAAAAATAACTTTAATTTCGGAAGGCGGTGACAAAAAATTCAAATACAGCTCCAAAGACACCGACTTCCGAAATTAAAGTTATTTTTCACTTTGTAGTGTTTTTTTGGAAGTCGGTTGTTTTTTTTTTTGGAAAAAGTTTTTTCTCTAATGGTACGCATATTCAGGGCGCGCCGTTTTAATAGCATTACAAAACTATTTCATACTCTTTTAACTTTAATCATTTATTTAGCCAATACTAATGTATGAGAGTGGATAAAGTAGTGTATGAAACTGCACATAACTAAGTATTAAAACACTCGGGTGAGACTCTTAAAAATCCCTCCTACGGCTCGGTTTTTAAACACACATGCGTGTTTTAATACCCTTCATTATGCAACAGTTTCATAAACTACTACAATAGAGTTCCCACATATATCTCAAAGCGATTTGGTCACTGAACTGACTCTAAAAATAACACCCTTCTACAGTTGTCCGACTGAACTGTATTTGAATTGAACGATTGACCGAATGAACGTTTGAGCTGGGCAAATTCTAGACCCTTTGAACCATCAGACGAACACCAATCCGTTGAGCAAAGCAATACCTTCTAACGGCAAATCATTCAAGCTTTTACGGAGTTTGATATTATGTTTCAATATGCATAAAAACCTTTCATAAATCCTTCATCCATCCATTATCACAAATAAAGCCAACTGAATACAAGCAATAAAAAAGGAACATGCTTCCTACATCAAATCGATAGGTACTTTCGGCTTTTGTTCGAAAAAAAACAAGAAATTTTTGGTCGAAATGATTTTTTCCAGCCAGCCTGTATTTATTTGTTGTCCAATCAACGCGGGTTTCGAAACAAAAAGTGTTATTATATAAACATATTATAAATATTCATAAGCGTTTATTCAGACTCGATTTTTGTTACTTCGATACGGATTCGATGAATTTATACTGAATTAATAGCTTTTGATCCAGTATAAATAAATATCATCGAATAATTTTTTGCTTATTCGCAGTCAGCTCGTTTTCAATCTACGGTTGAAAAACGCATGTTCTGAATTCTTTCACTGCTCATAATCCGTAAAGCTTTTTAATTTTAAACCTCTGGATCTGTGTTTTTTACTTATCTACTTTTTTTATACGTAAAACGAAGATTTCTTCTACGAATCTTTGTATGTATTGTTATACATTTTATAGCTTTCGCATGAATTTATTACTATCTAGCTAGCCCTGACAGACTGCTGTCAAAATATCAATACGGGCTTCAGTTCGTACAAAATCCCATAGAAAAAAGGACGTTAACTTTTACCCGAATTTGGAAATTTTTCGGAAAACTATTTCGATTTTATTTCCGTAAATACCTAATACGGACTATTATAAACATTTTAAAACATAATATTGCCAATTCGGTCCAACTATTCTCACGTGGAGCGCTTAGCAACGAATCTCATTTTTTTATATTTCATTTTTAGAGACGATTACAACATAATTGCCCATGAAAACAAAAAATAAACGCGTCATCGCCTTATTTCAGTACCTACCACCAAAAATAAACATACTAACAAATTGCACAGTCTACAGTACCAAAATAGATTCTTGTCGTACAAAATTATATGCCTGAATCCTGAAAGAGGTATTCAACATTGTACGAGTGTGCTAAGGATATTGTAATGAGAAGGTACATTAAAATAATTGGGGCTTCTTGACGTAAGTACGGTAATGCTACGAAGGTTTTTTTTTAAGGCACTGACATCAATTTTATTGAATACCCCAGGGGTATTTAATAAAACTCACTTTGACCGAAAAAAAAATAGTGGCTGTTATACTAAAGCACTGTGTGATGATGCCTTTGATAACATACAAATACTAAAAGTCTAGCTTATCGATTCAATAATAAATAAACAATTATTATTTATAAAATCCTCACGTTTAGCAGTCAATCATCTGCCTAGCTTTATACCAATTATGTTGGGGTCAGCTTTCGGTCTAACCGGATGCAGCTGAGTACCAATATTTTACGTGGAGCGATCTAACCGCCGCTACCTAATAACTGGGTAATACGATAACCCTTAGTAAGACTGCTTGTGAGACTTTCGGGTATCTGACAACCCGTTAGACAGTCAATGATCTACGAATGACAGCCTGGACGAACTTCTTTACATGTTTTCTGAGGCACGGAGCGGTAGTTTTACATACAGACTAGCTGTTTCACCCGCGTGGAGGTCGAAAATTATCCCACGGGAACGTATTACCGGAATGAAAGTATCTTATGGGTTAATCCAGATTATTATCTATATGTGTGCCAAATTTCATCCAAATCCATTCAGCCGTTGTTGCGTGATTGAGTAACAAACATCTACATATACAAACTTTCACATATTATATTAGTAGGATCTGCGGCCAGCGTTGCTTAAGCGAACCGATCGACCCATGCGGCTGGTATTACTTATCCACAAGTAATAATAGCCACACGTTCGTTCATTTAGCAGCAAATACTAAAGGAGATTAAAAAAAAAACAAGCTTCAAAATACAGTACCGCCATTGTACCTAGTTGTTATGAAATAACTGAAAATTCAATGCAGCAAAATATATTTCTTCATAAATTGTAAAACTACACTTTAATTCGCACAAGTTACAAGTCGTAGTTTTTACTTTTTCGAACCGGGGATCATTAGGTGTAGTCAGCTCCTTAAATCCAAGTCGTGTTTGAGCGGCTATAAGGCAATGTCTACAGTCACCAGATTTTATCGCGCACCGGATTTTAAACTCTCTGTGTTGAACCGAGCATTTATAATCCAGAGTGCAGCGCGAGTGACTTTCAGGGGGTCAAAAAACACAGTGTTCGATTTTCAACCCTCGGCGATGAGCAGTGCATTGAAAATCCTATGCGCAAATAAATCCCGCCGCGATTTTATTACGTTCTTGGTAAATGTGGGTTAACAGTTAGTAAAGTTGACGCAATTCCCTTTTGTCAGATTTGTCGAAAAGATTTTTACTTTTGTGTGATTATGCTATTACCATTATTACATTACTGGTCCTAAGAGGAAAAACATTGGTCCTTCGGGAATGTTACAGGAATATTATGCCATTATACTACAGTTACTGTTTTATTGATAGTTTTGTATGAAGAACATAATAGCTAAAAGTTTGTTTGTCTTTATGTTAGTATTATAGATTCAATTTTCGTGTCGGATTGCCGTCCCATCGGACTATGAAAGTGAGAGAAGCGTGAATCTGTGTCTCCGCATACACTTTTGCACTATCTATACAGGATAAATTATTAACCAGAGCGCAAACTGTAACTATGAATTCAGCATATCATTCTAGACGCCCCAGCGTAGAAATTTTTCGTCGGTTAAAAAAAAAAACTGGAAAACTGTCAACTGGACAGTTTTGTACCGCAATATGTAGACAAGCGATTACTATTCTACAGTAGAATAGAAATAGAAAGCGTCAAGCTAAGCCTGCAGTAGGAATCGCTAGTAGTAGTAGTAGAAAATGTGAATTGCAGAGGGATAGTTGCGTAATCGCAATTACACCTCTGACATTCACATTAACTTTAAATTTTAGAGCATGTACTGTGCGTTTTAATTTTACATAATATTCTATTTTTATTTTCCTGCTGTGAGATGTAAAACTTATTAAATAAACTATATTTTATTCAAAAACTTTACAACTTCAAACGAAAACAGTGGAAACATTAATTCTTGGACTAACACTCGACGTAGTCATTTTTCACGCAACCCCTAATATTAGAACCAGTAGGCGTAGATAACGCTAATAATGATAACGATAGCCGTTATCATTTCAATTGGAACATCGTTATCAATTGATTTAATTAATTTAATATTGGATGTGCAAGCTTAGTTATCTTCCGACCTTGCTTCAAGTGCTTCATTAGAACAGTTTGTAGGCATTTTTTTTACGCCGAAAGTTCAAAAAAAAAAAAACTCAAAGCATTTATTTCAATTAGACCATTTAAAGGTACTTTTGAATTGTCAAAAAGTCGACCAGTTGGAAAGTTGAAGCTAGTTGCCCATTCCAAAACGTAGATCTCTATGGAGAAGAACGGGCAAGAAACTCCATGGACACTCTTTTTAATCATGTTCAAGTATTACAAAAACTTGGGAACAATATTCTTGTTGCTTCTATATGTGAGAACAATGTAAAAAAAAAACAATTCTAAATATAAGATTTAAAATAAGCCATGGAAGTTAGGAGATGACCAGTCTCAACCGACGGCGCCCGTTCACGAACTTGACGCGTGGATGGTTGAAAGTGTGGGTTTATGTACTGGATTTTGTGATTTATTATATTTTTTGACTCAATTAGGCTGTGGACTATTTTATCTATCTAGTTATCTATGATAATATTTGACGCTAATAGTCAAACAAATACTTTTTATGAATGTATTGTTTGTCTAGTTAAGTTTTATAAGAAAAATAAAGTGAAATTAATTTTATCGGTGAATCATCAAAATATTCGTAGACAGGTTGAAAAAGGCCGTATTTTTATTATAAATGTTTTCAAATTATCATATGTTAGTGGACATAAAGATAACACTTCTACACAAAGTAATTTTTATGTCAAAAGGTAAAATTAAAGGTTAAGCAAACATCACGCAAGGAAAATGGTAAACAAAATTATCTTGATAATGAAAAAGGAGGAATTACAACAGAAAAAAGTCCACATTAATTGGTCGGCTAAGAGAAAACAAATAAATAATAGTTTAAAAAACTAAAAAACACGCTTTAAAAACCAAACTAAAACTCAATTAAAAAGCGTGGGGTGCTTTTTGAGGTATTTTTATAATCACTTACTGTCAAGCACCCCACGCTTTTTAATTGAATTAAATTATTTTCTCCTTTTTTAGTTTGGTTTTTAAAGCTTGTTTTTTTTAGTTTTTTAAACAATTATTTATTTTCTATTTTTTAGTTCTGCTAACTACATAAACATGTTTTTTTTTTCTTTCTCATATTTATTTTTTATTATTGAATTCTCATCGGTCCTCGACAAGTTTACAAAGTTTCAATGAAATCTGACCGTTTAAAGTGGGTCAAAATCGCGCTCAAAGGAGTCGGTTACATACAAACATACAAACAAACAAACTAACAAACAAACAAACAAACATACAAGTGAAGCTAATATAAAGCGTGTAAAAATGTTTGACCTTTTACAAAAAAGTTTATAACAAAAAGTACCCATACGAGTTGTGTCGCTATCAAATAAGTACTTTTATATGTCGCTATCAAAAATCATTATTAAGAAAACTGTTTTGAACAAAATAATAAACGACTGTCTTCTCTGTAGGTACCTTCTATTCGCCTTTCCTAGCTGTCTTCCTCTTTATGACAATGTACAAGGCATAGTTGTCCATTGGTTGCAGACGTCGCCATACTAACCTCATTCCCCTTCCGTCCACTCCCACAGCGAGAACTTAGCTGGAGTCTGTACTTTATTATTATGTTCAAGAAAAATTATCTGAGTAAAGAAAGAAAGAAAGAAAGAAAATACATTTATTTAGCACAGACTTTAAAGCACACAATATACATGAAACAGCAGGAAAGAGTAAAATAAAAATCAATTAAAGGTGTAAGGTGAGAAGTCAGAAACTAGCATTATAGTGTGCCTCACGGCTGCGCTAAAAAGGCCCAGTTCAGCATAAATGGCAGACAACTCGTGCCTGACGCTGGTTTTCAACTGGACCTGACGTGTGAGGTGACGGATTTAAATCAGTTTTACACCAAAACTGCAACGTGTGTATGCATACATAAATGAAATAAAATAAATGTGTAAAATAAAAAAAAATAAAAAAAATAGTAATGAATAAGTATATAATTAGTGTGATGTTGATATAGTTAGTAATTTAATTTAGTGCCCAGTGTAAAAAGTTATGTTATGTATTGTAAAAGTAATGTAAGTAAACCAATAAACCTTTGAATATTACAGGGTGATATTGAATAAGATTCGACTGCAATAAAAACAAAACAAATCAAGATATTGAATAAGATTCGACTGCATTATAAAAACAAAACAAATTAAAAAAAAAAACAAATGATGCTTGATAGACCTTCGTTAATATATGTATAAATTAGTAGCAGCCTTGAGACTGGATTTGTGCCCAGTAGACATAAACGTAGCTGGCTAAATGTGGTTGTACTTAAGGCATTCCTCTGACTAACTCTTTGGAAATAGCAGGTGTGATGTTATCAATGTCTGCGGCCCATCCCGGCTTTACACGGGAAGACATTTTCTAGTAATAAATATACCCTATGTTACTCAAGGATAATGTAGCATTCTAATGGTGAAAGAATTTTTTAAATCGGTTCAGTACATTTCTAGTTTATTCGTTACAAAAATACAAATCTTTCCTCTTTTTAATGTTAGTGTAGATTGAACCTTGACAGACTTTTTCTGAACAACAGCACCAAAAGAGACCAGAGTCATCGTTGGTTTTTGAAAACAGAACAGTGTGCTAAAAACTAAACGCATTCATTTGTTTCTGGGCTGATTCCAATTTTAAATAATAATAATTGGTTCAGCGTTAAACATTTATTTTACCACCAAAGGCAATGGTTATTTAAGTCATATTCATACTTTTCATTGGTTGACATTTCCATTACTTGGCAGTCTTAAAATTTTGGAGGTGTCTAACCAGGCTGAGTTGATTTATTGATTATTATCTCCCTATTATTGACTTCTGCAGGTTAAAGGCGTCTTCTCATACAGAGAAGTCACGAGCATTGATCACGATACGCTTGATGATGATGATGATGATGATGATGGGACTCCCTTTTCCGCACGTAGACTCACATTCGGTCCGTTGTGCGTGGGGATTCTGGCTAACAAAGCCAGCCTAGCTCCGCCCAAAAGCACAGAAGCTTCCTGGGAGCTTCACAGGCTTCGCGGAGCGACCTCACTGTTCCGAGGATTTCTTCACGTTGAGAAGCCACGGCCTCGCATTCCAGGATGACGTGGGCGGCTGATTCCTCGGCGTCAAGGCAGCCTCTGCAAAGCGGGCTGTCTGTGGCGCCTATATTATGAAGATGTTTGTTAAGGGGGTTATGGCCCGTAATTGTTCCTATGATTATTCTAAGGTTATTTCTACTCAGGCTGAGAAGCTTTTTGGTTAATCGCGGGTTTAGAGTCGGCAAAGCCAATTTTGACTGTCTACAGTCTGTAGCCCGTGACCATCGGTTATTATGAAGTTCGGTTGATCTTTGGCGAATCCACGCACGAAATTGTGAGAAAGGCAGGGGGAGAAGTGGGTACGGGCCTAGCAGGTTCGTATCTGAACCTCTCTTCGCAAGTTCATCTGCGGCATCATTACCCAAGGATCCACTGTGCCCTTTGATCCACTGGAGGGTAATACGATTGGACGTCGATATACTCTCCAGAGCTAGATGGCACTCAAAAATTAGTTTGTTGTTGGTTTGTTTGTTTGCTAGGGCTTTAAGCACAGATAGGCTGTCGGATACGAATTTAATTCCGTAATTCTGGATGCCTAAGCCCTTTACTGCCGTTGCGGCTTGTGTTAAGGCAACACATTCACATTGATACGCTTCCTCAAGACTGTTTCTCGATTACTGAATGACCTACTAGCTTCTCACCGCGACTTCGCGACTAGCTTCATCTTTCTAACTCACCGACCTTGACAATTCAAAAGTGCCTGTAATTGGTTTATTTGAAATAAATGCTTTGTATATGAGTTTGACTTCGTACGCGTCAAATTTCTTCCTCCTCCGACCTACCCCGTCACATCGAATCGCCTGCCCGTGCGAGTACTTCGTATTTGTGTCATTTTTTGTTTTTGTTCGTCTCCTAAGGGTCCTTGCGTGATGTTAAAAAGCCTAAGCCTTTCTCGATACATGGGCTATCCAACACTAAAACATATTTTTTTATTCGAACCAGAGATTAGTGCGTTCAACCAAACAAACTCTTCAGCTTTATAATATTGTATAGATTTCGCAAAAATACTAACACATTTTTGTTCCGTCGACAATTTGAATTGTAAACATTGCGCTTTTCACAATCGTTCTCTACAAAACTATCCAAAATTTACCCCACACTGTATTTACAAATTAAACGGCGTCGTCAACATTTTGTCAGCACAATTAAAAAAGCTAAGAGCTTGTTATTTGTTCAGCGAGACCGCTAACAAACCGGTGGTTTTATTATAAAGTTAGAAAAACCCGCTCATGAGTGCGGAATATTTTATTTCCCCGTCTGTCCGTAGCCTGTTTAATTCTGGCATACGAGAATACGAGACCAGTGTGTTTCCGCCTGAATATGAGAATAGAGGCTGTTTCTATTTTTAAACTGCTGTAATATTTAAAAGATTATATTTAAACGGGTAGACCTTGTTGGGCAAAGCCATATGGGGTTTGAAATTTTAAAAGGGTCGATTATTATTTATGTAATTGGTGTTGCCGTTTTAATTAACAAAAAATAAATAAATAATAATAAACCCGGCTGGTCAAACCAAAAGCTGTGTGTTTTGATCAAAGACATTAAATTATTTACTATCTTTAAACCTCTTTGGTTTTGAAGCAACTTACGAGACGCCTATGTCCTGTGAGAGGCCAGGTTGTTACACGCTTTATATTAGCTTCACTTGTATGTTTGTTTGTTTGTTAGTTTGTTTGTTTGTATGTAACCGACTCCTTTGAGCGCGATTTTGACCCACTTTAAACGGTCAGATTTCATTGAAACTTTGTAAACTTGTCGAGGACCGATGACATTTCAATAATTTAAAAAAAATTGAGAAAAAAATAACCACGTTTTTGTAGTTAGCAGAACTAAAAAATAGAAAATAAATAATAGTTTAAAAAAACTAAAAAACACGCTTTAAAAACCAAACTAAAAAAGGAGAAAATAATTTAATTCAATTAAAAAGCGTGGGGTGCTTTTTGAGGTATTTTTATAATCAAAATGTCAAGCACCCCACGCTTTTCAATTGAATTAAATTATTTTCTCCTTTTTTAGTTTGGTTTTTAAAGCGTGTTTTTTAGTTTTTTTAAACTATTATTTTTTTATTTTCTAAATTTTTGTAGGTTTCTATTTTAAGGACAAAAATGCAAATTACCTACATGATTATGTATATCATTATTTACTCGCTGAAAAGAAGGTGTGACGTCGACGTGACATCAGATTCAGACCCACTGTAAATCTAAGTCAATCATTCAGTTTGGGTTAAGTATAAAACAAAAGATCGCGGCATGGAAAATAAAAAATGGCAAAGCAAAACGTGAATTGATAGCATACGATTGTCCCATATGAGCAAAATACGTTTTTGCTCAGGGTGATTTCAATGGGTTTTCCTATGAACCTCTTTTTGTGATGGTCCGTTTCCCATAAGTGTATTACTTACCTAATAGATATTTTATAGAGCGTGACCTTTTTACCTTTAGTTCCGCACTGTATGAGTGTATTTAGTATAGGCAACAGCTTTGTGTGGTTTCTTGCTACAAATAGTCAAACACAAACCATACACTTAACTCTGGAACTATAGAAAACTAGCTTCTGCTCGTGACTTCGTTTACGTGAAATCGATATGACTTCGTTTTCTCTTAGCGTTTATTCTGCTTTTTCTCTTTTTACTCGGTACCTTATGGTTGTAGCGTGATGTTAAATAACTTATAACCTTTATATATATATAAATAACTTATAACCTCGATAAATATTTTTCAAATCTGACTGATACTTCCAGAGACTACATCAAAAACAAACACATTTTACTTCTTCATAGTATTCGAAGTAAATAAACACGTAAGTTTGATCCCAAGCAGCAAATTTACTTTGTTTAAATTATACCATCACCACTGCTCTCAAAACGGTGAACATAAAATCGTGAGGAAACCGGCATGTCATGTGCACCAACTCACCCTGAGCCCGTGTGGTGGATATGACCAACTTCTTCTCACAGAGAAGAAGCCTGTGACTTTCGTTGTTTTTTTTTAAACTGTGCCCCACACTAGGAATTTCTCCTGTATTGTGGGTGCGTTTACAAACATCTAAACTCACATACACAATCAGCCAGACCCGGAACAACTACTCATAGGTCAAACAAACCTAAACATGGCATGATTATGCCATGTTCACTACTGATGACAACAATGACACTACTAAAGACAAAATTGGTTAACCATACCAACGATATTATTAACAACCGCTTCCATAATCTCCAGATACAAACTACAGCATTATTCGCGCTATATATTCTCGTGATAAACCCTTTGAGAGCGAACTGGGACGCCAACAATGAGCTCAATCCTTTGCTTCCTTTAAGACAAAACTTGTCTGAAGCTTGCAGACTGGCGCAAAGGATTAACACTGGCTTAGTAATGAAGATAAATATAAAATACAGTATAAAGTACAGATACCTAAAGTATCAAGACTGTTTAGAACTTTTAGAGTGTAGAAGTTTTTGATTGCTCCATCTTGAGGATTATTGGTCTTTAGAGTTTAAATAATAACAGCCACACGTGTCGATCGAAGGTTACGCAACCCTTGCTGAGGTCAGTCCGTAGATGGAGGGTCATCCATTTTATAACAAGGCATCTCCGTGCTTCGGAGAGCACGTTAAACCGTTAATTCTGGTCATCGTTTGTAGTAAAAAAGAAGTTAAATCATTTATTTCAAATAGGCAAATAAATGTCACTTTCGAACGTCAAAATTAAATAAAAAAAAATAAAAATTAAAGGGATACCAACGACTTATTTACTAGACACATTACCATAAGGAAAATCACATTTGGATAGAGTTATGGTGAATTTGTCACTTACTGGCGTACTTACTTAAAAAATTGCTTCTTTAATATACGTTTTAACAAGATTTTTTACTCGTAATGAGGATAAAGAATTAATTAGAAAAAAAGGACAAAACACTTAGTAAAAAACAAAATCATAATCGAAATAAGAATTAAAAGAAAAAAATCAGTTATTACTAGAATCAAAATTAAACATCAAAAAACAAAATTATAATCGCAATTGAGAATAAATCTAGTAGATTTTGTAGATCTTTGACAGTCGGTCGTTAAGGGTAAATGATAAATGATTTTATTTCTGTAAGTAAGTTTGGACAAACACTTTTAGACGTCAAACATATTTTTTTTAAACTAGCTGAGGTCGGCGTTTCCCATCTGACTACTCTGAGAAGAAAGGCCGAAACAAACTCAGAGGTCACAGTCTCTTTTAAAGTCCAGACATAATCTTGGTCAGATCATGTGAAGACCATGTGGATTGGTGTCTGAAATGGTCTTTTGAGGAAAGAACCACACAGATTGAGTGGACCTGTCCAATCAGTGCACGCATTTATCAGTAATCATGCCATGGTAGAAGCCTGAAAGTCTGACAACCAGTCTAACCAAGGGGTATCGTTACACCCAGTAGCTGGGTTGTGTGTGGCCCTGAGATAGGTAGTTGTTCCAAGTAAATAAATATTAGGTCTAAACTTTTTCCAAATTGCAAACTAAGATAAATATGGAGTTAGAACTTGAACTACACACCAATAATTTCTGCATACATTTAGAAACCATTTTGATTCAATACCACCGCTCGTTTAATATGGACAACCCAAAATATTAAATAAATCCTCCCCTAGCAATAAAAGCAATAATTTGGGCACAAAATGTGGACATTATGCGTTGGCCATAAATCCTTGACCAAGATTTACATCCAAGTCCTGCCAACGCCCTTCTTGGCCGAACCATAACTTACCTACGTTATAGCAAATAGATGGATATAATTCATTTGACTATACAAGTTTCTAAAACAGTATATGCATTAATTTTGGCATCACTATGATCTTGTTCCATCATTTTGATTTAGGATTTATTTATCTCTTCCTGTGTTGTCCTGTACCTTATTGGATGGTAATTATTCTATGATTTAAGACGTCTGGATAACGTCTTGTATTCTCTTGTTTCTGTACGAGCTCAAGTCGTGGGAGTAAGAAGGCAAAGTTAGGAAGGAAGAGGTTATACTCCACAGCCAACCTGCTAACTTTGACCTGAGGGCAATTCCCGTAGTTTTAAGAACTGGTTAAATGGCTATTAGGTTTTACTATATCTATTTTAACTAAAGTCAAGCTTAACTAATGGGTAAACTTAACCATTGGCCAACATATTGCCAAACTTATAAGAAATGGTTTCCTAAAAATGGCTATAATTTTGTAACGATCCGTCTTTTTTGACTATCAAAAAACCGGCCCTACACAAAAGCGATACTCGTCAACGGTAGAGGCAACTGCGGCCGTCGGCAACATGCCGCTCGTACGTTTGAGCACCGTATACTCAAACAAACGACCAGTACGTTGTCGATACGTCGCGCGCTGGCGGCGTTGACGGCTGCAGTTGCCTCTGCCGTTGACGCGTGTCACTCTTGTGTATGCACACTTAAATGTTAAATGACGAAAATTCTGAAGATTAAATAATTGATGCCTAAAGGCAAAAATCGAATTATCGTTTTATATTAATCTGATGCCACGGCCTTACACACGGACGTAATAAAATTGCGGTGGGATTTATTTGCGCACTGGAATTTAAACTCCCTGTGTTGAACCGAGCATTGAGAATTCAATAGCTCACTATTCATCATCGACCGTTGAATATACCAAAGATTGGATCTGCCATGCCAATCTGAACCTTACAACGACTTTTAATAGTTAGTTAGATAAACAATTTTACCTTTTTTGCCGTCACCCTAACCTTGTCATCTTCGTAAAACGCGGCGCTTTGAATTTCGGATCGAATGTTGTTCCCTTTCATTAGCTAAATTATTCTGTGAAAGCTCGTCAAAGGTTCAAATTCGACACAACCCATTACCGGGCGTCCAATATAAACCGACACCTATGTACCTGCTACCTAGGTACCTACTATAGGCTCTTGGGTTTGTAATAACTTCGGGACCTTAGTTATTATCCCCTAGCCGACCCAACATCTCAGCGACGTGGAAGGCTTTAATCTCGGTTCCTATATGGATCAACAAAACGTAATATTTGTGAATAGTTGGTTGAGCTAAGTTACTGGTTAAAGTGGCCACTTCATCATCATCATCTACAACCCCACTTCACTCACTGCTTGGCATAGGCCTCTCATTCCTTGTACCAATACCCACGCTTCCGTGCCAGCCTTAACCAGGTTTTGCCCGCGACAATGTGATTCACCAATTACGGAGCCCAAGATAAATATGATGAACTTACTGTCGAAAAGAAGAAGACACGTTACAGATTGTTTCTATAGGCAACATTTGAATACAACAAAAATTCTGACGTAAAAGTTTATCATATACCTGCATATTTATATCTTAATGATATAAGAAGTGGCCACATTGCTCCCAAAATAGATGGCCGATGGGGACGACAGGTTCTGGAGTGGTGACCGCGTACTAGAAGACGTATCGTTGGAAGGCCTCCCACACGGTAGACCGATAACTTGGTGAAGGTCACAGGAATCCGGTTGGATGCGAGAAGCACACAACCGGTCATAGTGGCGATGCTTGGGGTAGGTCTACGTCTAGCAGTGGACGTCAATCGGCTGAAATGATTTATTTATTTATTTCTTTAATTAAAACGGTTTAAAACCAATTACAAAAATTAAAGATCACAGGTTGCACAAACAAAAAAAAAAACATTTCCACATAAGAGAAAATAATACAAATATTAAGACAAAGTAACAAAAACTTAACAACACTTTCATAAATCCCCCTCACAGTACTTCTGACATGCCGATAAAATCTTCGTCCATTCGTCCGCGAACAGATCGTTTGTTGGGTTAGTGTCCAAGAGATCATTAAGAGCGGCCAGAATACGTGGTACTGGGGACTTAGTACGTGCAACGGTGCGACATGGAGGCACAGCAAACAGCCTATGTTTTCTGCCGCGGCAGTAGTTGTCTGGGACAAAAAAACGAGCCAGCACCGCATGCAGATCAGGCGCGTCAATAGTGCCACGGAGCGTTTTACAAGCTATGGTGAGCTGGTCTTTTGCTCGTCTTACCTCTAACGAGTTATATCCGAGGCATCCCAGTAGAAATTTAGTTGGATAGAGGTGAGGATAATAGCCATGTTTACGCTTGTAGAGAAACCGAAGGAACGCTTTTTGTACCTTTTCTAATAAAAGGGCGTAGGTACTTTCATATGGGTTCCACACGCAGGAGCTAGATTCTAGTTTGCTACGTACGAGAGCATTAAATATAATTTTAATGGCATGTGCGGAGCGAAAATCACGGCAATTACGCAGCACAAAACCCAATCTTTGATAGGATTCCTTAGCTACCCTGGCAATGTGGTCATGGAAGGTGAGCTTTCGGTCGAATGTGATTCCCAGATCTTTTATGGCTGTTGTTTTTATGATGGTAGTGTCATTTAATTTGTATTCATAATTGACTGGGTGCCGCATTCGACCGAATGTCATTGCAAAGCATTTCGAGGGATTAAATTCCATCTTATTGTCTAAGCTCCACTTGTATATCGCGTCTATGTCTTGCTGTAGTGCTGAACAGTCACGCTCGGAGTTTATTTGGAGGTACAATTTCAAGTCATCAGCATACAATAGACATCTTGCATGACGGAGAACTTGGGGAAGATCATTCACCATGATTAAAAATAATAGAGGCCCCAAAATTGAGCCCTGACTTACTCCGGATCGCGTGTGGTAGGTATCTGATTCGTACATACCGAGCCTAACGAACTGCTGACGATCGCGTAGGTAGTCTGCGAAAAAACGGAGGAGAGATGGTGCGAAACCTATTTTGCTAAGTTTCATCAGCAGCGTGTCGTTGTTCACCCTATCAAACGCCTTCCGGAAGTCAAAATAAAGTACGTCTACCTGACGCCCGCGGTCCAAACTGGAGGAGATATATTCAACAAGTGTCAGGAGATTCGTGTCAACTGACCTCTTGCTTCTAAAACCGTGCTGCTCATTACATAGATATTTGTTTACTTGCTCGTGTATGGCATTATGGAGGATGTTCTCAAAGACCTTCGCCGGGGAAGATAAAATTGCGATAGGGCGGTAATCTTCAACGGAACTTTTGTTTTGGGTTTTAGGAATAGGAGTTACTCTAGAAACTTTCCACTGAGTAGGATATATATCCTACTCAGTGGAAAGTTTCTAGAGTTTCTAGAGTTTCTAGAGTTTGTTTCAGACTGGTATATACCAGTCTGCAAGGCTAAATTGTAAATGTGACAAAGAGGATCACTGAAAATATGTTTTGAGCATTTAATGATGAAGGGGGGAATGTTATCGGGGCCAATGGAACTGTTAGGTTTCAGTTTATTTATGCCTTTAATAATGTCTGCGGGGTACAAGATGGGTATATTAATATAATTGCTGTCAGTGGTATCGTCATTTGCACTAATATGATTAGCATTAAGCTGCGGGACATCAGGCAAAAATACATTAGAGAAAAACTCAGCAAAGGCCCCTGCTGCTTTCGTTCCTGAAAAAGTTATACCTCTGTATGAAATGTTAGGCTCAAAACCACCTTTGGATCTTAGGCTAGAGATGTGTGACCAGAACTCACGGGGGGTAACTTTAATTTTGCTTTCTATGTGTCTCATGTACGAGGAATAAGCATCTGCAATACGGATCTTTAATCTTTCTCTAAGGTCAGAAAATAACAAATACGCGCTATCACAGTTGGTGCGTTTCCAGTTTTTATGGTGCTTTAGCTTGAGGTTTAGATCTCGGATGATATCATTACTAAACCATACAGGATATCGTTTATCCGTTGATTTTCTTCTGTGTTTTTTAGGGCTGCAAATATCGAAAAAAATATAAATGATGTTGTAGAACTTATGAGTAGCTGTGTGTACATCATTGGATTCCAAAACCTCTTTCCAAGTATTCTCGTTAGAGAGTAATAAATAAAGCTGTTCGTAATCGCACTTTCCGAAGTTCCAATCTTTGGTACCGTCTATATTGCTGGGCTCAATTGAATTTGTATAATGACCTACATCAACTGTTACCTCAATGTGTAGTGCCGGGTGGTATGCATCCAGTGGTACAATTCCGTCGGTAGCGGTTACGACTGTCTCTCGTGCACTAATGTTCTCTTGGACCAAAACAACATCTAACATACCTCCGTACAAATTCTCCACAACGTTCATCTCATTCAGACTACAATATGATACAAAATAACAATAATAATTCTTAATATTTAACGAGACACTATTTAGCGAGATACGATTATGCGATTTAACGAGACACTATTTACACACTATGATGAGCATAAAAAGGGCAACTTCCGTAATTATAAAAACGTGCACAGTCTGAGGGGCAATACTAGTAAGTTTAAGAACGTTCATAGCCTGATCTCAGTCACAATCTATCAAAAATACTTCTAATCTCCCGACATTTTTTAAGTTTAGACATTGATTGTCGCTGAGATGACATCGCGACTAGATTTTGAACATTTATAATTACAGGATTTGGTCCTCAGATTTAAGTAACTTTGCGTTTAGGATATCTTTCGTCATTGTTTAGTGAACACAAACGAATCACAACAGTAACCGACGGTCAGAAGCCTATGGGAACTGAGGATTAATCCTTCATTCCGACGTTATGACCGACCCAACCGTAATCCGGGCTGACTCCGCATTATTCATATAAAACATGCTCCTAATTCTATATTCACTTTCCATTTTCGTGTGTAGAACAATGAAGATTTATAATGTAGGGAGAAAATATACTGGATGAAACGGAAAGTCTGGCAGACCTACTTAAAAAGTAACTTTTGAATGAAAATTTTATGGAGGGATTTAATGTTTGATTGTGAATTAATCTTTGGTTTACTGTTATGTCTCCAGAGTATCATATTAAATCGAAAGTTGGCCTTTATTTTTGTTCAAATAAATGAACAATGAAGAAAAACAATACGGTATTTTATTTTTGACATGAATTCCAAACCGTAACCATTTTATTCCAAAACAAGGTTTTTAATTAGATCAGGTTTAAACCGCCAGTTTTAAAGGATATAAAAGAAGGTATATAAATGCAGTTTTCTTACAAAAATGACAATCCGGTGCTAAGTTGACGTTCTTTACCTAAATTGAAATTAATTTGGAAGTTATATCGCGTTTTATAACAAGATGGCAAATGTCTCACCAGTTTTTTTTGGGACTGGCATATCACAGGTCAACTTATGAGGTTTTAGGCTGCTTACCCGTACTTGCCTGTGGCTACTTTGATAAACTAAGGCCTCCAGCCAGGGACCAAGTTTCGTCTGTTTTTGGATTATTATTAACCATTCAAGCTGTAAAACCACGAAATGCCAAGAAGCTTCCAATCTCCTTACGATACCAAAAATAAGTCCTTCTTAACCTTCAGCGAACACCGTGTGGGTATCTCATAAGAAGTCTCTTGTTCGTTACAAAATGGCAATATTTATGTTACGGCCATTTTCCGTGCCTCCCGGTGAGAGAGCGTTTTAGTGAAGACTCATTAAGTAGGCCGGCTCTTATATGCCTTATATCTTTTAACTGAAGCTCGCTTGTATAAGCACAGCGATTACTCTGTTTTAGCTGGAAATATTTTTTTGTTTTATAGCTCGTCTATAAATATACATAAACACTAATGGTGGTATATTAGAAATTGACCTCTACGCGGGTGAAAAGCAATTTTAATATGAAAAAAGTCACGATTCGTGTCTGTTTGGTTGGGTTCTTAGTTATTCTCAACTAAACAATGGATTTTATACAATTTACTTTATTAATTTTTTTTTGGGAAGTGTCTTATGTAATTTTGACGTCCAAAAAGTGGAATTCTCAGCCTAATTTTAACAAATAACTGTTGATTTTCATTTTGAAGAGTTATGTGTACATGAGACATTAATATTTACATGTACAGAAACTTCAATAGATTACCCGTGCAAAGCAGGAGCAGCACCCTAATTGCGTAACACGCGATTAATCATAATCGGTTTCATTTTGTCAGTTCAACAATATTCATTGCGTTATTTACGTTGCTGAGCAGACACATTTTTCGAACATATGAAGCAATGGTTTAGCCTTTTGCTTCAAAACGAAACAAATTAAGATGAATCGTGAGTTACGCAATTAGGGTACAGGTCGCTGGTCTTCTTACGCCCATACTCTTAGCAGAGAAATTGCTATTAAGTTATGCTTGTCAGGAGAAACAGCAATGCCTGTTGTTTGCAAATAGGAAATGGTATTGGCTATCTTTTTAAAACATACCTAAGTAATATTTCAGGCAGGTTGGCCTGAAAGAAAAGAATAAGAGTATAGAGAACGTACAGAGAAAAGAGAGAGAGAGAGCGTAGAGTTTGAGAAGACCTATCGCAGTCCACTGCTGGACAAAATCCTCTCCTTAGCTGCACTACAGTACCTGGGGGGCTACTCTCTAACACCGTCAACAAAAATACGGGCCCGTCCGAAAATAGTTTGAAACTTCAAAGTGACTCCTACAGCTGATTAATTAACTTTTTTGGACAGGTAAAACAATATAGAGAGTAGGGATAGTTGTCAAATCGTGTAGTAATTCATTCTTAGTTTGGGCCCTAAACTAATAATAGGCCCCGTAAGTGATACTGAGTAGAAAACGCCCGTAACTTCGACCGAGATTACGGATTTCGTGGTTAGAGAGTAGGCCCCCGGGTTTCCGCCTTCCGAATACACTCTGATCCAGCATCCTTTTTACAATCAATCTACCACGTGAGATAGCTATTCTTACAATACACGACTCCATTAATTAAAAAAATAAAACAAAAATTAATAGTTAAAAAAACTAAAAAACACGCTTTAAAAACCAAACTAAAAAATAATAGTTTAAAAAACTAAAAAACACGGTTTAAAAACCAAACTAAAAAAGGAGAAAATAATTTAATTCAATTATAAAGCGTGGGGTGCTTTTTGAGGTATTTTTTTTTATAATCAATTAATGTCAAGCACCCCACGCTTTTTAATTGAATTAAATTATTTTCTCCTTTTTTAGTTTGGTTTTTAAAGCGTGTTTTTTAGTTTTTTAAACTATTATTTATTTTCAATTTTTTAGTTCTGCTAACTACAAAAACGTGTTTTTTTTTTCACAATTTTTTTTTAAATTATTGAATTGTCATTGGTCCTCGACAAGTTCACAAAGTTTCAATGAAATCTGACCGTTCAAAGTGGGTCAAAATCGCACTCAAAGGAGTCGGTTACATACAAACAAACAAACAAACCAACAAACATACAAGTGAAGCTAATATAAAGCGTGTAAAAAGCGAAGCTAATTTATTTTTTATGCAAAACTCTAACTTTATTCCTACGTAAATAAGTACTATTTTAAACCTCTTTTAAGCCACCCCAAAATTAAGTACACACTTACATATATAATCAATAAATCTCTTAAACTACAGAACACAAGCGAAACCTAATTAGCCCAAACTAATTCCCTTTTTAATTATTTATGAAGAGGCACAAAGGTTGGTGAGGCAGACAGCTATATAAAGAGGTACCGGTCAGCTGATACGGGTTGGACACGGGGGGAGTGTGGTGGGCACGCCGGGAGTGTGCTGGACAAGCGAACCATAAATCATAAAGAATGCCCTTCAAGTGTGCCCTTTTGAACGGACAACCGGGTTTCCACCTAAATATGGATCGTGGACTTTTGATGTCGGAGATTGAAAAGAAACTGGCTAACAATTGTTTGTTGAGGGATGGTTTATAAGTAATGATGTGTTGTGTTCTTTGGGAGTCAGTTTTATAGAACTGGTAAAAGTGAATAATAAACAGTATCCGCTTCTATAACAAGTTGCCAAAGTCGGTCACAGAACTTAGCGATGGAAAGTTTAAAACTCACATCAAACGTGTCCTTATCAAAAAAGCATATTATAAGATAAAAGACTACGTTGAAGACAGGGAAGTTTGGCATTAATTCCTTCTGCACATGTGGCTTCCCTGGTACCTCATAAACAGCAAAACTGTGTGAAAGTCTATTAACTGCTCCCAAATTGCAATGTTAATTTTTAGTCTTTTTATTTTTTACAATGTCTGACATATTCTCGTAATTTTTTGACATAATACATCAATTTTACTTTCAACTATTTAATTAGTGATTGTCATCGAAATCATGTCACTTGGTTCAAATAGATTCATTTTATATAGGTAGATTCTTTTACATATTGTGAATGAGAGAATGTTGTAGGCCTTAAAGACTAGATTTGTAGACGTTTTTCTATTCTGTATTTTCATTCCTCTAAGTACCTGGTACTTATTTACTAGCCTGCACTGTCCCATACCTATTATCACTGTGATTTGAAAACATTGCAAAAGCCAATTAAGTATTTTTAAAAGAGTAACCGTGGAGTTTCTTGCCGGCTCTTCTCCATAGGAAACAACAAATTGGAACCGTGCACCTAGCTTCTGACGTTTCATAAGTGCCCATGCAGGCTTATGTGAAATAAAATATTTTGATTTTGATTTTGAAACCTTCAAATGAATTCTTGTGGCCATGTGTATGGTTGATTTCTTGTGGATGGTTTATAACTTGTAATGTTCTTCTAGAGAAGAAAATTTCTACTAAATGAACCTTATTATTACGCAAAGCATGAGGAAGTGGTGACGGGTGGGCGTTTTTGGGGGACTGTCTTATGTATTTTCACGTTCAAAAAGCGCTGATTCTAGCCTAATTTGAATAAATGACTTTTGATTTTGAATTTTGATTTTGATTGTTCTAAAATTTATTAAAAAAAAAAGAAAATTAATCACCGAATCAATCATAGCAGTTCGCATATTCATAATATCCCTATAGCAAACAGGCTTAAATAATACACTGATAAGTATAACTTCACCGAAATAGTTTTAGCCTTACTCTAGATCTCTTAGCCTAGGGAATAGACCTTGGTATCACGTAGATTAAACTTAGCCACCCTTATAAACTAACCAAGCTAATCTTCCTGTTAAATAATCTATGACATATCACTGGTCCTCCGAGAGTGGTATAAGGAGTGCGCCACTTAGGAACATTTATTATTCAGAACATGAAGTAACATAGGAAACATGATAAGGAAAATCAATTACGAAGTAATGGTTGGCAATTTGTTGGTAAATGAGAAAGTTTCGATGGCCAGATATATTTTGTCATGAAGTTTTGTTATTATTTATTTATTTATTTAATACTTCACGCACAGAAATGTACAGAGGCGGACTTAATGCCAGAGGCATTTTCTACCAGTCGACCGTTATTGGCTGAAACATCTTTATTTGATTTGAATGCTTGCCAACTACTACATACTCGTATAATATTCTCACTGCTGGGACACAGGGCTCCTCTCTTCGTGTGGGAGTGGGCCGTAATCCACCAGGTGGGCCCAGTGCGGGTTGGTAGATGTCACATGTCTTCGATTTAGGTCATGCTGATTTCGTCACGATGTTTTTCTTCACCGTTTAGAACTATTAGGTAATTGGTAATATTTGGTAAATATTTCGTAGCAAAAAACGTTTTTATCCGAAAAAATATTGCAAGGTACATACAGCTCCATTAAGTGGTTACCCCTTCAAAAGACATGTGCGTTCAAATCCGTGCTAGGCCCAAGTTACTTTTTGTATTTTGCAAAATCATTTTATTATAATTAGGTACGGTATTGTTTTACTGAAAAAACATTTTATTATAATTACTGTATTTTTTACTAAATATGGTTAACATTTACGGGAAGAAATGCAATGTCTAATTAGAACGGAGGTTTCAAGACCGCTTGCCGGTCATAAGAATAGAGGTTCAAATCCTAAGCATATAATGTGCTTTTTGTCATGCAATTTTTTTTGTAATATTTGTACAGAATTTAAAAATCAAGAATAAATAAATATTTTCATTATCATTTCATATATTTATTATTGCTATTATTTAACAAAACTATGATCTTATAGTACTACAAAGATTTATATTTTACAATTTGATTTGATAACTTACAGACAACTTATTACTTATTATACATATTTTGTCAACTGACAAAAACGGGTCCCTAGACTAGTGACATCCCTAAAATGCAAACGATAAAATAGAAAGCGCTAGAAATATTTTAGATTGACATAAACTAACTAAATGTCACGTGATCTGTCATATTGTCTCTGCATACAGACGTTTCAAGTGAACGTAATACATCAAATGTTGGTACTACGTTGTAGATATAACTTGGGGGTAGGGATAGATTTTATAAAGAAAACGTAAGTATGTTAAATTAATGGATACCGTCAAATAACTAGTCTATCGATTAGACAGAGATGTAAAGTGACTCAGATGATAGTAGATAACAATTTCATCCTAATTCATATTGGCTAGTTGGCTAGTTCGTCAATCTGCCGTATTAGTATAACGACGTTCGGTGATGCGTTGGTTCGAATCCGAGTCGAAACAATGAACTCTTTTTGAAGTATTCTTTAGACTATTTGTAACGAATTCTATGTTGTAGCAGTGTAACATTTTAAATCTTGAGGGGTTAGCTCATACTGATGCTGTATGTACTAGTCAAAATATAAAAAAAGAAAAATCCACTAGGCGAGATCGAGGTCAGAAATGGACCTATTTTTTTAATGCAGCGTCGAAGTCACCCAAATATACTTAAAGAACCATTGATAGAATTAAGACTATATAAATAAATATGTGGAGTTACGTAACTTCAGAAAACGTAGAAAATAAACTTATTTGTTCATAAATAATATTCAGCTCTTTATTTCTATACCTATCATGAATTCTAGACCAAAGGAATTTTATAACTCACCAATCGATCTTTGAAGACCTTTCAAGTTTTTATTGTACCTACCCACATATTATAAATACATGCTTCGGAGGAACGGCAATACATCTTTGGACTCGTCGTCTAAGCCCTTATATTATTGCGGGGCGATTAAGTGGTGATAGATGACATTCCACTGGGAATGAAAAATGTGTGTCGCTTAGTCTTGAAAAATACATCCCAAAGTTTTTTTCTGAAAACAAGTCTAGTTTTTCTCGAAAATGTTGTGGATGAATAACAATTCTTGGCAAGGGGTATCATTTTACACAGAAGTATGGGTTGAGGAGGTCAAAAAGGCAGTCCCTCCATGTAAAATCCAGGTATACTGCGTCCAGCAGGCTTAGCACGAGAACCGTAGAATAGTGTTTTGACGACGGAAGAGTAGACAAAAATGACGTTTCCGTATAGACCTTCGACAGTTTTGAACCGAGAAATGTAGACAAACGATTTCTATTCTACGGTAGAGTAGAAATAGAAAGCGTCATGCTAAGCCTGCAGTTAGACTGTAAGCCGACTCCAATATAGGTAGGAAAATACTTTTTTTTATATAAACTTTGCCCCACACTAGGAATTTCTCCTGTATTGTGGGTGCGTTTACAAACATTTCAAATCACATACACAAACAGCCAGACCCGGAACAAGTACTTGTAGGTCATACAAATATTTGTTCCGTGCGGGAATCGAACCCGCGACACGCAGCGCAGCAGTCAATCGCTTAACCACTGCGCCAACCGTGCCGTCCACTTGGCAGAGGATAAGACATAGTGGACATTAATTAGCAGTGATTTTAATCAGTTAAGGTCAGGATTATGAAACCCTTGTTAAGCTCTCGATGTTCATTAATTTTAGAGCTAAAATCATAAACTGTCTATAATCCCGTTACTAGGTACCTACCTAGTAACGGGATTATAGACAGTTTCATCTTCAGTTCCTATAGATATAGGAACTGAAGCTGAAACTGTCTATATTTTCACAAACTTTAGTGACCAAGGGTTCATAATAAATAAATGTTATCTAAAAAAGAACTGTTTATTTCAATTAACATAATTGCGTTACAATGTATGATTTCTTCTCGTGGGTGTCGTGTAAGTCGACTAAAAGAGTTACTAGAGAATGGGCAGCAGCGTTCTCTATACATTTTTAAAACCATACTGCGACCGCCAACCTGCCTGCCAAGCGAGGCGCTTATGGCAAACCCCCCAAAAAATTACAAGCACTAAAAAAGGAAATGGCGGCATATATCCAGCAGTGGACGTCTTTCAGCTGAGATGATGATGATTTTGATGTATGATTTGTAGTCTCCTTTTAAGCTTGGAACTGCTTGTGATAGGGACTCCGCACTTCCACTTTTAATTATCCATAAGTAATTGACGAACATGTATTAAGATGAGAACACAGTTCTAAATAATAAACAAAACGGCAAATTCCACGCTTGTGGTGTAATGTAGTGTAGTGTAAAGTATGTGCGTGCGTGTGTGTGTAATATAAGTGTGAGTGAAAGTGTGCAGTATTGCGTATGAGTAATTAGGGTCTAGTGGTTATCTACCTTGAGGAATTCCAGAAAAAATTATGCTGTGTCCCGTAACCATGTATAATTTCTATTCGTACTCTGATCTATTCTTCTTCTTCTTGAATCAATAATTCAACATTCGTCCATTTACCTAACCCAGCATGTGGCCAAATATCGACCCGATCTATTAAGGTATCAGGTCGATGTTCCTTTGATGTAGACTTAAAAGATATAAACAAGACGATCAACACTTCATTAACTAAGTTCTTCCATTTATTCTCAATATTCTCAACACTTGAAATGTGTTGAAAAGCATTTCCACTCGTTGATTGAGTAACATTTCGTGTACACGTCATTCTACACAATTTTCAGGAGAATGTATGTTAAGTATAAATTACGGCAACATTTTTAGTACAGGACTGCTTTAGTAAAAAACGGAGAAATGACATTCTACATAATAAGAAACACTAAAACCTGAATTAAAGTAAAAAACTTGAGAGGTTTCAAGGGACACCCGGATGGAACGAAGTTAAAAAAAAAGACGAAATGAACATATCTGGCTTTCTTTCTATAAGAGAGAGAGAGAGGGACAGACAGAGAAACATGCGCACGCCGCACGGCTTACAATAGCTTACTATAGCAAAAAGTGTCGTTACAACTTTTCGTGAGAATTTTTTCCGTCTAGCCCCCTTTCACAACGCGCGATAAGGAACTTCGTTCGAAAATGGAGTTCTTCTTTAGACACGAGTCAATAGTGTTTTAAGTACTTCATTCAAAGTTCCATGCTACCTATGTACAAAGTAGGCAGTATATGCGCCCTCACAGCCCTAGTCACCGCAGGAGACGTCTTGGGCGTCGGAAATACACCGTAGGCGCGGGCTTGCGGACGACGAGTAATGGGTAACTCGCTGTTCGGTAAGAACCAAGCCCGGGTCGACGGCGCGTTGTGTTCCACGTGTGTTCGAATTTCCATTAGGTACGTTTATGTCGCGCATTGTCGGTCTCTGGTCATAAAATAGTATGATGAAAGTATACTCTTAAACGAGATTTACTATCTTTTTCTCCTCTTTTTGTTCTCTTAAGGCTCCCAAACGTGACATGACGCATTTTCCTCGTTTCACATGACGTCACACCTAAAAACGGGGCGGACATAATATGGCAACTGTCAGTTAAGTAGTACCTACCTTCAACATTTAACACACCTTATATCTAGTCCTTTTTATGTATAAAAAGAAAAGCCTCGGGTATACAGGAAAATGTTTGTTTGTACCGTTTCATTCAAACAAACGTACGGTCTGCGACAATAAGATAAAAATAATGTCGTTTTTTGCGTCCATATTACGATGAAATTACAGCATGAGCAACGGAAATGTTGGGTTTGTTATGTTGGTATTAATGTGTGGGAATGTTTTTGTATTTGGAACGCTGTCTTTGTTGGCAACCACAAAGCATGGAGCTGCTAGAGGCGGCATTATTCGTAACGTATACCAGTCTTCGAATTTATAAAAAAAGCATAGAAATATGTGGAAAACTAGTTAAACAGGTCAATGTCCATTCCTTGTTGGCGGCATTGTCATCAGTTTCAGTGCAAACCAACCGTGTCTCTATTTAGTCGACGTACACACGTACATAATCGAACGGTATTTTATGACGCGCTGAGACCCATTATGTTGGATTTTCAATGCTCAGTTCAAGACAGAGAGATGAAAATCCAGTACACGATAAAATACCGCCGCGATATTTTTACGTCGATTTACTTACACTACGAAACTATTGAGGGAAGCATAGAAACTGACGGCTTTGAATTTGGGCGCAACGCAATGAGGGTGTTCTGAAATGACGTTCACTAGGTGCCAGCACTGAGACGTCAGGTCCGGGCACCTGTCAAAAGTGTCAAAGCGCCTACGGACTAAATGGTGAGCGAAAGAATGGAACGAAAGAATGAAACGAATGACATCAAACGTAAAAAGTTCATTGTCGAACAGAAGACCTCTTGTCAAAGTGGCGCCAACTGCTGGCTTGAATATTCATGAATATTCGTGATTTGTGTTACCAATAAATGCAATTCAAATCGCACAAATAATCAGCAAAAAAACAAAAAATAATTCGGCTTTGTAATGTAATGTGTCGTTGAAAGTGAAAGAATGTGCTTTGAACATTTATTTTAATTATCGACTTTTCTGTTCGAATATTTCATGTTTTGTTAGCCTAAGGCAAGTTACCCTAATTGGTATCCAACTACAAAGGGCAAATATCTCAAACCTTTATCTATAACTAGGTGCTGCCCGCGACTTCTCCCGCGTTGCGGTCGGAAATTATCCCAAGAAAACGTACTACCGGGATAAAAAGTATCCTATGTGTTAGCCCATGTTATAAACTGTCTGTGTGCCAAATTTCATCTAAATCCGTTTAGCAGTTTTCGCGTGATTGAGTAATAAACGTCCAAACATACAAACTTTCACATGTTTATTATTAGTACGATGAGTTTTCATAATTATATGCAAATTCATCACAATGATATGCTAAATTCTACTACTGTTATTTTAACCCTTAGGTAAGTACTATAAAACTAATACTTATATTTGAAGCACATCACTATTTAATCAGTTTAGACATAAAAATGTTATAGATAAAAATCGGTAGTAATAAATAATTTCCTTTTTTTTCTGTATAACTTGGCAAAACTGTAACAAAGTTTTTTTTTTTAAATTATTGGATATTCCAAGCGATCTAGTTTTAATTAAGATAAAGATAAAAAGTGTTCTAGTTTATTTAATAAAACCATTTCAAAAGAAAACCTCTTGGCCATTTTCCCCACAAGCTAAGTGGTCACCCAGGAAATCAATTAACCTTTTTCGAACGTCTATTGTTTGAAAAATACAATGGCTTTTATTTTCAGACAAAAGACAAAAAACTAAGAGAGATAAATTAGCGCCCCATATAACCAATTGACAGTGAGCTACATCAGAAAAGGTTTGCTACCCCTATTCCATACTATACTAGGGCCCCATATAATAGAATCAATTGACAATAAACTACACGAGAAAATTTAGAGGTAGGTAGTGCAAAGGTTTGCTACCTCTATTTTATACAGGTTGGCATACATCGAGGCACTTACTAAATAAGGTGGTCTAGAATCACTTACTAAATAAATTCAGCACATGATTCTAGATCCCCTGAAATTTTTCGTCGGTTATCAAAAAAAAAAAAAATTGGGTATGAAACTGTAGGTACACGTAGAAAAGCGTAATATGGATCTAACCGTGGCACACAGGCAACTAAAGGAACACGGGTGGGTTTTAGAGTCAGTAAAAGTCTGACACGCCCTCCTGCTCCACCCAGAGCGGGAGAAGTTATTTGTTGATTTCCCACCCTTAAAAAAAAAAACTTTCATAGTATCTATGAACGGGTTACTTGGCCGGGTCGCAGTTGCGGTACGTTACATAGACATACGTTACAGAATGTAACAGCAATTTTTTTGAATGAATATGTTCTGTCGATTATTTAGGTGATTCTGTGACATTGCACACACGTTAAACATAAATTTACGATGTTTTTTTTGAGGTAAGACCCTTTTTTACACCATTCCTTTGTAGCATATCTTTAGAAGTACCTTCAAAAGTACCAACAGTTAATAATTTAATCATTAGTGGTTAATCATTAGTGGAACATCACTGTAAGTACTGGTACAAATAAATATATAATGTATGACCCGATGTTTCAGTGATAAACGTGGTACAGTCAGCGCCAAAAATATCGGGACGAATAGACTGTTCAAAATTATCTCAAAAACTAAGAAAATTAAACTTTATTTCAATTGAATAAAGTTCTTGTCAGAATAAGAGTTGTCGTATATCGCTGCCTTCATTCTAAAACATTTCTTGTTTCATAGTTGTTCAGATCATTTTGAACGTTCTGTTCATCCGTATATTACTGATTGTACGTGGTACAAACAATATCTCTCCATTCGAAACGTTTTAATTTCAGTAATTTATAGACAATTTGTATCAAATTGGCGTAATTTACTTGTGTAAATTGTGTATGTAATAGGTTTGGGAGTTATTCAAGCATTGTTGAATGTTTGAAACATTCATCAATGCTTGAATGTATCTGACAGCATGGCCGCGTTGTATGGCAATTATGATTGTTTATTCAAATAAAAACTTTTCCAAAAAAAAAAACAACCGACTTCCAAAAAAACACTACAAAGTGAAAAATTACTTTCATTTCGGAACTCAGTGACTTTGGATAATGTATTATTTATATAAATGGGACTACACAGGAAGCACCAGCTTTCAAATAAAAAAAGAATCATCAAAATCGGTTCACCCAGTCGAAAGTTCTGGGCCAACAAAAAAATACACTGAATACTCCTCCTTTTTTTGAAGTCGGTTAAAAATAGGCCAGCCCTCACGAGAAGAGTTGACCAACTGCTTGGCAATGTCTCAGAAATCTAAGTGGGCACTCGGACCCCATGGCTAAATTAATCTATCAAAATCAAAATCAAAATATTTTATTTCACATAAGCCTGCATGGGCACTTATGAAACGTCAGAAGCTAGGTGCACGGTTCCAATTTGTCGTTTCCTATGGAGAAGAGCCGGCAAGAAACTCCAAGGTTACTCTTTTAAAAACTGGCTTTTACAATGTTTTCAAATTACAGTGATAATAGGTATGGGAGGACAGTGCAGGCCAGTCAATAAGTACCAGGTACTTAGAGGAATGAAAATACAGAATTGAAAAACGTCTACAAATCTAGTCTATGATTTAATTTATCTTCTTGGTTTGAACGACTTAACTGTTTTCCTAATCATCATCTGCCTAGCCTTATCCCATCAGCGTTGGGGTCGGCTTCCAGTCTAACCGGATGCAGCTGAACACCAGTATTTTACATGGAGCGACTGCCTATCTGCCTCCACAGCCCAGTTACTGGGTAATACGATACCCCTTGATAAGACTGGTTGTCAGACTTTCGGGCTTCTGACGACCCGTAACGGCTGTTAAAGATTGACAAATGACAGCCAAGATAGCTTAAAGTGCTTTCCGAAGCGTGGAGGCGTCTTGGTGTGTTAAGATGTTCACGCATCTACGGACCAACCGCGCCAAGTGTAGCTTAACCTGATCTATCGACCATTCGTCATACGAGGTGCAGGCGAACGGGCACTTAGGCCACTCCAGCAGGTGTGGCATAGTCTGATCAATCTTAACTCTTTTCCTGATGTTAAAAAAATCAACTCCAGAAAAAAAAAACACCACCAAAACTGGAGACCACATTTTTATGTCACATTACCAACCATTTTGGTCGTAAAAATAATAATTAAAATGGCGTACTAAGCCATAATTACGTCACTATACCCGTTAAAGGAACAAGTACATACCTACTTATATTACAGCTTACTCCTTATGATGCCTATCACTCAGGTTAATTGTTTACTGGCCTTATGGGTCGTAATAGGCCATTTGTATGGGTACTACATGCCGTTCGTCATTTGTTTTCAGATAGGATTAACACGGCTTATTGGTCGACTCGCACGAATCGGGCGAATCGTCACTAATCCTATTTGCTACTTAATATTATAAATGTGAAAGTTTTTATATTTTGTTTGGATGTTTGTTATTCAATCACGCAACAACGGCTTTACGGATTTCGATGAAATTTGGCATACAGAAATTTTATAACCTGGATTAGCACATAGGATACTTTTTATTCCGGTAATACGTTCCCGTGGGATAATTTTTGACACTCACGCAACCAAAGCTGCTGGGAGAAGACAGTAATATAATATTTTCTGTACGCCAGTAGCACAAAGTTAATTTATTTGTGGGCGTTTCTTCAATTGCAGAAAAAACTTAATAGGTAACTGGCACGTTTTGTATTTTATGAAATAAAGTTAGTAAACCTTTTCTTTAACTTCTCGTTGTTTCCTTAACGTTTTATTCAAAACGTGCTAGTTGCCTATAATACGTATTTCGGAAATTGTTGATTCGACCACGAATAAATTACCTAACTTCGTGCGAGTCACCTATAGAAAACATTATACTATTTAAAAGTGAAGATTCGCCCGATTCGTGCGAATTGACTAATAAGCCATTAGCACAATGCTAATCCCAGCATACGTTAGTGTTGTTACTTCTAATAGAATTTATTACTTTTATTAAGTCATAAATCTTGGTAGTCTCCTTTACGATAGGACAATTGAAGTATATTGGTACCTACTTAAGTCTAGGATTAATTCATCTTGGATTGTAATTTCCACGTAGGTACTATTGTTATGGTGCGTTGTATTAGACATAAGATTGAATGCTCCTACTACTGTCCCATTCTACGGCAAATACCTTTTCTCATACAGAAAAGACATGAGCATTGATCACCAACCCGTGCTCAAGGTGGACTATTAGATAATAAACAAAATTGAAGTGTCTGTTTGTAATGTCAAAATATCAGGTTTTTATTAAATGCTTATGAAAATATGTACGATATTTATAACAAAAAAAAACCTTTTTCTGACGTGAATACGTTTTTAAATTTGCTACCATACGGGGGCAATTCAAAAAACCTAATGATAACAAAATCGGGGGATACAGTTTGGCGTTGTAATTTCGAATCTATCCTCTACATCCAAAATTAAATTATACCACTGGATAGCTAAAGGATCAAAAAAATCATTACGATAAACGAGAACAGTGACGCATCGCGCGCGGTGGAGGGGGAACCGCCGCCATTTTGAGGTTATTTTGCTGCTTATAGAGATTTGCAATTAGTATAACTTTTGACTCGGAGTAGCTACGATGTTCGTTTAAGTTTTATATTGTAACACAATCATTATTCGTTTCCTTGCTTTTATCCTAAATACATAAATAAAAATATTTTATTTTAAAAATATAACCCGTTACGTAAACGTATTCACGTACAACACACGGCCGTGTCCATGACACAGCCACAGCCCATTTTTTTTGTCTGTCTGTCAGTTTGTTCCGCCTATTCTCCGCAACTTTTTTCCCCGGTAACAGGTTCCCCTGGGATAATTTTCGACACCTGCGCGGTCACAGCTAGTAGTAGCGATATCTAAGTCCAGGTTCCTTCACGATATTTTCTTTAAACAACGTCATTGATATCCAAGATAGACTTAGAAAACACATAATTAATAATCAATATTGTTAAATTGGTACTTGCCCGTATTTGAACCTACAACCTCATGTATGAGAGGTGAATCTCAACCACTGGGCCGTCACGACATGTTATGTTAAGTTACATTGAAATGATACAACAAGAACAAAAACGGACACAAAACCATTTTTTTTTAAATAATTAAAAATTCCTCTTGACCTCAAAAATTATGTCGCATTAAGAACCACTTGCCCCTTCAATTAAATTTGATCAATATTCCCGTTTATCAATATCCTCTTGAACTGATTAAAATTATATCGTGACGAGCAATATCCAATATTTGAAAGATAATTAAGAAGCAATTGTTCACTTTACGAATCGCGTGATATTAAAATTTATCCAATTATATCATAACTGCGTTATTAAAGTTTAACAGCTTATAAATTAATTTAATGAGTTGTAAAATGTGGTTCTAACTAATGGTATTTCAGTGATGCTGTGTAAAATATTGTGATGTTTGCGTTTTACAAACTGAGCATAGGAAGTAGATATTAGTATTTAAGTACAATAATTTAGACCCCGAAATTATGTTCATCATCATTATCATCATCATTTCAGCCGAAAGACGTACACTGCTGGACATAGGCCTCCCGCAGGCTCCTCCACTTCGACCGGTCTTGTGCTTTCTACATCCAGCGGATTCCCGCGGCCTTCACAAGGTCATCGGTTCACCTTGTGGGATACCTTCCCGCTCTACATCTTCCGGTACGCGGTCGCCACTCCAGAACCTTTCGGCCCCATCGGCCATCTGTACTGCGAGCAATGTGCCCTGCCCACTGCCACTTAAGTTTGGCAATGGAGGGGCGACAGTAGAACCAGAAGACCAGTTGGAAGGCCTTCCACAAGGTGGACCGATGACCTTTTGAAAGCCACAGGAATAGGTTAGATGCGGGAAGCATAGAACCTATCTAAATGGGGCACGGGGGGTAGGCTTATGTCCAGAAATGGTCTTCGGTTGAAATGATAATGATGATGATATTTTTGAGCTCATGTTATTAAAACGACGACGTGCTGCTACAATTGTACGAGGCTTTACATCACAAACTCGATCAGAATGGCTGCGGCGTCAGAACCCAGTCTTGTGTTACTTTGTTAGAGGAAAGACTCTTTATGCTCGTAAAAGCTTAAAAATCTTATCAAAATTTCAAGAGAAAATCACTTTTGAATCTTGCATATTTATGCTCGTAACTGTACCAACGTCATTTCTGTTCACAATTCTAAAGCATTTAAATATAAAAATTAAAATACTTATGTCTTTTTTATAAACCATTATAAAAAGGCCAATACAGGCAACGGTATATTTTATCCAGTCGAAAACATCCCTTTACCTACCTATAAAATTATAGGTAGGTACAATAAAACAACAAAATCTGAAATTCGAACTACACAAACGAAACACCCCTGTCTACAATCACAAAGCGGCATAAAATGATCATGTGCATAATTATATTTAAAAGCAGAATGTGGGTTATAATTTCTCTTGTAAAATAGCTTTACACGATCCCACATTGTTTGAGCAATATTCGCTTCAAATCACATGAGTAGATACCAAACAGAGACCAACCTTTAAGCTTGTGATAATATTCTGCTTGCCTTTTAATGTTTTATTGAACACACAAACATACATTTCACAACTAAATAAAATTAATCCTTAAAGGCATTAGAGGCATTTAGATCATTATTAAATGCACAGTCACCAAAACAAAAAAGTAATCAGGATCGTCGAATATAGTTGAAGCTTAGAATGAAACCGATGGACATTTTCGCCTGAAATTAATTTTGATAAATTCAATAAGAATAAGAATCTTTATTTGTAAACATAGGTAGTTACACGGTGTGTGAGATGTCACAATATTAGTTATGATTCTCTATGTTTTGCTGCGAAGCGTACAAATATGATCAAATTTTAATTTATTGATTTATAAACATTTTTATGTCAAATAATATTGAAAAATGTATACACAACTGGTAGTCAAAATCATATTGCAATTAAGTAAAAAAAAACAATTATACAGATGTCAATATAAAAATTTCGCTAAAATTAGATGTTAAGTAACAGACATGTCAATAATTAAAAATATAGTGATATTTTATCCTTCAAAAACAAACAAGGAACTTCTTTAAATGTTTTTTGAATAGGTGAATATATAACATTTTAATGAATGTATATGGTCGTAAATAATTGGTGCCATACAAACTAACTGACTGTTTGTTTTCTATTAATTCAATTAATTTTACTCGAAAATATCCATCGGTTTCTCACTAAACTTCATCTATATATTCGAAGACCCCGATTACTTTACATCTACATTTTAATATTATAAATTCAAAAGTCACTCTCTCTGTCTGGCTGATTCCTTTTTTTTTGGCGGTTGCCGTTCCACGCCTAACTCATCGTACGAATTTCTACAAAATTTGGCAAGGAGATAAATGGCATCCTAGAGAAGGATATAGGCTATTATTTGTCGTAAAAACAATCCTATGGACCCCCATATATGGATATAGGGGCTGAAAGTTGGTATCAGCAGCCATTTTTTAATGCCAAGACCATTATTTTTTTTAAATAAAATCTGCGTTCGTGCCATTTCGATCGAGACATCACGCACACATAATCGTACCACAGTAGCGAATGGGTAAGCTTGGTCTCTGTAGCCGACATACTCCTGGAACCCAATATGAAGCCGTGACGCGGCGCTTCAGTTAATGGGTTTCGGTTTAAATGTGCTGTTTCACGCCGGAACGACAATTAAGCTTGGGGCATGGCTATTGTATTGATATCTGTACCTACAATTTATGTAGAGTTTCACAGAAATGAGGGATGATTTATTTATGAATGGCTTCTGCTAGCGGCTTTGCCCGCGTGAAGGTCTGAACCCACGGGAACATACTGCCGGGATAAAAGTTATCATGCCAAATTTTGTATAAATATGTCCAATACATATGTCCGTTTTAGTGTGATTGTGGAACAAATATCTAAATATCCAAACTTTCACATTTAGGTATAATATTAGTAAGATTTTTAAGAACGTATTGTTAGGAGTCAATATTGTATTCTAAAAAAACCTAATTTCTTGATTAGTCAGTTTTGTCTATATCCTTTAAGTTAGTTTAACACTTTACAAATCGACCAAATCGTTTTTAAGCCAAAATACAATAGATTTACCCACATTTTTGCTCTCTTTTACTGTCTAGATACCGAATAGCATGCATTCCGTCGTTGTAAGTAGGTATATAATGGATTTAGTTGAATTTCATACGAAATTCGCCAAATTCCTTGATTTATATGTGTGTATTATTACGTCTTGTCATCCCAGTACGTGGCAAGCCTACTCAAGTATTATATTACCTACCTTCTTCAATTTTTCTGATGATTTCTCCATCATGGTTGACATTTCATTTGTTTATTTAAATCATACTGAAAATATAATCAACTTCGAGACAACTTTGATGCAACAGAAAATCTTGAGATGCAATTAACTAAAACCAAATGAATAATACGTACGTAATATATTAAATAAATAAATAAGAATATATTCCTGGCCCGAAATTATAACATGTATTAGAATAAATATCTACGTCAATCTTGTAGCGAAATCAAACGGGTCATATTTATTTACTTCGTATATTGCCACTTTCATCTTCTGCTTCTCAAAGTCTCGGATTCTTGCAATAAATATTTAAATGAGAAATAGTTAAATAAAGATAGTCCGGGTATCATCGCTTTCAATTCGGGATATTCCCATGAGTAATAATATAAGGCTCAAACATGGCGTATATTTATGTGTGTTTGTCCAAGTCTTACTATTATTATTCATAGGATACGATACGATATTGTGATCTCTAAGCCGAGTTTGATACGAAAAAGTGTATGAAAAGCTGTAAGCGAAAGTAAAATTGTCGAGTTTTATAAAAAAACCCTTCAAATCTGTTTCTTTTCTTTTCAGATCGGAAATTTTCTTCACCAATCAACGGCACTAATGAAGCAATCCGCAAAATTGGAGTAGCAGCCGTTCGCGCCACCTTCCGCGAGCAATAAAACAACATACCCCTGCTGACACCGCCAGAGACTCCACTCAAATAAAAACAAACCCTATCACAACCGCACAAAGACCACAGTCCCCTAACATCCCGCAGTCAAATGGCTCTGCTTCAAATTGAAAACACAATCCAAGCAATACGTCAATTACAGCCTATTCTCAATTGTAATCAAGCGCGCCATTCTAAGACCAAAAAGCTACGCGACGAGGTCGTATTTCAGACTTGATTCGTTAACGCAATTTAGGCATCGTAGCTAAACAAAGGGAGAAGCAAAACCAATGTATGGTTACGTCAGGATAACGAACAAATTAATCGTCACCCAAACCAGGGATTCGTATGGCGACTCAAAGTCATAACTCCTACTGTTCACTGCCTAGCTTTGTTGCTTTACCTTCGTGTCTTTTCGTACTGGCATCTATTCTGTTGCAACCGGCGCTTGCCTCGGTTGAACTAGAATCAACCATAAGTCCAGAGTACAACGTAAGCAACCCAAACTCTACGGCCAACTACACTTTCGAAGACGACAACGCCACATCGAAGTACGGTCACATAAAGCATTCAAAATATTCCATACCTACCACAATTTTCTTGGTCACAATATTTATGATAGTCATAGTCGGAACTATAATTGGAAACGTACTAGTTTGTGTTGCAGTGCGTTTAGTTAGAAAATTGAGACGGCCTAGTAATTACTTGATAGTGTCGCTGGCAGTGAGCGACTTGTGCGTGGCGTTGATAGTAATGCCGGTAGCCACAGTGTACGATATTATGGGAACCTGGCCTTTCGGGCCGGTCATATGCGACTTTTGGGTGTCAAGCGACGTTTTATCCTGTACTGCTAGCATCCTTAACTTATGTATGATCTCTGTTGATCGATATTATGCCATAACGAAACCTTTGGAGTATGGTGTGAAAAGAACGCCTCGAAGGATGCTCTTCTGCGTCTTCATTGTATGGGTTGGCGCAGCATTCATATCCCTCCCGCCGGTCCTTATCCTAGGTAATGAGAAGACTGAAACCTCTTGTTCTGTGTCACAGAATCAGGCGTACCAAATCTATGCGACTTTTGGTTCGTTCTACATCCCGTTGACAGTAATGGTCGTGGTCTATTATAAGATATTTAGAGCTGCTAGGAAGATTGTAAAAGATGAGAAACGTGCTCAATCGCATTTGGAGACGCACTGTTACTTGGAGATAAATGTGAAGAATGGTGGAGCAGCAGAAGCGAAGCTTTTGGGCAACCAGCCGGCGCAGCCACCCCCGAGAGGATCCACAGCTAGTACCAACACAACGGTGAGCTTATTTATATAATCCGTTTCTTTATTTTTATGTACCTCTTCTAACACTGACGGTTGGCCAACTACTTTGAATATTTCTGCATGTCGTTGGCAAAGCGGATGTACTCGAAAAATATTTTAGTCAATTTTAAACTTTCATCCCCTATGGTACCTATATACAAAAAAAATATAGTACATTTTTTTTAAAGACAAGGCGTTAAAGTTTCTTGATTGATATAACGTTTTTAACCATGATTTTTTTTTTTTTTTGTACTAGTCTCACAATATTAATTTTCGGTTTTTTGACTGCAATCAATAGCATAGTTATTTAGGATTACATTAAAAAAAAAAAACTGAACAATTTAGAAATTTGTGATGACAGTACCTAAATATCTGATCTAGGGTGTTGATTTTCAACATTTTCAAACGAATACCTATTATCACTTAACCAAGTAACATGGATTTAATTTTTTTATTTTTGCTAGAACTGGTACAACCTAGCTTATTGCCCCGTACCCGCTTGACGTTGAGTTTCGGGACACCCTGTATATATTTAAATAACGATCCAGGAAGGGCTTCCCAGCTTTGTTGTCTACTTGATATTGTTTACTGAATAATTTAAGCATACATTTTCGAGTACCATCCGCTACGGATTAAAGGGAAAAGGTTTCTGACAGATTACTACGGAAACAATCTCGATGACTATAGTATGAGGAATTGTTTTCTTATTATTACTTCTTTAAGTCATCCATAATATTAAATGAATATGTCCCTTTATTTTTGTGAAACGTGTCACGTGTAACAAAGTCATTTAAGATTTTTTGTATTCAAATTATCTTCAGTTTTCGCATGCCACTTTGAATTTGTTCACCCTACTTGGTATAAGCGTGGTGTGGCAGTAAACAAGCCCTCCAAACTTCTATGAACTATGTTTCCCCAAATATTTCGACTAAGAAACATAATTTCTGACCTTAACTTATTTAGTTCATGCTGTTTTTAACTTAAAAATGTGTATGTGTAACAGTTTTATTTTTGTTACAGTGTAGCGTAGACAAAACAGAAAGCACAATCGGGAGGTGCTTCAGCGGCCAAAGAAAGTCGAACGAGTCCCAGTGTCCTATGTTGCAACAACCAAAGACTCCCACGAAGCCTATTCACACCATAAACCGGTCGCCAACACAGCTGGTGCCCGGGAAACTAACAGTTAAGGAGAGGCAGAGACAACCCTCAGAGAGCAGTCAGAAGACTACGACGAACAGAATCCGATCGTCGCTCTCAAATTTTGCTCATAAAAGCCATATCGCCAAAGACTTACTACATCCACAGAACGCAGTGCATCAGAAGAAGCTACGGTTCCAACTAGCCAAAGAACGCAAAGCTTCCACAACCCTTGGTATTATCATGTCAGCATTCGTCATCTGTTGGTTACCATTCTTCGTGCTAGCCCTGCTCCGACCGTTCGTCAAAGAAGATGCGATCCCTGACGCAGTGAGTGCACTCTTCCTCTGGCTGGGCTACCTCAACAGTTTGCTCAACCCGGTCATATATGCGACTCTGAACCGAGACTTTAGAAAGCCGTTCCAAGAGATTCTCTTCTTCAGATGTGGTAATCTGAACCACATGATGCGTGAAGAGTTCTACCACAGTCAATACGGTGACCCTGATCAACACTACTGTGTGAATAATACTACCAAAATGCATAACTATGACGAGGGTGTTGAAATAGTTTCGGCCATCGATAGAGAGGAGACACGAGCTTCGGAAAGTTTTCTATGATCGTCAATGCCAGAGGTCGATACCAGAGACCTAGATACTGTGATCTAATTAAGACTTTTTTATATAGAACCGCGGTCTAACAGTGTTGATTTTGTCGATTTCATTCGTTTTAATAACTTGTGTATTATAAAAGGCTGTTTCTACCCAACTAGTCGTTACTTATGTAAATGTACTCGAGGTTTCGTTTGATGATGTAAAATACATAATAGTAAGCCATTTTATATCTGCAATCAGAGAGTGTGACACGTGTTTTAGATAAAATAGTAGCTATTGTAAATAACAATAATCATTAAATAATGCGATGACAGTGACGTTGCGTTGTGTCATTATTGTTATCTGTCAAGTATAAGTTAATTGTTTAATACATTTCAATTCAGTGTTCTAGAAACATTTTCTGTTTGCAAATATAAATGGACCTCCAGTAAGTTGTACGATTTTATTATTAAGTAGATATTGTAAGTCATGGTACATTACGTCACTTTATAAATAAATAGGTAAGTAGAATAATAATGGGATGTGAATGTATTATTATTGTTTTATAAATTTGGAATCACCAAAGAGGTATAATATTAACTTGAAACGCGAGGTTTTATAAGTGTAAGATGTTGTGAATTTGATAAACTATAATAATAGAAGTGTATTACATTGTTAAAATAATAAATGATGTATATGACATAAGTTAGTCAGAAGTATTAATCCATGTGATAGTAGATATAGAATTCTATTCTTGGTTAGGTTTCATAAAATATCTATTTGTTTTGTATAAATCTTTTTTATTCGTTCATCAGGTATTTTTTTCATATAATATAATTATATGTACAATTTAATGTAAATATTAAGAAGCAACGCATATTTACGAACTGCATGTGGTTGAAGTTAAAAATAATAATAGGCACTGCCAGATTTATAATAATTAAATAATATTATAAAGTGTAATAGCCATAAGATTATAGAAAATACATACATTTGCTTTATATCTTCAAGTACATAGTCACTGATACTAGCAGTTAGCTTGTCTTATGTCATTATTAACTTTATAGTATTATGAATAGAGCTCATAATGCCTTGTATAACTTTAACAGAAACTATGGTTCAGAGTTGCCTTCTTATGATATTCATTTTCGTCTTCATAATTTATTAAAAGTAAACTATTCTACTATTGTATGTGTTATAAAAAAATCGTTAATACGTAATTTAATTTAATTCACTTCTGTTTCAAATTAGATTAACTTAGGACAAAGGTCAGTGTTGTAAATATTGTTAATAATACTAATGACATTATTATTAATATTAAAACGGTTAATAAGTATAAATAATAAGTGAATATATTGCAGAAACCGTGTGGGGAAACTACGCTTGGAAAAAATAATTTGACAGTTCAATTGATGTTTTTATTAATAACGTACATACTAAAATTTCTTTGGTGTAGTTTCTTTCCATTTGTGAATATTGTGGTTGTTAATAAATAGATATATTAATAATAAATCATTGACCACAACTTTCTCAGTACTTCTAGGTCTAAAATTCATTTTGTAAATCTTATAGTTAGAATTAATGCCATATTCTGCCATCACAATATATTTTTCGATATCTATGTGGTCTGAAAGTTACATTTTGTTAATTATTTAACGTTAAAGTATTTTGAAGTTTCAGTAAATATGTAATATAGTGACTAATAGATATTTCACATCTGTTATTGAGAACTACTTAATATCTTCAACGATTTAGAAGCTGGAATGGTTAAGTCACTCATAACATTTTTTGTAAAATCATTATAGGTTTCAGTAAAGTCTTCTCAAATACAGATTCGTGTAAGACTAGCAATTAAAATTATCATTTCTATGCCACAGCATACTATCCTATCCAAAAGAAAACTGCCCCGTTCTGGATTTTACTTATCCCACTAAACCAAGCCCTGATCAGGTCAAGTCTCTAATCAGTAAAATGGTGGGTTAACGAAAATACAAGCTTACCCTAGCAATCTTAAAGTTATCATAAGAATTTTCTCTCTCAGTCTTCCCTCTTCATTATCTGTAATCGGCTTAAAAATAGATTGCATATAATTAGATAATCCGGTATAAATTAAATAATTTTATGAGAGGTAGGTATTCCATTGAATAATCTCTTAAACATGAGAAATGACAAAAGGCTTTCATAAATCTGTAGAAAGTATTACAATGGGGTCAAGAGGTCTGGTGCCTACAAAGATAATTATAAGGAACCCTGCAGGCGGGGTTCCTTTATTGTCTCCTGTTGTACACTTCCTCTTTTGGGTTTATTTCCATTTTAAGCCTGAATTTCAACTGAACAGCTTCTGAGCTCAGCGTTAGAAAAATAATCTGAAAGTTTTGTAGCGAGGATCACCACCTAAGATGCGCTGGACGTACCTACTCAAACATCATCGCCGTCAGAAGCTTTTTAATGTCTCCATGTTTTTGCTGTTGTTTTGCGTTTTCATGACATAGGTATCAACTTCGAGTATTTTCTTCTCCATTATCTTTTATTTGACTTCACCTTTTCCACAATAGTTCTACGAAATATCATTAATGACTTAACATCCAGCTTTCAATAACAGTTGTTTACTATATTCCAAAGTTTACGTTTACCTCCATAAATTGTAAATAATTAAAGTTTAATTTAAATAGAGCTCTTAAAGTACAAAGCACCGTTATATTTGTTAATTCAAGATTTATTCGTGTTCTTTATTATTTATTTATATAATGTATTTTTTCTGTCGATAATCTAATGTGAGGTAGAGGTTACAACATTGAATGTATAAAATTAAAAGTGTAAATAAAATGTGTACATTCCTTGTTGTGGCACTATCAATATAGTTTATGTACACATTTGTGAATTTTGGCAATTTCAAAGCAGGTATATTTAAACACTACCGGTTACTTTGTGTGTAGGCGTAGCTCTTCCTGTATTTTCCATAGATAAGCAACTTCAGCAAAGCATTTGACAACCCTAACATCTAAAATGATTGTAATGTCTGTCAAACCATTTATTGAGGAAGCTGTTAAACATCTTCGTATGTTTCCTAAAGCAAGCTGAAGCTATATATAATATAGTTTTTTATTTCATCAAACACTAAAAGGCCTTCGTAATATTATGGAATCCCACAAGGGCCCATTATTGGTCCTTTCCAGCTTTATTTATTTTGTTTTCCCTGTAAATAAGTTATCAAAAAGTATTCTAATTTCAGAAAATTTGTATGCCTCTATATATGTAATACTGCCTTAATTCACAATTGTGTACATTTTTAGCATTGACGTCGTATTACACATGTTAACATTATACATAATTAATGTATGGCAAACTTTCATAGTAGTGAAACGAATGGAATTCTTATCTTTTGGCATTGTTGTATTTTTCTTATGTAGGGGTCCTAAAAGCGACGAAATAAAAATTAGATTCGATGGTTTTTGTTTCATTTTATCCTTCAAAAATATTCAATACATTCACTATTCGATTTTGATAAGCCAGTGAGAATTAAACCATTTTATTTATTAAATATAACATTATCAATTCTGGGCAAATGATCAGAACATTCCTATATAAAAAACTACATCAAACTAGTTTCTTTCAATTATGGTTGAATGTCAAAAGAATTCATTTTTCAAAAACGACAGCAAGCGATTAGTTACAACATAAACTTTTAAAATGGGTAAATAACAATGAATGCTTGCGTCATTAACTCATTAATTATCATAAACAACAGATATTTGGCAATGACTTTCTGACCTTTACCTACGTTTACCTATTTCTCAATATTTATATGAAACTGAGTTCATTGACCCAAGCCAGCTGCTTAATTTAGTTATTAGGTATACAGAAATATACGTTGGCAGGTTAAACAGTATGCACCCAAAGTTGATGAGCAAGCCGAACTATTAATAGACATTTTTTTTTGTGAATCTTTGAATGTTACGATCGTGTAGGTAAAATATACTAGAAAATTATTATACAGGTAGGTAAAAAAATCGTGGATCAAACGAAACAGGGCGATAGTTTATAAAAAAAAAGTAGTATTTTTTTTACAATAAGGTTCTAAAGTGATAATACATTTCCTAGAAGCAACTATACATCATTTATTGTTTTAAAATAGGTACTACCCATTTTACTCTATTGCCTATTTATTACAAATTTTGGTATTTTCTTCAAAAAACACTCAAATAGTCATAACTTTTAAGGAGATCAAGTGAGAGCTCTGCCACGTTGATATTTTTTACTGCAAATGACCTCATCTATCGCCATGTTTCGTTTGATCCACGATTTTTTACCTATCCTGTATAGCTTTTCTGTACGCCTCTCCCCTATGTTGGGGTCGGCTCCAAGCCTAACCAGATGCAGCTGACTACCAGGATTTTATATGGACAAAGTGTCTATCTGACCTCCACAACCAAAGTTACTGATAGCACGATACGCCTTGGTAAGACTGTTTGTCAGACTTTTGGGCTTCCGAACGACTGTCAAAGATCTACAAATTACAGCCAATGTTTGTTGTGGCCCGATTTACGAATAAAGGAAGTGGTGATCTGAACAACTCAGTTACCTAATCTAGTCCTTATAGATATTGATATTATATAGGTCGCCATAGAATATTGAATGTAACATCATTTATATGAATGTGACTTACCGATAGATAGGAATCAAATTGACGATTGTTTTTTGTTTTTCGTTCCTTTTCCAAGTTCATTCAACTTTTATAATTTATTTATTTCGTTTCTCATCACAAATATTGTTGTGGACAGAAAGTGCTCAATCTAATAAAATAAGCTTAAGATTCGTGAGAGATTGGTGCCCGCAAAAGGCATAAAATACCTGTGTTACAGGACTTACAGGTCACCAGTTTTCATTTTTTTTTTCATTCAACTTTTGTGTTAAAGATTCAATGTTAACCTACTAATGTAATATTATTTTGATATTTCTGTAATAAATACTAATTTGTTCTTTATCTGCAGCCGCTATAGGCTTATCGAACATATAAAGGATCAATTACATGCAACTGTCATAGGAATATTGAGTGTGTCTGGCAAGTCTAATTAGCTTAGACTGTGCGGTTGGTCTAATGATCGCAAACGCTACTGAGCATTTTTTTTTTTGAGGATGGGAAATCATCAAATAACTTCTCCCGCTCTGGGTGGAGCAGGCGAGCGTGTCAGACTTTTACTGACTAAAACCCACCCGTGTTCCTTCAGTTGCCTGTGTGCCAAGTTACTGAGAATGAGGTCCTGGCTTCTCAGAATCTATTTCTTTTCTCAGAATTCTCAGATCTTCTCAGCAGCTGCTCGGAGCCTGGATATGTGCCTGATTGATGTATAGTATAGTATAGTAGTATATAGTATAGTATAGTATATTTATTTCCGAGTATATGGTACATTATGATCTTAATATTATTAAAAAGCTTCACATATACTACCGTTGCCGGTGTAGAAATATTTAAATTAAAGTACAATTCCCATTTAGTTTGAAATGACTATGGGTAACTATTATTTTTTAATACAATGTCAAATTTTATTAATTAAAAACAAAAACTTAAATATATTTATGAATGAAATGTCAAATGCCTTAAATTTAAAAAGTCAATCCACACTAAGTACCTACTGATTACATGTAATGTCAAAATTTATAATTAAAAAAATCGTGAACTGAATAAAAACAGCTGTCTAAAAGCCGGGCAAATATTGCTTTCTTGAATTTATTAGTAGGCAGCACTCTGATGCGAGAAGGTAAATTGTTGAAAATTTTGATTGCCATACAATTGGAATTCCTGCTATACAAATGCGGTCTCTGGCTAGGTGCAAGTAATTTATTTGGGCTTCTACTGTTGACTCTTTTAGAAATGTGTTCATACAATGGGAACATGTGCGAATACCTTTTTATAAATACACAATTTTCAAAAATGTAAAGACAAGGAATTGGAAGAATTTTTAGTGCTTTAAATAATGGCTTACAATGATCTAAATATTCTGCTCCATACACAGCTCTGATACATTTTTTTTTGTGCAATAAATGCTTTGTTCACGTCCACTGAATTACCCCATATCACGAGGCCGTAACGCAGTACAGATGAAAAATAGCCATGATATGCATGATGCCAATAGGCTTGCTCCTATTACATGGGACTTAAACATAACTGTGGAAATGTGGGTATATTATAGTTAGGTACACCTATGCCCAACTAATCGGGGAAACAAGGCGTGATATTATCTTATGACTATGTTAAGTTAACAAACTCATTAACCAAGCTATCTGTCTTTAACAAAAGGTACTAAATCCAAGTGTCGGGTACACGCACTAATTGTCTATATTCAAATTTTCCTCATTATCTTAAATGTCTTTCATTATTTCATAATAATTGATGAGAATTACCACGCACCGTCGTCGCTTGCTATGTCCTAAATTAAAATTAGCGAACCAATGACATTGACAAGTTTTACCTTGAGTTTTTCTCTCACATGATGTCAGCACCTTAAGAAATTAGGAGAAGATCAAGTGATGAGCGTAAAGTTTTTTCATTCATCTGTATAAATTTAAAAAAAAAACTTAATAGAGGGCTTGTGGCTAAGTAATATCAGTCGCACGGGTCGAACGATCAGGTTAAGCTAAGCTTGCTGCCGTTGGTCCGTGGATTGGTGACCATTTTTACACACCAAGTGCCTCGGAAAGTACGTTAAACCATTGATCCCGGCTGTCATTCGTAGATCTTTGACCTGTCATGTAACATCTAACGTCACGTTACATGATGTTACATGATCGTAGAACCCTAGAGTCTAGGATCATGTGCTGAATTTTATTAATGATTACAGTTTACTCGTCGATGTCCGTGCTACCCTGTATTAGGTCTAGTAAATAAATACAGTAGCAAGGCGTTTAGTTGAAAAAATAAAATTTCATAAAACTAAAGTTAGTACCTACCATTCATATTTCATCATTTCCCGAGCGACAAAATGAAAGCGACAACCGACCCGCCAATCCCCGTTCGATCGATTCACGATTGAAATGGCGGTCCTCAAACCTGCCAAAATTCGGATACCGGTTGCAGCACAGCAAAGGTAAGTTGTACTCTTCTTTGGTGGATTTGTGTAGACAATTCGTAGAATTGAATACAGAAGTAGGTACCTATTTGTCTTATTATTTTTACAGTCTACTCCCGTTTTTCTAAATGTCTCAACTCAATAAAAAAAAATCATAATCGTTATATTTATTCAAAAATAATATTCGCACCTCGCTGCGCTCCAAAACGAGGATCCTTGACGTGGGCAAAAAGGCTGCCAGGCTAAAATGGGACTGGGTGGGTCACGTCCACACGTGACATACGTGACCACAGGGCAATAGTCTCCACACAGTGAGTGCCTGAGGATGGACGGTGCCGCCGAGGCCCGCTCAAGAAGAGTACGCGAGACGACCTAGACGCTTATTGCAAGGGTTGGATCTAGGTGGCCTTGGAAAAGGATGCCTGGATGGATTTGGGGGAGGCCTTTGCTCAGCAGTGAGACAGTGTAGGCTAATTGAAAAAAAAAAAAACAAATAAATGTTCGCACTACCATTACATTACTGAAACTCTGTGCGCTGTGCTATGGGTCCCACAGACAGCATCATGCTGAGTGGAAGCCTTTTTGTCACAGTCACGGCGTGCAGCTACCGACTATTTGTGTTCTTTATGCCTGTGTTGTTATTATGTTTTTTTTTTTAATGTTATGTAAATTTTTAATAGGAACGTTTCTGTGACAAATAAATCCATTTTTATTTCTTTCTTCTTTCTACTTAACACAAATAAAATACCAATCTGCAAAACCTCATAAACCCAAAATGATTTCCTTATTTTTTGAGCAAATAACATATTATGCTCGTATATCTGCTCGTAAACACTCATGCTCATTCGAGCATGCTCATCCCGATCGGGTTTCAGTATTTTGTTTCGTGTGAGGTAGCGAGATTTCTTGTATCCTATGTAAAAGAAAATTAAATAACATTTGCAAAGAAAATCGGTGTGTTGTCGATAATCTTATTCTGAGATTCGAAAGCCTGCTTCGTAATGGATGGATTATATTAATATTACCGCTTCAAACAGTCTCTTAGGATTTTTCTGATGCCGAAACCTCTTTTTTTTGGCCAAGGTTTTCGATACCTACGATTATTTAATGTGACAAGGATTTCGTTTGAGGATTACAAAAAACGTTAAATAACTTAATGTAATACTGTAATAGAAATAATGATGGTTTTTATTCATAAGGATTTTTGATGGATATACTGTTAAAAACTTGGTTGACTAGCCTAGACTTAATTGTAATTCAGTTACCTAGGTACTGTTATCCGAAAATTTAATTAAAAAAGCCATCCAAATTAAGGTGTAACACGCCAGGTTGCCTCGCGAAATAGTCATACACAGGGCGCGAATCATATTTTGTTCAACATAGAACCTGACACTGACCAATGAATGAGGGTTTTCGTGAATATTCAAGCCACCAGTTGGCGCCACTTTGACAAGAGGTCTTCCAGTTCGACAATGAACTTAAAATATTTGATATCATTCGTTTCATTCTTTCGTTCACCATCCAGTCCGTAGGCGCTTTGACACTTTTGACAGGTGCCCGGACCTGACGTCTCAGTGCTGCCACCTAGTGAATGTCGTTTCAGAAAACCCTCATAGCAAACAAAAGAAGAAAATTTTAATTTTGCGTACTACCTCAGCTCATCCAACTTAAGGGGAATCTAGTCGCGGTCTCGAACTCACTGGTAGGCCTGGCTAAAAAGCACGCTGTCTCACCAGGCTTCGTGACCGACTGAGGTAGTACCCATGAGGAGCAGTTACACTCTAGTCTACACGCATAACATTATTGAGTGAGATGCAGGATCAGTTATAGTAAAACAGGCGCGTAAAACAAATAAGAAAAGTCCTTCGGAAGATCGGGTTGTATTAAAAATCCACTACAAAAATCAATGACCAATAAAGTTTATTGAACTTTCCGATATTTGAGCTTTGTCGGTACCGAATTGGGTTTGGAGATTTCTTTTATTACTTAAACACGCCCAAAGTTAGGTCAAATTAGCAAGAAAAACGAATCTTTGTTGGGTCATAACTTTTTAATGGCTTTTTATTTTAGTATTCTATTTCCGTACATAAAATATTAATAATGAGACAAAACAATACCATGTTTAATTTTTGATTTACATTGGCGAACAGTGGAGTAATACACTCCCGAAGTATGTATAGAAAAAAATGTCGACAAGATCCACCTTAAAGCCAAGATTTCATTCACCTATGATTAATACTTATTCAAATCTCTGTCGACGAATGAACCACGTTAATAAATATAAATTCTAGAGTAATTGCTGCAGAAGCGGAAAGTGCAGTTAACCGCAGACTATTTTACCAGAACTCGCAGTAGCAACCGGACTGTCAAAGGAATGATACCTCAATGTAGTCGCAAGTAGAAGTTATCACAGTAATGTATTCATTAATTTATTACCAGCGACCAAGAGAGCAAGAGCAGCGGTGTGCCGCAGTCCGCCGGAGCTTTATTTCAACGTTTTCCTACAACTTTGGTCTTCGCTAATCCTAATAATATTTTGTAATAAAAAAATGAGGGATGATTTATTTATGACTGGCTTCTGCTAGCGGCTTCACCCGCGTGGGAGTTGAAAATTATCCCACGGAAACGCACAACTGGGATAAAAAGTATCCTATATTTTAATCCAGGTTAAAATTCATCTGTTTGCTAAATTTCATCTAAATCCTTTAAGCCGTTTTTGCGTGACTGAGTAACAAACATCTAAACATCTCAACTACTCTGCCGCGCTAACGAAGAACACAATAACTCGATTTTAGAAGATTTTGAGTTATATATATATTCGAAATCAGCGAATCGAGATCTATAACTCTCTCTAAGTAACTTTTTTAAGAATACTGCAGGAACTCGGTTTTTCAGTAAGGAAGAATGCAATAACTCAAACTTTATAACAAATTCACTAATCAAAAATACAATAATCTTTCTTGTTGTTGTGTAGTTTTCAATTACGCATACATTACTTGTAATATGTACAATAACTATTTAGTTATTCCACTTATGATAAGTAGGACTCGGAAATCCAATATTTGTTTGCTAGTTATAAATACAATATGAGTTTGAGTTATTGTACTTATTATTAGTGTTGTCTGAAGCTTCGCAAATAAATACAGTTGTTGTATTTATGATTAGCAATAAAATTAAAAATAAGCCTGTTTGCAATCAAAACTAAAATATAATTACGAGTTATTGCGTTTATTATTAGTAAGACTATGCAACGCGGGGCTCAGCGGGGGTGTAACTATTAGTACGATAGTAGGATTATATTATTCCCTCGATGATAATCGCCATCGCTTACGTCTTTGCGCGGATTGTACTGCTGCCAGATCGCGCGTTACCTAATGATTTTTAAACTCGCTTTCATCGCCTCGCTATTGGCAAATTGGCTTGAAATGACAATGACCTCAACACGCTGGCTTAAAAGGAAGACTATTTAGGTATGTCACGTGATGTAAAAATGTGAAAAAAGGAAGTAAAATTACTCATACCTCAAATGCGACTTTGGTCATAAAACCTACAAGATCTTTTACTTTTTCTCCATTTTTAGGGTCTTATCAACATACATAAATTCAACGTTAACGCAATGATTGTTAATGAACTGTCAAAATTAAAGCCATCCCTATTGTTAGAATGTTATGCAAATACGCCGCTGGTTTCCTCACGATGTTTTCCTTCATCGATGCCAGTAATTTCCTAGATAAAATCAGAAAGTAGTTACGTATAAATTGATAAAGTTGGTACTTGCCCGGATTTGAACTCGCAACTTCGTGCATGAGAGGCGAGGTCTAAACACTGGGTCATCACAACATATCTCTTTTTATGTTTGTTATATCTTTTGCTAGCGGAATCGCCCGCGTGGAAGTCGATGTATTATTCATAAAAATCTTCCTAATTTATTATCTATTTATACTCTGTCTATTGATGAAAACTGCATTAATATCCGTTGCGTAGTTTGAAAGATCTAAGCGTAAGGACACGTAAAACGACTTTGATTCATACTATGTGTAGATAAAGAAGTTCTAAGGTCACACAACCAACCACCATTACCAAACTTGTCTGTCATGAAATGACGTACGTATACGCCTGTAAACATTCTCTGCGATCATTTCCATAACGATGCTGTTATGCTAAACTTTGCTATTATAAATAAATAAGGCGTACTATGACGTGCGTGATGACCATCGTGTTCTTTTGTTTAGATGAAGAGATTAATTTAGCGGAAAACATTATTTTGAAGTGGAAATAGCTAGTATCGTAACCTGGTGTGTCTTTTATAATTTAACGTTAATTGTGACGTTAGAAATGATAAAAGCGCATTTTATGTCGATTCATTGTTTAGGTGAATCGTTCCCAAGTGTATCTGAATTTAACTTTTAGAGGAAATTACACAAATACTAGCCATACGGAGTTTGATTTTACTTAAACTGAAAAACACACAACACAACATCATCATGTCTTCTTTTTTATTTTTTAAACAGTTTAAGTACATGCAATTTTGTTAAACATACCACACACACCATCGCGGGTTTAACAGCGGTATGGCCAGACATGGCAACCCGGTGCCACTAATACCTTTTAATACCTTTGAGCAGCTGCTCTTCGCAATTAATACATTACAGATTTCCTGTAAATCAGTCATATACGATGGTAGGTATGTCTTGTATTCCCCGATCGAAGGAAAACAGAGGTGCATACAGTATGGCAGGGACACAAGTGTTTGTAGGGAACATCGGGATGGTTTTTAGTCAGAAAGATTATGGCAGACCGCTCTGCTCACTCCAGGGCGGAGGACATCTATGAGGGTTTTCCACAACGGAAAAACAAAAAAAGGTTTAAATTAAGTCTTCTTATCTGGCTACTAGTCAATGTCATTAATTATTGTTCACCACACCAGATTTTTCTATATACCCACCAACTTCCGAACTATAAATCAATTAAACAATACTCCTCCCATTACACCGGACCCTCTTCAAAGTTTGAGACAGATAGTCTTTCGAAGTTTCAAGTGACACAAGTTTCTAGCGTCGTGATAGTACCTCTGGGACTGACAGTATATACTTATAAGTGTGACGTATAGTGAGACTGACCCTCATACATTTTGTGAACTTCGATCGTGTTAATTTATTAGCTTGGAAGGCAAATGTTGTTGTTTTGATTGGCTGAGGGGTGAAGGTAGATGAAATATCTATCTCTATCTATATATTCATACATGAAGCAAAATCTTTGTACCACTTTTCACAAAAATTACGCGAATAAAGGAGTACCTATGAAATTTGGCACAGTTTAAGTGTATATGGAGAAGCTATGCAGAAAAGAAAGCTAATCTATATTTCTATTATATACTAATATTATAAGCAGGTAAAGTTTGTAAGTTTGTAAGGTTATAGGGGGCGTGAATACGGGGCTTTTGGCTACTTTATATGGGTGCATTTTATGTAAAAAAATTATTTTTATAATGTGCGTTTTATTTGTGCAGAATAAACAATTTTTCTTTCTTTCTAATCTCTGGATCTTCTGAACCGATTTCGACGGTTCTTTTACCAATAGAAAGCCACGTTATTTGTGAGTGTCATAGGCTATATATTAACCCGAAAAATTAAAACACTATTTCGTGGTAGTAGGATTTACAAAGTAAGTCATATATGATTGAGTTCTAGAGAAAAGATATAGAGATTGATAATGCCTACAAAAAAGTAATGGACAACATATGTCTAACTTTTATATTTAAGTCACAAAGAGTATAAAAGTTGCTGGACACATACCTACCGCTTAATTAGTACACCACTGCTGGATATAGATCTCTTAAACAGTAGGCCTCTACCAGACATAGACCTCTTAAATAATGTACCGCTGCTGGAAATGGGCCTCTTAATTAGTATTCCATTTCCTGACATAGATCTCTTAATAGTAGGCTTCTGCTAGACATAGACCTCTTAAATAGTGCACCACTGCTGGAAATGGGCCTCAAATAGTATTCCACTGCTTGACATAAGTCTCTTTAAAAGTGGTCCACTGCCGGATATAGGCCTATTAAATAGTACACCTCTGCTGGATATAGGCTCTGCCAATCGCATGCCTTTAGGCTCGAACTTAAGCCACTCTGATCCAGTCACTAAAATAGTATTTGATTGATGGTTTTTATACCATTAATTAATTTATTCTTCAACCCAGGTGACCCAATTTCAACAGGTCTTTTAGGTCAAAAGTTTATTACGGGTCAATCGAGGGGGCCATAACCGTCACTGATAAATGGTAAAAGTTTTTATTCACCCCGTAGCTGGATTGTGGTGGTCAGATAGGGAGTCGCACCATGTAAACGGTTAGACTGGAAACCGACCCCAGCATAATTGGGTAAAAGATATGCAGATGATGAATAATTTATAATTAACATCAAACAATTATTACCTATCTTCAACGATTTTTAAGCATAAGGTCCTAGGTACATTTTAGTTTGATCCGGCTGAATACAATTTTGTTGGTCGTAAAAATTTTGTGATTAGTGCTCAGCCAAGTTTTAAAAGTATGACATTAAGATTGAATGTAGATTAGATTTAATTGGCAGCTTGAAAAGGTATTTTTATTTTATTTTATTAGGTTTACCAAGAATTGTTCACACTGAATACAGTGATATAACACATTCTTAAAATTAATTTATAGCGCAACAGTTACTTAAAGGTAAACATCACATGCATAAAACAAAAAATAATTAGAGAAATAAGTTAACTTACTCAGTAATAAGCGCCAATATTAAATTAAATTAATATTTGTAATAGTAAAAAATGGTGACATTGTAAAAGGAAATGAAAATAAAATTTCGGAAAAACGAATATATAATAAAATTCATAAAATTATAACACTGACAACATTGGTAAAATAAAATCAAAAGTTATAATAGATTGGTAAATTGATAAATAAATTTTTAACAGTGGCAGTTATATAAAAAGAGAAAAATTAAAATTCATTGAATAAAGTTGGTAACATTGCCAAATTGTTAAACATATTAGATACAATTAATCACAGTGGTAAAATTGTTTTATATACCATTGTTATATACCTCAGTTATAGCTTTTCATGATAAGCGGTACCTAATTTTTATCCCCAAAATAGCATTAGTAGTGGTCACTGGTAGGTGAGGTCAGTGGGGCAATGTTTAATAATACCGAAAATAGGACAAGCACCAGGCCAAACACATAAAAAATTGAATTCATTATAGATAGTTACTTACCCAAGCAACCCTTTCTAAAAAAAATATACTATTTGCAAGCTTATCGTGTTCTGTGCCCAATTTGTTGTATTCCTTTTACAGCGCTACCTCTATCATGTAAGTTTTCTTTACTCGTTTTTGTATGAAAAGGCTGTTATGCTAATAGGCGTACATCGCTGAAACGATGTTCGCGTGGACTGTCTTAACTTTGCCTTTGACTTATTTTTTCAGTCTAGTCTACTTTGACAATAGTATTTTGACATGCACTAAACCTTCGTGGTTACTCCACATTAAGCACGACGAGAATATTTGGTGAGTTATTATTGTTTTAGTTTGTTGACGACTTTATTCTGGGAACTACTTACTAAGGAATGGCAGATAGCTGAGTCGCTCTGTTTAAAATACATAGGTACTGGTATTCAGCTACTGCATCTGGTTAGACTGGAAATCGATCCTAAAATAGTTGGGAAATGGCTATGATCATGACTTACTAAGGAATGGATTGGGAACCAAATAGTCTTCTACCCAAAATAGTTTCAGTCATTTACGTGAATTTGGAAAAACTGTAGTAACCAGAACCACTTACGTCAACGATCGAACAACCAACCCCATGGCGGGGTGGCTTGTTCCTTGTCGACTTCTAGCAAAAAAATGTTAATGGCCATGAAGATATTCCTAACATAATAAATATCACCGTTTCATTTAAAATTAGAATACATTCTGCCTCCAAATATCCAAAAGTCTTGAAGATAAGAGCTTGTTTTAACGGTTTTTACCCGACTGCGCCAGAAGGAGGGTTATGTTTTTCGAGTGTATGTCTGTATGTATGAAAGTATATTTCTTTGGCACGCTCTGTAGCCTAAACAGCTTGATCGATTTCAGCTTGAGAGGTGCCATTAAATTTGCCTTAATTGGGAGAGTGACACTGGGTAAATAGAAAAAAATGGCCGATTTTTGGCGCTATATTGTCTTTAATTTTTTTTTTCTCAAAACCTTACGAGTTTCATAAATAGGTCTCATTAACGTCAAAAATAATTATTTTAGCTAAAAACTGTGTTTTTATTTTTCTTGTTGTTTGAAAATCGGAACTTTGAACCCCGGCCGGAAGGCCATTTTTTAGTAGGAGACTAATGGATTGGGTATAAAATAGTCTTCTACTCAAAATAGTTTAGAGAAAAAAGTAGTAAAAAAAAGAGTAGAAACTTGATCCGAAAGAGCGAAATCTCTGAATTATCGAATGATTTCCATTTTATTTACTGTCAAATTTTTGTTATTTACTGTGATATTCCGTATTTGTTACTCAATCTACGCAACGAAAGTGTGGAAATCTCTGCGCACGTCTGTGTGGGCACATTTAACCGACTTTTGAAGCACGAGTGAACAGGCATCTTCTGGGCACGCTCGTCACCTCTCAACCATCGCTTTCCATCAGATGTGATCGAGGTCAAGAGCAGGTCCATCCATTCGTCAATAAAAAAAAATTGCCTGCGTAGGCAAGCTTTAAGTTTTAATATTAGCCGCTATACACATCAGCTATGGAGCAGTGGTGACTCAGTGGTAACGCCTCGACTTACAAGTTATAGGTTCGAACCCACGCAGATGCTTTACTTTGTATCAGTGGCGAGGGGTGAAATTATGGCCAGAGGAAGCCGTTCCAAAAAAAAAACATACCGTGTTATGCAAGCTTAAAGTTTCGTCATAATAAAAGGCCCCACTCTCTCTGATACTGAATTGCAATCATAGAATTTTGCACGGAAGATTTGCTTTTCATTGCGCGCAGGTATCAGAAACACATAAAAAAAAATTGCAGGTACTTCGAAACTATGAATTGTGGGAGGTGGGATTCCTCATAGGTAAGCCGATGGAAATCGGCTTGTTTTGACCCGTCGCCACTGCTTTGTATAAATAATTTCATCGCCATTGCTCTCAAAAAGGTGAACTAGAACTAAAAAATCCAAGGGATGTGACATCTACCAACCCGCACTGGGGGCCCCGTGGTGGATTACAGCCCACTCCCTGTCGTAGACAGGAGGCCTGTGTCCCAGCAGTGAAATCATTTTAGGCTGATTGTACTATAGACATCTGTCTAAAAAGGTGGTACACATATAGCAAAGTGGAAATGCAACAGACAAACATAATCATTCGCACGGTGGTCCTGAGCACGTAGAGTGTACTTACATACGTATTCGGATCAGCACGAGAGCTATCAGGTATCAACAGCACTCGACTACAACTACTGGAGGGTTGTTGTTGTTAACGTAATAGGTACGTTGCGTTGCAAGTGAAGTTTATGTATCATATTCTGATAACATAACTGTTGAATAGTCGTATTATTTTCTAATCGATTCACAGTTACTCTGGTTCATAAGTCGGCGCAGAATAACTGCTTTATCTACGAATGATATTTATTTTTTTAAACTGTTTCGAAACTTTTACACGACAAAAATAAATTACGTTTTAAAACTGGGTGACTTCGGTGTTTCCTAACCGACTTGTCTAAGAAAAAAGACTAAAAGAAACTCAAAGTTCATAGTCTCATAAAGTCTAGTCATAATCTTGGTCAGGTTATATGAGGACCAAGCAGATTACTTGAGTCTTTTTGATTTCATTACTCGTCATTAAAAATAACTTTTATTTTGGGACCAAACCCTGAAATCGTGTGCAAAAATCAACTGCTCTGTACATTTTTTGAGTGTGGTGAACATAAATGTATGGATAAGCTGATTGTTTTCTTTCACTATTTCAGGATTGCCTTAGTTCCTAATATTTACTTATTTCCATTTCCACGATAAGCGTCTCAATTAAGTCAATTTTTATTGCTGTTATAATTACAGTTTCGCTGAACTACCGAATTAAAAAATATCTAAAGCAAATATAGCGTAAGATATTAAGCGGGCGTGCCTAAAATAACTGTAATTATTTCAATGAATTATACCGTAGGTACCTATATAAAAAGTCAAATATTTAATGAAAAAAAAAAATAACTGTCCTTTAAAAACGGAAAAAATAAATTATGAACCAAGTTAGATCAATGAAATTTAAAAAAAATGTAAACACATAAATTACTAATATCGAAATAAAATATAAATCAACTAATATCGAAACAAAATATAAATCAACTAATATCGAAACAAAATATAAATCAACTAATATTGAAACAAAATATAAATTAACTAAAATCTTATAAATTAGGTAGGTACATTGTCTTAAAATCAATTTTACAAATTTAAGTGTAGAGTATAAGTGTGAGTTAGAGAGTGTGGGTGTGTTCAGGTTTTGTGTGTCATACACAGTGTGTTCACAAACAAACATACAAAAAATCAAATATTTTCCCTTTTTAACCGACTTCAAAAAGAAAGAGGTTATCAATGCGACATGTTTATATTTTTTTATGTATGTTCGGGCATAACTCCGTCATATATAGACGGATTTACAAAATTCTTTTTTTGTTCGAAAGGGGTTTGTTTCAAAAGTTTCAAAAGTTTTGTATATAGATATGATGATGCGTTTCGGAAACAGACAACGGAACTCTTAAAAAAATTACAGCAAATCAACCGCGTTTGCTGCTTTCGCATAAATTTGCATTGTTTTGACCCCAAGGATGATGAAATTTCGAATTGGTGTGGGGTGAGTACTATAACTAAAATGTGAAAAATAAAAAGTTTTTCCAAAAAAAAAATACAACCGACTTCCGGAAAAACACTACGAAGTGCAAAATAACTTTAATTTCGGAAGGCGGTGACAAAAATTTCAAATACATAATTATTCAAAGTCACCGACTTCGGAAATTGAAGTTATTGTTCACTTTGTAGTGTTTTACCGGAAGTGGTTTTTTTTTTGGAAAACTTTTTAATATTAGTTGAGATAGATTGATTTGCCTTGGCTTATAGGTTTTATGTATGTGTGGTTTTAATATTACATCGATTGTAGGTACCTACCTAACAACCAAGATTTTTCTAGTAACCTCATATTAATTAAGGTACTTACACATCTCTTTTATCTGTTCTGTGGTACTCATTATACTGTAACGCAGCAATGTTGCTATTGATAAAAATAATTTGTAAATTGAAATTTGAAATTACAAACAATGCACCACAGTTGAATAGAATAGAAAATCATTGATACAGTTCAATTATCATTAAAGGTGATTTTAGATCCGAAATTCATTAGTTGGGCTTTCAGATCATACAATAAAATTGAATTGCCTGAATCAATTCGAATCATTTCACCCATGCATTTAATTTAAGCTGGCAATATTATAAATAATGAACCACTTTGAGTCTTTTAAAGTATTGCAATTTCAGAACAAAACGTAATACATTCTACCAAATTAATACTTAGCAGAGATTTGAATTTCAAATGAAAGCTCAAGGCAATGTGAACCTATTGTTGTAATTACTATTGAAACCCTGAAACCTACAATTGTTAGTAGTTTCAGTAACTTTTGGATTACCTACGTGCTTGAGTTAATAAATAAAGAGATTGATTTTCAAATTGCTCGTGGAGTATATCCAGCGTTAGGAATTTTGTTTCCATATAAGTAAACAAATATGATTTAAATAAGTAACTTTAAACCGCGCTACAATTTTTTTTATTTTTAATCAACTGTATGTTTTTAATTAGGTTTGTTTAAAAGGTTTTCGGAAAGCATAAGAGTAATATAACAATAGAAAAAAGTCAACAGTAAATTTAGTTTTGCATGTAAGATTGTATTGGTAATATTATTCCTTTGCTAAAAAGGGGATGATGTATATAATGGCAACACTAGTTGTAGTCTGCCAACACTAATGTAAAGCTTGCCACTCTAGCTCAGTCCTTTCCGCCCACGTCCCGAACAGGGAGACATCACTCTTGTAATCTATAAAATAAATAATCCTCAATAAACCACGAATACCTCAAAAATATATTTTACTATCTTCACGAACATCAAAACATGGCATGCCAGTTTTCATTCTAAAAGCAACTTAATTTACACTGTATAAAATTAATACTGTTAAGCGAAAATGAGATCTATTGAAACAATCAGTGATTCATTTTCGCTTTTTTTGTCCATGATTCTTGCTATGTTTGGTTAAAACTTTATTATACACCAATACTTTTCTGACATACTATACCACACCAAAATCCGTTACGCAGTTTATAAGAACAACTCGGTCACACGGACTGACACGAAGAACGATTTCAATTTACAATACTGCCGGTCTGTTCTGTACATGTATAACCGTGAAAACTTAGATGAGGTTACCTTGACGTGAGCTGTCAGTAGTGTCATTCCGTAACATCAGCTATGCTATTCTGTAACCATCTCACCGGGTGAAGTGAGCGTGGAGTGAGCTGTCAGTGTCATTTCACCTGATGCTAGGGATGCCCAAGCATTACATTTACAATCATAATCGAGATTTAAATAATATTTTTTATGCTGATTCTATTGATCGTTTTATTACAATTTCAAAGCTAGTATTTAAGTGTGCATCATTTTGGGGGGTTTTTCAAAAAAAGTAGCAAAACAAAAACTCAGTCAGAAACTCAATGTTGTTTCTGTCTATTTTTTCCTAGACTAGTCCTTATATTGCTTGAGGCGCGAGCGCGTCACGCAATATAAGGACTAGTCATCATAATCGAGATTGAATCTAGATTATGATTGTAAATGTAATGCTTGGTCAATCCCTAGCATCAGTGGGATGACACTGACAGCGCACTCCACGCTCACTCGGCTCACTTCACCCGGTGAGATGGTTACAGAATAGCATGGCAGGTTTAAGTTACTTTAAGCTCACTTCACCAACGTTTTCACGGTGAGATTTGAACAGAATAGCTCAGCTGTACTTATTTCATTCACACACAAAGTTTTCACAATCTCACGAGTCGAAAATCGTTCACTTCATCATAATAAACTCAATAACATTTAAATGTTAACTCAGTTAGCTTCATCACTTCAACTTCGTTAGTTACTTCTTACATAAAGGAAATTACTTTCAGAAGTAATATTAACTGAGCAAGTACGTTATTCATGTTAGGGAACTCTTAAGTTATATTACTGCCGCCCCAATGGAAATTGATTATGGGGATATTTTAGAGTATTGTGTGATGTTGGTTGCGTTGTAATTGAATTATAAAACCTTAGTTAAAAACTTTTGTAACAGGTCATCATAATCAGCTTCCAATGTTCCCACTTCTGGGACACAGGCCTCCTCTCTGTGACGCGGGACCAGTGCGTGTTGGTAAATGTTACATGTCTTCGAATTTTTACACAAAGTAAAGCACATGTCGGGGTTCGAACCTGCGACCTACAACTCGAAAGTCGCGGCCACAACTACTGGGCCACCACTGCTCTAGAAGAGAGATGTAGAAATAAATAATTTACAAGTCACGGGTTTGTTATTTCATTGGATAGACTTTGCAGGTCAGAAGCAAATGGAATTAAAGGAACAGTTGGGGGACCGAGATAAGAATCCACCTAACCACATAAAGGTACCAACTGGTGGGGTCCGCAAGGGCCGATGCCTGCCACGGGTGCTGGTTGTTCGAAAGAGATACCGTCGCCCCTGGCACACAGGCAACTGAGGGAACACGGGTGGGTTTTAGTCAGTAAAAGTCTGATACGCCCTCCCGCTCCACCCAGAGCGGGAGAAGTTATTTGATGATATCCCACCCAAAAAAAAAAACCCATATAAAGGTGTCTCATGTGTTTAAATTTTTTGTTCTAGGAAAATGCTGGTTTACTCTCGATGTTTTCCTTCATCATTCGTTTTGGGAGCTGTGGTGATGAAATAATTTCGACAAAGTAAACCGCCTTTCTGGGTTCGTACCTACGACCTACAATTCCTAAGTCACGGTCGTTACCAATTGGCCATCTCTGCTCCTGTAACAGGTTTCAAAATGGCGCTGGCGTAGCTAATTCTGAACACGTTAATAATACAAGGCGTGAGGTGGATTTATTTTCTTTTTGCGAATACGCCTTGTTGTTGTGTTTTTAGATACTAAGAAATTGGCTTTCATCATTTTTCGGAAGCCCCTAATTAGATTATGGCTTAAAGCTATTATTCTTAGAGATTTTATTAAATGAAATTATGTTACACCCTCGGGATTCGTGAGGGTTTTGGGGGTGCTCGCTCACCTTGCGAGCTGGTATATGCTGATACCTGATGGGTGATACGAACCCTCGGACTTTGTGAGGGTCACTTTGAAAAGTGTAAAATGTTATAATAAAATACCAGCCGATATTCTTGAACTAAATGAAAAGAAATTTAAATTATGCATTAAACGCACACTATGTAGACAAGCATATTATAAGTTAGATGATTATATTGTTGATAAAAATGCTTGGCTTAATGCTGGTCCAACTCCACAGGCACCTGGGCTTGCTATTTAAAATTTTCATATTTGGAAGAGATGCATCCCTTTTTTATGTTTTCTGACATTATGAACATTTCTGTACCTATTATTTTTATTTTCTGACATAAATAAATAAATAAAATAAAATAACTTTTTCACTTCTCATGCTCTAAAAAGACATCATTATAGCCCTACGAAGCGGGACTAAAGTGACCACTTTAGTCCCTAGGGAGTAAAAAGTAATTCGTTTTTTAATTTCCTTCATGTGACATAGTCAAACTCAAACAGCCAGTAAATATACTATTATCTGTGGAGTGTGGACTATCTTCATTGCGAAAATGTTGAGAGTTTTAGTTCCATGGTTTTTGCCAAGGTGGCGCCATGTGTTTTAAATTGTTAATCTGTTACTGGTTTAGAAGAAAAAAAAGACCGCGAAAATTTCAAAATTTTTGTCGAGTGTAAATTTGTTCGGCTTTAAATAAATTTATTAAGAATGTCCAGTGACAAATATTATGTTCCTATATATTATGTTCCTAGGTGAAGAGTTTGACGTCAAGCAAAGAGCAAAAGACATACCTAATAGATATTGTGATTTTTATTTTATTAACCGACTTCAAAAAGGAGGAGGTTCTCAATTCGTCGGAACCTTTTTTAATTTTTTTTTATGTTTGTTCCCCGATTACTCGAAGATGGCTGGACCGATTTGGATTTTTTTTTTGTTTAAAAGGGTATACTTCCCAGGTGGTCCCATGATCATCAAGTCAGGATCTGATGATGGGATCCTGGAGAAATAGAGAGAACTCTTAAAATTTTATAGGCACGCGAAGCGATTTAGGTATTTTTTGGAAGAGTACTTTCTCGGAGTGGTCTCATTTCAATTTGGTGAAGATCTGATGAAGAACTTTGGAGATAGGCAACGGAACTCCTCAATAAATGATAGCAAATGGACTGGGATTGCTGAAATCTCATGTCTGTCTATTGTTTACACCAGTTCATAACATAACATCACGCCGGTACGCTATGAAGGGGTAAGCACATGTGAACCACTAAAAAGTGAAAAAAAAACTTTTTCCAAAAAAAAAAACAACCGACTTCCAAAAAAACACTACAAAGTAAAAAATTACTTTAATTTCGGAAGGCGGTGACAACAAATTCAAATTCAGCTCCAAAGACACCGACTTCCGAAATTAAAGCTATTTTTCACTTTGTACTGTGTAATATTTATTAGGTAAGTACATGTTTTTGTACTAAATTGACTATTTTTCTCGCACTCGAAGTGAAAAGTACAGTTTGCACCTCGAGACTAAACGCCAACTTAATATACCCTCGGTTTCATTGACTCCCTCGCACGCTCGGGAGTCAAACCACCTCGGGTATATTATGGCTTCGTTTAGTCCCTCGTTATAAAATATACTATATTGACACCATAAACCTTTGTAAACATAACGAATAAGTTTTTATCTTTACTGAATCAAGTATTATTTATTAAAATTTCAAAAGATATTAAATATTTTTCTTTCTTTTTGGAAATAAAATTTTATTAATTTTTCAAATACATTGCAAACTATAATTTTGTATAATTTAGAAGCATTTTGTTTAAAATTTGTAAATGTGAGTACCATGCATCCGTATAATAATTATGTTGTTATGATGTACGTTGACTTGAAAAAGCGTGGCAGTTGAGAGTATGTTATGCTCACTTAAATGTCTTGCTGATGGTGGCGTGTGTGTTGGATCATTCGGTTCCCTACAAAATGGTTGAGCTGGATGGTGCTGATCCACGCGTCAAGTTCGTGACCGGGCGCCGTCGGTTGAGACTGGTCATCTCCTAACTTCCATGGCTAATTTTAAATCTTATATTTAGAATTGCTTTTTTTTACATTGTTCTCACATATAGAAGCAACAAGAATAATGTTCCCAAGTTTTTGTAAAACTTAACATGATTTAAAAGAGTGTCCATGGAGTTTCTTGCCCGTTCTTCTCCAAAGAGATCTACGTTTTGGAATGGGCAACTAGCTTCAACTTTCCAACTGGTCGACTTTTTGACAATTCAAAAGTGCCTGAAAATGGTTTAATTGAAATAAATGCTTTGAGTTTGAGTTTGAGACACTACCTGGTGGGTTTCCTACGTTTCTCATGCTGACTTCAAAAATAAAACGTCGAGAACTATATTATCCAATGTTTATTCTACATTTATTTAGCCAAGTCACATTATTAAAATGTACAGAGGCCAGCACATAAAGCTACCCCTATCTCAAATGTATTTGATACATTTTCAACTTTATACCAACAGCATAAGGTTCATGTTCAATTGGAAAAAAATTACAGTTTTGGATAACTTGATGTGCTGGCGCCTGTACAATCAGAACCTTATGACACGAGTGATTTATGTAATCGGCGGAGAACCTTAACACCGCGATTTATATTTTGGACTCAAATAAAAGTATTTGAGGTTTGGTCGGAAACATTTTGAAAAAACTCATTTCGAGGAAATATTGCAGTATTTGAGGTTTTAAATTCTGACACTGTCCGTATCAAACCCATAATCCATTCAAACATTAAAATCACCGAAAATAACGAAATAGTGAAAAATAAAACCAAACATGAATAGACACGAAATGGAATGAAATCTGACACCGTCCATATCGAACCCATAATCCATTAAAATAATAAAATCACCGAAAATAACGAAATAGTGAAATAAAACCAAACACGAAACGACACGGACACGAAATAGAATGAAAGGACCTGAAAGGACGAAATGTCAAATTTGTTGTAGGCCATTGAGACCTTGCTATGGTAACGCCATCTACAATTAGCATGGTCCGACCTTCCCCATTAAGTTGTGAAGTACTGGCTGGAATAATTATCTAGTGTAGTGGAGTAGGTAATAAATAAAGTGAAGAATTATCGATGACATTAGAATTTTTTCAGGTTGATAATTTTCACACGATGATAACTCAGGATAGTTTCTTCATCGGGCTGACCCGGACTTGGTTCTACCTAGAAGTATGAGGAATTACTTCACTTAATTAGTTAACTACGTAAGACAAGACAGTTGATCATAATGAAATTAATACGTACAGACATGATTAGAGACTTACAAAAGCAAAAATTGTGTAACAGTGCTTGTAATTTGCTATAATTATTTGGTATTTTCTTGTCTACCATGAGTTAATTGACTATTTCCTACAATGAACGTTTATAAATCGTGAGAAAAATAATAACAAACTTTCCTCGATTATCTGTCAAATAGGTACGTAAGTTTATAATGGCGCTGAAGGAGACTTTAACTACCATTTTTTATCCATTTTGTGAATGAGTGAATAAATGAATGAGTGAATGAATGAATGATATATTGTGGTGCTGGTGGTGGTATCAATGTCCCTGCATTGACTCGCATACGCGACTATAAATTCAGCACATGTTTCTAGACCCTTAGTTGATGATGATCTATTTGTGGAAGGTGTTAATTTTCCTGTGTCCCAATAAATATATTTTAATTTTTTCTTGAGTTAGCATACAATCCAACTAATCTCAATTGCCACCGTAGTATATACAGTCTCCCATACCCCAGAACTTCAACTAACACAGTAATCGACGCCAATAACTATGTCATGTTGAGTCGTAATATACCTACTACGTGTGACGTCACAACTGTTACTGGGAAGCGAGTGACATGTCGCAAAATCGGTGACCTGACTTCTGAGAATTATTAGTACAAAAACGTTTACTTCTTTTAGAATTTCATTTTAGCCAAAAGACGTCTACTGCTGGCCGAAGGTCTCCCCCAAACACTGCCACATCGACTGATTCATTGCTTCACGCATGCAGCGGATTCCTGCAGCCACAAGGTCACAAGTCACTCTGCATACATCAGTCAATTCAGTAAAACAGCCCCTTTTTTACTTTAAATTCTTTCTCCTAATTATTATTTAATCATAACTCCTAACAGTTAAATTCATTCAATTAACACAGTGTGAAAAGGTAATTGCTTAATTTGTTCAGCAAACGTTTAAAAAAGACAGCACGTTAATATTAATCTCCACCTATTGTTACAAAATTCAAGGGTACCATTACAAAATTAACATGCCTTGTTTCTTTATGGCCGTTTCACTCAAATTTTTGCAAGTTATTCATAAATCTGAAGAGAACCCGGACGCGGTTTTTTTTTTCGTTTAAAATTCAACGATTTTTTATCCGTACCTCCAACATTTCTAAGTCCTACATAAATGAATGGTAAACAAATTTAATTTATATTCATTTTTGGTGTGACTTGTACCTACATTTTTAATTAAAATATGGCAGGTACAGTGAAGGTAAAAAAAACAACCGACTTCCAAAAAAACACTACAAAGTGAAAAATAACTTTAATTTCGGAAGTCGGTGTCTTTGGAGCTGTATTTGAATTTTTTGTCACCGCCTTCCGAAATTAAAGTTATTTTTCACTTTGTAGTGTTTTTTTGGAAGTCGGTTGTTTTTTTTTTGGAAAAAGTTTTTATTTTTCACTTTTTAGTGGTTCACATGTGCTTACCCCTTCACAGTATACCGGCGTGATGTTATGTTATGAACTGGTGTAAGCAATAGATAAACATGAGATTTCAGCAATCCCAGTCCATTTGCTATCATTTATTGAGGAGTTCCGTTGCCTATCTCCAAAGTTCTTCATCAGATCTTCACCAAATTGAAATGAGACCACTACGAGAAAGTACTCTTCCAAAAAATACCTAAATCGCTTCGTGTGCCTATAAAATTTGAAGAGTTCTCTCTATTTCTCCAGGATCCCATCATCAGATCCTGACTTGATGATCATGGGACCATCTGGAAAGTATACCCTTTCAAACAAAAAAAACAAAATCCAAATCGGTCCAGCCATCTTCGAGTAATCGGGGAACATACATAAAAAAAAATAAAAAAAAAAAAAAAAAAAAAGGTCCCGACGAATTGATAACCTCCTCCTTTTTGAAGTCGGTTTATAAAATTATATTGAAACTTTTTGCTTCGTATACGTAACTGACATTCCAGATTGGCATTAAAACTGAAAGTATTTTACAATTTTACTACTACTTTTAATTTACTCGCTATTTACTGTTTAAATCGAAAAGATTTTATTATTAATAATATCCTATTTGTCATATTAATTTATAGGTACTATGTTTTTCAAATAGCGACATACTGATTTTATAATAAAAAAAATAAATGATTTATAATGCAATTTAAGTGTATTACCCAGCGAAATCGTCGCTTATCTTAATAACAATTAACTGTGTTGTTCCTCATAAGAGTGAATAATCGTATTCATTTTGATGAATACCTACTTAATTGTATTCTATTGATAAGCTTCTTTCGTGAAGTAAAGTATCTTAAGCCGTAAATAGCGACATTTTACTTGAACACTTTTAATTTAACCGTTGGCGAAAAACAAGAAGAAAAGAGTACAATAAACAAATATAATTCCTGTAAATCTATTTCCCTTAATTTAGAAATAGCTAAGTACCGCCAGCTTCCTTATTGTTCACTACGAGAACACAATAAGTCTATAAATAGCCTTAAACTGTCCATTACGGCCATTGTGGGCCATTGTTGGCCATTTCCACGCACCTCTCGCCTGAGTGATTCTATTCTACGTTACACACATTGATTAATGGCGAATCTTTTTCGCGCCATTAGGCACGATCAATCATCGGTGATAAGCTTTTTGAGTTTTGTGTCGTGTGGCTGCCATGTTTTTTATTTGGGAGTTTATTTTAATTATGCAGTTTATTATCTATTAGCTATGCCCGCGGCTTCGCCCGCGTTTATGTCGAAGATGATTCTACACGAACGTGCTACTGAGAGAAAAAAGTACCCTATACTTTTCCTTATAAAATCAGCTATGATATACCAGCAAAATCCCCATCGTAATCGGTCCAGCCGTTTCGGAGATGATCCGGCACAAACAAACAGACAGACAAACTTTTAAAAAAATTGGTGTGTGTACCTATTTTGACATTACAAACAGACACTTAAATTTCACAGAAACGTGGTCGCTCACAATGGGCCTTATCAGAAGGCTTAAAGTCACCCAAAGGGCAATGGAGGGCTATGCTCGGAGTTTCCCTACGCGATCGAATCAGAAATGAAGAGATCCGCAGGAGAGCCAAGGTAACCGACATAGCCCGAAGAATTGCCAAACTTAAGTGGTAGGCTAGCGCTTAAGTAGCTAGTGGTAGACATTGCTCGCAGAACAGATGGCCGATGGGGCCAAAAGGTTCTGGAATGGCGACCGCGTACCGGTAGACGTAGAGTGGCAAGGCCTCCTACATGGTGGACCGATGACCTTGTGAAGGCCGTGGGAATCCGCTGGATATGGGAAGCACAAGACCGGTCGATGTGAAGGAGCCTGGGGGAGGCCTATGTCCAGCAGTGGACGTCTTTCGGCTGAAATTATGACTTAAATTTCATCGATTAATATAGATTAATGATGGTAATATGACGCTATAACTGGATAAATAGAATGCTCTTTAGATTTCTCTTTCTCTAAAGATTCATGTCTCCGTTTCCCAAAAAAGTTTATTTTATTGCCATCAGCTGTGTACTACCCAGATTCTGAACTGTTACTGTTAAGTTCCTCCTTTTGGGTTAGTAAACATGAAGCCTTTATACATCCTACATGAACATCCATACATCCACGCATGTACATCCCGTTTGAATTTGTGCTACGTCACTTAGAAAATGTCATCGTAGTATACAGAAACTGAACAGCGGTACTTGGGGGAGGCCTATGTCCTGCAGTGGACGTCTTTCGGCTGAAATGATGATGGTGATGATAATGTAAGTTGTATGTCGACCACTGCGCGACCAATATTATTATTAAAATCATCTAATACAACCCTCTAAGTTGTGTTAGTACAGACGTGTTACGATCGCCAATCATATTTTGTTTAAAATATATCCTTTCACTCACCTACAAATTGGAGAAAACTTGTGAAAATTTTAATTTGGTGGGCTACCTTGGCGCCCTCCCCTTAAGGAACTTCGTTTTTTCTAATTATTACATATATCGCTAACTTACAGAAATTGTTGACGAAATAAGTTAGTAAAATGTTCGCTACGAATTGCTACGAAATTCTGTTAATAGATAAACAAAAAAAAAAACAATTGTCTTCCGAAAAAAAACTATAATGTGAAAAATAAATTTTGTTTCAAAGTCGGTGACAAAAACGATTTTTTTTTAAATAAAAAAGTACTTAACCTTTATAGTTTTTTTCGGAAGTCGGTTGGTTTTATTCTTTTATTTTTTTTACTCTCTGTAATTTTTTAAAGTTAAACTTCTTCCTCAACGAAAAAATGTGCAACTACTACTAACTTTGATAGAAAATGTGGGAGTACCCTGATAAACTGAATACATCTGATTAACCATTTCGAGTGTACAGCCGTGATGTTATGTTGTGTGATTGCGTAAGCAATGCATATTTATACGATAGCAGCAATAGCGGTTGAATTGCTGTAATTTTTTAAGAGTTCCGTTGTCTGTCTCCGAAAGTCGTCATCAGATCTATATGAAATTTAAATAAGACCATTTCGGAATAAATCCCTTACGAAAAAAAAAATGAAAATCCGTCTAATTATGACGGAGTTATGCGCGAAAATAATTTGAAAAAAAATATGAACCGTCCGTATTGATAACCTCCTTTTCGAAGTCGGTTAAAACCAATAGTTTCTGCAACATCTATTAATAAGTAATGATAAATGATAAATGATTTTATTTCTGTAAGTAGGTTTGTACAAACACTTTTACACGTCAATCATATTTTTTTCAACTAGATTAGGTCGGCGTTTCCTATCTGACTACTCTGAGAAGAAAGGCCGAAACAAACTCAGAGGTCACAGTCTCTTTTAAAGTCCAGACATAATCTTGGTCAGATCATGTAGATTGGTGTCTGAAATGGTCTTTTGAGGAAAGAACCACACAGATTGAGTGGACCTGTTCATTCAGTGCACGCATTTATCAGTAATCATGCAGCTGAACTCAGAACTTGAGGAGCTCAACGATTTGACGAATTATACCAAAGAAAGGAAATTTGGGTAGGCCGCATAAATTACTCAAACTGCCAGATTAACATTAAAAACTAACTGAGAAAGAGATGAAAAACAAAACAAAAAAAAAAACAAAACATGACCCACCCAGTCCTCAGATTCACAATAATTAAATCAATAATAATATTAGGTATACTTCTCAAAGTAAATATTCATGTCAAAGTGTTTAGAATAATAATCAAATGTCGAAGAGTATAAGTCTGCAAAAAATACAAAAACATAAATAAATTACATTGTTTGTTTTTGTTTGCATTACGTGACTCCTGAGAGTATGGCGTGGCTTTATGTATGAACATTGTTTAAAGCACTCAGTGGACTATTTAGGTGCACTAAATAGTCCATTTACATACACAATACGTTGCATCGTAAATCAAAAACCTCCTATGAGACAATAAAGGATTCCCGCTCCTAATAATATATGGGCCAGACGTGCAATTTACCTCTTAGTAAACTTTGTAAATTGTTACGAGTATCGTATAAGCTTGTAGTAGCTTTACTAAATAGTTTTTTGATTTATATTGGTCCCTACTGGCAGAGCAGTAGTGGCTCAGTGGTTACGGCCGCGACTATCGAGTTGTTGGTCGTGGGTTTGAACCCAAACTGGCACTTTACTTTGTGAAAATTATTTCATCACCACTGCTCTCAAAACAATACAATAATGCATTCAGGGTGTTGATGGGGTTGCCGCGCTACTGCAGTGCTTCTGGCATGTTCGCTGAGGCGGGAATTGATGGCTTTTTACGCCATCTTGCGCAAGCGATGCGCCTCCATCATGCGCAGGGTACGCGCCAGCCCCAACAGCATCCTGAATGCTATAGCAGATAGGTGGGACAGCCCCATACTGGGACATTCGATACGCCTATGCAACTGTGGCGTAATAATAAATACAGTTTTTGTTTTTTTCTCCAGTAGATGTAAAGTAATAACACTAGTTTCTAATTATTTTGTATACTAACCAAATGGACGATATGGGTCGGAAATAAAAGATTTATTTTTATTTATTATTCTTTTATTTAAAACGGGGAAGGAAAACATCGTGAGAAAAACGGACAGGACATATCCTAGAACCAAAAAATCGTAGACATGTGACATCTACAAACCCGCCTTGGGCCCGCGTGGTGGATTATCCTGTGTATATTAGTCCTGTGTCCTAGCAGTGGGAATATTATGGGCAGATTGTGATGTCAATTCTCACACGTGTTCACTGGCTATACAGGCTGTAAGGAGAACGCTTCCGAAGCCAGAACGTAGGTTATACAGGAAAAGTTTTTATTCAGAGCGCAAACTTTAACCATGAATTCAGCATACCATTCTAGACCCCGCGCGATGCAGGATTTTTGCGTGACGTCAGTGTGAGTTGAGTAGTTTGCATGCGACGATGTAGATACCGCCATTGACCATACATTTAGTCTCTAAACACATAGAAAGTTAAAATCTCACCTGAATATTACAGCAAACTAACATATTCAAGAGCGTTGAGATGCAAAATTACCCTGAGTAAAGTATTAAGGAACTATTTCTTGCAACTTCACACGGAGTTCGACTTTCCCGAGGAAGCTCGTTTATGATATAGATAGCGAGTTTTCCATTACAAGTTTTCCTCCCTGTATTAAAAATAGAACAACAAAACTGTGGAGCGTCGTGCTGTTAGGACATTATGTTAAGTTATGCCAATGAAAACGGTGGTGGACTGAAGATTGATTTTATTTTGTGAGTCACGAGAAGGGTCTGAATGTAAGGATTTGAGAAAGTAAGGATTTGAGAATGTAATGGTTAAAACCAACTTACCGATCGATCTAAAAATACACTTCTAAGTGAAAAATTACTTTAATTTCGGAAGTCGATGTTTTTGGTTTTTCCAGAATCAACATTAGTTATAGTATATGCGAAAGTGTCTTGTATTTTAACCGACTTCAAAAAGAAGGAGGTTATCCATTCGACATGTTTATATATTTTTTTAAGGTATGTTCGGTCATAACACAAAAATATCATATTGATATTTTTGTATGCTCAAAATCCAAATTTAAATGGAATGTTATTAATCTTCTTATTAGCCAATAATGTTATTAGGAATGTAAACTAGTCTAGACTTTTATTTTTGTTAGTGTGTGTGTATTTTATTAGTGTTAATTATTACTGTTTTCCAAGCAATCAATCATTTGGAATCTCAATTTTGCATGATGTAATTAATATTTTTTTTATTTTTATTATTGTGATGTTTTAAATTATATAATACCTGTCTAGTGGCACTCATTATCATCATGAATTTTCTCTTATTAATATGCGGATAATGTAGTGGGCTGCAATATTGTTAATATTTTGTATATTTTTTTTTCTTTGTTTCAACACATATTGTAGCTGTTTATTGTCCCTGAATAAATAAATAAATAAATAAATAACTCCGTCATATAGACGGATGTGCAAAATTCTTTTTTTGTTCGAAAGGGTATCATGAAAAATCACAAAGTTATAAGCTTGTTATGTTACCTAGATGTCTACACAAACATGGTCACCACGCGGCACACCGCGCCACCCGCGCGTGACAATTAGGCAGTAGGTACCTAACCGTACGGCGGTGATAACATTTTCCATCACACTTGCAAAACTTTTATGGGAAAAATTATAACATGGTGTAAAAAAATTGTAATCGATTCACTTACTTACTCTGAACAAACTATATTCAGGTTTCGCATATAGGTACTAAAAATAATGTTGTATATATACGGTATTTTCTATCACAAAACCAGAGAATACCTTCCTATCAATTGAAATTTAGACCGTTTGATTTTCGTAATTGTGATGAAAAAAATATGAAACAACAAAACATATAACCAATAATGTTTTTTACGCGTAAAACTTACGAATATTATTGATATTTTTATCCCTCAATCCAATGTCGACAAAAGCCGAATATTGTCGAGCGACTCAACCACGCGTCATAAGCCAACCGAAATTAACTCCTATTCCATATTCAAATCCTTAGTTCCAATTTCTGTCAATTCCACTCAAACAAATACAAACTTAAACTAGTGCGAATTAAGTTAGTTTCAGAATGACTAGTCCTTACTTTTGAAAAAGTATTCAAAATTTTGAAGTTGTAAAGAAAACTGAGCCTTATGTATGGTTTGTAAAGTATTTTTTCTATAAATACATATTTGTTTACATGTTTGAAAACTAAATTGCAAACGCAGTATAGCCACGTGTAACGGAGCGTAGAGGAAGCTTTAGTTATCATAATGTTATTTCAGGGAGTTGTAAAGCCACGGATTTAGGCCGTCTGCACACTCCGAAACTTGTTGCTAATGTTCCAAAGTTAGAGATTAGCGCTTTCGTGCGGAAAATTATAACGGCTTGATTTAAAATGTAAATGGCGGTGTTTTGAGACCCTATTATAATATTATTGTTTTATGAGCTCAGGTCTCATTAGAAAATGTAACAATGGATTTTTTTTTACTTCTATTATGAATAGCTAATTTAATATTAGTAACCGACTTTGTTCGGAGTTTCCCTACGTGATCGGATCAGGAATGAAGAGATCCGCAGGAGACCAAGGCAACCGATATAGCCCGAATAATTGCCAAACTTAAGTGGCAGTGGGCAGGGCACATTGCTCGCAGAACAGTTTTTCGATGGGGCCGAAAAGTTCTGGAGTGGCAACCGCGTACCAGAAGACGTAGAGTGGGAAAGCCTCCCACAAGGTGAACTGATGACCTTGTGAAGGCCGTGGGAATCCGTTGGATTTGGAAAGCACAAAACCGGTCGAAGTGGAAGAGCCCGGGGGCGGCCTATGTCCAGCAGTGGACGTCTTTTGGCTGTAATTATAATGACTGGTTCCTGCCTGGGTTTGAACTTATAAGTCAGGGACGTTACCACCAGGCCACCACTGCTATGTACCAGCAGTGGGAAGGTTAAGTACAGACTGATTGTGCTTATACTTATGAATAGTCTTAAGTTATTGTGCAAATAATGGTCATCGATCAGGCAATATATGCGTCCTCACGAACCTAGCCGCCGCAGAAGATGCCCTGGGCGTCGGGAATCCCAGGCTGATTCCCAGCCATCGCAGGCGTGGGCTTGCGGATGGCGAGTAATGGGTAGCTCCCTGTCCGGTAAGGAACAAGCCCGGGTCGATGGCGCGTTGTGTTCCACGCGCGCCTCAAAGAGATGTCAGCATCTACTGGTGGGGTCTGCAAGGGCCGAAGCCTGCCTGGGGTGCGTGTTGTTCGAAAGAGATACCGTGGCCCCTGACACACAGGCAACTGAAGGAACACGGGTGGGTTTTAGTCAATGAAAGTCTGACACGCCCTTCTACTCCAACCAGAGCGGGAGAAGTTGTTTGACGATTTACCACCCTAAAAAAAAAATGGTCATTGATCAACAGACTGCTATTCATAAAGAAAGAAATAAAAATAATAGTTTATAAAACTAAAAAACACGCTTTAAAAACCAAACTAAAAAAGGAGAAAATAATTTTATTCAATTAAAAAGCGTGGGGTGCTTTTTGAGGTATTTTTATAATCACTTAATGTCAAGCACCCCACGCTTTTTAATTGAATTAAATTATTTTCTCCTTTTTAGTTTGGTTTTTAAAGCGTGTTTTTTAGTTTTTTAAACTATTATTTATTTTCTATTTTTTAGTTCTGCTAACTACAAAAACGTGTTTTTTTTTCTCAATTTGTTTTTTAATTATTGAATTGTCATCGGTCCTCGACAAGTTTACAAAGTTTCAATGAAATCTGACCGTTTAAAGTGGGTCAAAATCGCGCTCAAAGGAGTCGGTTACATACAAACATACAAACAAACAAACCAACAAACAAACATACAAAAGGGGCTTTCAACATTGTCAAATAATGTGTTTAGCTATGACACAGCTTATTTAAATAGTATGTAAATCTGCTAAACAATACATTTCCGTGACTGTATTCTCTCGGAAAACCAAAATCAAAAGCCATTTATTCAAACTAGGCTGAGAGTTAGCACTTTTTGAACGTCAAAATTACATAAGACAGTCCCCAAAAAACGCCCACCCTTCGCCACTTCCTAGTGCTTTAACTGGGAAGAAGAAGTGGCGGAATAAACTCCCCAGCAGTCCATCTATAGACTTACGACTACAGATAGTCAGATAGCACGGTGCTTAATAGCTGGACTGTAATTGGAACCTCTCAGGCACCTGCCTTAATTGGTGCAGATTAGTATAGTAACACTTGCTTGCCTACCTTGCTCGACCAATCACAGCTTGAGTAGAGGTTGTTAGATTTAGTAGACGACACTAACCACTTGTGATAGAACTTCACTGTACCCTTATCAGAGGCGTGATTACGTAACACACTAATTTATTTACGTTGTTGAGGAGACATTTTTTACGAACATACGAAGCATTGGATTAGCAATATCTTTCAAAATGATTCAGATAAGTACTTAAAGATAGTGTATTACGCAATTAGGATGATAGATAGTAACCAAATGAAACAAAGTTTAAAGCATTTTGGAGTCAGTATTTGTGCTCAGTTTGTTGGCCGTTATTACATTGAATTTATAACGAAATGTGGGTGTCATAACACAATAATAATTATAAATGTGAAAGTCTATAGGTTGTTGCTTAATCACGCAAAAACGGCGGAACAGATTTGGATGAATGGCACACAGTTAGATTATAACTTCAATTAACACAAAGGATACTGTTTATCCCGGAACTACGTTTCCCTGGGATAATTTTCAACCTCCATGCGGGCGAAGCTGCTGGCAAAAACGAGTTTATTTCATATTTAATAATAAAATTGTATCTATTTTTCTCATCACAATATTACAAAATACATATTACATGGCATCTGAGTCAGACAACATTTTAATAATATGGGAAACTGGTGCTTAAACTAAGCTAGGCCTGTTTTTCAGGGCAACCAAAAATATTAAGTAATAAAAGTTCAGTGTATGTATTTGATTACGAGTATAACATAATATTCTAATTGGGGTGTCTGGTCATCATCATCATCATTTCAACCGAAAGTCGTCCACTGCTGGACATAGGCCTCCCCCAGGCTCCTCCACTTCGACCAGTCTTGTGCTTCCCACATCCAGCGGATTCCCGCGGCCTTGAAAAAAAGAAAAGGACTCTGAACTGAGCAAAGATCTTTTAAATTATTTATTTATGTATTCTTAAACATTTTTATTCGTAATATTCAAGTATGTATCTGATGCCCAGCAAATGCTTAGATGGTACCTAACCTTTTCGCTATTGGGCACGCCACGATAGCGGCGGTAAGTCCGCTCTTTGAGGAGTGGCTTGAGAGGCGGCATGGCGTCCTCACCTTCCGCCTGATGCAGGTCCTCACCGGACACGGTTGTTTCAGGAGGTTCTTGTTTCGAATAAGCCGGGAGGAAACGCCCGGGTGTTTCCATTGCGAAGATCGACCTGAAGACATGGCGGAGCATACGGTGGAATTCTGCCCGGCTTGGGCGGAGTACAGCCGTGTCCTCGTGGAGGCGATCGGCGGCGGCGATCTCTCGCGTCCGGCCTTGGTCGGTTACGGAGCGAGAGTGCATGGTTCGCAGTCACCTCCTCCTGCGAAGCAGTAATGCTCGCGAAGAGGGAGGCGGCGCACGTGAGGGAGAGGCAGTATATGCGCCCTCACGGCCGTAGTCGCCGCGGGAGACGTCCTGGGCGACGGGAATCCCAGGCTGATTCCCGGCCACCGTAGGCGCGGGCTTGCGGACGACGAATAATGGGTAGCTCGCTGTTCGGTAAGGACCAAGCCCGGGTCGACGGCGCGTTGTGTTCCACGCGCGCCTCAAAGAGATGTCAACACCAACTGGTGAGGTCCGCAAGGGCCGATGCCTGCCAGGGGTGTGGGTTGTACGAAAGAGATACCGCGGCCCCTGGCACACAGACAACTGAGAGAACACGGGTGGGTTTTAGTCAGTAAAAGTCTGACACGCCCTCCTGCTCCACCCAGAGCGGGAGAAGTTATTTGATGACATCCCACCCAAAAAAAAAACCCCTTTCGCTATGGGCACGCTGAGCAAAATTTTACTGCAATTTTATCGTTATGTTTATTGTTCTCTTTTTGTATGTGTTTATTGCCGTTGTGTTGTGTCTGTGTCGAATAAATGTTTTCTATTCTATTCATCGGTTCACCTTGTGGGGATGTCTGGTGATGTGTGTTAATTCCAAAACATTATGTTTAAACACAGATATTATTTCTACGCGTCGATGTCACTGCTATCCTGTACCATTGTCAAATCATTCTCTTGTCCTTTTTAAAATTGATTTGGGATCAGCGTATCACGTATTTTTTTTATCATTTCCATGCCTACCTAATTAATATGCAACACGAAACTATATTTCAATCTATAACTATTTCACGTAATCACAAACGGCCAATCTAGTACTTTCCCTCTAAAATATTCTAATCTAAGCAATTCTATTTTAAGCCCGTTACAAATTAAAGGTTAATTCTTGGGGTCGTCGGCGCGGTAAAACGTTAACAAAGGCCTACGGTAAAGAGGGTCAAAGAATTGTGTCAGTTTAGTCAACAGTAGGCTCACGTAATTTAAGCTTTAGCGAATTACAAGAAGGGTGTATTTATTAATTACTTAATTACGTTTATATTTAAGTTGCAAAGTACATGAGAAAAATAGTGTATCTCTGCTAAACATGACTGCTGAGCATGCGTGTAGTCTGTGCCCAGTTATTTATTATTTAACCATTTATGTACATACATATAAACAGACAAGAAGGAAGGAACAGAAAAATACGTACATAGGTAATGAGATGTATCTCTCAAGAAATCTTTTTCAGCATACTTACCTGCGATAGGAGAGAAGATAAAAAGAGATGTAGACAACGTTTTGTAAAATCAAAAACAATACTCTAATTTAATAATAGTAGGTATTAGAGGATTTGTCAAGTGACACAAAGGGATTTCACGTCACCATTGTGACGCAGCGACTGGCAGGGGCGAAACTACGTAACCGGGGCGCTAACGCACCTGGGTAACTTTTGCTCGAGATCTCGGAAGCGACAGACGTGTATTAAGGCTTCTTCAAACAGGCGCAACGCGACACTTGTAGAACAATTTTCATGAAGTTTTCATAAGGTGTTCTTACACGAGCAATTTTTAGAGCAATTATTGCTTGGCAATACTAATTGATCAATCTGGATCAATTAAATGGAGCAATCTGGAGCAGCAACACGAAAATGCGGCAATTGTTTCGATTGCCCCGTATATTTTACTCACAATTTCGCCAATATGAGTTGCCGAATATCCAATTGGTTTGTAAATTTTTAGTCAATTTTCTTTCTATCTCGTTTGTCCGTATAACTACGTCTCGTTTTTGCGAGAGGAACCGGCCGGCGGCGGAGGCGGCGGGGGGCGTATTGCCTAGTTTTTTAAGTTGCTCCATATTGCATGGTATTATGTGGCCGTATCTCTGGCAAAAGGTTGCTACATGTTGCCATTGCCCTAAATTGCTGGGTGTAGTCGTGACGTCATAGATAATGGGATTTGATCAGGATGTAGCAATTTTAGTTGCTCGTGTAAGCGCACCTTTAGAAATTGTTCTACAAGTGTCGCGACGCGACCGTCGGCGTCGCGTCGCGCTAGTCTGCACGTGCATTTAGGCACTGTAGATTTCATATCGACGGCGAAGTGCCAATAACACCTAACCGACAAAGTCAAAAAGACATGGCCGGATTCTGCCCTCAAAATCAATTCAGAATAAATAAATGTACAGTAATTATTAATGTATGAAAATTACTTCTTAAATATACTAAAATAAATTGCAACAACTACATTTCTCTAGATCAGGCGAGAAAAAATACCAAAAAAATATGTGTGTTATTTGATTTTGTGTGGTTATTAAATTGATTTCTCAAACGTCCCATTTATTTTGACGTTTCAAATGTGTACGCGCGTAGAGGTGAGACGTACTAGGTAAAACGCATACTGAGTCTTAGAAGTATGCGTCCCCCTAAAAACTTATTCCAAAAACTAGGTTAACGAGTATTTAGGCTATTTGTTTCCATAGCTACCGAGTCTTCATAACATCGAGATCGAGTAATCGGAGTAGAGTATTTTTCGGTTTATGGATTATTAACGTGTGTACTACGTGTTGGTGTTCGTATCTTTTCTACATTTTAAAATATTCACTTAAAATTAAATCTTATTGAAAACTTGCCTTCATACTTTACCAACAGGCTTAGGACTGACAGCGTATTTTATAAACATGATATTAATAGAAACAGAGATTTTGTTTTCTGTTGGTACCTATGGATATTAGGTTTAGAAATGCAAAATAAATAAATCGACTCGCAAACTTCGAGTGCCGAACCGAACGTCTCCCAATGTTACCGGAACTGACTGAGCTTGTGGGTCGCAAAACTTGCAACTACATAGATGCGGATACGGTCTACTACGTGTCAAATGCCATACGCTTATCTAAATACTCGAGACGCGTTTTTTGGTGCGCTCGGAATGAGTATTTACATGTCCAGCCAAAAACCTATACCATTATCCTATTCTATACGTCTCACCTCTACTGTCTGTCATCTGTCACTCAATGCCCTGTGCTCTGTGCAGTCTTGCGTTGATCTTATCACGTATTACTGTGTTCAGTGTCGTGTTTTAGCTCCTCTGTTGTATATTTTAACTTGACCCTATGCTATCGTTTATCGGACTTTCGTTTACGCTTCTTCTGTTAATATTCTGCTGTGCTATTGATTATATGGATTGATTTGCAATGCTTGTTATGTATTGCTCAACCAACGCAATGAAGAAGGTACATATAGCAGAGTACTGGGCACCCAATGGTGTGTATTGGTTGTAGACAGTCTGTAATGGGGAGGCGTTACTCAGTGCGATACCACATCCTTGAAGAAAATAGTCCATTAATCAATATTTTCTTCTCATGGAATACCCACAATCAGGTTAGTGTGTGTTGTTGAACTTATATTTTTTGTCTACTATCTTACCTTGGCTGCTGTAAATTCTTATTGTGTTGTTCCCATGATGAAGAAAATTCATTTTACGTAATGAGTAAGGGTGCAGTCTCACTTGGCAAATAGTCCGCCAATTATTTGCCTGTGTGCATAGTGTGGCCATTTCATGAAAATAGCTTAGGTCGCACTCAGACAAACAGTCAGCCGCAAACTATAAGCAGAGTATGACTGCGCCCTAATAATTACCAGTTTTAATAAAGGTCAAGACTTTATATAAAAAATGTGAAACATTGTTAAACAGGATCGGAGGACAAATCTGCAAGCATGTCATCCCTGCTGATGCGAGTTAAGTGCCACTTAGTACTGAATACACACAGACAGGTGGAAGAACTAGAGGAAAATGAATCTGGATTGCCCGAACCACCTCCACTGCCACCAGTTCCTAATCCTAGTATCGCACATGGATCACCACCACCACCTCCACCAGCTGATAATCCCGCTGAAGCACGAAGGATTGACCAAATGAATTATCTGCCAAGTTACAAACATGCTCCAAATACTTCTAGCTATTGTATTTTTAGGGACTGCTTGCTTGGACTGTGTTGCTGCCATGTCATGACGTTGTTATGGTATTTGGGTTGGGCCAGGCATCAAGCAAATATAACGGCACCAGCCTCATTCCTTGAAAACATTTTGTTGGCTTTTGAAGATATTTTGTTGTTGCAATGATTATTTTCATAAAATGTCTGTAAAACCAGTAGATACATTTTATAAGCAAATGTAATCCTACCTACTTAACTAAATACTTAAATAAAAATTCAAGTGCTATTTTAGTGTTTTATTGTCTATCCAATTGTATATGTTACCGGCCAAACCCAATTTCAGGCCAAACTATTTTGTCTTAGGCCAAACAGACTTATCCTACGCGTGATATGTCGCAGCCAACTAGCTTAATTAGCCATTTCGTTAACAGCCTTTGGAAGTAACGCTCGCCGGCCGCTGCTGCGGCGCCGCTCGCTTCGCTCGCTCGGCTCGCGCGCTTTTCGTCACAGTTCTAACCTAACCTAACCTAACCCATTTAATCGGCGTGCCCCGGCTTAATAAATCAGTTTGGCCTAGGACAAACTAGTTTGGCCTGAAATCGTGTTTGGCCGGTAACATATATAAGTATATTGTTTTTTGCCAAGTCGCTATGAGGAATTCAAAATATCCAGAAATATCCTATGGCCAGCCGATGGACGACGATTGAAAGGTCTAGCCAGATACTATTACCAATATATATGTATACACATCAATATAATTACCAATAAGTTTTACTTGGTACCTATTTTGATTTCTGGCTCTTTTTTCACTAGCTGACTTGATGCATAATTCTATGAAAATGTATGGAACACCGACGGCTAGTGAAAAAACGGAATTTATATCCATACCACATTATTGTATTAATCGTTTAGCTTTGTCAATAAAACTCGGAAGTAACAATCATTGCTATTCAAAAAATTAAGGCACTTAAAAAAAACCTATTTGCAGTATCTCTCGCTTCTTCTCTGATCATAAAACTTAAACTATGTTAAAAACATACCTGTGAGCTTTAATATGACCAATTGACTTCAATGTACATGAAAAATTTTTTTGAGGGCAAAGCTCACTCTACAAGTTCCGGCCGTGTCTTTTTACACAAACTGAAAAAAAACATTTAATTTCTTGATAAGTTATTTTTTTTTTATTACATTTATGTATTTCCCCATTTCAATTTAATGCTGTTCAGAGCGGGAGAAGTTATTTGATGATTTCCCACCCAAAAAAAAATGCTGTTTCAACTAAAAATACACAAAATTATTTCAGTAAAACATGCGAATAACGCCTTTATATTCAAACTAATAAAAAGTGAATTTCTCGAAAAATTTCAGTAAGGAGTTATTGGGACTTCGCCGTCGATATGTTTCGGTGTCAAACGGTTGTTAGATAGGTTGTAATTTTTAAACAGACAGCTGTGCTAGTGGGAAGTTTGTTGCGCTATTTCTTCTTCCCATATAAAGCACTGGGAAGTATTGAAAAGGGGGCGTTTTGGGGACTATCTTATGTAATTTTGACGTTCAAAAAGTGCTGACACCAGCCTAGTTTGAAATGACTTTTGATTTTGATTTTGAAATAAATACTTCTAGGTAATTCAGCTTTTCTTAAAAAAAAATAGATTTTGATCCATAAAAAACAATATGAGAATATACATACATACCTACTTCTAAACTTATTTTTTTTGGCTCGCCCGCGCGCCCATGTGACATGGAAATGGCGAATGTAAATTTAACATAAATATACCTAGTTTTGACGCCTACCGACACACTTTCAGACCCACGTTTTCAGTAACCACGAACGATTCGCCTAGCAACTAGAAGTTAGACATTTTTTACCTTGAAGGATACTGCCGCAACATACCTTCCTACCCATAGAAGTAGATGAATAGCAGTGTAGATGAAAGTCAAATCAAATCAAATCAAAATATTTTATTTCACATAAACCTGCATGGACACTTATGAAACATCAGAAGCAAGGTGCACGGTTCCAATTTGTCGCTTCCTATGGAGAAGAGCCGGCAAGAAACTCCACGGTTACTCTTTTAAAAATAATTGTCTTTTACAATGTTTTAAAATTACAGTGATAATAGGTATGGGAGGAATGAAAATACAGAATAGTTAATCGTCTACAAATGTAGTATGTAGGGCCTACAACGTTCTCTCATTCACAATATGTAAAAGAATCTACCTATATAAAATGAACCTATTTGAACCAAGTGACATGATTTCCATGACAATCATGAATAAACAGTTGAAATCAAAATTGATGTATTATACATTAAATAATGACGAGAACATGTCAAACATTATAAAAAATAAAAAGAATAAAAATTAACATTGTAATTTGGGAGCAGTTAATAGACTTTCACATAGTTATGCTGTTAACGAGGTACCAGGGAAGCCACATGTGCAGAAGGAATTAATGCCAAGCTTCCCTGTCTTCAACGTAGTATTTTATCTTATAATATGCTTTTTTTTAAGGACACGTTTGATGTGAGTTTTGAACTTTAAAGAACTATGAAACATGTCTATGTAAAATCATACGATGTTATGCGTTAGCTAAAAACACAGGGTATATGGCTTTAGGTATATACCTATTCAGAACTATTAGCTAGGTAATAAATCAGTAACTACGTTATTAGGCACAAAGCATTACTCAAGCCATTTCAGTAGAAATATTGCTAAAGCAAGAACAATCACTGTCAAAATCTGTCATCACTATTATAACCAGAGATCGGATATTCGGATGCATATTTACCTAAAGATAATTTTTTGCTATGAAAATATGGAAGCGGCTTTATAAATTATTTGTAATATTTATTACAAACCTCGGGATTCTTGGATTGCATAACTATTCAGATGTGTATTAATTTAAAATTAATGTTTAACCCGATACAAATATGTGTATGTACTGGAGGAGGGGTGGTTTGTATTAGTCAAAACAAAAAATAAACAAATTACTTACCTAAATTAACACTTTTTTGATACAAAAGCGCATTCCATGTTAGCCAACATCTCAACGTTAGGTGAATATGCATCCGAAGATCCGGTCTCTGATTATAACACAACAAAATAACAAAATAGTAACGAATAATTTTTGCTCGTTGCTCTTTTTGTCTGCATGTATGTTTCGAGTTTCGAATTGGCCCCAAAAATCAGAACAGATTCGGATAAAATTTGGCACACAGATAGTTTAAAACCTAGATTAACACATAGGGTACTTTTAGTTTTAATATCAGTACCTACCTACTACGTTCACGTGGTTTCTAGCTTCAACTTTCCAACTGGTCGACTTTTTGACAATTCAAAAGTGCCTGTGAATGGTTTAATTGAAATAAATGTTTTGAGTTTGAGTTTTATTTTCCGATGTCCATACTGGCGAAACAGCGGGCAAAAACTAGTTCATGAAAATAATAGGCACGTCACATTCAATCGCAAATACACCTTCCAACTATTTTACCGACAAATAAAAACAATAGTTTTCTAGAAAATAAGGCATTTCTACACCAATTATCCGTCGTCGCGTGCTCAAAAACTATTAAACAAATATATTTGGTACACAAAAGATCAATAAGCTATATTTTTCTGTATAAAGCAGTGTTATAAATATGTATTTTCATAACTTTCGTACAGCTTTCCCCAAAGCAGTATGCACTTCGGAAATCTTCGTCTATTCTCGAAATTACAAATACGCGATGATGACATCTAATATAAAGCTGTTACAATCATGGAAGTGTCAGCCTTTTTTGTGTTACAACAAATAAAAAAAATAAAAAACTATTAAAATTTTTGCCTTATACGATGCTCTGCGACTAGGCGGAGTAGTTAACCTGACTGAGAGAAAACATGGTACAAACGCGCAATAATAGGTAGTAACTCCGAAACGTGGTTTTAGAAAACTTAGAAGCATTACCTCTGTGCACCCACACGTTACTCTGTGACCCATACTTCGTGCTCATTCGGAAACACGAATATAACCGAAGTGCATACTTTTTCTGGTATAACAGTACTTACTTTTCATAAACGGTCAATGATACATATCTACGACCAATCAGTCAAGCGTTTGACCCAAAACGTAGCATAAACTAATATTAGTACGATTTAATTAACATTTGTATGAGCCTCTGTGATAACATCTTAATAGGGAACACGCTACCACCTGTATTTGTCGTTTTTTAGCCGACTACTCATAAAACGCCTCCTTTTTTACATATAAATGACTAAACGTTAAAATCTTTTGTACGCACATTCGGCATCGGAATTGTTTTATCACACTAAAAATTGATGTCACTTGCACGACGTCATAAAAATGTCAGTCTGTTTTTCAAAGTCAGCAAATATGTGGTCGACTATGTTTATAACTATTTTCGGAGACGACATTTATTATACCTATAGGTTTTATATACTCTTACACGGGCAATTTTATGAGCAATTTTTGCTCGGCAACACTAATACATCAATCTGGATCAATTAAATGGAGCAATCTGGAGCAACAACAATAAAATGCGGAAACAATTTTGGGAATATTATTATTATTATTTATTATTATTTATTTATTTGTCAGATAACATGATCCAATATGGTTAGTAACAATAATAGCTTATGAACTATGTTAGTAGGCAACGAATTTAAATACAAATAGGAAATAAAACATTTAACAATAATCATAACAGTAATAATCAAAGCATTAAACAATGTTCTAAACATTTATTTTACAGTCCCAACCACAATGCTTACCCAGAGCGAGTGTATCGGGCACTGATATTTAGTGGAAACTATCTTCAGAATGTTGTTGCTGCTGCCACGTACCCTGCCCAACAGTGACGACACACGCTTGCGTCTTATTGCGTAAAAGTCATCCGTACGCGCTTCGGCAAACATAGCGGACGCACTGCAGAACCGCGGCAACCGCAACAACATCCTGAAGACGTTATTGTATTGTACCCGCAGAGCGCTGTAAGCCTTTTTAGTATAATTAACCCACAGGCTGCTCGTGTAGAAGGATTGGCAATATGCTTTGAATAGTGCTAACTTGACTTGAGGTGAGCAACGAGCAAACCTGCGAGCCAACATATTACCCCGGACCGCCAGCGCTCTGCGTTCACGTTCAATGTCCTCGTTGTCCCTTAGATCATCGGTGATAATGTGCCCTAGATATTTAAACTTTTTCACTCTATTGAGAGGAGAACCGTTCAGAAAAATAGGAGGAGGTTCATGAAGGGTTTCATCACCAAGACCAAAAAACATACACTCGCTCTTTGCAACATTATACCTGAGACCATGACTCTCGGCATACCGCTCACAGACTCTAAGTAGATGACGAAGGGCCCTAATTGACGGGCTCAGCAGCACCATGTCGTCAGCATAACTTATATTATTGACAGCTACTCCATCAATATGACAACCTACATGCATGCTACTGAGCTCGCCAATCAGGCTATCCATATATACATTAAAAAGAGTGGGCGAGGAAATTCCGCCTTGCCTCACGCCACACTCTAGCTTGTACTCCTCAGACAAACAATCAGCCCACTTAACGACATTTAATTGATTGTCATACCAAAATTTCAGAATTTCCACTATTTCCGGGGATACATTTTGTTTACGCAGTTTATCCCACAGGACCTCATAGGAAACTAGATCAAAGGCTTTGGATAAATCTAAATAACAAGCATAAACAGGTGTCATACGATCCAAATAATACCTAACCGTGTGCTTCATACAGAGAATAGCACTCTCAGTGGAAAGGCCAGGTTGGAAGCCAAATTGAGCGTGATGCAGGTTCAGGTTCTTTCTTAAATGCCTGTTAAGCAGACTATCCAACACTTTAGCCAGAATTGTTGCCAGGGAGATTGGACGATAGTTACTTTTGTCACAAATATCAGCTGTTTTACATTTCACAATTGGTATGACTATTGTTCTCATGAGGTCCTGAGGGAGATACCCATGACTCATACACAGAGAGAAAAGCATGGCCAACACTCTGGGCAAATGACAGCCTGCATGCCGTAAATGTTCAACACTCAAGCTGTCATGTCCAGGCGATCTACCTCGAGTCATATTGTCAATAACACTCTTAACATCTTTAGGCCTTATTTGTATACAAAAAGAAGTATCTGGCTGGAGACTGCATCGCGTCGCTACTGAAGACACAAGTGGACTTACCTTAAAATTAGATTTAAATATATTAGCAATGTTACGAGGATCCCTTTCAGAATTAATACATTCAGCCCGATTCTGCTTTATATTAAGTTTATTAGTACATTGCCAGAATTTATTAAAGTCATTTTTAGAACAATGTGATGCCAAAGTGTCCATTTTAATTTGTTCTGCGTGGTCTTGACACCACTTAAGTCGTGATTTGAAAATTTTCCTACTTTTACACATGGCGTCATAAATGCATCCAGATGAGGGTTTCCCATGCCAGACCCAATTGTTGAAATTATATTTAGCCTCCTCATGAGCCTTCTTTACGTGCTTATTCCAGCCAGGTACCGCTCTTTTATTTTGATAACAACGATGAGTAACGATATCATAACTCTCTATACTCGCCTCACGCAGTGTTTCTATTACACTATTATACATTAAATCTATACTTCTATGATGCTCTAAATTGTTACAATATTTATCAGCACATAACTGAAATCCTTGCGGAAAATCGATACATCTAAGATTATTATTGCAAATTTCATGATAAAGCCGAATCTGTTCAGGGGTCCTATTTCCCCAAGCTATCTTGTTAGGTACACAATTTGAAGGCACTTTCCCATGTCTTACAATATTATTATAATTGCACTCTATTTCAACAGGAAAATGATCAGACCAGAATACATTATAATGAATTTTTACGTTAGATATAATTTTATAACCCATTTCAGTACTAACACAATGGTCCAACCACCGACAAGAACCATGCACATCACTAATAAAAGTATAGTCACCTGCGGTAAGGCTTAGGCGTTCCACGTCCGCACATACCCATCTTTGCTCCCCACAAAAATTCATGAGCTCATTATAAAAGAGACCGCCAGGGTGAGCATTAAAATCACCGAGAACGAGCACAGATTCTACACTACTACTGTCTATTATTGCACATATTTCGCTCAAGCATTCTGTGAACTCGATTAGATTATCTCTAGACTCAACAGGCATATATACACAAACAATTAGTACCGTACAATCACTATTCACGTTTACTTTACACGCTGCTAACCGATCACTACTGCAATCCACTGGGGTGACGGACACAAACGATTTCTTCCTCCATAGGATAGCCAATCCGCCATAAGGTCTACCTTTCAAACATCCAGTTGACGTATCTACCGAGGATTTGCCAATATACGCATAATCATCACTTATTGTGCCCAGCAGTGGGATATCATGTGGAAGTAACCACGTCTCCTGTAATGTTATAATATCCGCCTTGCCACAAAAACTCCTCACACAATCCATCGACCTCTTAAGGCCTTTACAGTTAAATGTAATAATTTTACTGTGTGTGTCATCCATTAACCGTATTTTCATTAATTATCGTATCAGGGCGTTTGTCCGCAGTTCGGTACTTATAATGTACAAACCGACGAAAAACAATCCCTTTCGGCCACATAGACTCATTTAGAAACATTTGTAGCGTATAACTCGGTACAAAAATTTTGTAAGCATTATATTTCTCTTCATTCTTAATAGATAACTTTGTAAGTGTCACTTTTTCTCCGGTTTTCTTTAGAATATAATTAGCGATATCCTCTATCGAAGTTTCCCTATGTACATTCGTTATATATATAGGTAATCTTTTCTCTGCTGCTCTGAAATTAACTTCCATATCTTTTATGGCATTACCAACTTTTCCACTGAAATTATACTTCCTCTTAGACCTCTGCACTACTGTCCAATCATTACTACCCTCTGCCTTGTTAGATTGTACCACAATATTTTTACGCAAAATCTCAGCCATCGTTATTCCTCTATTTGGGGACACGGTAATACAGTCATTGCATAGCAGCTGTGACGCAGGCGGCGGCGCCGCCGTCTCGTCAGCCCGGATTGGCTGATTTGTATCGGAAACCGGTTCAGTCAGCTGTTTAGCTACACACGTATTACCCACTTTTATGTCAACATACTCCTTCGGCTTCTTACAGTTACTGTCACTATCGGTCGATATTCTGGAATTTTGTGACAAACATTCTGTTGCACCCTTAACTGATTTATTAGGAGTTTTGCTAATATCATAATTTAATATTAGTCCTACGGGCCCACTGTCGAGTTCACCACCGGAAACATCAATATGCCGATACCCTCCCCTTTTTTTATTGATATTATTACAATCGAAGTTGTTAACGATTGATGCTTGTTTTATATTGTCAAGGTCCGAACGCAACTGATTCACTTGTTCCACTGTAGCATAATTAGTTTTAAGTGTTTTTATCTCATTTTGCATCAAAATAATGTCTTTAAGTAACCTTGTCGCGTCGATGTGATCGAACGTAACTGGAGGTAAACGGTGCAATTCTCTCGCCACAAAAATAGGAATTTTCTCAGGATCCACTCGCTTTAGTGTATTTATAATATCTTCAAGATTACGTTGATTTTTTCCATCACCTTTTCTCGTGGTTTTCTTAATTGCAGTAATCGAGTCGAATAACAAATTTTTGGCCTCATCAATTTCTTTCTCCAAGAAAGACGTAGCACATAGACGTATAATGCTTTCTTCATCCATCACGTCCATTTTTGATTGAATGAAAGCTAACACTTCATTAATCACTATATTACAGTGAGCACATTTTACCGTATTTGACGACATTTTAAACGACTATACAAACACAGCGGCGCGCGCGCGCGTACGAAACGAAAACGCTTCGAAAACGTATTGCTTCTGATTGCTCCATATACTTCATTTTTCAATGTCGCCGATATGAGTTGCCGAATATCCAATCGGTTTGGAATTTTTTAGTCAATTTTCTTTCTATCTCGTTTGTACGTATAAATACGTCTTGTTTTTGCCAAATTAACCGGCCGACCGCGGAGGCGGCGGGCGGGGGGAATGTATTGCCTAGTTTTGTAAGTTGCTCCATATTGCATGGTATTGTATGGCCGTAACTCTGGCCAAAGGTTGCTACCATGTTGCCATTGCCCCAAATTGCTGGATGTAGTCGTGACGTCATAGTTGACGAGAATTGACTAGGATTGAGAAATTTTAGTTGCTCGTGTAATTGCACCTTAATTAATTTATAGACAAAATAACAATTGGTACTATTTACCAAATGTCATATTATTGACATGTTTCTTTCAGAAGAACTAATCAATGTTTATAAGCAAGTAATCGGACGGTATTTACTGGCGAAGGCTAGAAGAAAGTCAGACGTCGTCAATCAGTTTAAATAAAAGATTAAGACTTAAAAAATATTGTTACGCGCTAAAGCTAAAGTAATTAGTTACCACTAGCGCCATCTAGTATCGAGTAGCAGAATTAATTGAGTCAAGATCTATCTAGAAATTTCATCCAGAATCTTCTAGAATTATCAACATCTGTTCAGTCGGGGCCGGTATGTACTCGAACATTCTAGATGCTTCCGGGAGCAAGACCCGGCAGTATTGAACAAGCGATAGGTACAGGCGAGAACATCGTAAGCGATCTTCAAGTGCGATTTAGAGTGATCAGTAGTGAAATTGTGTTGTGTAATTTGTGTGTTTAATGAGGGTGTCAATTTTGGTAATTTTTATTGGCAGTTTTTAATTGTCACGAACCCCAAGCTCGTTACAATATTATTTTCAATAGAATATAAGTCCCAACACTTGAATAATTTTATACAGGTTCAATAATTCCGTGGTTAGACATGATAATGGAAATGCTAACAAAATTAGACCTACGATTCTATTTTTCGAAAAAAAACTATGCATTGTTTGTTTATCTTCTAGCGTTGTTATTTGTCTCTGCCATCAAAGCGATTGTGCCACCCAGCGAAAATACTTTTTTGAAACAGTTTTTTGTTTCATTTATCTTTTGCTTGAAACACATTGTCAGGCTAAATCGTTCTTTTTTCCGTAGTCATCTTGACGTAAGCTATCTGATTTTTAAATTGCCACCTAAGAGTATTTAAAACCTAATAATTATTGAGTTCATAAATTGCTAGTGAAAAGAATAGTCATCCAGACCGAATTTCGGCCATGGCTGTCAATCCTTCGGCCTATAGTGCCCTTCCAATATTATAGTGCATATGTATGTGCGCAGACAAAGGTGCTCTCTTTCTTCCCTCACTCACATAGTCAAATAGGACGGCAGTCCGTCATGATTGTAGGGAGATGACATTTGCGGCCAATAGTCATATTTTTCTAATAAACAAGCATAATGAGCACATAAAGTTTCCTCTACTTGGACACACAGCATCATCATCATCCTTTTTAGCCGAAAGACGTCCACTGCTGGACATAGGCCTCTCCTAAGCTCCGTCACTTCGACCGATTCTGTGCTTCCTGCATCCAAGGACTCCTGCGGCCCTCACAAGGTCATCGGTCCACCTTGTGGGAGGCCTTCCAATTTTACGCCTTCCGGTACGCGGTCGCCACTCCAAAACCTTCCGGCCTCATCGGCCATCTGTTCTGCGAGCAATGTGCCCTGCCCACTGCCACTTAAGTTTGGCAATTCTTCGGGCTGTGTCGGTTACCTTGGTTCTCCTACGGATCTCTTCATTCCTGATTCGATCACGCATGGAAACTCCAAGCATAGCCCTCTCCATTACCATTTGGGTGACTTTAATTAAGCCTTCTTATGAGGCCCATTGTGAGCGACCACGTTTCAGTTCCATGTGTCATCACTGGCAACACGCACTGGTGAAAGACTTTCGTCTTGACACACTGCGGTATACCTATAGGACGAGAAGATATTGCGTAACTTCCCGAACGCTGCCCAACCGAGTCGGATTTGACGATTGACCTCTTTGGACACACACTAGTACTTAATAGTCATATTTTTCTAATAAACAAGCATAATCAGCTGTTTCCACTGCTGGGACACGGGTCTACTCTGATTGAGAAGAAGTGAGCCGTAATCCACCCCGCGAGCCCAGTGCAGATTGGTAGATGTCACATGTCTTCGAATATTTGGTGCTAGGACATGCCGGTTTCCTCACGATGTTTTCCTTCACCGTTTTGAGAGCAGTGGTGATGAAATAATTTACATAAATTAAAGCGCCTGTCTAGGTTCGTAACCACGGCCTACAATTTTTAAGTCGCGGTCATTACCAGTGAGTGACCACTGCCCATAAACAAGTAACCTAAAATTAAAGTAATTTTTCGAAGAATAACTTGATTACTTTTGTATGTTGAACTATTCCAAAGAAATAGAAAAAACTGTCCCTTTCACTTAAACACAATCCAATGATGTATAATTTAATTTGCCCACTATTTGTAAGTAGGTACCTAGCTAATTCTTTTGACAATTCGGGTTGAGTTCTTACTAAGTTATTTCAATAGTTTTCCTTCCATAATACAAAACTATAATAGTATTAAAAGTACTATTACCTACCTATTTATTTACTTGTGTCTTGGGCTTGATCAATCAGGTTAAGCTATGCCTGCTGCGGTTGGTCCGTGGATGGGTGACCATCTTAACATACCAAAATCGTTCGTCAAGGTCGTTACGGGTGAAAAGTCCGAAGGTCTGACAACCAGTTTTACCAAGGAGTATCGTATTACCCAGTAACTGGTTTGTCGAAGTTAGGTAGGCAGTCGCTCCATGTAAACTACTGGCACTCAGCTACATCCGGTTAGACTGGAAGCTGACCCCAACATAGAAAAGACTGGGCAGATGATGATATTATTATTATCTCCTCTCGAATAGAGCACCTTCCATGTTATCTATTCACCACCCTAGATTGACTGGTACTATGCCTAAGGGATAAGGTCCAGCTTTAGTACATACCCCAGTAGTACTAACTAACTAATACATACCGAGAAGTTCAAATAAATAGAATAATATAAAACAAACTGTAACATTGTTATGAAATATTTCCACAAAACGTTGACGATTACTCGAAACGCTTTTTGCATATCAAGAGCCTGTCGCTTCAAGTCAGCCTAACTTAATATTACCGTTTTAACACCCCAGTCACAAACTTCAAAGTAGCGAAAGAAATAAACATTGTTGTGTCAAATATACAGAGCCGTTCGCCATTTATTATGACAAATGGAATTCAGGTTTATGGATCCGAGCGACCTCGAGCCATGGAATAGGGACAATGGAGTGTCTACATTTTTACGTTAAGTTAAGTCTAAAAATCGTTAAGCTTAATCGGGTTCTTTCTAATCGAGAAAACCCGTGAAAAGTCTAATATAAAATACCTATGTTTTTTCTATCTAATGTGTTTGAGAAAAGTATGATGGCACTGACAGTGGCTATTCTGTAAAAATCTCACTGTGAAAGCATAAGTGAAGCGAACTGTCATTCTATATGCCTATGTATTCTGTAAAAATCTCTCACCGTGTTACTTAGGTGAAGTGAGATCTCATTCCACTTTATGGTAGGGATTGACATTTTTGACGTTGAGATTTTTACAGAATGGCTGATGCTAGAAATTGACATTATTGACAGCTCACTTCACCATAGTTTTCACAGTGAGAGTTTTACAAAATACCACTACAGTTTACGTCAATTACATCGTGCCCCCAAGACATAGTTCCACTACCGCTGTGTACAATGATACGTAGCACTATAATGGAGCAACCATTTATTCCTGCCGTGTCACAGGCTATATTTTGGCATACTCTAGCAGCTGTCAGTTCCATCTGTAAGTCTGGGAGGCGATTCCAACATAATTGTGAAGGCTAGGCGTTTTGGGATTACTGTCTTTAATTTTTGTACTGACTCTCAGCCTACTTGAAATAAATTACTTTTGTTTTTGATTGAGAAAAGCTGGAAATATTAAGCTAGCTAGGGGATAGAAGATGACTCCAGTAGACATCCACGAAACAGCAGTCCTTGCATTAGTATTGCCAAAGTCACCAGGTCCGTAGGAAGCTGCTCAGTTCGCTCTCACATTAAACCTCCATTTCTTCATCCTCCATGTCTCAAACAGACAGCCATCTTCTGACGTCCCACCCAAATTCCCTAGACATTGTCTATCTATAAAAGTGACTGGAAGGCACCTCAATTGGGTCCATAAAATTAATAGCCGCTCCTCGAACAATATTAAACGTTAGAGTTGGAATAAATAAACTCGTCATTAATCAAGGACAATCAAATTCTTCCATTTCATTTAGAAGGAACAAAGCGCCACCGTGAAAGTTTGATCGTTAACATACTGTCTGTCTAGACTAAATTTAGACACGTACAAATTACTAAAGTTGGTTAACAGCTAGTAGCTTAAATTTGGTGTTCGTAATTAAGCGTTCAGTTTATGAAAGCACCTACTGTTTCACTAGAGCTCAAGAATGGTATCTTTTCAATATGCATAATCAGCCTGTAACATTCCCACTGCTGGGACACACGCCTCCCCTCTTTGAGAGGGCTGTGTTTTACCACGCGGGCGTAGTGCGGGTTGGTAGATGTCACATGTCTTCGTATTTTTAGTTCCAATGTTTCCTTAGGATGTTTTCCTTTATCGTTTTGAGAGCAATGGTGTTGAAATAATTTACATAAAGTAAAGCGCTTACCTGGATTCGAATCCAAGACCTACAATTCGTAAGCCGGGACCTTTACCGCTGGGCTACCAGTGTTGTTTTTTTTTTTGAGTGTGGCTTATCATCAAATAACTTCTCCCGCTCTGCGTAGAGCGGGAGGGCGTGTCAGACTTTTACTGACTAAAACCTACGCAGTTCAGTTGCCTTCGTACAGGGGCTACGGTATCTCTTTCGAACAACTCGCACCCCTGGTAGGACCACCACTGCTCGTCTTTTCAATTTGTCAGCTAATAAAAATGTATGGAGGTTGTACAACTCGATATGACGCTGTGTTTTAAGATTCGAAAAAAGTATTTTGTTTGAATTAAGACTTGGATCTCTATAAAAAACGGTTCGGTCAAGTGGCGGTTGAAATGCCATATCAATAGATAAAAAATCGAAATGTGTCGTAGCCTACGTCACACACAACACAACACGTGCACGTGCGGCGTAACACATTAACAGTAGGAATCGTTTTCATTCGGCCAGTTCAACAACATTCATTGCATTATTTACGTTGCTGAGCAGATAATTTTTTAGAATGTGTGAAGCAGTGGATTAGCAATATCCTTTAAAATTATTCCGCGGGTACATTAGCAGTAGCCAAGGATTTCATTCTGACAGTTCCACAACAATTTCTTTGAATTAAAGTATGTTCCTTTTTTAACATACACAAATTATATGTTGCTCAGAAAAAAACTGTGTTTGTCCCACGATTCATTCCTAAAGCTCACCAAATCAACCTAATATACTGTCAAAGATAAACTCCTATTCTAAAAATGCTGTTTCCATTTTCTTCACACCGACGCCGGCACGACGTCTATTTTAAAACTGCTATCTTCACGTCATGAGGAACGTCTAATATGGCAACAACCTTGAACCCTCGCCTTTGTGGTTCGTTCAAGGCTCCCTTGCCGTTGACAAATGATTCATGAGAAACAAAAGACAGAGGAAATGCTTTCAGCTTTCGTCATGAATTTGTGTTCCTACTGTGAGGTATGTAATTATTGTGTGTGACGTGTCTATCTTTTTTGTATGTGTGTGTGTAACTGTGTATTAGTTTTAGCTTTTGGGTATGGATATGAAAAGGGAGTAGTAAGTACTTACGTGTGACAAAATTATATTGCGTGATTTTTTTTTTTCGAGTATAGTTTATTATAAAGGAAATTAATTGTTCCACAAATTGGCTACCAACTTAACTGTATTTTTTTGTATTATTCGTATAACAACTATATTTTGACAGTTGTATGAAGTGGCTTTTTCGCTAAATAATTAAATTCTCAGTTAGTAAACACGAGTCGAAAAAATTTGCAGGCAACGTTCGTCGACACTCAATTTCTTGCTTATACACTAAGTAAATTTTACCCGCTTTATGGCAGAAAATAGCAATAGAAGTTGTTGTGGCCTAATATTTTAAATAAGACTATAATTACGAAATTCAGGCAATAACTTTTGAATTTTATATACCTTTGAATACGGCTAAGTATCTCGGCATAATCTGGATGCAAAACTGCGCTGAGAAAGGTGTTGTAAAAAAGAATGAAGCTGCATTCGATTTTCGATACAAAACATGTGTGGGCTAATTGCTAGGCAGTAGCTATTGTTCAATATCTAACAAAATGTTTTTTTAACCTTTATAGCCGACAAAAAATTTCAACGCAGGGGAATTCAGAATCATAATTATGCTGGTTACAGTTTGCGTGCCGATGCCACCCCATATATCTACAAATCTTCAGTCTTTTATGTTAAAATAAAAAAAAGAAGTACCTTAGGTAGGATCGCGACAGGCCACGTAGGGACTAGGAACTAGTGACTAGTTACTGGATAGGTTCCTTCTAATGAATTTTTCACGTGCTCGCAAAGATGAAGGATAGAAAAAAAAAAACATTAGGCGGAGACCTTGTCACATTCATACCCAAATATTAAGACTGTCTTTCCTTTAAACGTTTTTGCTGAGTAATCGGTGAGCGACGCTTGTAATTTGACAATTCTGTCTTATACGTAGATACTTAAGACTATGGTGAGGGGCTGGTAACTTAACTGCTTACACGTTAATCGATTGGTTTCTACGTTATGCGATTTGTGGCTGTTTTTACACTTGTATGTTTGTATGTAACCGACTCCTTAGAGCGCGATTTAGACCCACTTTAAACGGTCAGATTTCATTTAAACTTTGTAAACTTATCGAGGACAATTCAAAAATTTAAACAAAAAATTAAAAAAAAGGAAAAAATATATAAAAAAATCACGTTTTTGTAGTTAGCAGAACTAAAAAATTTAAAATAAATAATAGTTTAAAAAACAAAAAAACACGCTTTAAAAACCAAACTAAAAAAGGAGAAAATAATTTAATTCAATTAAAAAGCGTGGGGTGCTTGTCATTAATTGATTATAAAAATACCTCAAAAAGCACCCCACGCTTTTTAATTGAATTAAATTATTTTCTCCTTTTTTAGTTTGGTTTTTAGAGCGTGTTTTTTAGTTTTTTTAACTATTATTTTTTCAACATAATTGGCGAGTAGAAGATGTAGGTACTGTACAACTTCGGGAATACAGACGAGATTTTAGGTTATGTTATTTTATAAATAGTTTCTTTTGTAATATTCCAACTGCTGGGACACAGGTCTCCTCTTTTGGAACGGGAGTGGGCTGTAATCTATCACGCGGGCCCAGTGCGGGTTGGTAGATGTCATGTCTTCGAATTTTTGGTTTTGGTCTCACCGTTTCGAGAGCAGTGGTGATGAAATTATTTACACCAAGTAAAGCGACTGCCTGGGTTCAGACTGACAATATTCAACACGTAAGTCAGGGCCGTTTCCACTGGACCATCACTTCTTTTTTTGTATGGAAGCTTTGAATTTATTGGTCAATTTTAGAAGTACTAAAAAGGTACCAAATTAATAAGAACTATTGTATCTTGTAACAGCCCGAAGAAGCATTAGTTTAAACAAATAACTGGCAAAAAAAATAGGCATTCCGCTTGTAAAAATGTAAATGGCAGTGCCGAAATATTTTGATTTAAAAACCCGTTGTTCTCTATAGGAAATTACTTTGCTTTGGATCGGGTTAAAGTTTCAACTTTCTAACTGATCGACAGCTTAACAGTTCTAAAGTAGTTGGAAATGGTTTAATTGAAATAAATGCTTTGAGTTTGAGTTTGAGTTTAAGCAATATTATGAAAACTACTTACAAGCTTGCTAATTATATGCGGTACTACTCGCTCCGGGTTTTATATTGTTATAAACTGTTTAAAGACGCTTAAACTCTCACTTGTGATTAGAAGTACTAAGATAAAGTGATCAGTGGACCATTGCATTGTGTACTAATTCGGTGAAGTGTATAATTACTGCAGAATTCGTAAGTAAGATTTGCATTAAATTTCAATCTACCGGCCCTAACTATAAGTGAGAAGTGATTCAGTGTAACGCGTAAGCGACGTGCTACGCACGGCGCTTACGATCTTTTTCTCGCGACCGAGTACGTACGCAGAGCTTCGGAGCGCCGCACAAGCTAAGTCAAGAATACCTACCAACGTTATAATTTCTTATTCGTTTGTTAAAGTTGCCACAAAAGGTCATACTAGATATAATGGCAGATCATTCTGTTAAGTCGCTAAATCTTGAATTGATATGGGGATGTTGTGATCAAACGGCTGACCACGGAAATTACGCTAAATGCGTAAAATGTCTCAAGGCATATCATTATACATGTCTTTCCTTGGCCGATGACTACAATGTACCTGCTAAGTGGCACTGTAAAGAATGCCTAAACTCGGGCCCGATACTTAGCAAATCGGATAATACGCCTCTGCGTAACATCTCAACTACCAGAGGCAACAAGAGGCAAGCCATTGGATCCCCACCTCAGGCGCCTATTGAAATTGCGTTAGCACCCGACGATATTCGTCAACTTGTACAGGAAGTAGTTAAAAAGGAGCAGGCAGAGATGTTAACTAAGTTCATAGAAACAATGAAAATTACTTTAAATCAACAATTGCAACCAATAAAAGATCAAATGGAAAATATGGAAAAATCTATGGCATTTATGAACCTTCAGTATGAAGACCTTTTAAAAGAGTACACAACGTCCAAGGAGAGTATGAAGGATTTGCAAAGGGAAAATTCAGAGATGAGGGTGTGTATTAACGATTTGTCTTCTCGTATAAATCAGCTGGAACAGCAATCCCGTGCAAACAATGTGGAAATTCAGTGCCTGCCGGAAAAGAAGCAGGAAAATTTGATAGAGATTGTGTCACAATTATCTAAAGTAGTAGGGAGCGGTATTCAAGACAACGACATTAAACATTGCACAAGAGTCGCAAAACAAAACACCAGCAATTCCCGCCCACGCGCCGTAGTTGTGCAACTTGCCTCCCCCCGTAATCGTGACCAATTTCTTGCAGCTACCATAAAATTTAATAAATCGAATCCAGACAACAAACTGAATACAACACACTTGGGATACTCAGGACCTAAATCCCCGATCTACATCACAGAACATTTGTCCACTACGAACAAGGCACTCCATGCTGCCGCCAGAATCAAAGCCAAGGAGATCGGATATCAGTTTGTCTGGGTACGAGGTGGTCGGATATTCATGCGGAAGGCACAGGAATTGGAACACATTCTGGTTAGGAATAAGGATACATTGAATAATCTGGTTTAATTTTTGTTTCATCTTATGGTTTTTTTCTCTTCTTACATTCTGGTTTTTGTCAATGTAATAGTAAATAAAATTAAATAAAAATCTCGGATTTAAGGATATATTATCAAAACACTAGAGGCTTACGCACTAAATGTCATTCTTTCTATCGTCAAGTTTCGTGCGAAAACTATCATGTAATAATACTAACCGAGACATGGTTAAATGATTCTGTTATGAGCTCAGAGCTATTTGATAACAGATATGTAGTCTACAGGCGAGATAGGAATAACAGGAAAAAAGATGGTGGGGGTGTTCTGATTGCCGTACTAAAGGGGATAAACTCAAAACGCATGACTCAATGGGAAAGCAATTGTGAGGATTTGTGGGTTATCATAGACATCTCGATTGCAAAGTCTGTCCGTCAACTAGCTCTGTGCGCAGTTTATTTGCCTCCACCTGTACTTCGTTCAACCCTAGAACACTTCTTGGACGCTAGTAATAGCATATTTGAGCAGTCGGGATTGAAGTCATGTATAGTTGGAGACTTTAACTTAAGTAATATTGATTGGAGCTTGGTAAGTGAGTTGGATAGTGGTTATGTGGCACCAGGTATTGGTCATTTGTTAACTGATTTTAGTTATGTAAACAAATTATCTCAACTTAACAATATAACAAATAAGTCAGAACGCGTACTTGACCTTGTGTTGACTAACTTAACTTCCGGCACCGTATGTCCTGCTCTAAATCCCTTAAGTGTAATTGACCCTTTGCATCCCCCAATCGAAATTAATTTAAAATCATGTAAAGACAAAAGACTTCCTTATAATAATACCAAAAGACTAAATTTTTACAAATTAGATTATGATATTATTTGTAAACACTTGCATGAGATCGATTGGAACCTTTTATTTGATGGCACTCGCGATGTTGACGATATGCTCAGCATATTCTATGGTAATATTAAGAACATTATAGAAATTCAAGATCCCCCTACTACACGAAAACTTAAGACGCACCCTCCTTGGTTCGATAAAAATTTAATAAGAACTTTGAAAGAAAAAGAAAAGATACGCCAGCGATACAGAACCTACAAAAACCCCATGGACGAGCTTGAATTGAAGCTGCTGAGTAAACGGTGCTCGGTTATGGCTGCCTCATGTTACAATAAATATATTAGCGATCTAGAAACAGTAATAACCAACGATCCGAAGCGATTTTGGACTTATGTCAAGGACAAGCGAGGTGGCACCAGTTCTTATCCCCTAACAATGACTGACGGCATCGCATCATCTTCGGATGGCACCAATATCTCAGAAATGTTCGCTGCTCACTTTTCTTCCATGTACAGTCAACAAAATGTGACTCCTAATTTATCTTCTTCAGAATACATCCAGGACCTGTTAGCTTATAGTTTACCTTTGACAACACCCACGATTGAGAGTGATGCCTTGCTCAATAAACTGAAATCACTGGATCGTCGAAAAGGCGCTGGGCCGGACGGAATCCCTCCTTATTTTGTCTCTATGTGTGCTTCGCCTCTGGTGGCTCCCTTATTGCAAATTTTTAATCAATCGCTTGCGTCCGGTATATTCCCAAATATTTGGAAGGTAGCAAAGGTGGTACCAATTCATAAATGCAGTGATCGTAATCATGTGTGTAACTATAGGCCAATTTCAATTTTATCTACCCTCGCCAAAGTTTTTGAATCCTTGATTTGTCCCTACATACAATCTCATTTGAAACTTTACCTAAGTAACTCCCAGCATGGTTTTGTGACTTCCAGATCAACATGCACGAACTTAGTGACTTTCATGGAGACCCTAACAAGTGCCATTGACTCTGGGAAACAAGTTGACGTGATATATACTGATTTTAGTAGAGCATTTGATCGCGTCCCACATAATATACTTCTACATAAATTAGCAGCTTACGGCATCACTGGCTCCCTCCTTAATTGGTTGAAATCCTATCTCGACGGTCGTTCCTTCTTTGTTGCCCTCAATGGTTACCAATCAAACTCCTACAAGGTTACATCTGGCGTCCCACAGGGATCACACGTTGGCCCGGTTTTATATAACTTATTTGGTAATGATCTCGCCAATGAGTTGAAATTTTCTGAGTGTTACATGTATGCCGACGATTTGAAATTCTGTAGAGTAATTGAATCAGACCTTGATGTTGAGTCGCTACAGAGGGATATTGACATATTAGTAAAGTGGTGTGATGATAATGATATGAGCTTAAATGTCAGCAAGTGCTTCCACGTGAAATTCACCAGAAAAATTAAATTAAAACGATCTGCTTATTGCATTGGTGGCAACTTAATTCAGGAAGTGGAACAGATCAGAGACTTGGGAGTTTTGTTCGATAGGCAGTTAACATTCGTACCACACATTGAGAATGTGGTTAAAAAAGCCTCCAGAATGCTTGGGTTCGTTATAAGAAATGTTACCTGTTTCCGTCGTAATAAGACTAAAGTCCTACTCTATAATTGTTTGGTCCGCAGCTCTTTGGAATATTGCAGCACTGTATGGAGACCTCACTATGCCACCCACACACTAAGATTGGAAAGGGTTCAAAAACGATTTATGTGGCATTTGGCATATTCTTCCGGCATAGCTAAAAAGAAACGGTCATATAAGGAGAGACTCTTGCATTTCAAGATGATTTCCCTACAAAAGAGGAGAGATATACTGGATTCATTATTTTTATTCAAAATTCTGAGAGGTAAAATTGACTGCCCCCAATTGTTGAGCAGTTTCAAATTTCGTGTACCCACAAAAAGCCCACGTGCTCCTATAACTCCCTTACGTCCTCCTCCGCGTAGAACTGTCCTTGGTGCTAATTCTCCAATCCCCCGCCTATGTAAATTATTAAATAGCTGCAGTGATCTTGTGGACATGCACTCTGACTCACTTGGTAGGTTCCGAAGTATTATGTTCAAAAACCTGTAAATTCATCTTAGTGTAGGTAAATTTCCTTCTTAATTTACATTTTTATGAAAGTGTTGATTTTGTTTTGAATTTTAGCGTTGATTTTGATTTTAATTATGATTTTTAATTCTGATTTCATTTAGATTTTAATTGTATTTTGGTTTTATTTTAATTGTATTTGGATTGTTATTCTTATTTCTTATTTTAGTGTTGATTTAGATGTTAATTTTAGTGTTAACTTCGTTTTTAATTTTGATTCTGATTTTTAATTTTGATTTTAATTGTATTGCGGTTTTAATTTTGGTTTTGATTGTATTTGGATTGTAATCTTATTTTCGTTTTTGATTTGATTTTGTACGACTTAAATTTTGGCAGTGTTTTATTTCAATTTAGAATTCGGTCGAAAACATTGTTATTTTTTAATCCTAAGTATATTAACTATGTTCGGTGAGTATGTGAACTCACCTCAGAATCAATCGACAAACAATTAATGCATGATGTGCTTACCTGTAAGAAATTGGTACACTAGTCTATAAGTACATTGGATGTATCTCATATTTTTGTATCAGTGTATTCAATTGTTGGTGAGCCAAATAAAATAAATAAAAATAAAATAAATTAATAATAGCTGCACTGGCCTATCGATCAGGTTAAGCTACGCTTGCCGCGGTTCGTCCATGGATGGGTGAACATCTTTACATACCAATACCCTTTCATGCCTCGGAAAGCAAGCTAAGCTGTTAGTCCGGGCTGTCATTCGTGGACGTTTGACAGTCGTTACAGGCCATCAGAAGCCCGAAAGTCTGAAAACCAGTCTTACCAAGTAACTAGATTGTAGAGGTCAGATAGGCAGTCGCTCCATGTAAAATTCTGGTATTCAGCTGTATCCGGTTACACTGGAAGCCTGGAAAAGACTAGGCAATAATGATGATGACTTAGGTACTTAAACGCAATGATTTTCAGATCAATGATCTACTTGTCATGGATTTATGGCGCTAAAGTATAGCGAGCAGCGCCATCTAACTATTCGATTCGTAAACGACAAACGAATTATCATGTAACCGGAAACGCAAGTGAGCCCTACCGCTTGGACACGATCGTCGGTGGAGAGGATGCAGTGAGGACTGGCGGAGAGACCGAGTGCGGCGACAGTCTACAGTTGACAGTCAACCTCGGACAGTCTAGGCAAACGCTCAGTACCACGCACGTGTTTGTTTCCGATGCACATGTTCATTTCATTTGTTACTCGCCAGTTTATAAAAGTTATTTTAAATTCAATTCAAATTATCTTTTCATTCGAGTACCCACTACAGTGTCCACACCTATTTAAACTATGTCGGATTGCGAAGAAGATCCGATGTTTCGCATTTCGGCCACCATGATGCGACATACTTATAACTGCTTATGCTATGCTACTTATACCTATAACAGCTAGGTCGGACTTATCAACTTTCATCGTTATAACATAGCTCACTTGTCAGTGTGAGACTGTTGTGTGTGTTGACTCTTCATCTAAATAATCGATACAATCTTTCTATATACGCCAACAGGAACTGGTATATAGATACATTGTTAGGGCTGCCACAAACAAATTAATACTCACCGACCCCTATGCCTAACTTAGCTAACGAGATACCGTCCTTCACTTAGGGTCGTCAACTCTGTAAGAAACTTGTTACTCAAGTTTGTCGACCTAAATGGCAGTGTGGCAGCCCTAGAGACGTATTATACGTATAAGTTAGTATCTCATTCGTTAAGGAAAGTGATACTTGTGGGACATTGAAGCCGCTAGACAAATTGGTATAGTAGAAAGTAATATGAGACACTTGTCCATTAGTAGATAAAGTATTAAGGAATCCTTTTACCGAATTACGTTGACAAACAACTCTGTCTACCGTTTTGATGGATTTCATCAGGCTGTCATATCTTGTTTCTTGTCTTTGAGCCAATCTAGCCTAGGTTTTAGATGCACCTATCGGGTTCTCTGAACAAAATAGTCTTCATTTTTAATTTTATTTGTATTTTTACACGCTTTATATTAGCTTCACCTGTATGTTTGTTTGTAACCGACTCCTTTGGACTTGATTTTGACCCACTTCAAACGGTCAGATTTAATTTAAACTTTGTAGACTTATCGAGGACCGATGACAACTCCGTAATTTAAAACAAATAGAAAAATAAAATCGCTTTTGTAGTTAGCAGCACTAAAAAAGAGAAAATAAAAAATAGTTTAAAAAAATCCTGTCACTGTTATTTACTTAGAAAATGGAAGAATTTCGGTGGGTAAGGTACCACAACTAAAACGTGAAAAATACAAATGTGTCTTTATTAGCTTTATTTTTTAGTTTTTTTGCTGTTATTTTTCACTTTTTAATGTTTTGTTTGGTAGTCGGTTTTTGGAAAATCAAAAACATCTTGCACTACGGTTCATCCCAATCTATGCGCGGATTACCGATCGTAGCCTTAAAGAAACTTGCCGTAATATATAGGAACGCAAAAGAGTCAGCTGCAAAATTAACGATCTCTCTCCAGCGGTCAGTCGTCATGGTGTCACCGTGTCACGATAAGTCCTATTGTTTTCCGACATCGTTTGTCAGTGACAGTCCCAGGGACCTTCGACCTGCTGATAATGGCAACACTTTGCTTTAATCGGGGCTGTTCTGTCATAGCCATTGAGCTTGTCACTTCTGAAGAGTCAGGCAGTTTGTCTATAATAGTATTGAGTATCTGGTTTCGTTCTTGTTATTGTATATCTAGAGATAGTAGTAAATTACTACATTAGGTACAGTTGACAAGTCGGTGATAAGACGTTGAGCTTGAGCTAGCCTAGTGGAGTAGGTATATGTGCTGCCTACTGTACAGGCTCCTCAAAGCGTCCTCAAAGACGCTAGCTAAAAGCTAGACATTAAAGTAAGTACTCAAAAAGTTTTGAAACAAAAGTTAAAAGAATGCTATTAAGTCATCACCAGCTGTTTTAAGGTGAACCTAGTCCACACTTTTTGCATACAAACTTCGGGAGTGTTTTACTCCACTGTCTGACATGGCACATCCAAAGTAAAATATGATATCGTTTTGTCTCATTATTAATATTGTCTATACGGAAACAGAATACTAAAATAAAAACCCATTAAAAAGTTAAGACCCAACAAAGATTCGTTTTTCTTGCTAATTTTACATAATTTTGGGCGTGTTTAAGTAATAAAAGAAGTGTAAAATCTCCAAAACAGAGACTTTATCAACAAATATGCATAGTTTCTATACTGTCCATATTTATACTATGACCTCGACGTGCTCAAAAGTAGCGCTTGCGACCATTAAACCAAAACCTTTCGTAAAATCTACGTCCCAAAATAATTTACCTACTATGTAAGTGAATTTATACTAATCAGTACTTCACAATCTGGTAGGCCCTTCAAAATTAGTAGTCACGTGCTCCATACAACCCGACCATATTGTAATTGAAATCTTTGTCTCTCTCTAACGCCCCAGTTGGAAAGAGACGGAATGTAGCTTTAAGTAAATTAAAATTGGATTAGTAAAGTAACGAGTTTTGATTACTTTGGCTAAGTTACTATTAAGTAACAGTTTGAATAGGGATAGCGTTTTGCGAATTTGTTGAAATTGATCCTTTGAAAGATTGATTACAGTAAACTTGAAATAATTAGGAGATTTTAAAATATTTTTTATATTGAAAAATCTGTGATGGTCGCTTGCCGCAGTCGGTTCGTGGATGGGTGACCATCCATTACTTAAGCATTTTAAGCCATTGCTCTCGGCTGTCTTCTGTAGATCTTTGATAGTCGCGGCAGTCAGTAGCCCAAAAGTCTGACAAACAGACATACCAAGAGGTATCGTGTTACCCAGTAACCAGTAACTGGGTTGTGGCGATCAAACAGGTAGTTTCTCCATGTAAAAAACTGGAAGCCGACCCCGAAATAGTTAGGAAAAGGAAGATAGATTGATTGATTCTAAAATCTGTTTAAATCCATCTTTGATTCGTAATTTAAGTGGCCTACTAATGTACACTCAATCGCTCATCGGTGATAACAATTTGATATTGACAGCGCGTTTTAGGGTGATTTTCGTAGTGCATGCTTTACCTTACATCTACAGTTGACTGTTCAAATATCTTTTTAAACATTGATAACGCACAATTACAGTGTTAAATCCAGACACGTTTATTTCTATACCTTATTGATCTCCATAAGTTCGTTAGTATTAATTACATTGGTAATCCATTGGATATAGGTATAAATCAATAGATGTACTATTTGCAACAACCTACTACTAACTTATTTTTCAAATTCGTATTTAAATAAAATAAAAACTACGATAATTAATTGAGACTCCCAGCCTCTGATTTTGCCTCATTTTATTCTCATATAATAGAAAGAATATTTTGTAGCACCCCTAATTTACTTGTAAAGTAGAAAATGAACGAAAGAATTCTCTAACGAAAATAGCAAGTATCTAGCTCGTCTATGACGCAGGCACTACATTATCATAATGATACTTTGTGATATTTGGCGTTTACGTCAAATTGTGTGGAAGATATGACGCATCGCTACATTGAAGTTTGAAGGTGTCTTCAGACTTTGTATTAACTTAATACGATGCTTGAAAGATAGTTTTTATTTTTATCTAAAGACCTGCCCTTTTTTGCACTTGTGCAATGGCGTCATTGTAAAAACTTCAGATTTTTGTGCATTAACTAAGTAAAGTATTAATCTAAGTTCAATCGTTAAAATGTTGGGGTTGGTCTCCAGTCCAACTGAATGCAGCTATGGTGCCGGACGTAAATAATAGCACGCATCCCATCTCTTCCCAAGTGTGTCATAGGAGGCGACTAAGGGATTTACTAGAGAATGGGCAGCAGCGTTCTCTATGCATTTTACCACCATACTGCTATCGCCAACCCGGGCGCCAAGCGTGACGATTATGGCAAAGCTCCCCAAATTGTGGGAGGCCTATGTCCAGCAGTGGACGCCTTTCGGCTGAAATGATGATGATCATGATGACTGCCTATCTTACCTCCACAACCCAGTTACTGGGTAACACAATAAGTACCTCTTGGTAAGATATTAGTCAGGTTTTCGGACTTCTGTCGACCCGTAATGACTGTCAAAGATCCACGAATGACAGCCGGGACCAACGGCTTAACGTGCTTTCCGAGGCACCTAGGAGTCTCGCTATTTAATAGTATTCATGTATTCATCTTAGTAGATACACAAATAAATAAAATTACTTGATATTATTTTTATTTTTAAATGTCAAAATTATTAATGCATATGAAAGTACTTAAAACAAGAAACATTTTGTTTTTAAATTTTGTCTGTTTCTTCTGGATAATATTTAAAAGATCTGTACCAATTTTGACAGTACTTTCACTGGCAGATATCTGATGTTATAGGTAGTAAGTAATATTGGCTGCTTTTTGTAGCTAGTAGCAAGTTCCCATGGGATTTTTACATACATCCTCGCAAGCGAAGCCACGGTTTTTTTTTTTTGTAGGGCATCTCGCAGTTGGCCTTGAGAGGCCGTGACTGCTCAACCGGGCTTTCCTGGGGCTGCCATTAAGAAGTTAATCTTAACGCCTCCAGCCAGGGCTTACAAACTAAAGTTTATAAACTAATCGACTGCACGCTGAGGGCACCCCCTGTGGGGTACGGACCTCGGCTCAGGGCGTCACTGATAGGGGGACAGCTATCTCTATTGGGGACAGGCTGAATTGAAATATTGGCATTATTATTATTAGGGGAATTTAAAGCTACTGGCTCAGCTGCGGCGCGGGCTGGCGCTTCAACGAGCAAGGGTCGGTCGGGGCGAAGCCACGGGCACAGCTAGTATCTTATAAACATAAACCTTGCGGAATTAATGAAGTACACAACGCTGAAAACTGTTCACGAGGACAGGACGCAGGCCACACAGAAGGAATGTGAGACGATTTCACATCCCTTGTGTGTGGCCTGCGCCTAACTTAGTTTAACTATTCAACAAAACAGTTTTAAAACTTAGCCCAAGAATACGCTGCTGTCGCATTGAATATTCTTATAAATTTATTTAAAAAATTGTTTAACAATATTAATTTCCCTTGAGATGGTTATGATGTACATGTTAGAAACAATTTTTTTTATAATAACCGAGTAATCTTGTTTCTTCTAAGTAGATTTGAATTTTAAAGTTTGAGAAAGAAGGTATATTCATTCCCGAGGGTGTTAAAAAAACTTGAACATAAGTTTAATTACGGTGCCTTATCTTAAGGCTGGTTTTTTGGTGACCAAACTGGTCGGTCAGAGTCGCATGAGTCTGGCTTTTTGAATAATCTTTGCTACAGTATATTAACTCCTTTCAAGAGATGTATATTCTCTTTATACGGTGTAGGAAAATATCAGACGGCATCTCCTAGAACTAAAAATTTGACGACATGTGAGACCCACCAACCAGATCCCACACTAGGCCTGCGTGGTGGATCATGATCCACTTCCTCTTACATAAAGGAGGCCTGTGTACCAGCAGTGGATAGATTACAGACTGACATATTGTATTTAGAGATTTCAATTTTATGGCATGTTATATTTTATGGCATGTTATATTTTATGGCATGTTATATTTTATGGCATGTTATATTTTATGGCATATTATTTTATGGCATGTTATATTTTATGGCATGTTATATTTTATGGCATGTTATATTGTGTGCCATTAAGTTCGGGCAAGTTATTATTCGGAAAAATGATGATTAACTAAAATAAATTCTGGCACTTTAGATTATGGATAAAAAGTTAGGGAACACATAAGAGATCCATTTTTTATTGATACGATACAGGCTTGAATGAGCTAAAAGTTTGTTGTCAGTCTGTCTAATTCTACAAAAGTAGTAAAAATATGATAATGACTTCACATTTATTAAAACAGTATTAATAAAAAGATGGTGAATGATTTCAATATTATCCGTTGTAACTATATTTTAAATAATACGTCATCAATGTTCGGCCCAGGTGGTTGTGGTTTTATATAACGGGTTTGATCATCGGATTTTGGTTTAAAATGGTTTATTTACAATTATACTTTCGTCGGTCAAGTCAAGAAACTTTTACAGTTTTACATAATCGGGCATAAAATTGTAAATATGAACAACCTTTTGTCTAACCTGTCTATTCCAAGAGTTGTGGCAATACTCTTTTACTTCACCACCTCTTTTAAATTGCACCAATATCCCAAAGATTCAGGAAAACAGTACTAACAGATAAACACGTGAGCTATTCCGCCTGCACGTGTCTAACTGCCGATACCACCAAGACCTCTCCATGCTACGGATATATTCGATTCGAAGGGTATCACATTCATAGGTACGTGTGTAGCTTCAGGAATCCCGGAACTGCGCCGAATAATTGAATGGTGCTGGGCAATGGGTCGACGTTCTGCGGAATTTGTCTATTCCTTTGTTTTTAACCGAGTTCAAAAAAGGAAGAGGTTATTTATTCATCCGTATGCATTTTTGTATGTAGATAAGTATATTCTACGATATTTTTGTCAAAGTTTGAAAATATTTTTTTCGTATGGTTGAGATAGCTTGCGCGATGGAGATTTACATATCTACTAGACATGGGCGAAGTAGCTCACTGAAAAGAAAAAGAGCGATTAGCTCTTTCACTCTAAAGAGCTATATCACTCTTCTAGCTCACTAGCTCTTCTATAGCTCAGTGACACAGACGCCGAGACGCCGACTGTTAGCTCAATTGGCTCACGCCGCACGCGCGTTGAAGGCGACACGGGTCGGCTCGCTCAGTAGTGAGTAGCTCTTTAGAAGTTTGGACTCTTTATTACTCACTAGCTCTTCTTAATAGCTCAGTGATTCAGACGCCGACTGTTAGCTCAATTGACTCACGCTTCACGCGTGTCGAAGGAAACGGCTCGGCCCGCTCAATAGTCATTGTCAATAGCTCTTTGGCAGATTTAACTTTAGTGAAATAAGTTTTTCTGTTTTTTTAATAATGTTATGACTTTACGTAAATAACACGCAAAAAAATAAACAATGCAGAAAATACTTTGGCACATTATAAAAGGTTCCTTTAAAATTATGGTCATAAAGATAGATTTACAGTGATTTATGTCGTATGATAGTCTACAATGACGTATTGTATCGAAGAGCTATTGTTGGAAGAACGATCGGCCGCTGACTTCGGTCGGTCATCGGCATTGAGTATGGTCATCGGTGTCTCGCTGAAGTTCTGAGAATCTGAGAGCTAACTGAGCTAGTGAGCTGCTTAGCGAACGAGTGAGTGAGCGAGAGCGACGTCCATCAAAAAGAGCTAGCTCTTTTCTATCACTCGCTCACGAGCTACCCATGTCTAATATCTACCAAGACTCGTCAGTGCCTCGAAAAGCACGTTAAAGCGTTGTTTCCGGCTGTCATTCCTGGATCTTTGACAGACAGTTGTTGCGGGTCGTCAGAAGCCCGAAAGTCTGACAACCAGTCTTACCATGGGGTCTCGTATTACCCAGTAACTGGGTTTTTGAGGTCAGATAAGCAGTCGCTCCATGTAAGGTACGGATAATCAGCTGCATCTGGTTTGACTGGAAGCTGACCTCAACATAGTTGGGAAAAGGCTAGGCAGATGATGATTATCCATTTTCAAACATTCTGATGACAGAATGTTGACATATGTTAATAAAATACATGTTGTATTGTTGTCCTTGACATAAGTTTTTTATATTGACATTAGTATTGTAAAATCAGTATTGTAACCTGACATTGTCTTATTTTGTTTTCTGTCTCTGCAATTTATTGACTTTTTAAATTTTTACTTTTTTATGTCCTCTTTTTTTGACATTGATATCTATTTCTACTTATAATTTATTTGTGTTATAAAACGTGTGATTCTTCATAATTGTTTTGCTTTACAGTCCAGGCTTATTTTATTTGATTTCTAACCTCTGCCCGCGGCTTCACCCTCGTGGAAGTTGGAAATTATCCCGCGGGAACGTACTACCGGGATAAAAAGTATCCTATGTGTTAATCTAGGTTATAGTATATCTGTGTGCCAAATTTCATCCAAATCCGTTCTACGTGATTGAGTAACAAACATCCAAACATCTTCACAAACTATCACATTTATAACATTAGTAGGCTTGGACTTGGCTGGCTGGAGTAATTAAATACAAACATTACGCTCTCCGGAATAACATAGCGCATATTTACTTTATTATATACAAGGTGAAATTGAAAACATGCGACAAACCGAAATGGGAGATTGTACTCATCATTATGAACAACTTTTACTAAGGGACCAATGATGCAATCGCGAAAAAAAAACATCTGTTCCCTACATTTATGTTCGCATAGAAATAGAAATAGAAATAGAAATAATATTTATTTGCATAAAACATGGTATATAAAGTTGGTTTAAGTACATTATAGAGCATACATGTTTAGCTTAAATAATAGCATGCAAATATTGTTGGTTACATTTAAAAATGTTTCCCGTCAGTAAATTCTTTAATGCTGTAAAAGTTATTCGTTTTTAACCATTCATATAGTTTTTTTTTGAACAATCTAAGATCTAAAGTTTTTAAGTAATTTGGAATTTTATTGTACACCCGAACACACATGGCTAAACAGCTTTTATTGTATTTAGCCAGTCTCGGTAAGTCACTTAATATAAGCCTGTGAGGATCTCGCCGGTTTCGAGGATATACATCCTCTGCCTTTTTAAATAGGTCTTTATGCTTTATAACAAACATGCTTACTTCATAAATATAGAGAGCGGGTAGCGGTAACAAACCAAGTTCTTTAAATATTGGCTTGCAAGATTCATCAGGGTGAAGCCCATATATTGCACGAATACACTTTTTTTGCGCAACAAATACCCTATTTCTATCGGTACTGTTACCCCACATGATGAACCCATATCGTATTAAAGATTCGACATAAGCATGGTAGGTAGTAATAGCAGTTTTAATGTTTGTTATATTTTTTACCTTTCTGAGTGCGTATACGAATTTATTTATTCTTTTAGATATGTCATCTACTTGTGCTTTCCAATTTATGTCCTGGTCTATTATTACTCCAAGAAATTTTGTTTGCGTAACCGCGTTCAGTTTTGGTATGTCAAGTTTTAGATTGTATTTATTATTATTCGATTTGTTAAATTGTATGTACACGGATTTATCTAAATTAATTTTTAAGTTATTCATGTCAAGCCATTCAATTAATTTGTCAATTGTATTGTGTTGCATAACTCGTCAAAATGTAGGGAACAGCTGTTTTTTTTTTGCGATTGCATCTTTGGTCCCTCAGTAAAAGTTGTTCATAATGATGAGTACAATCTCCCATTACGGTTTGTCGCATGTTTTCAATTTCAACCTGTAGGTACCATTATTATTGTACCTACCTATGTTAAACTTACATTAGGTAGTTGTGACTTGTGTTAAGTATTTGGCACTTTTGTGGGGTTTAATGGCTGTATTTTACTTTGATTGTTTCCATCCCACACAGTTTTGTGTTAAAGTTGTCTAATGTCTACCTACTTATCTTTCTTAATGATGCCCTTTTGTAAATCATTGTTTATTCACAGAAATACAGAGATAGTCATTTGTTTTTTATCTGTATAAATAGTAAAGCAAATGGGCCAATTTACAAAGGCTGTGGAATTGTAAAAGGAATTCTGAATGTGTTGTGAATTTAATTGTTTGTAATTTAATTGTCTAGTTTTCTCGCGAGGGAAAGAGTAGAGTTTTAACATCACTTTTGTTTTTTTTTTATTATTACTAAGTTTATTTTGTATTTTTAGCCAGTGCGAGTCACAATTAAATACTTTTGCAATATTTTGTCGGCACGGTTGGCGCAGTGGTTAAGCGATTGGCTGCTGCGCTGCGTGTCGCGGGTTCGATTTCCGTACGGAACAAATATTTGTATGACCTACAAGTAGTTGTTCTGGGTCTGGCTGTTTGTGTATGTGACTTTAAATGTTTGTAAACGCACCCACAATACAGGAGAAATTAATAGTGTGGAGCAACGTAATTAGAAAAAAAAATCTTTCTTTATTTTCTTTTCGTTTTTTCTTCCTTTTCTTTCTTTTCTTCCTTTTCTTCCTGTTCTATAATTTTGGATTCATAATTAGGTAAACATAACGTATAATAAAATTGAGCTCATTTCTGCTGATTTTTAATTGTCTGCCCAGCAAAGCTAATAAGCTGAAAATGAAACACATTAAGAGGCCGTATACGATGTTTTTCCGATTTCGATGATTTACGTAATTTTATCAACGCGATTTCACAGTTAAAATACTGTATCCTACTTTAAATAACTCTCAACTTAATAGAACCGCCTTTAACCTAGAACAAAATCCCCATGACATAATCAAACTAATCGAAGCTACATTAAAAGCTTACAAATCGTTTCGTTTAACCTATATACAGCGTAATGCGGTGGACAGTCGACCGCGGCTAATCCGGGCACTGACGTCATTGGCCTGCCCGCCAAATTGCCCAGAAAACCGTCTGACCACAGGCACACATGGCCAATGTTTTCGGTTATTGACATTGTATTGTGAATTTATGGGTTTTGTTGTGTCCTTTGTTTTGTTTCAACAAACTGGAGAGTTTTTTTTTATCTATACAAATATTATAGTGCTGAAGAGTTTGTACGATTGACGCGCTAATCTCAGGAAGTACTTACTGGTTTGAATTGAAAATTGTTTGAGTGTTAGAGAGGCCATTTATAGAGGAAGGCTATTAGGCTATCGGTCTTACTCATAAAACAAGCTTATCGAAGGTTTAAGACATTCATTAGTCAAACAAAAACCTTTGATATTTTTTTGTATTCATAAACGTTTCATATTAATATGTCATTTATAAATCAGAATGTTGCCATTTTAATGAAGTCGTCCAACAAATTGACCGAATCGTCAAACGAGAATGTCTGCCTACTCGCCGAATAATGGTGACCATAGACATTATAACGTACTGGCAACCATTTAATAATCTATAGTTCGATACTTCTGACGCAGTGACGTCATTGTTATTTAAATTTGACAAATAATTTTAAAAAGTAACTGTCATTGTTTCTTGAAAATTCATATTTGGTGACCACACAATATTTGTACGACAAATGGTCAAATGTCATATTATTTTTAATCACTCAGCTGCTTTAGATTCGGCCATTATTTCCTTAAAACACTGTTAAAGTAGGGTTCTGGCTTCTATAACTTTATAGTAGGGTTATTAGAACATTTTTGTGCTAAAATGCGTTTATGAATAATACTTTTCGACAACCAGATACAAGCAAGGTTTTAGATATTCGATAACTTTTTATAAATAAGACCGCAAATATATTCATCACGCTAGGATGCTTAGTAGCAGAGCAAAAATAAAAAAAAGTCACGAATATGAAACACTCGCACGGGCAGGCGATTTGATGCGACGGGGTGGGTCGGGGGAGCAAGAAATTTGATGCGGACGAAGTCGGGGCAGAAGCTAGTGTTATTTTATATAACAGTAAAAATTATACAATGGTAAAGCTTTATTACATCATCATCATCATCATCCGCCAAGCCTTATCCCCACTATGTCGGGGTCGGCTTCCAGTCTAACCGGATGCTTTCCGAGGCACGGAGGGGTTTTAGAATGTTAAGATGGTCACCCATCCACGGACCAACCGCGGCAAGCGTAGCTTAATCTGATCGATTGACCCGAGCGGTTATTATTACTAAGCCCCAAGGCCCTCTAGCTCCCCTATATTACATATTATAGTTACATTAATTGCGTCGTTTACCTACACTATTAAGCAGAAAAAAAAATTAAACATTTTAAAACACAAAAACTCAAAGCATTTATTTCAATTAAACCATTTACAGGCACTTTTGAATTGTCAAAAAGTCGACTAGTTGGAAAGTTGAAGCTAGTTGCCCATTCCAAAACGTAGATCTCTATGGAGAAGAACGGGCAAGAAACTCCATGGACACTCTCATTCTCCATGGACATTCTCATTTCGCACCTCCGATAAAATACAATACTGTTACAACAACTGAAAAACTTAAACCCCCTTATTATAAAACAAGGTTTTTCTTTAGGTATGACTTAAAACCATCGAGCCTGGTTTTGAAACAAGAACCTAACTGAAATAGAAATACAGCTCCTTTTACAAAACTGACAACTTAGTTCAGTGCTAAATTGTCATTTTTGTATTAAGAACTTTACCCAAATAGAAGAAAAGTTGGTAATGCAAAAACTGACTTGAAGCTAGAACTAAAGTAAGATCGCGTTTGGTAATTAACACGGAAAATGTTCAAAAAAACAAAAATGTTCAATCTGTATACATATTTCTTTTTGTGATTCGTTTACCATGCTTTAAAAAAAATACGACCGTGTTATATATTCAATAAAAGCTTATAAAACCTGTTATTTAATGTAATACATAATTATTTTGTTAACCATCTCCAAAATAAACAATACTTACAAAATACAAAAGAAAAAAAGTTTTATTTGAAAATGGAAAATGAAAAATTGATAGACAGTAATCTTAATTAAAACACAAGCCGGTTTCCACATGATGTTACCCTACATCGTTTTGAGAGCAGTTCTGAAGAAATTATTTAGATACCTACACAAACTAAAGCGCCTGTCAGGGTTCGAACCAACGGCTTAGAATTCGTAAGTCGGGACCATTACCACTGAGCCAACACTACTCTACTTAGGTTCTTATTACTTCTTAGTATTTAGATAGTCATCGGTCCCTCTGGTGGGAGGCCTTCCTCTTGTGGGAACTTTTCGGCCCCATCGGCCATCTGTTCTGCGAGCAATGTGACCTGTCTACTGCCATTTAAGTTTGGCAATTCTTCGGGCTATGTCGGGTGCCCTGGTTCTCCTGCGGATCTCTTCATTTCTGATTCGATCGCGTAGGGAAACTCCGAGCATAGCCCTCTCCATTGCCCTTTGGGTGACTTTAACCCTTCTGATAAAGCCCATTGTGAGCGACCACGTTTCTGTTCCATAGGTCATCGCCAATGACCTTATGAAGGCCGCGGAAATCGAAGTGGAGGAGCCTGGGGGAGGCCTATGTCCAGCAGCGGACGTCTTTCGGCTGAAATGAATGATGATGATTTAGACAGTTGCATAATAAGCCTATAATGTTCCCACTGCTGGGACACAGGCGTCCTCTCTGTGAGAGGTAGTGGGCTATAATATACCACACGTGCCCAGTGCCGGTTGGGAGATGTCACATGTCGTCGAATTTTAGGTTCTAGGATATGCCGGTTTTCTCTCGATGTTTTCCTTCATTGTTTTGAGAGCAGTGCTGAAGAAATTCTTTACACAAAGTAATGCGCCTGTCAGAGTTCGAACCAACGGCCTACAATTCGTAAATCGGGGCCATCACCACTGGGCCATTACTGTTTTACTTGAGCACTTAATTACTTATTTGTATGTACAGTTGAATGAGCATAACATCATTAATCCGTGCAATAGTACCTACACAGTTCTGCAATCAATTCAGAGTGTGTATTGCAGTATCGGTAATATTTGTTAGGTAAACAACAAAACGTATGGGATTAGCAGATAATGGTGCATTAGGCATTAACGGGTTGTCGGGTCAGCACTAAATGGGAATATTACAAGCTATTTCCATTCAGTTTACATTGTATACAGATAGGATTCGCCTAGTATATTATTGCAAGCTCATATCCGCGTATTGGCTTTGTCATACAAGTAGAATTGTTTCTTTAACAGCATAATTCTCCATTCTCCTTAAGCACACATTCACAGCGTGTTTGTAAAGTTGGTAACTACAAGATAAATGATTTTATCTCTGTAAATAGGTTTGTATAAACACTTTTACACGTCAATCATATTTTTAAAACTAGACGAGGTCAACGTTTCCTATTTGACTACTTTGAGAAGAAAGGCCGAATCAAACTCAGAGGTCACAGTGTCTTTTAAAGTCCAGACATAATCTTGGTCAGATCATGTGGACTGGTGTCTGAAATGGTATTTTGAGGAAGGAACCGCGAGTAAAGCGTGCATCACTTCGTGCGATTATAATATTGTAGTAATAACAGCACTTACATACCCTTATCCTAATTTATTTGTGGTCGCCGCAACATGTGTTTTTCTTCCACATTTATTTATTTATTTATTTCGTTTGGGAAAACAAACAGTAGTATATTATGCATAGACAGAAAAATCTTAAAATTAAACTTAACAAATATACTACCCACAACATTTTCCACAGATTACTAATTATATAATAAAAACAAAAACAAGCTGTTAGCAAACGATAACTTTAGCAGGGCTACCTTATCGAAAAAGAAATTAAAAGAAAAAAAAAAGACACAAACAATATTCTATATAAGACAACACAAAAAAAACAACAAAACAACCATGAAAAAAAATAAAAAATAATAATAAAAAGCTCCCCCAAAAGAGGAGTTTTGTTATAATCGCCACACTTGGCAGGCGGGTTGGCGATCGCACTAAAGTGGTAAAATGCATAGAGAACGCTGCTGCCCATTCTCTAGTAAGTCTCTTAGTAGCCTTCTACGACACCTACGGGAAGAAATGGGATGGTGCGGTTCTATTCGTCCGACACCACACGGAACCAGTTCTTTTATTCCACACTTCTCTATTAATCGTCATCTTGGTAGTCACCCACTTTCTAACCATATCATCATTCACACAGTCCATCCATCGCTAGCCTCGCCCTACTCTTATAGCCATAGACATTCATACTCAAAACTTACTTCATGACATTTACCTCATACTTCCTTATCACATGCCGTAGAATAAGTTCTATTTGAGTTCTACAAAACGAAACATAAAAAATGGGGTCTGTGAATAAAATCATTTCTCTATTCCCAACCACTGCAACTCTTGTTGCAAACATATTGAAAACCGGCTGTTGCCAGCAGCTTAACCAGCGTGAATGTCGGAAATTATCCCAAGGAAACGTGCTACTGGGACAAAGTTACTTCAGCCTATGTTACTCTTTAGAACATCAGCTATCCGCCAGTGAAAAAAATTTCAAAATCGGTCCAGCCGTTTCGGACATATATTACATAAACCTGCTGCGAGACAAGGAGGGGTGTCGGTATGTAATGGATGGTTCCCCTCCACGGACCAACCTTGGCAAGCGTTCCTTTACTTTGAAGATCGACCCGGGTGTTATCATTTAGCCTCGAGCCTTTCAAGTCAATTACATAATTGTCTCCACTCTTTAATGTATTTATCTACCTAAGTAATGTTACCAAAAAAGAAAAAAAAGGCACTCGATCCTGAATGAAGCCTTCAAAAAAAGAACATAAAATAAACTCATCGTTGTACCTTTTCTATACAGAACATTTATACATGGCCAGTAACAACCTCGGGGCTTTAAAACCCACAAAGGGTCGCAAGCGGCTTGCATGTCACATGTCATTTTTGTTCGTATTTCAAACATAAAGCAACTGGCCGGTTCTGATTACGTCACTTTGTGAAATATTACTGTTGTATTTTTTTTGTAAATATTATTCTGAGAAGTTTAATGATTTGATAATCTAGCTGGTATCTTGGTAGGTATCTAGGTACCGTAATATTATAGTTTGTATTATATTTCGGATGTTTATATGTTTGGATGTTTGTTTTTGGATGTTTGTTACTCAATCATGCAAAGACGGCCAAAAGGATTTGGATGAAATTTCGCACACAGATATTTTATAACCTGGATGAACACATGGGCTTTTCAAAGTGACATTAAAAAGTTTGAAAAACTAATACTTGTACATTAACAGTAAGCCGCACATTAAAGGGAACCATTTGAACATTGATAGCGCCTCTATGTCGATGCAGTAAGGGTGATTTTGAATGTTATTGAAGTGATAACTTGCACTACGAAACACATTGCATTTTCACATCAGTGGTAACCAACTGATTCTTTTTCTTTCATAACAAAGCAGAAAAACAACAAAACTAAATTACAAGTGACCCAAAATAACCCATTCATGAATCAATATTTCTTTACCAATGCCCAAATGCTCATACAAAATAGGGTAAGCGCGTTCATTATTCGACGCTGACAAGTTTTTGTGATGAAATTGTCCATAAAAACCCACGTTTCGTCCGCCTACAGTTGGGTCTACCCCAATTTTCTATTAGTGTCCCGAATGGGCGAAAAACGTGTCAATTTTCCTTGTACCCTTGAGAAGGGGAGAAATGTTCCGCTGTTCATTTGGGAACAAATGTATTGGAAGTTTGGACTTAAGTAATATAGAACAATCAGTGGAGACAGTTTTGGGTTCTATTGAATAGAAGGATAACTTTGTGAAGTATTATAATGGGTTATATACAAAATTATGTATTAATTATTAGTTTATTTGTGCTGTTTTGTTTTACATTCAAGGTTTCATAGGATGATTCAGGTCTATCGTCAGGTGATTTCAGATCAATAAATACCATTTGAATAGCAATTATCCAATTTATTTTATCGCGCAAGCGAGCATATGTTGAACGTCCCGACATCAACCAGCAGGCAGTTGCCCACCAGACTCGACACCCGTCTGGTCGGAGGAAACTCCCTTTTCTATAGAGGATGAGTGCACTTTACACCCTGTTCCTGATCAGTACCTAACCTCATTTTGGACAGGACCACTATCTGTTTCACGGCACAGTGAGAACTAACGCGGAGACACCTAGGCAGCTACTTCTAGTGGCATGGTCAACGGTTTGAATGGAAAAAACTTAGCGTCTTACCGTTATCTCGCACTATGACACAGATTACGGACATAAACTGACAGCTTTGAAGGCGATCTGTGAAGTTGTCTTCTCTAAATGCCCCGTCCAAAATGTAGTTGATCCGTCAAAACAAGTGAAAAATTTAAATTTTCGGCCTGGCAAAAACACATTGGGATTAGGAATAACTGTCAAATCGTGTTGTTATTAATTCTCAGGTCGGGCCCCGAACATAACTTATGTCCGTAAGTGGTATGGAGGAGAAAACGCCCGTTACTTCGACCAAAACTACGGAATTCATGCTTAAGGAGTTTCCTCCTGGTCGCACCAGACGCGCTGCTACAAGTATGCGACGGAGACATCATTTTCATACTTTATACGGGGATCTGCCACCCCGTATAAAGTAAGAAAATTATGTCTCCGCCTCTCTATCACCCATAAGAATGCGTAAACTGTAACCATCATCATCGTCAGCCTACAGCAGTCCACTGCTGGACATACGCCTCTCCAATTGCACGCCATTCAGCTCGATTCTCGGCAACTCTCATGCAGCTGCTACCAGCCAGTCTGCGAAGGTCGTCGCTCCACCTAGCCTGAGGGCATCCTACCCTAAGTTGGCCAATTCGCGGTCTCCAGTCAAGAACACGTGTACCCCAAACTGTCATCGGTTCTGCAGCTAATACAATCGACCCATTGCCATTTCAGCTTGCTATTTCTATGAGCTATGTTGACAACTTTGCTTCTCTGCCGGATCACCTCATTCCAGATGCATAGAAATTTTTCGTCGGTTGTCAAAAATATATGCTGATTCAAATAAATATGCAATTCCTACGCATTCAAAATGTATAGTTTTTTTTTTTTTTATAACCAGAATCGTATGTACCTACTAAATCCACGGTAGTAACAGGACTTTTTTTTTAAATTGTGCTCTCAACGTACTTTCAGCACCGCGAATTGTATTAGTCCTACCGTTCCTGGACGCTGGCACCGATTCCGTGCTCTGTGGCTATGCCTAAGGGATTGGGAACGTCAGTCAGGGATATTGTTGTCTGTTTACCTGACATAATCCCTTAGTGGCATCCTACGACGCTTATGTAGCAATGGGCTGACTTATATATATCTCGGTAGTGTACGGTCGACTTAGGAAAATCATAACGATGCTCAGAACTGTGTATTTTCAAATGATGCAAATGACGACGTAAAAATTGTAATGTAATACGTCAAATGACAAGAAACGAGTTTATTGTGACAAAGTATGGGCGCCGCGAGCTGGGTGCAAAAGGGTGCACTTGCACCTCCCTTCTTAATTTAAATGTAGGTAAAAATATTCAAAACTAAACAAATAAGTATTCAACAAACACCTATCACAATAATAGAGAACTTAACCTATTCGAGGCAAGATCCTAAAATTTTCGAGCTCACTTATACGTGTTAAGGATGATTTCCACCAAACGGCTCGCATCGCGTCGGATCGAAAAGGATACAAACGGAGGTAGCGACGACCGATCGCGGCCGGCAGGATGTCGATGCATTGATCGGATATGATCGGCTCCGTACCGTCACTTGCTAACGTATCCATTTCTGCACATATGTAATCAAATAATTTTATTCCTACCGTATTAACGTGTTCTAGTTTTTGAAAATGGCAGACGAACGAATGACGATAGCGGAAAGAATCCGATCCGGACTCGATGGTGCGTCGTAGCATACTTTCGGCTACGATCGCGTGTCGCGGAAGACGCCCGCGGTCAAGTTGTTGTGCGCGGCTGGGTAATATAATTATCCTTTAAGTACTGTGTACACGATTTAATATCGTTTAAAAATTGTAAAATCCGATCCGATGCGATGCGAGCAGTTTGGTAGAAATAAATCAACACAGACCTCTTTCTGTATATGCGTACAGAAAGAGGTCTGACGGTGTCGATAGGTTTTATTTTGTCCACGCGATCAACATTAAACCTTCTACGTTAATATCTTAGGACTTGTTTTCCACAAAAATATCTTACTCAAATGAAGACTATACTTGTGCAAAAGAAGAAAGAAAGAAATAATACTCAATTGCAGTAAATATGACGCACAAAACGTCCTAATTATTCCAAAAATTTACCTATAAACCAACATAACACTTACACTGATCTCGCACTGTACGGAAATCCTATACAATGCGAGATCAGCTTACACTGGAAATGTATAGCTTGATGTGTAGCCGTGTGTACAAAACATTACATTAACTCTTTCATTCTTCAATAGAATATCCATTTAAAAGCACTCATTCACAGACACATACAGAGCTACATATGTACATCCGATGGAGTAATATTTTCTCTTCGGTACAAGGGCCGCCTCGAACATATCGAGCCAACGACTGGAAAATGTTATTTCTTACCTCAAAACGAACTATCGTGTCACCGTGCTTACCGTGCTTAGTCTTGTGGAAACATACGAGGGATCATGGTGCTTATTGTATGGTATTTTTTACCCTTTATACATACATGATATTATTTTCGGTAAGTGAACTAAAAGTTAGATGAGATTTAGATATAGCATTGTACGAATCATCATCGGCCTTTTCAGAACTATTTTTGTGATTGGCTTCCGTTCCGTGGAGCGACTACCTATATGACCTCCACAACCAAGTTACTGGGTAACTTGGTTGGTACACATTGGTAATACTGGTAGTCAGACTTTTGGGTTTCTGACGACGTGTGACGACTGTCAAAGAATTATACAAAATTACAAATTTTTGATTATCTTTTTAGAGCTTGGCAGACCAAGCCTTAAGAAAGTTAATGCCTAAAATAATATAAATAAATAAATAATGTTAATGTTTAAAAAAACACATAATCTAAATGACCATCTTAGCTAATTACCTACACAGTGTATTTTTTATTCTGGTTTAACTGAATTGGTAGCTTTTTATGAAAGTCTACACTATTGTCGAACTTAAATGGCTATAAGTAAACAGCTGTGTAAACATTTTTAGGGGTCTTACCACAAAAACTTGGATACTTGATGAATGCTAGTATAATTTCAGTCTTACGTCAAACTCTACAGGCGACCCTGAAAAGTTTGACCCGGACATCGACGGACAGTCTATTACCGTGGATTCACTACATGATTCTGCACCCCCTGCATTGAAACTTTTCTTCAGTTATTAAAAACAAAACAGCTATGCCATTCATTGCGCCCCCGTAAGTATTGCAGTTTTCTATGAAATAGCTGGTTGTTTTTCGATAACCGACGAAAAATGGTAACAATTTGCACGTCGATGTCTGCCACCCTGTAAACAAATCCTGTGTTTAAACGGTTAATGAATATTTTTTACAGATTTTTCCCTTTACATTTTTTTTATCTTCTGTGTCATCGTCCATCCTAAATTCCCGTATATTTCCTTCAAATAGTAAATAGTAGAAACGTAGATAACAACATATCCAACACATGCAAAGGCGGATAACACCGTCTGCGCAGTGTTTACAATCAATATTTACGTATGACCGGGTCGCCGTCGATGCGACGAGTCGATCCAACGTTACGTTTGCATTTCGATGTTACACAAGTGGGCCTCGCTCTAACGCAAAGTATCAGAACGTAACGTAAATCCGAAGGCGGTAAAATTTTACGTAATTAAATGGATGGAAAATTGGTGGCCCTGGAAAAGGATGCCTGGAGGGATTTCGGGGTGGGGGCTTTTCTTAGCAGAGGGACAGTGTATTATTATTAAAAGCCTGTTATGTTCCCCTGTAGGGCAAACGCCTCTCAACCCTCCTTCCACTTCTCTCTGTTTAATGCTGCTAAGGACTAGTTCTTGTTGAAGGAGTCCAGCTCATTCCGCCATCTTCGTCCGGGCCTACCGCGATGTCGTTTTGGCCCATTGGTTGTCTGTATCCAGCCCAATTCCATTTTAATGCGGCAGATTTCCTGTGACAGTGTAGGCTAATAAAATCAAAATTGGTGGAATGTGATGGTGGTGTGTGCTACTCGCAAACTGATGGCACAATAAAATCCTAGCGAAAACAATACTTGGAAGACTGCCTATCTAGATAGAGGGTACATCGCGACTAATAGTGAACAGCGGATTTACTACTTCACATTTATAGTTGCTGACTTGTTAAGGTAGTTCAAGGTTTTATTTCCTTACTGGATTGTCGGCATTCGTTAACTAGGCGGAATCTATGCTACTTGTACCATGGTGTCTGAACTACATAACATAAATACTACTTTACAGCTGATTAATATTAGTAAATAAATACAATAAACAGGTAATGATACAGGTAATGATTTCTCTAGGTACATACTACGTTGAAAAGGATCATTATTTAGAAGAGTCATTATCATAAAAAAATTGTTTGTACTATTGGGCTTCGCCTACATCTGCGTTACCTTATTTCCAATTAAAAAAAAAAAAACCAACGGCCCTTCTGATCGGAACTGTCGCAATACACAATTCCTGTATTTCAGCTGTGGGACCGTTATAGACTAATTATGCTATGATTATGCTTTTCTGAATTCTTTAGCAAAATGTTCTCAAACCTTTCAAGTTTTGAGACATATCTTTTATTATCTTTACACAAAACGCTGCACTTACTGCTGTTACAGTTGCTGGTACACTTTGCAACAAAACTCAACTAACATAAAAACACTAATAATATTGAGCTACTTACTTTTTTACTTTTTAATGTTTTTTTTTTTATTAAATTAAGAACTGAAAATTAGTGTGGAAATCGGTTGTCATGTGCTACGGAGGAATGAGGAAAATGTCGTCAGGAGAGTTTCGAGTATGAATGTCGATGGCTATAAGAGTAGGGGGAGACCAAAGAAACAATGGATGGACTGTGTGAAAGCATATCATCTTTCACACAGTCCATCCATTGTTTCTTTGGTCTACATCATAATTAGAAAGGGCGTGAATACAGAGATGACGACTAATAGAAAAGAGTGGGAGAAACAGATATGTTTTTCCGACACCAAATAAATTTGGTTACGGGCGGGCCGAATTATGATTTTTATTAAATAAATAGGTAACACTCTGCTAATAGAAGAAATTCTGAAATACAATTCAAATCGAAGAATTTTGTCAAAAAGATTGAGAGGCCACATTTTTTGTCGCCAAATGTGCCATGTGGATTCCACCGAAAAAAAAACACAACCGACTTTGTTTATTTACTTATTAAATTTCTCGCACACAAAAAGGTACAAAGGCGGACTTAATGCCTTAGGCATTCTCTACCAGTCAACCAAGAGAGAGATTAGATGGCAGGTGCTTAGGTTGAGAGGAACAATGATTGAAAAAAACTATACAAATTAAATCATACTGAATAATAAATAAGATTGGTACATAAATAGGTTATAAACTTATAATACACATACATAAACTTATAATACACATACTTTTGTTCTCTTGGGTATCATAACAGGCAGAAACACTGAAAACCCGATTTTTATTAAAAAGTTCTAAACTCCTAAGCTGAAATTCTCGTTGCGCTAGCCTTCATAAAAATGTTTATAAGCCACATATTTTAAATTTACTTTTAGAAGCAAAGGCTGAATTAATATACAGCCTCGCTTGGCAATATTTAGATGAGCAAGTAAGAATATTACTTAGTACAAGGTGATATGACTTGACTTATTTTGTTAAAAGATAATAGGTCTTTACCTATGAAATTGCCGTTTTGTATGAAAAAATTTAAACGATTTTTTTTCATGTATTTTTTATTTGTATTAATCGAAGTAATCACCCATGCAATCAATGCATCTTTGCCATCGCAGTGGCAGTTTATTGATGCCCTTCTTAAAGAAATCAGCTGGACGGGAGGCAACAAATTCTTCAAAGGCATTTTGTACTGCCTCTCGGGTATTGAATTTTTTTCCCGCCAAGAAGTTATCCAAATTCTGGAAAAAGTAGTAGTCTGTAGGCGCAAGGTCTGGTGAGTAGGGCGGATGACGGAGAGCTTCCAACCCCAGTTCTTGCAACTTGGAGACCGTCTGCTGTGCAGTATGAGGTCGCGCGTTGTCGTGCAGGAGCAGCGGAGACGAGCGATTGACCAATGCTGGTTGGAGATGTGCCAGCTTCTCCATCATTGTGTTCAGTTCTTCACAGTACACATCTGCAGTAATGCTCACCCCGTTTGGTAAGAAGCTGTGATGAATCACACCGGCGCTAGACCACCAAACAGTGACCATCACTTTTCTAGGGGTAAGTTTTCGTTTAGGGCATTGTTTAGGTGCTGAACCAGGATCCAACCAACTTGCTGAGCGCTTGCGGTTATCAAACAGAATCCATTTTTCATCGCAGGTAACAATGCGGTTCAAAATTCCTTCATTTGTGTGTCTGTTGAGCAGTGCAAGGCACGTCTCGACGCGTACTTCGCGCTGACGATCATTGAGTTCGTGGGGCACCCATTTATCAAGCTTTTTTACCTTGCCAATTTGACGCAAATGGACCAATATTGTTTTGACGCTAACGTCGAAAGCTGCTGCTAATTCAGCCGTAGATTGTGTATCATCAGCTTCCACAATCGCCTTTAATTCGTCATTGTCGACCAAAGTCTTCGGACGACCGCGAGGTTCATTTTTCAGGTCGAAATTTCCAGAGCGGAAGCGAGCAAACCAATAACAGGTGGTGCGTTGGTTTGTAGTGTTAGCTCCGTAAACGTCGTTGATGTTGCGTGCCGCTTGTGCCGCGTTGCTGCCACGACGGTACTCATATTCCATAATTACTCGAATTTTTAACGTATCCATGATGACGAAAAAGATTGAAATGCGATGAAAACGTAATACTAATCAATAAACAAATGACTACTTTTGGAAAAAAAAATCCATGGTTTTTAAAATAAAATTAATTTGAAATTAGAATTCTTACCCAAACAAAAATTATTTTGATTTGAAATGGCCAGTACTGCAAAACGGCAATTTCATAGGTAAAGACCTAATATTTTACAACTAGCGCTGGAGTCTGAGAATTCTATCATTATTTTGTTATTCATCGTTTTATGTCAATCCTACTTCCTACATATGAAAGTTTGTATGGTAAGATTTTTGGTTTAATCAATTCTAACAAACATTGCTGAACATGAATCTATCTAGTAAAATAATTCTCAAGGATAAACCATAATTGACACATGCATCAGAAAACCTCGTTCAACCAGCTGATTGAAAACGTCAAGTTTCTAGACGATGATGATAAGTAGCTGCCAATCTCTTCTACGCAGATGACAACATAATGTACGACGATCACAAATTAATTTGCCAAGTGTTTAGCTAAGTTCATTTTCATTCACAACTGCATATATTTTTACATTTGTTGTTTCACAAAGGCAAAAAATAAGCATCGTGGAAATGGAGTTTATCGTGGAAATGGAGCCACCTCACTAAATAGGGTCTATAAAACAGCACGGTACAGTTACAGCATCTATAAGTGGTCATGACTCTTTTAATAAACACCCCTTTGCCATAGGAGTAACAGAGAGTCTGCTGCGCAGGGCCTGCATGGAGAACGACAAGACAACAGCTCGTGTGCTGCTAAACTGCCCGGTGGTCGCTAATTACAGGGCAAAATACTTCGGAAACCCAGTATACCCTCAGTGAGATTGTCAGTAACACCAAGGCGTTGCAGGCCTTCGTTGAGGAGCTGGGGTGGATCAAAATCGGAAATCAGCCCGTCATATATAACATAATCAGTCTATAATGTTACATTGCTGGGACCCAGACCTCCTCTCTATGAGAGGGAGTGGACCGTAATCCACCACGCGGACCAAGTGCGGGTTGGTATATGTCACATGTCTTCGAATTTTTAGTTATAAGACATGTCGGCTTTCACACGTTGTTTTTTTTGTGATTATCTGCATATGAACTAGGTGTTAAACCTATATCTCGGATTACATTTGATCCACGTTATAAATTGTGACCATTTAGTAGCCATGTTTAAGGTTTTAAACATTTATAATATGGAAACTAGGAAAGTATGCACAATGTAAAAGAAAAAATGTAAGCGTGGTGTGTGTGTGTGAATGAGTGAGGGGGTGTGTATGTGAGTGTGTGTGTGTGGGTGTGATGTGAATAAGATTATAGTTCAATATGAGTGAGTAAAGTAGTATTAATTCTAGTCATCTCTCTAGTCTATTTGGCGATGTTCAAAATCGCTTGTTTCATAATAACTAAGTTTTAAATGGTAGTTCTGTAATTGCTTTTTTACAGAGTGTCTTATTGAGTGGATAAATATTTGTAATTTTGTTGATTTTGTCGTACAGGTAAGGAGGGGTTTTCCTTCACTGTTTTGAGAGCAGTGGTGATGAAGTATTTTATACAAAGTGAAGTGCCTGTCAAGGTTCTAATTTACTGCCTACAATACGCTGCTCTCTCACTCCAGCCCGTATTATCTAATAATAGACTGCTCTCTACAAGGAAATCTCCAAACGGCTGGTTGACACTTCCCGTGACCCAAGGGCTGGTTTTTACTTTGGCCAGAGGCTGAGCATTGCTATACAACGTGGTAATGCCGCCAGTCTCTTGGGTACATTACCAGTCGACCGCGATGCGGATGAGTTTTTTGACGCTTTGTTTTAGTTTATTCGCTGTAGTTATTTAGTATAATAGACTTTATTCCTAGGTAACATACATAGATAAAAAAAGAAAATTCTACAATGCCCGCTATTCCGCATAGATTGTCTAACAGATAAGTAAGGAGTTGGATACAATCCTGTAATCCGATTATTCCTTTACAACAAACCCAAAAAGTTTATTTTTGTTTTTATGAGGGCATACTGTGTTTTTTTACAACCCTTGACTTAACTGTTGAAGAACCAATTTGAAGAATATTATGTGAAGATATTTTTTTGTGTCTGTATGTGTCCCTTGTGACCTTGCATTTGGTGGTTAATATTTGGAAATACTTATAAAGTTGAATTGAAAGTGGTTTCCTTTTGTTTTATTACTAAATGGGCCCGCTCTTGACCTCGATCAAGCCTGATGGAAAGCGATTGATGAGGTCTATGATGGATCGAGCGTGCCCAGAAAATGCCTGTTCACTCTTGTTCAAGGCACTGGTACTCCCACGTATCGACGAAACACAGCAAGTTGCTTGACGCCGGACTCCGGTGGGAGGGTGGTCGCGAACCAGACGGGCGTTAGCCCTACCACCGCAAGGGAAGAATTAGCCAGTCATCAAGGTGTGCCTCTCCAGGATGCGCCGAGCGCTCGGTTCATTCGAGTTACTGGCGAAACAAATTGCGCTACACGAGGAGGCTTCTTCATGCATCCTTTATCTGTCATGTCATGTTTGTGCTCCATATTTCATTTTTTTATTCATAAACTAGTTCTGCCCGCAGCTTCGCCCGCATTGACCTCAGAAACCACGGAAATCCCACGGAAACGTGTTAAAGGGAAAAAATGGCCTATCTTATTCCCCATAACATCAGCTATGCCAGTGAAAGTCCGGTCAAAATCAAACAGAGAGACGAAATTTTATGATAGTTTTTTTTTGTTTTAGTAAGTACAGCACCCTAATTGCGTAACACACGATCAATCATTATCTGAATCATTTTGAAACAATCAAAATCAAAAGTCATTTATTCAAACTAGGCAAAGATTCAGCTCTTTTTGAACGTCAAAATAACATAAGACAGTCCCCCCAAAATGCCCGCCCTTCACCACTTCCTAGTGCTTTAGCTGGGAAGAAGAAGTGGCGCAACAAACTTCCCAGCAGCACAGCTGTCTGTTAAGTTAGAAGAACTTGATTCTATACAATAGTAGGTAATTAAAATTACGAAACACAAAAAAAAAACAGATTGCTAATCCATTGTTTCATTATATGTTCGAAAAATGTGTCTGCACAACAACGTAAATAACGCAATGAATATTGTTGAACTGTCTAAATGAAACAGATTATGATTGATCGTATGTTACGCAATTAGGGTGCTGGTTAAAGCAGTGGTGGTCCAGTGGTAACAGCTGCGACTTACGAGTTGTAGATCGTAGGTTCGAACCCAGACAGGTGGTTAACTTTTTTAAATTAGTCCATCACAACATTATAGGCTGATTGTAAAAAGCATTCGCGTTAAAGGCTTATTCCAAGCGTGTGGGGAAATGAAATATTGAATTGTTAACTTAAAAGCGATTCAATATAATGATCGATGGAAAAAAAACCATTCCTTTCCCCCATGCAAATGATACATCCATCAATTAATTGCTACCAAAAAATAAGCATGGCGTACTCTCAACCATGGAAATTCCTAAATGTAAAATCAAGACAGATTACCCTTTAAACCTTAACAACAGAACGTTTCAAACAATTGTTTACGCCATGATAATTAAATCTTGTATAATAGCTGCAAACATTACTGTTAAAACCCTTTTAGGGGTAGATAATAATACAGCGCATATCTTCAAATCCAGTAAGGGTATACTGTACAAAGGTACATCTGGTACATCCAATTATATTTGGTACATAACTTGCTTACACTTTTCTTATTTTTGTTGAACTATGGCAATGTAATTCCTACTTTACTTCGTTTGAAGACCTAATTCATATCTATGGGTAATAAAAATAATTGTGTTTGTCACAAAACTTTTAACCAAAATGGAAATTCAGGATAGTTGTACATTCGATTAATTTTTTTTTCGAATTTACGTTACGTTTACATCGCGCTTTCGTGTCAGGGCCTTCGTGATGATAACATTTAGCCCCACGATGGCTTTAGCCCTATTCACACGATGCAAGTTTCTTGCCTGTGAAATAGAAGCAACAAACGACTTCGTACGGGCATCGTCTTAATACCTACTGTTTAGAAGTTGAGGCTTGGGTTGAGGCTTTCATTGTTGCCTTAACTTATAGTATCCCACCGGCAATTGAATCTCACCGTGTTATCACGCTATATTGTAGCAATCAAAGAAAGGTTGATGTTTACAAAATGGATTAAGTTGCACTCCCAAAATTGTCCCATCTACACACAATACAGACCTCAACACATAATGTTATTATTTGACAGGGAGATTGTATCCATAATCTTGTGTAATCCCTTTCTTGCCTTATGACATAGATGAGAAACCCGTACCCGGAAATCAGATTGTTACGCATGAAATATTGTCTTACAAATTTGTTAATGAGATGTTTAGAAGTTATTAAGAAGTCACCAATATTACGTTACTAATCGGAACTTAAATTAACACTAATACCAATTTTTCGTTACAGACCTAAAACTTTTATAAATTGACTACTTATTCAGCAATTACAAAACTCAATTTGTTCATCTGTTGCGTTTGAAATTGGAATAAAATTGAAAGCCGTTGCTATATTTAAATTCACAACAGTTCCATTCCAATTTCAAATAATCTACCTATTCCGAATGCATCCGTCGCTTCCACCAATTTTGGTTTGGGAAAACTTTCTGAATGCACGATTTGTTACAGCGTTGCTAAGGGCTAACTAAAATCGACTTTATGGATTCGAACTAAATAAACTATAGATATCTTCAATTCAGAATTGGAATTTTACTATTATTCTGGATCCGGAATAATTTCGCTTTATGTGGGTTGTACTGGAACCGATTGAAAGTTTGCATAGAATTTGTTTCATGTTTTTAAGCTTGTTTAGCCAATGTCGAGTGTGTACTGTACTGGAATTGGTGTGAAGCTGTGGTGGCCCAGTGGTATTTGCTTCGACTTACGGGTTATGTGTAGATCGTGAGTTCGAATCCAGGCAGGCACTTTATTCTATTCACTTTATTCTTTATTTTACTTCTATTTGCCAAAGTTTTAGGCATTATTGAACTTTTAATTATTAACAAAGGTCTGCTACGGCGTCAACTATGATAATAACTTAAATTTCAGTACAGTCGCGCCGTAAATCATTTTTAAATTGGTTTCAAATGGTTTAATCTGGGATTTTTCATTAAAAAACTAAAACTCTTAACTAATTCAAAAAGTACTGAATTTCGGTAGAACATTTGGTGGCTTAATTTGTTGCATTTTAACCCTACTATGACGTCCTGCAAGGAATACGTCGAGTTACCAGTAACCCTGTATTGTGTATTTAATTTTATCACCACTGCTCTCATAACGGTGAAGGAAAACATCGTGAGGAAACAAAAAAATCGAAGATATGCGATATCCACCAACTGGGCCCGCGTGGTGGATTATAAGCATAGGCATGTGTCCGGAATATTACAGGCTGATTATAATTGTGTGTGATGTTTTGAAGGTGGACAGATGACCTGGTGAAGGCCACAGGAATCCGTTGGATGCGAGTAACACAGAACCGGACGAAGTGGCGGTGATTGTGGGCTGTGAGCAGCAATGGACGTCTTTCGGCTGAAATGATGATGTTAATGATGATAGTTTGGATAAGTCTAAACAAAAACAAGGAAAAAACTACATCATTTAATTTTGTGTCTTTGTGGACAAAAATCAACAACTTAATTCAGTTATATCCTACTAAAAACAGTTTAAAAAATTAAAATATTATCATTCATATTTTAAAATCCACACAAAACAAATTAAACTGTGTTGACTATTAATCAAAATCATTTTACCGTGAACGCTCCTTTTATAATTGAAATATCAACAAAAAAAAGTACGTAAATAATATTTTTTTATATTTCATCGCTGACGCGAGTTTATCCGGAAAGCGATACATTTTTTTTATTCAAATAGAGCATTTAATAACCGTACAGGTGCTACATTGAGTCAATGGCTTTGCTTGCATGCCTAGAAGCGAATCATAGAGGTATTATAATGAAATGGGATAGTCGTTTATGAAACTCGTGCATAATGAGAGGTATCTAGAGACACCTAGTTATGTGCAGTTGTATTCAATGCTCTCTACTTTCATACATTGGGATTGAACCTACTAAATAAAAAAACAAAGTTAAAAGAGTAAGAAACATTTTTGTTATGCTATAAAAATCGCGCGCCCTATGCGTTTCATGAGAAAAAAATTATTGATGGAAACTCCTTGGTGATAACTTCTTGGATTTGCTCTGTATCTTAGTGGCAAAAACATTGTTTTATGACAATATTCTGTGAGAGAAAAGTAGGGATTATAATAATATGATTCTATTTTTAAATTTCCGTATTATGTTTATAGAGTATGTCAATATATCCTCTTTTTGAAGTTTATAATTCGAATTTTATGATATGAAAGTACTTAGATGAAAGTTTTTTTTTTCATTTAGTTGTGGTGCTGGCCAGTGTAATTATCATAAAAATGGAATTGGCGCACTGACATGAAATAAGTATTAATGCATTTTGAGGTGAAAATAACGATTGTGTGACACTTGGCAATACAGTAGCTTCCCATTATTGATCATCATCATCAGCCTATAATGTTCCCACTGCTGGGACACAGGCCTCCTCTTAGAAGAAGTGGGCCGTAATCCACCACAAATCTTGGAATTTCTATGCCATGTCGGTTTCCTCACGATGTTTTCCTTCACCGTTTTGAGAGCCGTGGTGATGAAATAATTTCCACAAAGTAAAGCGCTTTGGGTCAAGCGCTTGGAATCTACGACCTACAACTCGTAAGTTGCGGCTGTTACCACTGGGCCACCACTGCTCTCCTTATTGATTTAATATTCCCAGTATTGTTAGCTTCCCATAACAAATTTTACCGGTTTATAATTTTAATATAGAAAAGATATCTTCCGTTCCATTTATTTTTGGTCACTTGGAACGACAAAAAAAAATCCAAAAAAAAAGCAACCGATACTCTTCCAAAAAATATACCCAAATCGCTTCAAGAGTGCCTATAAAATTTGAAGAGTTCTCTCTGTTTCTCCAGGATCCCATCTTCAGATCCTAATTTGATGATCATGGATCTACCTGGGAAGTATACCCTTTCAAACAAAAAAATAATCCAAATCGGTCCAGCCATCTTCGAGTAATCGGGGAACATACATTAAAAAAAACAAGGTTCCGACGAATTGAGAACCTCCTCCTTTTTGAAGTCGGTTAAAAAGATATATGCCATTCCATTTATTTTGGTCACTTGGGTCGACAAAATTATGTCCTGTTACACCGAATGACGAAAGATTGAATGAAATAAGCCGCGTATGCCCGAAAACTCGTACCCGAAACACATCCAAAATTATTTTTTTTGCTTTTTCTTTTGGCAATTAATAACTCATAACCAAATAAACAACACAATAAAAAAAGTTCAATTGTAACAACCTATACATATATCGGTACCACATTTACTATTCCAACGTTGTGTTAATAATATACCTTTGGGATTACAGTTTCACAAACGATTGGTTCGGTTGATTTCGTACCGATGAGAATATATGTTATTTATTTGTAATTTTCCCGAACAAAATAGTATTTTCCGATCAAGATAATATATATTTTTTCTGCGAATTGTGTACTGCCCTGGAGCATTTATGTACTTCGCGGTGGCCTTCGAAATCTTAAGTACCTTTCTACCTCTGAAATACAAGATGAAATAAAAGACGTTGTTAAGAAACCTATAGGTATTATCATTTTTATTTTTAATTCAGACACAGTCCATAAAATACTTATAAATAAGGCGGTAGTAGGGTTGTTAGTAGTACACACATTTTTTTTTTTAAATAATATGATATTAATTTGTTAGTAAACCATATAAGTTACACATATAGTATACTAGTTGCCCCGGCGAACTTCGTACCGCCTCAGAATCAATTAATGTTGTGTTAACCTATTTGCAAAACATCTTTACTCATTTCGCATGATCTCCTACAAAGTTACGACAACCTAATACTTCGAGGGCACAGAGCGTTTTCTAACTGACACACCTACGTTAGGTCCTACCTAGTAATGACAACCTGGTACTTCGAAGCCATAAAGCATTTTCTAGCTGACACCCCTATGTTAGGTCCTACCGAGTTATGATAAGCTGGTACTTCGAAGCCATAAAGCATTTTCTAGCTGACACACCTATGTTAGGTCCTACCGAGTTATGATAAGCTGGTACTTCGAAGGCATAACGCGTTTTCTAGCTGACACACCTTTGTTAGGTGAGAGCTCCTACTTATGTCACGTCACACGGGAACGCGGTCGAACGCGATAAAAAAAAGTTTCATATGTCCCTCTCCTGCTTCTAAGCTACCTCCCCACCAAACAGCCAAATCGATTCAGCCGTTTTTGAGTTATAAATAGTGTAACTAACATGACTTGACTTTCTTTTATATATATAGATTTCCTGTTCCTGTGCAAGTGTACACCTACCCTGCCAAATGGACTGTAAATTTTCCACACTATGGTAAAATAAAATATTTATGACTTTGAAGACCCGTGGACTAGAGATCTTGACAACAGGCGAGATCACCTCAAAAATAAACTACCCTCCAACAAACGATATCATTACCACAGTGGCATTCTAACGTGCTCCAACTTTATCCTAGCGTGTCTATGGCAAAAATTACACAAACAAACAGATAAGTAAAGTTTTCTGGCTTGAAATTCAGCAACGCGAATCCCGTTCGCTGACGCAGCCATTAGGTCCTCACATGTGCAGGAGACAGGGTATGTAGTGCAAGATGGGAGGTGAGCTAATGTCTGTGGAGCGACACCGCGTACACACAGGAGGTCTGACCCGTCCATGAACCCCCTACTTGTTGAGGTTGGCCTTGCTGCGGCCTACTTGGATCTTCTTAAGGTTTTCCAAGTAGGCTGCGGTAGGGAAGCTCTCTGATGGTTCAGTAAATGAATCAGGAGGCTTAAACAGTTCCTGCCAAATGTCACATTATCCTGTGGAGTGGTATCCAACGGCTGGACGCACGCACCCAAGGCAAAATTCAGGGCGTTTAAGCCTGTGCACTGTGCCTTTACAGTCATGGGATGTAGGTATATGTAGCTATTATTATAGTAATATCTTTTACCCGAGGCTCCGCCCACGTGGATGTTGGTTATCGCGTAAAAAAGTAACATATGTACTTCTCCATTTTCCAGGCTATATGTCTGCCAAATTTCAGTTCAGCGATCTAGGCGTGAAAGCGTAATAGACAGACAGAGTTACTTACGCATTTATAATATTAGTAGGGATAGCCCACAAGAAATTGCCTTAATAGCTAGGGAAACTATCATGGCATACCTGATATTGGCTAGGATATTAATCACGTCCACACCATGCATCATTCGCGTAACAAACAGGATAACATATTAAAATTCAATTTCCCACACAAAGCCGTCCTTAGCTACTTAACTTACTTTTTCATGCCACGACTATTATGTACATCATCTAAAAATAAAGGGTCCTAAACTTAATAAAATGTGTACCAAAAACCCACGTTCGCACCGACGGCAACGTAAGAATTTCGCGGCGTATTTTTTTCGTGCACTGTATGTTCCATGCTCTACTTAGCGCCAAGAGTTGAAAACCGAACATTGTGTTTGTTCAACGCACTGGAATGCAGTCTGTTGGATTCTCAATTAACCCAGTTGAATAAGCTCAAAAAAGGGGCAAACCCGGATCTTTTTTAAAGTACCTAGCAATTTTCCTTCGGAATTCGTTGTCGGTCACTGGCAGTCTAAATTTTGTTTTGCGTAGTACTCGATCCGTTGCGTCATCCGCCATCTTGATTTTAAGGGTTAATTTTAATTTAAAATGTTCTTTTTTTTAATAGTTAGATAAAGTTGTTTAAAAAATTAAATTTTCTACAATTTTGGTTCATAACATGTAAAATTGAAAATAAACGACTTTTTAATCAAACAAAAATTCACCCCCTCTTTTGGGGTATAAATCGGAAAATATCGATCCTAGAAAAAAATAAATGAAAACCAAAATTATAGGAAATTTAATTCTAAACAACTTTTGTAATTATTATTTTTTGTATGAAATTGAAAATAAACGAGTTATTTAATAAACAAAAATCAGAGAGACGCAACGGATCTAGTACCACGCAAACCAAAATTTAGACGGCCAGCGAGCCCCTCCCCCCTCCGCCCTCCCAACGAATTCCGAAAGAAAATTGCTACTTAAAAAAAATTCCAGGTCAAATCCTAATTCGACTGTGCTAAATGCTCGGTTCAACATCGAGAATTGAAAATCAAGTCCGCTATAAACTCCCGCCACGATATTTTTACGTCCATGCGAACGTGGTCTAAAGAGTGCTTACATAATACATACTACTGAATTGTAAAGGAGCGAACAGATTATATCTGGTACAAAAGCGGTCGGATATTATTGCTGGTAATACATGCCTACTTGACCGGAAATTACCTACCCTCCCACACAATGGGACTCAAATTGACAGTAGGCAGGTTTCAGGCGGAATTACCCGATTGTGAAAGAAGAATAAAATCGTTTATGCGGTTTGAGACTTTCATATTGTAATGGAGTAAAGATGTCACTTGATTACGTTGTAGTGGCGTACAGATATCACTCTTGTTTTTCTGTATTAGGTACCTATAATAATATTGAGGCAAGATTTTCTTTACCAAAAATTTGGCATAATTTACTACCCGCATAATTATAAGCTGTTACAATGAATATGGTGTACAATAGAGTAACTTCAAACAATTTTTTTTTAAGTTATAAATACTTAATGATGTCGACCAAAACCCTGTTCCATAGAGGAAGGCTGTATCCCAGGAGTAGGATCTTAAAGGCTGATTATGCTTAGTTCAAAAATGTTTTATCATAAGTCAATGTTCTTCTTCGAAAACTATTCAATAAGAGAATAGCTTAACCTGTTAATATTTTCACAGGTGAAGCTATTCTCTTAGTCTAATAGGTGTCACAGATTTACGGGATGTTTTTGAGTAAGTACTTTGAAAAGTATCGTACATAGGTTAATTTTAAAATTCGAACGTATCACGTGAAAAACTAACATCAAAATTCGAATCCAAAACCTATTTACAAAGAACTTCCGTTACAAACTTCTTGATAAAAGAACAAACTCGTGGAACGTATCAACTGTCAATATCGTTACGATTGCGTGACTACCCTCACTTACCTATGACTTGAGTTAACTGTAGCAGTAACCGTAGGAACATAAACATGATAGTTTATCACTACACCGATTTGTAATTTGGAACATGGAACGCATTCTGTGATACGGTTTGATCATGAAAAGGGAAAATAGACAAGAACATCTACAGTGCTACAAGACTCTTTTGGCGCTTGAACGTGCTGTTGGTAAACATTTGTTCAATACTCGTAGTGTTAAAAAACAAGATGGCGGCGTTGATTAAAATTTTTCGTCGCGCCAAAAGATCCTTGTAAGTACCTAAAATTTTGATCAAATCAAATCAAATCTCTTTATTGCATTTATATGTGCATTTAGTTGTTTTACAATACATGTCGTAAGTTCCAACATGAAATCCAGTTAGGGCACGGCAACATAATAATAATCTTAACAGAATAAAAACTTTTTCCAAAAAAAAAAAACAACTGACTTCTAGAAAAACACTACAAAGTGAAAAATAACTTTAATTTCAGAAGTCAGTGATTTTAGTTTACTATGCTACGTGTAGATTTCGAGAAATCGCAGGTGTAGTTATTGTAAAACGAAATGAACGATTTTAAACCATTTTATTAAATTAAATTTTTCAAATTAAAATAATTTTTTTAAATTATTTTATTGGTTAGAAACATTTTATTAAATTAATCAACAGGTTAGAAACTTATTCTTTTAGATTTTCTACGATTAACGTCTTTAGGGCACTCCCTTGTGATACTCCAACAGTATTATCCGTCGATACAAACCTGTACGTAGCTTTAATGTTTTGACGACTCCGTACGACCTCTCGAGGGTTAATTAACCAAATTGACGTTGACATCTAACTGTTTTATTGGTACTTTTTTAATTTTAAAATTATATACTGTTTTAAATTTTAGTGAGTTGACATCGAATAATATTATTGTACCTATGTGACTTATGTTTTTAATGTTGTTGTGTTAAGTGTTTTTATAAGTGTTTATTTTAATTTTATTATGTAGTAGTATTTCAAACACAATGTAAATTGTTAATGAATAAATTGAATTGAATTGAATTGAAATTATAACATAGAATAGTCGGCACCAATTTTTTTTTTGTGGCCTCTGTTTTTATTGTGTTATGGTATGTAATCTAATATTTCACGTGACCAGAGGGCTGGGCTGTCCTTTAGCCAAAGAATTAGCATTGCTATTCAATGTGGCAATGCTGTCAGTCTTCTGGGCACGTTTCCTGGTGACAGCGATGCGGACGAACACTTGAACGCCTAAGTGTCCTTTTTTTTTTACACGCTTTATATTAGCTTCACTTGTATGTTTGTTTATTTGTTTGTATGTAACCGACTCCTTTGAGCGCGATTTTGACCCACTTTAAACGGTCAGATTTCATTGAAACTTTGTAAACTTGTCGAGGACCGATGACAATTCAATACCTAATTTTTTTTTATTGAGAAAAAAAAACACGTTTTTGTAGTTAGCAGAACTAAAAAATAGAAAATAAATAATAGTTAAAAAAACTAAAAAACACGCTTTAAAATCCAAACTAAAAAAGGATAAAATAATTTAATTCAATTAAAAAGCGTGGGGTGCTTGACATTCATTGATTATAAAAAAATACCTCAAAAAGCCCCCCACGCTTTTTCATTGAATTAAATTATTTTCTCCTTTTTTAGTTTGGTTTTTAAAGCATGTTTTTTAGTTTTTTAAACTATTATTTATATATTTATTTGTTAAGTTAGTTATGAACGTTTTTATGACCTAATTATGACAACGATTCTCGCTTTTCTCTTCAGATTGCAGGCATAATGCTATTACCTGAAAACTTTAAATTGCCTTTTTAATATTTGACTAGAGAAGAGTTTGCCGGCAGTGTAATTGGGATTTGGCGCAGTTTCCTCATTACTCATTCAAAGGCTCAGCTGATAACCGGCAGCGGAGGACTAACAGTTAGCTATTATATCAAAGAATCAAGTGAATTTAAAGGATAATCGCTATTAAGCACGTGGAAATAGGGTTGATATCACAGGCCCTATCACAAACGCGTGACCTAAACATGACGAAAATTCTGTCAATTTTTTTTTAACCAAAATTGGTAATGTTCAGGTCAATCACCGAACAATAATAAACATGACAGTGTAATTGCGACACCGCGCTCTATGCCTTGAATATTTTATGCATTAATTACCTAAGTAAAATAGTCAGTACGCTCTCGGAAAACATATCGGGCGCGGCTCAATCTCATCTCATTTTACCTCATTAGTTTTAATCGTTATCCCATTTTATCACTGAAATATAGCTATCTTTATAATACTTAATCTTTGTTTATCTTAAACTCACCCCAACCCCGAACAGGTAACTACCTATAGAATAAAAATAAAGTAACGTATTATGTTTCTTTGTTTTGAAGCGTTAATTACTTTGTATACTAATAAGCACAATCAAGTTTTTCTAACTGAACAGAGAACTGTTCTGCTGGCGAGTTTGTTGCGCCACTTCGTCTTCCCAGCTGAAGCACAAGGAAGTGGTGAAGGGTGGGCGTTTTGGGGGACTGTAATTTTGATGTTCAAAAACGGCTGATTCTCAGACTAATTTGAATAAATTACCTTCTTTTGATTTAAGTAATTAATATCGGTCACAAATATTTTCTCTAAACTAGCTCAAAAATAAATTTCAGTCCTTAAAATCTCAACAGAAAAAGGTACCTCCTTTTATATGCACAAAAGCAAAATCACTCTTAAATAATAGAAAAAAACATAAATTATTATTATTTGCGTTGAATTTATTATTCTAGAAATACGTCTTTGTATTCCACTTCAGTATCCCAGACATATAAATTCCATTTCGGACATACTCAAGATTAGAAATGGCTTGGATATCTGCCAGACCCGAACAATGATTGTCTACGGGCAATATAAGCGATAACGGCTATCTGTATTAGATAGATAGATGGAGAGAATACTCTTTATTGCACCTATTTATATAATCTATACATATTTAAATACAACCAAATGAAATCTAAATGTAATGTCAAAATAGCTTTTTACTAAATGCACCTATTCACATATAACATTTTTTTTTGTTGAAATTTTTCGTTTGTCTTTCTGTCTGTTTGTTTGTTTGGCTTAAATATTATGTCATCTAGCATACGGCAATAAAGGTACCAAGAAAAACATTGAAAACTGGGCCCCAATTCTGTATGGTTATAATGATTCCCCGCAGAATCTTACTACGTTCAAACGACGTCAATGTCGTGTTTTGCAGAAAGCAATGTAACGGTAAGAAATCGAAATGTCATATTCTTTAAATTCCAAGACAATTTGTCGATATTTATTAGCAGAAGTCGTGTATGATCTAAGAAATTGACGTGGTTTTGAAGTAAGAAATCGTTAACTGGTCATAGTGAATTAGGGCCATGTACACAAGCAGAAATAAAACGTAAACAGAACTTTGATAGGATACGCTTTATTAGCTTTACCTATGTACACTATAAAAATACTGATAATATCAGGTTCACAGGTTTAGGTAGTTTAATACCTAAATCAAAGCCTCCAGGCATAAAGGGTATCCACTTTTAAATACCTAGGTCATTTTCTTTCCGAGGATATAGAGTGGGAGCGCAGGGCACTCGCCGTCCGGTGCAACATGTTGGCCCGTAGATTTGCTCGGTTTACGGACCAAGTAAAAATTACTATTTTTAAGGCTTATTGCCAAAGTCTGTACACGAGTAATCTATGGGTCAATTACACCAAAAGATCGCTAGATGTCCTGCGAGTCCAGTATAATAATGGTTTCGGGATGTTGTTGAGACTTCCTCGCTATTGCAGTGCGTCGGAGATGTTTGCGCAAGCTCGTACCGACGGTTTTCACGCGATTGTCCGCAAGAAAACCGCTTCGCTACTGAGTCGAGTGAGAGGCAGTCGCAACCGCATCCTGAGAACTGTAGCGGAGAGTTTCGGTTCTGAAATTGTAAAGCAGTCTGTGCAGTGGGTGATTGGTACTAACACTAGATAATAAGTTGTTTTAATATAATGTTACAAACACTCTATGGATTCTTTTTCCGAAATAATATATATATATATATATATAATATAAAGCACACTATCAATAACAATCTGAATAATTTTGAAGGATATTGCTAATCCATTGCTTCATATGTACGAAAAACTTGTCTGCTTTACTACGTAAATAACGCAATGAATGTTGTTGAACTGCCAACATGAAAAATATTCCTACTGGTAGTTAGTTACGCAACTACCTACCTTCTGATTTAAGAAAAAATATTAAATTTATAATATTGACAATAAGTTAAACTTAACATTGCATAGAAAGTACTTATCACAAAAAAAAAATCATTACAGTCAACAACACCATCACTGACATCCGTTAACACCTCTTTGCACTAAACCGTAGATTAACGTGTCAACACCAATTCAATGCATTTAAATGTTCGCATTTGTACGCGTATGGGACGCGCCGTAACCGTAAGTTAACCGCGAGTTAAGCCGCTTTGCCGAAATTGGGTTATCTGTTTACTGAGGTATATCGTGACTATAGGTTTAGTCTCGGATGATTAGTGCTGAATGTATGTGATTAGGAGATTACCTAGATGAAGAGTAAGTGTTATACAGGAGCATAACATATTGGTTACGGAAATGATCTAAGTTTAGTTTAACCTTAGGTTAGGAATATAGAATAAATGTTATTTTTAGAAGCATGTCTAGGTTTATTCTTGTTTTAAAAAAATATTTCGTTATCTGCCTACCCTTTTTCCAACATTTATGGGGTCGGCTTCCAGTCTAACCGGATGCAGCTGAATACTAGTATTTTACACGAAGCGACTGCCTATCTGACTTCAACAACCCAATGACTGGGTTATACGATACCCCTTTGCAACTCAGTTCACCAGTTGTCAGACTTTCGGGCTTCTAACGACATTTTACGACTATCAAAAATCCATGAAAGGCAGCCGGGACCAACGGAGGCACGAAGGGGTCTCGGTAGATAAAGATGGTCACCCATCCAAGACCAACCGCACCATGCGTAGCTTAACCCAATTAATTGAACCGTGCAACTGTTACGACTTATCCACGAGACCCTCAAAATAGATAAATGGACAACATTTTCAATTGTTATGAAAAAATAAATGTGAAATATTTATTTTCACAAAGAGACACCATCACCTACCTACTTATATTTAAATAATAGGTAGGTACCGCTACTTATACCGCAATACTTACCCAAATTACATATTCAACCTCCCTGTGAAAATCTGCTAAAAATATCTTGAACTCGGTTAAAACGAAAACAAGCTACGTTTAATGTATAAAGAGACCACCAACTTAGAAAATTCTCTGGTCCCGAAAATGTTGACTTTTAATTAAGATGACGAAAAACAAGGGAATTTCGACCTTATTAATATATTAACAGGTTTCATAGTAGAGTGTGTTGTTGTTTTCTTAACCGGCTCTTAGGGCTGGTATAAAGTGATCGTGGAGCACTAGGCCTGCGTGGTGGATCATGATCCACTCATTCTTACATAGAGGAGGCCTGTGTCCCAGCAGTGGATTGATTACAGACTGACATATTGTATTTAGAGATTTCAATTTTATGGCATGTTATATTTTATGGCATGTTATATTTTATGGCATGTTATATTTTATGGCATGTTATAGTTTATGGCATGTTATATTTTATGGCATGTAATATTGTGTGCCATTAAGTTCGGGCAAGTTATTATTCGGAAAAATGATGATTAACTAAAATAAATTCTGGCACTTTAGATTATGGATAAAAAGTTAGGGAACACATAAGAGAACCATTTTTTATTGATACGATACAGGCTTGAATGAGCTAGAAGTTTGTTTTCAGTCTATCTAATTCTACAAAAGTATTAAAAATATGATAATAACTTCACATTTATTAAAATTGTATTAATAAAAAGATGGTGAATGATTTCAATATTATCCTTTGTAACTATATTTTAAATAATACGTCATCAATGTTCGGCCCAGGTGGTTGTGGTTTTATATAAATTTAAAACGGGTTTGATCATTGGATTTTGGTTTAAACCGGTTTATTTACAATTATACTTTCGTTGCTCAAGTCAAGAAACTTTTACAGTTTTATATAATCGGGCATAAAATTGTAAATATCAACAACCTTTTGTCTAACCTGTCTATTCCGAGAGTTGTGGCAATACTCTTTTACTTCACCACCACTTTTAAATTGCATCAATATCGCAACGATTCAGGGAAACAGTACTAACAGATAAACACGTGAGCTATTCTGCCTGCACGTGTCTAACTGCCGATACCACCAAGACCTCTCCATGCTACGGATATATTCGATTCGAAGGGTATCACATTCATAGGTACGTGTGTAGCTTCAGGAATCCCGGAACTGCGCCGAATAATTGAATGGCGCTGGGCAATGGGTCGACGTTCTGCGGAATTTGTCTATTCCTTTGTTTTTAACCGACTTCAAAAAAGGAAGAGGTTATTTATTAGTCTGTATGTATTTTTTTATGTAGATAAGAATATATGTCGTGGCCATATCGTAGATTTGCTCACTTTATGAAATGCTCGAGAAAACGGTCGACGTCAGGGGCACCCCGAGGTTCGGTTTGGTTAAGTTCCTTTAAACCCTGCTGTCAGAAATAGAACCCCACGCAGTAGGGCTTCATCACCCTGACGTCAACCGTCCTCTTCTGTAATAGAAGAAGACGAGAATTTCATGAAATGCGACCATTACATGAAATTCTTGAGCATTTCATGATGTAAGCAAATCTACGATGTGGCCATTTCATGAAGCGAGCAAATCTACGATATTTTTGTCAGTTGTAGACCAAAGTTTGAAAATTCTTTTTTCGTATGGTTGAGATAGCTTGCGGAATGGACCCACATAAATGTAATCAACTGTGTGTGGTTAAGTAATAACAGCCACGCGGATCGATCGATCAGGTTAAGCTACGCTTGCCACAATTGATGCGAGGATGAGTGACCAGATTTACATACAGAGACTCGTCTGTGCCTCGGAAACCGTTGTTTCCAGCTGTCATTTCTGGATCTTTGACAGACAGTCGTTTCGGGTCGTCAGAAACCTGAAACTCTGACAACCAGTCTTACCACGGGGTCTCGTATTACCCAGTAACTGGGTTTTTAAGGTCAGATAAGCAGTCGCTCCATGTAAAGTACGGATAATCAGCTGCATCTGGTTTGACTGGAAGCTGACCTCAACATAGTTGGGAAAAGGCTAGGCAGATGATGATTATCCATTTTCAAACATTCTGATGACAGAATGTTGACATGCTAATAAAATACATGTTGTATTGTTGTCCTTGACATAAGTTTTGTATATTGACATTAGTATTGTATATTAACATGAGTGTTGTATATTGACATCAGTATTGTACATTAACATTGTCTTATTATTTGTTTTATGTCTCTGCAATTTATTGACATTTTTTAATTTTTACTTTTTTATGTCCTCTTTTTTTGACATTGATATCTATTTCTACTTATAATGTACCTGTGTTATAAAACATGTGATTCTTCATAATTGTTTTGCTTTACAGTCCTTGCTTATTTTATTGGATTACTAGCCTCTGCCCGCGGCTTCGCCCTCGTGGAAGTCGGAAATTATCCCGCGGGAACGTACTACCGCGATAAAAGTATCCTATGTATTAATCTAGGTTATAATCTATCTGTGTGCCAAATTTCATCCAAATCCGTTCAGCCGTTTTTGCGTGAAACAGTAACAAACATCCAAACATCTTCACAAACTTTCACGTTTATAATGTTAGTAGGACTTGAGACTTCATCATCATCACCATCATTTCAGCCGAAAGACGTCCACTGCTGGACATAGGCCTCCCCCAGGCTTCGCCACTTCGACCGGTTCTGTGGTTCCCGCATCCAGCGGACTCCTGCGGCCCTCACAAGGTCATCGGTCCACCTTGTGGGAGGCCTTCCAACTTTACGTCTTCCGGTGCGCGGTCGCCACTCCAGAACTTTTCGACCCCATCGGCCATCTGTTCTGCGTGCATTGTGCCCTGCCCACTACCACTTAAGTTTGGCAATTTGACTTGAGACTTAACTGGCTTGATTAATTAATTACAAACATTACGCTCTCCGGCATAACATAGCGCATATTTACTTTATTATATAGGTACCATTATTATTGTACCTATTTTAAACGTATATTAGGTACTTATGACTTGTGTTAAGTATTTGGCACTTTTCTGAGGTTTAATGGCTGTATTTTACTTTGATTGTTTCCATCCCACACAGTTTTGTGTTAAAGTTGTCTAATGCCTACCTATTGGTCTTTCTAAATGATGCCCTTTTGTAATTCATTGTTTATTCACAGAAATACAGATAGTCATTTGTTTTTTATCTGTTTAGCAAGTAAAGCAAATGGGCCAATTAACAAAGGCCGTGGAATTGTAAAAGGAATTCTGATTGTTTTGTGAATTTAATTGTTTGTAACTAGATTTCTTGCGAGAGAAAGAGTAGAATTTTAATATCACTTTTGTTTTTTTAATTATTTTTAAGTTTATTTTGTATTTTTAGCCAGTGCGAGTCACAATTAAATACTTTTGCAATATTTTGTCGGCACGGTTGGCGCAGTGGTTAAGCGATTGGCTGCTGCGCTGCGTGTCGCGGGTTCGATTTCCGTACGGAACAAATATTTGTATGACCTACAAGTAGTTGTTCTGGGTCTGGCTGTTTGTGTATGTGACTTTAAATGTTTGTAAACGCACCCACAATACAGGAGAAATTAATAGTGTGGAGCAACGTAATTAGAAAAAAAAATCTTTCTTTATTTTCTTTTCGTTTTTTCTTCCTTTTCTTTCTTTTCTTCCTTTTCTTCCTGTTCTATAATTTTGGATTCATAATTAGGTAAACATAACGTATAATAAAATCGAGCTCATTTCTGCTGATTTTTAATTGTCTGTCCAGCAAAGCTAATAAGCTGAAAATGAAACACATTAAGAGGCCGTATACGATGTTTTTCCGATTTCGCTGATTTACGTAATTTTATCAACGCGATTTCACAGTTAAAATACTGTATCCTACTTTAAATAACTCTCAACTTAATAGAACCGCCTTTAACCTAGAACAAAATCCCCATGACATAATCAAACTAATCGAAGCTACATTAAAAGCTTACAAATCGTTTCGTTTAACCTATATACAGCGTAATGCGGTGGACAGTCGACCGCGGCTAATCCGGGCACTGACGTCATTGGCCTGCCCGCCAAATTGCCCAGAAAACCGTCTGACCACAGGCACACATGGCCAATGTTTTCGGTTATTGACATTGTATTGTGAATTTATGGGTTTTGTTGTGTCCTTTGTTTTGTTTCAACAAACTGGAGAGTTTTTTTTTTTATCTATACAAATATTATAGTGCTGAAGAGTTTGTACGGTTGAATGCGCTAATCTCAGGAACTACTGGTTCAAATTGAAAATTGTTTGAGTGTTAGAGAGGCCATTTATAGAGGAAGGCTATTAGGCTATCGGTCTTATTCATAAAACAAGCTTATCGAAGGTTTAAGACATTCATTAGTCAAACAAAAACCTTTGATAATTTTTTGTATTCATAAACGTTTCATATTAATATGTCTTTCATAAATCAGAATGTTGCCATTTTAAAGTCGTCCAACAAATTGACCGAATCGTCAAACGAGAATGTCTGCTTACTCACCGACTAATGGTGACCATAGACATTATTACGTACTGACAACTATTTAATAATCTACAGTTCGACACTGACGCAGTGACGTCATTGTTATTTAAATTTGACAAGTAATTTAAAATTGTAACTGATAATGTTACTTGAAAATTGACATTTGGTGACACACAATATTTGTACGTCAAATGGTCAAATGTCATTTTCTTTTTAATCAATCAGCTACTTTAGATTCGGCCATTATTTCCTTAAAACACTGTTAAAGTAGGGTTCTGGCTTCTATAACTTTATAGTAGGGTTATTAGAACGTTTTTGTGCTAAATTGCGTTTATGAATAACACTGTTCGACAACCAGATTTAAGCAAGGTTTTAGATGTTCGATAACTTTTTATGAATAAGACCGCAAATATATTCATCACGCTAGGATGCTTAGGAGCAGAGCAAAAATAAAAAAAGTCACGAATATGAAACACTCGCACGGGCAGGCGATTTGATGCGACGGGGTGGGTCGGGGGAGCAAAAAATTTGATGTGGACGAAGTCGGGGGCCGAAGCTAGTGTTATTTTATATAACAGTAAAAATTATACAATGGTAAAGCTTTATTACATCATCATCATCATCAAGCGCCAAGCCTTTTCCCCACTATGTCGGGGTCGGCTTCCAGTCTAACCGGATGCTTTCCGAGGCACGGAGGGGTTTTAGAATGTTAAGATGATCACCCATCCACGGACCAACCGCGGCAAGCGTAGCTTAACCTGATCGATCGAGCCGAGCGGTTATTATTACTAACCACAAACCCTCTAGCCCCCCTATATTACATATTATAGTTAGGTACATTCATTGCATCGTTGACCTACACCTTTAAGCAGAAAAAAAATTGAAACATTTCGCACCTCCGATAAAATACTTACTGTTACAACAACTGAAAAATTTTAACCCCCTTATTATAAAACAAGGTTTTTCTTTAGGTATGGTTTAAAACATCGAGCCTGTTTTTGAAACAAGAACCTAACTGAAATTGAAATACAGCTCCTTTTACAAAACTGACAACTTAGTCCATTGCTAAACTGTCATTTTTGTATTAAGAACTTTACCCTAATAGAAGAAAAGTTGGTAATGCAAAAACTGACTTGAAGCTAGAACTAAAGTAAGATCGCGTTTGGTAATTAACACGGAAAATGTTCAAAAAAACAAAAATGTTCAATCTACATATTATTTCTTTTTGTGATTCGTTTACCATGCTTTAAAAAAAATACGACCGTGTTATATATTCAATAAAAGCTTATAAAACCTGTTATTTAATGTAATACATAATTATTTTGTTAACCATCTCCAAAATAAACAATACTTACAAAATACAAAAGAAAAAAAGTTTTATTTGAAAATGGAAAATGAAAAATTGATAGACAGTAATCTTAATTAAAACACAAGCCGGTTTCCACATGATGTTACCCTACATCGTTTTGAGAGCAGTTCTGAAGAAATTATTTAGATACCTACACAAACTAAAGCGCCTGTCAGGGTTCGAACCAACGGCTTAGAATTCGTAAGTCGGGACCATTACCACTGAGCCAACACTACTCTACTTAGGTTCTTATTACTTCTTAGTATTTAGATAGTCATCGGTCCCTCTGGTGGGAGGCCTTCCTCTTGTGGGAACTTTTCGGCCCCATCGGCCACCTGTTCTGCGAGCAATGTGACCTGTCTACTGCCATTTAAGTTGCCAAACTTAAATGGCAGTAGACAGGTTTCTTCGGGCTATGTCAGTTGCCTTGGTTCTCCTGCGGATCTCTTCATTTCTGATTCGATCGTGTAGGGAAACTCCGAGCATAGCCCTCTCCATTGCCCTTTGGGTGACTTTAACCCTTCTGATAAGGCCCATTGTGAGCGACCACGTTTCTGTTTCATAGGTTATCGTCGATGACCTTGGGAATCCGCCGGATGTGGGAAGCACAAGACCAGTCGAAGTGGAGGAGCCTGGGGGAGGGACGTCTTTCGGCTGAAATGAATGATGATGATTTAGACAGTTGCATAATAAGCCTGTAATGTTCCCACTGCTGGGACACAGGCTAGTGGGCTATAATATACCACGTGCGCCTACTGCGGGTTGGGAGATGTCACATGTCTTCGAATTTTAGGTTCTAGGATATGCCGGTTTTCTCATGATGTTTTCCTTCATTGTTTTGAGAGCAGCGCTGAAGAAATTCTTTACACAAAGCAATGCGCCTGTCAGGGTTCGAAACAACGGCCTATAATTCGTAAATCGGGGCCATCACCACTGGGCCATTAGGTACTGCTTTACTTAAGCACATAATTACGTATTTGTATGTACAGTTGAATGAGCATAACATCATTCACCCGTGCACAGTTCTGCAATCAATTCAGAGTGTGTATTGCAGTATCGGTAATATTTGTTAGGTAAACTACAAAACGTATGGGATTAGCAGATAACAGTGCATTAGGCATTAACGGGTTGTCGGGTCAGCACTAAATGGGGATATTACAAGCTATTTCCATTTAGTTTACATTGTATACAGATAGGATTCGCCCAGTTTATTATTACAAGCTCATATCCGCGCATTGGTTTTGTCATACACGTAGAATTGTTTCTATAACAGCATAATTCTCCTTACGCACACATTCACAGCGTGTTTGTACAGTTGATAACTAAAAGATAAATGATTTTATTTCTATAAGTAGGTTTGTACAAACACTTTTACATATCAATCATATTTTCATAACTAGATGAGGTCGGCGTTTCCTATCTGACTTCTATGAGAAGAAAGGCCGAATCAAACTCAGAGGTCACAGTGTCTTTTAAAGTCCAGACATAATCTTGGTCAGATCATGTGGACTGGTGTCTGAAATGGTATTTTGAGGAAGGAACCGCGAGTAAAGCGTGCATCACTTCGTGCGATTATAATATCGTAGTAATAATAGCCCCTACCCTTATCCCGATTTATTTGTGGTCGCCGCAACATGTGTTTTTCTTCCATCATCATTTCAGCCGAAATTCGTCCACTGCTGGACATAGGCTTCCCCTAAAAGGGGAGTTTTGCTATAATCGCCACACTTGGCAGGCGGGTTGGTGATCGCAGTAAAGTAGTAAAATGCATAGAGAACGCTGCTGCCCATTCTCTAGTAAGTCTCTTAGTCGCCTTCTACGACACCTACGGGAAGAAATGGGATGGTGCGGTTCTATACGTCCGGCACCACACGAACCAGTTCTTTTATTCCACACTTCTCTATTAATCGTCATGTCGGTAGTCACCCACTTTCTAACCATATCATCATTCACACAGTCCATCCATCGCTAGCCTCGCCCTACTCTTATAGCCATAGACATTCATACTCAAAACTTACTTCATGACATTTTCCTCATACTCCCTTATCACATGCCGTAGAATAAGTTCTATTTAAGTTCTACAAAACGAAACATCAAAAATGGGGTCTGTGAATAAAATCATTTCCTCTATTCCCAACCACTGCAACTCTTGTTGCAAACATATTGAAAACTGGCTTTTGCCAGCAGCTTAACCAGCGTGAATGTCGGAAATTATCCCAAGGAAACGTGCTACTGGGACAAAGTTACTTCAGCCTATGTTACTCTTTAAAACATCAGCTATCCGCCAGTGAAAAAATTGTCAAAATGCTGCGAGACAAGGATGTAATGGATGGTTCCCCTCCACGGACCAACCTAGGCAAGCGTTCCTTAGCTTTGAAGATCGACCCGGGTGTTATCATTTAGCCTCGAGCCTTTCAAGTCAATTACATAATTGTCTCCACTCTTTAATGTATTTATCTACCTAAGTAATGTTACCAAAAAAGAAAAAAAGGCACTCGATCCTGAATGAAGCCTTCAAAAAAAGAACATAAAATAAACTCATCGTTGTACCTTTTCTATACAGAACATTTATACATGGCCAGTAACAACCTCGGGGCTTTAAAACCCACAAAGGGTCACAAGCGGCTTGCATGTCACATGTCATTTTTGTTCGTATTTCAAACATAAAGGAACTGGCCGGTTCTGATTACGTCACTCTGTGAAATATTACTGTTGTATTTTTTTTGTAAATATTATTCTGAGAAGTTTAATGATTTGATAATCTAGCTGGTATCTTGGTAGGTATCTAGGTACCATAATATTATAGTTTGTATTATATTTGTATTATATAGTTTGTATTAGATGTTTGTTACTCAATCATGCAAAGACGGCCAAAAAGATTTGGATGAAAATTCGCACACATAAAGTTTATAACCTGGATGAACACATGGGCTTTTCAAAGTGACATTAAAAAGTTTGAAAAACTAATACTTGTACATTAACAGTAAACCGCACATTAAAGGGAACAATTTGAACATTGATAGCGCCTCTATGTCGATGCAGTAAGGGTGATTTTGAATGTTATTGAAGTGATAACTCGCACTATGAAACACATTGCATTTGCACATCAGTGGTAACCCACTGATTCTTTTTCTTTCATAACAAAGCAGAAAAACAACAAAACTAAATTACAAGTGACCCAAAATAACCCATTCATGAATCAATATTTCTTTACCAAAGCCCAAATGCTCATACAAAATAGGGTAAGCGCGTTCATTATTCGACGCTGACAAGTTTTTGTGATGAAATTGTCCATAAAAACCCACGTTTCGTCCGCCTACAGTTGGGTCTACCCCAATTTTCTATTAGTGTCCCGAATGGGCGAAAAACGTGTCAATTTTCCTTGTACCCTTGAGAAGGGGAGAAATGTTCCGCTGTTCATTTGGGAACAAATGTATTGGAAGTTTGGACTTAAGTAATATAGAACAATCAGTGGAGACAGTTTTGGGTTCTATTGAATAGAAGGATAACTTTGTGAAGTATTATAATGGGTTATATACAAAATTATGTATTAATTATTAGTTTATTTGTGCTGTTTTGTTTTACATTCAAGGTTTCATAGGATGATTCAGGTCTATCGTCAGGTGATTTCAGATCAATAAATACCATTTGAATAGCAATTATCCAATTTATTTTATCGCGCAAGCGAGCATATGTTGAACGTCCCGACATCAACCAGCAGGCAGTTGCCCACCAGACTCGACACCCGTCTGGTCGGAGGAAACTCCCTTTTCTATAGAGGATGAGTGCACTTTACACCCTGTTCCTGATCAGTACCTAACCTCATTTTGGACAGGACCACTATCTGTTTCACGGCACAGTGAGAACTAACGCGGAGACACCTAGGCAGCTACTTCTAGTGGCATGGTCAACGGTTTGAATGGAAAAAACTTAGCGTCTTACCGTTATCTCGCACTATGACACAGATTACGGACATAAACTGACAGCTTTGAAGGCGATCTGTGAAGTTGTCTTCTCTAAATGCCCCGTCCAAAAATTAGTTGATCCGTTAAAACAAGTGAAAAATTAAAATTTTCGGCCTGGCAAAAACACATCGGGATTAGGAATAACTGTCAAATCGAGTTGTTATTAATTCTCAGGTCGGGCCCCGAACATAACTTATGTCCGTAAGTGGTATGGAGGAGAAAACGCCCGTTACTTCGACCAAAACTACGGAATTCATGCTTAAGGAGTTTCCTCCTGGTCGCACCAGACGCGCTGCTACAAGTATGCGACGGAGACATCATTTTCATACTTTATACGGGTATCTGCCACCCCGTATAAAGTAAGAAAATTATGTCTCCGCCTCTCTATCACCCATAAGGATGCGTAAACTGTAACCATCATCATCGTCAGCCTACAGCAGTCCACTGCTGGACATACGCCTCTCCAATTGCACGCCATTCAGCTCGATTCTCGGCAACTCTCATGCAGCTGCTACCAGCCAGTCTGCGAAGGTCGTCGCTCCACCTAGCCTGAGGGCATCCTACCCTAAGTTGGCCAATTCGCGGTCTCCAGTCAAGAACACGTGTACCCCAAACTGTCATCGGTTCTGCAGCTAATACAATCGACCCATTGCCATTTCAGCTTGCTATTTCTATGAGCTATGTTGACAACTTTGCTTCTCTGCCGGATCACCTCATTCCAGATGCATAGAAATTTTTCGTCGGTTGTCAAAAATATATGCTGATTCAAATAAATATGCAATTCCTACGCATTCAAAATGTATAGTTTTTTTTTTTATAACCAGAATCGTATGTACCTACTAAATCCACGGTAGTAACAGGACTTTTTTTTTAAATTGTGCTCTCAACGTACTTTCAGCACCGCGAATTGTATTAGTCCTACCGTTCCTGGACGCTGGCACCGATTCCGTGCTCTGTGGCTATGCCTAAGGGATTGGGAACGTCAGTCAGGGATATTGTTGTCTGTTTACCTGACATAATCCCTTAGTGGCATCCTACGACGCTTATGTAGCAATGGGCTGACTTATATATATCTCGGTAGTGTACGGTCGACTTAGGAAAATCATAACGATGCTCAGAACTGTGTATTTTCAAATGATGCAAATGACGACGTAAAAATTGTAATGTAATACGTCAAATGACAAGAAACGAGTTTATTGTGACAAAGGATGGGCGCCGCGAGCTAGGTGCAAAAGGGTGCACTTGCACCTCCCTTCTTAATTTAAATGTAGGTAAAAATATTCAAAACTAAACAAATAAGTATTCAACAAACACCTATCACAATAATAGAGAACTTAACCTATTCGAGGCAAGATCCTAAAATTTTCGAGCTCACTTATACGTGTTAAGGATGATTTCCACCAAACGGCTCGCATCGCGTCGGATCGAAAAGGATACGAACGGAGGTAGCGACAACCGATCGCGGCCGGCAGGATGTCGATGCATTGATCGGATATGATCGGCTCCGTACCGTCACTTGCTAACGTATCCATTTCTGCACATATGTAATCAAATAATTTTATTCCTACCGTATTGACGTGTTCTAGTTTTTGAAAATGGCAGACGAACGAATGACGATAGCGGAAAGAATCCGATCCGGACTCGATGGTGCGTCGTAGCATACTTTCGGCTACGATCGCGTGTCGCGGAAGACGCCCGCGGTCAAGTTGTTGTGCGCGGCTGGGTAATATACTTATCCTTTAAGTACTGTGTACACGATTTAATATCGTTTAAAAATTGTAAAATCCGATCCGATGCGATGCGAGCAGTTTGGTAGAAATAAATCAACACAGACCTCCTTCTGTATATGCGTACAGAAAGAGGTCTGACGGTGTCGATAGGTTTTATTTTGTCCACGCGATCAACATTAAACCTTCTACGTTACAATATCTTAGGACTTGTTTTCCACAAAAATATCTTACTCAAATGAAGACTATACTTGTGCAAAAGAAGAAAGAAAGAAATACTCAATTGCAGTAAATATGACGCACAAAACGTCCTAATTATTCCAAAAATTTACCTATAAACCAACATAACACTTACACTGATCTCGCACTGTACGGAAATCCTATACAATGCGAGATCAGCTTACACTGGAAATGTATAGCTTGATGTGTAGCCGTGTGTACAAAACATTACATTAACTCTTTCATTCTTCAATAGAATATCCATTTAAAAGCACTCATTCACAGACACATACAGAGCTACATACATCCGATGGAGTAATATTTTCTCTTCGGTACAAGGGCCGCCTCGAACATATCGAGCCAACGACTGGAAAATGTTATTTCTTACCTCAAAACGAACTATCGTGTCACCGTGCTTACCGTGCTTAGTCTTGTGGAAACATACGAGGGATCATGGTGCTTATTGTATGGTATTTTTTACCCTTTATACACACATGATATTATTTTCGGTAAGTGAACTAAAAGTTAGATGAGATTTAGATATAGCATTGTACGAATCATCATCGGCCTCGGCTTTTCAGAACTATTTTTGGGATTGGCTTCCGTTGCAGTTGAATACCAGTATTTTACGTAGAGTGACTACTATATGACCTCCATAACCAAGTTACTGGGTAACACTTTACACCTTGGTAAGACTGGTAGTCAGACTTTCGGGTTTCTGACGACGTGTAACGACTGTCAAAGAATTATACAAAATGACAAATTTTTTATTATCTTTTTAGAGCTTGGCAGACCAAACCTTAAGAAAGTTAATGCCTAAAATAATATAAATAAATAAATAATGTTAATGTTTAAAAAAACACATAATCTAAATTACCATCTTATCTAATTACCTACAATATGTATTTTTGATTCTGGTTTAACTGAATTGGTAGCTTTTTATGAAAGTCTACATTTTTCTCGAACTTAAATGGCTATAAGTAAACAGCTGTGTAAACATTTTTAGGGGTCTTACCACAAAAACTTGGATACTTGATGAACGGTTGTATAATTTCAGTCTTACTCTACAGGCGACCCTGAAAAGCTTGACCCGGACCTCGACGTACAACCTATTACCGTGGATTCACTACATGATTCTGCACCCCCTGCATTGAAACTTTTCTTCAGTTATTAAAAACAAAACAGCTATGCCATTAATTGCACCCCCGTAAGTATTGCAGTTTTCTATGAAATAGCTGGTTGTTTTTCAATAACCGACGAAAAATGGTAACAATTTGCACATCGATGTCTGCCACCCTGTAAACATAAATCCTGTGTTTAAACGGTAAATAAATAAATAAACGGTTAATGAATATTTTTTACAGATTTTTCCCTTTACATTTTTTTCATCTTCTGCGTCATCGTCCATCCTAAATTCCCGTATATTTCCTTCAAATAGTAAATAGTAGAAACGTAGATAACAACATATCCAACACATGCACAGGCGGATAACACCGTCTGCGCAGTGTTTACAATCAATATTTACGTATGACCGGGTCGCCGTCGACGCGACGAGTCGATCCAACGTTACGTTTGCATTTCGATGTTACACAAGTGGGCCTCGCTCTAACGCAAAGTATCAGAACGTAACGTAAATCCGAAGGCAGTAACATTTTACGTAATTAAATGGATGGAAAATTGGTGGCCCTGGAAAAGGATGCCTGGAGGGATTTTGGGGGTTTTTCTCAGCAAAGGGACAGTGTATTATTATTAAAAGCCTGTGATGTCCCCCTGCAGGGCAAACGCCTCTCTACCTTCCTTCCACTTCTTTCTGTTTAATGCTGCTAAGAACCAGTTCTTGTTTAAGGAGTCCAGCTCATCCCGCCATCTCCGTCTGGGCCTACCGTGACGTTGTTTTGGCTTATTGGTCGTCTGTGTCTAGCCCAATTCCATTTTAGTTTGGCAGATTTCCTGTGACAGTGTAGGCTAACAAAAACAAAATTGGTGGAATAGGGTAAACTATGTGAAAAGCAACAAAAAAATTGTTCTTTTCTTGCTGTTATCTATTACGTGAGTCACCGTCACCCCCGCCTACAAAAGCGGGGGTGACGGTGTTCCCTTGACGAAGGAGTGAATGTAAAACCAATAGAAGTCGAAATAATCACTTATATTGGACACGTAATACACGTTAATCACAGATTAACAGTAAGGATAATCAGTACGTACACAACACAAGATATAAAATACAGTTAGGATAATAATACGTATTCTTACACAGCACACTTTATAAAATAAAGTCAGAAGAAATCAGTACATACACAGCTACTCGCAAACTGATGGCACAATAAAATCCTAGCCAAAATAATACTTGGAAGACTGACTATCTAGATTTAGGGTACATCGCGACTAATAGTGAACAGCGGAGTCACCACTTCACATTTATAGTTGCTGACTTGTTACCCGATCGCGTACTGCTGGTTCCGGCCGGAACCAATAGTAAAAGTGTAAAAAGACAATTTTTCTTTTGTAAATGACATCTCGTAGTTCAACCTATGAGGTTGTCGCCTGCTTAACCGAACTTGCCAGTTATAACCCTAATAAATTAAGATTACCAGCCAGGGTTTACAAAACCTAAAACTAGAGCGACTGATCGCTAAGGGCACAACCCCTGTGGGGTACGGACCTCGGCTTAGGGCATTGCTGGTAGTGGGCAGCAAGGGACAAACTGAATCGGACTGAACGATAACACCGAATGTTCGGTCCTTATACGGGCTGATTTTTTAGTCACCGTCCAAATTTTTCAGGGTGATAGTACCCGTTAAATTGAACAACTTTCTCCAAGGAACATGGGTCGAAATATGAAAAAAAATCGGACCTCCCATACAAAATCGACCAGCTAACTATTGATTTTGCATGGGAGGTCGATTTTTTTTTTCATATTTCGACCCATGTTCCTTGGAGAAAGTTGTTCAATTTCACGGGTACTATGACCCTGAAAAATTTGGACGGTGACTAAAAAATCAGCCCGTATGACTTTACTTTCATAGTGCAAGTAGCGTGTGCGTTTATCTGTTCCGGGCTAAGCTACCATTCAGGAACGCGCAAAATAGACTTTCCCGGAGAGCAGGTTTCACCTTGTCGCGAGGGAGGTCGTCAAGTTTATGGTAGTTCAAGGTTTTATTTCCTTACTGGATTGACAACATTCGTTAACTATGCGGAATCTATGCTACTTGTACCATGTTGTCTGAACTACATAACATAAATACTACTTTACAGCTGATTAATCCCCGACCGACCCTTGCTCGTTGAAGCGCCAGCCCGCGCCGCAGCTGAGCCAGTAGCTTTAAATTCCCCCTTTAATAATAATGATGCCAATTCGATCCAGCCTGTCCCCAATAGCGATAGCTGTCCCCCTATCAGTGACGCCCTGAGCCGAGGTCCGTACCCCACAGGGGGTGCCCTCAGCGTGCAGTCGCTTAGTATGTAAAATTTAGTTTGTAAGCCCTGGCTGGAGGCATTAAGCGTAAAATCTTAATGGCAGCCCCAGGAATGACCGGTTGAGCAGTCACGGCCTCTCAAGGCCAACTGCGAGATGCCCAACAAAAAAAAAAAAATACAGCTGATTAATATTAGTAAATAAATACAATAAACAGGTAATGATACAGGTAATGATTTCTAGGTACATACTACGTTGAAAAGGATCATTATTTAGAAGAATCATTATCATTAAAAAATTGTTTGTACTATTGGGCTTCGCCTACACCTGCGTTACCTTATTTCCAATTTAAAAAAAAATCCAACGGCCCTTCTGATCGGAACTGTCGCAACAAACAATTCCTGTATTTAAGCTGTGGGACCGTTATACATATATACCGGTATACTAATTATGCTATGATTATGCTTTTCTGAATTCTTTAGCAAAATGTTCCCAAACCTTTCAAGTTTTGAGACATATCTTTTATTATCTTATTTACAAACCGCTGCACTTACTGCTGTTACAGTTGCTGGTACACTTTGCAACAAAACTCAACTAACATAAAAACACTAATAATATTGAGCTACTTACTTTTTTACTTTTTAATGTTTATTTTTATTAAATTAATAACTGAAAATTAGTGTGGAAATCGGTTGTCATGTGCTACGGAGGAATGGGGAAAATGTGGTAAGGAGAGTTTCGAGTATGAATATCGATGGCTAGAGTAGGGGGAGACCAAAGAAACAATGGCTGGACTGTGTGAATGATGATATGGTTAGAAAGGGCGTGACTGCAGAGATGACGACTAATAGAGAAGTGTGGGAGAAACAGACATGTTGCACCGACACTTAATAAATTGGGTTATGGGCGGGAGAATGATGATTTTTATTAAATAAATAGGTAACACTCAGCTAATAGAAGAAATTCTGAAATACAATTTAAATCGAAGAATTTTGTCAAAGAGATTCAGAGACCACATTTTTTGTCGCCAACTGTGCCATGTAGATTACACCGAAAAAAAGCACAACCTACTTTGTTTATTTACTTATTTAAATTTCTCGCACACAAAAAGGTACAAAGGCGGACTTAATACTTTAGGCATTCTCTACCAGTCCACCAAGAGAGAGATTAGATGGCAGGTGCTTAGGTTGAGAGGAACAATGATTGAAAAAAACTATAAAAAATTAATCATACTGAATAATAAATAAGATTGGTACATAAATAGGTTATAAACTTATAATACACATACTTTGGTTCTCTTGGGTACCATAACAGGCAGAAACACTGAAAACCCGGTTTTTATTAAAAAGTTCTAAACTCCTAAGCTGAAATTCTCGTTGCGGTAGCCTTCATAAAAATGTTTATAAACCACATATTTTAAATTTACTTTTAGAAGCAAAGGCTGAATTAATATACAGCCTCGCTTGGCAATATTTAGATGAGCAAGTAAGAATATTACTTAGTACAAGGTGATATGACTTGACTTATTTTGTTAAAAGATATTTTACAACTAGCGCAGGAGTCAGAGAATCCTATCATTATTTTGTTGTTCATCGTTTTATGTCAATCCTACTTCCTACATATGAAAGTTTGTATGGTAAGATTTTTGGTTTAATCAATTCTAACAAACATTGCTGAACATGAATCTATCTAGTAAAATAAATCTCAAGGATAAATCATAATTGACACATGCATCAGAAAACCTCGTTCAACCAGCTGATTGAAAACGTCAAGTTTCTAGACGATGATGATAAGTAGCTGCCAATCTCTTCTACGCAGGTGACAACATAATGTACGACGGTCACAAATCAATTTGCCAAGTGTTTCGCTAAGTTCATTTTCATTCACAACTGCATACATTTTTACATTTGTTGCTTCACAAGGGCAAGAAATAAGCAGTGTGGAAATGAAGTTTATCATGGAAATGGAGCCACCTCACTAAATAGGGTCTAAACAACAGCATCGTACAGTTACAGCAGCTATAAATGGTCATGACTCATTTAATAAATACCCTGTTGTCATAGGAGTAACATACAGTCCAGTCCGCTGTGCAGGGCCTGCATGGAGAACGACAAGACAACAGCTCGTGTGCTGCTAAACTGCCTGGTGGTCGCTAATTACAGGGCAAAATACTTCGGAAACCCAGTGTACCCTCAGTGAGATTGTCAGTAACACCAAGGCGTTGCAGGCCTTCGTTGAGGAGCTAGGGTGGATCGTTATCAGAAACCAGCCCGTCATATATAACATAATCAGTCTATAATGTTACATTGCTGGGATGCAGACCTCTCTATCAGAGGTAGTGGACCGTAATCCACCAGGCGGGCCCATTACGGGTTGGTATATGTCACTTGTCTTCAAATGTTTAGTTATAAGACATGCCGGCTTCCACACGTTTTTTTTTTGTGACTATCTGCATCCGAACTAGATGGTAAAACTGTATCTCGGATTACATTTGATCCACGTAATAAATTGTGACCATTTAGTAGCCATGTTTAAGGTTTCGAACACTCATAATATGGAAACTAGGAAAGTATACACAATGTAAGAGAAAAAATGTAAGCGTGGTGTGTGTGAGTTAGTGAGAGGGTGTGCGTGTGAGTGTGTGCGTGTGTGTGGGTGTAATGTGAATAAAATTATTGTACAATATGTGTGAGTTAAGCAGTATTATTCCTAGTCATCTCTCTAGTCTATTTGGCGATGTACAAAATCGCTTGTTTCATCATAACTAAGTTTTAGAAGGTAGTTCTGTATTTGCTTTTTACAGAGTGTCTTATTGAGTAGATAAATATTGGTAATTTTGTTGATTTTGTCGTACAGGTAAGGCGGGGTTTTCCTTCACTGTTTTGAGAGCAGTGGTGATGAAGTATTTTATACAAAGTGGATTGCCTGTCACGGTTCTAATTAACTGCCTACAATACACTGCTCTCTCACTCCAGCCCGTATTATCTAATTATAGACTTTATTGCTAGGTAACATACATAGATAAAAAAAGATAATTCTACAATGCCCGCTATTCCGTATAGATTGTCTAACAGATAAGTAAGGAGTTGGATACAATCCTGTAATCCGATTATTCCTTTACAACAAACCCAAAAAGTTTATTTTTGTTTTTATGAGGGCATACTGTGTTTGTTTACAACCCTTGACTTAACTGTTGAAGAACCGATTTGAAGAATATTATGTGAAGATATTTTTGTGGGTCTGTATGTGTCCCTTGTGACCTTCTTGCATTTTGGTGGTTAATATTTGGAAATACTTATAAAGTTGAATGGAAAGTGGTTTCCTTTTTTTTATTACTAAATGGGCCCGCTCTTGACCTTGATCACGCCTGATGGAAAGCGATTGATGAGGTCTATGATGGATCGAGCGTGCCCAGAAAATGCCTGTTCACTCTTGTTCAAGGCACTGGTACTCCCACGCATAGACGAAACACAGCAAGTTGCTTGACGCCGGACTCCGGTGGGAGGGTGGGCGTGAACTAGGCGGGTGCTAACCCTACCACCGCAAGGGAAAAATTGGTCAGTCATCAAGGTGACTGTCCAGGATGCGCTGAGCGCTCGGTTCATTCGAGTTACTGGTGGAACAAATTACGCTGCACGAGAAGGCTTCTTCATGCATCCTTTATCTGTCATGTCATGTCTGTGCTCCATATTTCAATTTTTATTCATAAACTAGTTCTGCCCGCAGCTTCGTCCGCATTGACCTCAGAAATTATCCCACGGGATCGTGCCAACGGGAAAAAATTGCCTATCTTATTCCTCATAACATCAGCTATGCCAGTGAAAGTCCCGTCAAAATCAGACAGAGAGACGAAATTTTAAGATCTGAATCACTTTGAAACAGATTGCTCATCCATTCCTTCATATGTTCGAAAAATGTGTCTGCTCAGCAAGGTAGTATATGTGAAGCTTTTTAATAATATTAAGATCATAATGTACCATATACTCGGAAATAAATATTGCAATGAATATTGTTTATCTGTCAAAATGAAACAGATTATGATTCATCATGTGTTACGCAATTAGGGTGCTGGTTAAAGCAGTGGTGGCCCAGTGGTAACGGCTGCGACTTACGAGTTGTAAATCGTAGGTTCGAACACAGACAGGCGATTAACCTTTTAAATTAGTCCATCACAACATTATAGGCTGATTGTGAAAAGCATTCGCTTTAAAGACTTATTCCAAGCGTGTGGTTCCCCACACGCTTTTAAGTTATTAATTCAATATTTCATTTCCATGAAATATTGAATTAATAACTTAAAAGCGATTCAATATAATGATCGATGGAAAAAAAAATCCATTCCGTTTCCCCATGCAAATAATACATCCATCAATTAAAGCTACAAAAAAATAAACATGGCGTACTCTCAACCATGGAAATTCCTAAATGGAAAATCAAGACAGATTACCCTTTAAACCTTAACAACAGAACGTTTCAAACAATTGTTTACGCCATGATAATTAAATCTTGTATAATAGCTGCAAACATTACTGTTAAAACCCTTTTAGGGGTAATAATACAGCGCATATCTTCAAATCCAGTAAGGGTATACTGTACAAAGGGCATATCTGGTACATCCAATTTTATTTGGTACATAACTTGCTTACACTGCTTATTTTTGTTGAACTATGGCAATGTAATTCCTACTTTACTTCGTTTGAAGACCTAATTCATATCTATGGGTAGTAAAAATAATTGTGTTTGTCACAAAACTTTTAACCAAAATGGATATTCAGTATAGTTGTACATTCGATTAAATTTTTTTTCGAATTTACGTTACGTTTACATCGCGCTTTCGTGTCAGGGCCTTCGTGATGATAACATTTAGTACCACGATGGCTTTAGCCCTATTCACACGATGCAAGTTTCTTGCCTGTGAAATAGAAGCAACAAACGACTTGCATCGTCTTAATACCTACTGTTTAGAAGTTGAGGCTTGGATTGAGGCTTTTATTGTTAGTAGGTTAGAATTGGGGGTTCTGGATCACGTCTATAAAATTGGGTGTTCTGAATCACGACTATAGAATTGGGGTTTCTGAATCACCTGTTCTCGCTGCGCTCGAGGTGATTCAGAAACCCCAATTCTATAGTCGTGATTCAGAACACCCAATTTTATAGCCGTGATCCAGAACCCCCAATTCTATTTTCGGTCTACGAAGGTGATTCAGAAACCCCAATTCTATAGTCGTGATTCAGAACACCCAATTTTATAGACGTGATCCAGAACCCCCAATTCTATTTTCGGTCTACGATGTATCACTTTTTATCTATTCAACCTGAGATATCATTATTTTCTGTTCAGTCATGTCTTGTGTAAATAGAATCTCACCATTAGCATTCTTGAAAATTAGTTTAGAAATGCCTTCCAAATCAAATTTCGATGAATGAAGCATAATGTGAATAATATTAATTTATTGCTAAATTGTTTTTTTTGAACTTTACCCAAATAGAAGAAGAGTTGGTAATGCTAAATCTGACTCAGAGTTTTAGGCTAGAACTAAACTTAGATCGTGTTTTGTAATAAGACCAAATGGTTTCCAACTGATATCGAGATCTCATGATAATTCAAAATGTTAATTCTAATTCTTTTTTATTTTTTACAATGCCTGCCATATTCTTGTCATTATTTGGCATTATACATCAATTCCAATATCGACAATTTATTAGTGATTGTCAGGATTGTCATAGAAATCATATCACTTGGCTTAATAGGTTAATTTTATTAATTATTAATGTAGATTATTTTACATATTATCGTGAATGAGAGAACGTACGGCTTTACATACAGTAGATTTGTTGACGATTTTCTATTCTTTATTTTCATTCCTTTAAGTACCGGGGTTTATTGGCAAGCCTGCACTGTCCTCCCATAGGTACCTATTATCATTGTAACTTGAAAATATTGTAAAAGCCAACTATTTTTAAAAGAGTAACCGTGGAGATTCTTGCCGGCTCTTCTCCGTAGGAAGCGACAAATTGGAACCGTGCACCTAGCTTCTGACGTTTCATAAGTGTCCATGCAGGTTTATGTGAAATAAACTATTTTGATTTTGATTCGCATTTATTTTAACTTAAACTTTTTTTTTGACTTTACATAACTACAATATTGTTGTACATATTATAACGATAAAATGAAATAATCGTGAACCAGGTTCTGTTGTAATCTTTTAATAAAATAAAAACTTGTTTTCGAATAAATCATTTTGGAGTTCAATTTATATTAGACATATTCAATGTTAATATGAAAGACCCGATATACCTGGTCTCTAGAATTTCACGATGAAGAGAACAATTTGTTTATAAGTACGTACGATTACCATATAAAAACTTCGTCTCAGTTTTCAGCGACAGCGTGGCGCCGTGTAATATATCCTCCTAAAATGGTAAGTTAGGACAACGTTACAATTGAGTATGAATGATGATTAAGAAATTAGTAATTATAAATCTTATGCGCAATGCGCATAGGGATTATAATTGTATGACAATATGGACATCTAATTTTAAATAAATTATAACTAACAAACATTATTTAAGTGTGTATGCCGTTTTACAATTTACGGATATAAAATCAGCGTCACCTGGAAATAATCTCAAAGTATATTTTTCAATCAATCAGTGCATACTACAGTGATTTTCGTATAACTTAAAATCGTTTAATTAGTGTGTTTAAGATATAAAACAGTAAGTATGTGCGTGTCATTTTAACTCTATTAATTTTGTTATCAGTGTAAGTGTGTGGGTGAGTGTACGGTTATGTGTGCGTGGGTGTATGGCAGGGTGTGTGACCGTCCGTTTTTATTAGTAGGGCTAATAAACTTCGATCAATATTATTGAAGGTCTTATAGGTCCAGAGGTCTCTGTTGAGAGTTTATGAAAATATCTCAGCGTGACAGGACCCTAATGTATAGTATCATGAATGAACTTGGCGCTAATAGTTGTAACTAAACGGGTGAATGTTTGTAAGAAGACCTGCTTTACAAAATGTTATAATTTTGTTTTGTTTTCAGGTTTTCCAATCCATTTGACTCCGACACTGAAGTGATCCCTATATCACAAAAGAAGAAGCCAAGTAAGCCTAAACCCTCGAAGCCAAAAGGAAAAACTAAAAAGCCACTCCAAGAACAGCCGATTGTTAGTGGGTCGGAATCAGAAGCCGACCCTTCAACCGTGCCTGCTTTCACGTCTACATCGGCTAAAAAGAAACGAAAACAATGCATCTACCCTGATTCCGAGGTAAGTTTAGATAAAATTGTCATTTAATCATTATATTTTAACGGTCCGGTTGGTACAGGGGCTGAGCGATTGGCTGCTGCGCTGTGAGTCGTGGGTTCGGTTCCCGCCCGGAACAAACTGAAATATCTGTATCCAGACAGTTGCTCAGATTTAGTGATGGTGTACCTAAGCATAGTTACTGATCATTATTAAGTCTTGAGCTCGGTTCTCAGGTCTGACCAAGTGTAGACAATAATGATGATGTAATAACGATTAATTGCATTTTGTTTGTTTCCAGGATGAAGAGCAACGTGAATCAATTCGGGCAGCAAAACTGAAGAGCTACCTAACGCGTCGAGTCGGCTCCGGTTATACTATGCAGAGCAACCCCACAAGGCGCGGGGAATATTATATTGAGCTTCGCATATCGAATAGTCAGGAGTTGGAGGCCATAACAACCGACCGCTGGAAACATTCACTGGTGTGTTTCAAAACAGCAGTGAATGACGATAGCCCAACTTGGAAGGCGGTTACTCAATTGGTTGCAGCAGTTAAAGAGGACTACTCCTCTATCCAACCAATTCTGTACCCCCTAAATTATTTGTAAACTTCTTTTTACTGTAGTTAAAGTATTTTTTTATTTGAGTTTAACACATTACTTAACTTTTCATAAGTTCTATAACTGTATACTTTATATTCAATAGGTATTAAATTTGCTTTAATCCTTTATAATATTGGACATAATATACATCGAATCGAATCGATATTAGTGCCTATGTTTAAAAAATATTTTTAATTTGTTTAGGTATAATGTACTAATTACCATGTAACTTATATTTTATTTTATTTTATTGTTCTCTTACAGAATCTACTTAGTAGATAAAACAAAAACCTAAATAAAAATCTAAATTGAAAGCAATACAATATTTATAATATATAAAATCATATACATATTATAATCGATACTAGTACCTAACTACCTATGTTCAAAAATATTTTTAATTTGGTTAAGTATCTACCAGCCATGTAACTTATATTTTTGCATTGTTCTCTTACAGAATCTACTTAGTAGATAAAACAAAAACCTAAATAAAAATCTAAATTGAAAGCAATACAATATTTATAATATATAATCTCATATACATATTATAATCGATACTAGTACCTAACTACCTATGTTCAAAAATATTTTTAATTTGGTTAAGTATCTACCAGCCATGTAACTTATATTTTTGCATTGTTCTCTTACAGAATCTACTTAGTAGATAAAACAAAAACCTAAATAAAAATCTAAATTGAAAGCAATACAATATTTATAATATATAATCTCATATACATATTATAATCGATACTAGTACCTAACTACCTATGTTCAAAAATATTTTTAATTTGGTTAAGTATCTACCAGCCATGTAACTTATATTTTTGCATTGTTCTCTTACAGAATCTACTTAGTAGATAAAACAAAAACCTAAATAAAAATCTAAATTGAAAGCAATACAATATTTATAATATATAATCTTTATTAGTACTTATCTAACTATGTTTTAAAAATATTAAATTTGGTAAAGTATATACCAACCTTGTATTGTTCTTTTACAGAATCTACTAAGTAGATAAAATAAAAACCTAAATAAAAACCTAAAATTGAAATAATAATTAAATAATGCATTTATAAAATTTAACTGAGAAAATAAAAATAAAGCTTTTCTAAAATTAATCAAAATGGTTTTCTGTCAAGCTTGTAACATTAACGTTTACAATTATCCTTCTCACAAAAAAACTAACATCCATAAATCTAATAACCTCATAAAAACTCAATTTGATAATGTTCGTATAATAGCTTGTGCTTTTAAAAACAAAATAGTCAGTTACAAAATAAATCCTCAAAGTTTTACTATTACACCTGAAAAGTTTTTAACTGAAGCCTTAGACATATGTTGCTATCTAATTAAAGAATTATTAAAACAACACGTTTCTTTGAAAGTCAATTTCGAATTTTTTGTTACGTACTCTTTACCTAAAAGTAACGAAATCAGTCTTAAATCTTTTAACACAAGATATGTAATTATACTTCAAAGCACAGATATATTATCCACATACCATGCATTTGCAGAAAAAATCTTAAATAAATGTTCCGAGTTTGAACTAAGTGAGTCAGGCTGGACAATCGAATCGATAAGTCATTTAGAAATTAATTTCGTTAAATACAGTCCTTTGAGAGCAGGTTCTTATTTAAAATTACCTAAACGAATTCAAAATACGAAATCATGTCTAAACATAGTAAATAAAGATAATCATTGTTTTCTTTGGAGCATTGTAGCATATTTGTACCCTGCAAAGAATAACCATAATAGAGTTAAATCATATCCTCATTATTCAAAAGTGTTAAACATTACGAACATGACATTTCCACCCAGTTTAGACGATATCAAATTATTTGAAAACTTAAATCCAAACATAAGTATTAATGTCTATGGTTTGGAACAGAATTACGATGTAACAGGACCTTTACATAAAACTTTGAAAAGAAAACTTTATCATGTCAATTTACTTTATTTCAGTAATTACGGTAAAAGTCATTTTTGCTATATTAAACATTTCAGTAAGCTTGTACACAGGCAACTTACAAAACATAAGTCTAAGATATATTTATGTGACGAATGTTTTGTGTATTTTGACACACCAGAAAAACAATTTAATCATAGCTGTGCAAGAGTGCAGACTATACTTCCCGAAGAAAACTCAAAACTTTGTTTTTCAAATTTTAATAGGACTCAAAGAGTTCCAATTGTTATTTATGGCGATTTTGAAAGTCTATTACACGAATATTCAGACAGGAATAAATCCACATGTGTAGAAAATATACAAATCCATGTGGCAAGTTGTTATGGATATTACATTTTTTGTCAGTCTAAACCTGAATTAAATGAGTTTAGATCATATAGGGGGCCAGATTGCTCGAAAAAGTTCGTTGAATCTATTAGTCAGGATGTAATAAGACTGCATAGACTAATGTCAGAGATAAAACCCATGATAATTAGCAAAGATCAACAAATGTCTTTAAACAACGCTAAACAATGTCATTTATGTAGGAAAACATTTTCTGATACTGACGTCGTTGTTGCTGATCATGATCATTTCACCGGAATGTACAGAGGACCAGCACACAATACATGTAATTTAAATGCAAATTCTTGTCCATTTATACCTGTCATATTTCATAATCTTTCTGGTTATGATTGTCATTTGTTTATAAAGGAACTTTCAGCTCTTTGCGGTCGTATAAATCTTATTCCCAAAAACAAAGAAAAATATATTTCTTTCACAAAATTCGTCCCGATTGACAAAAAAAATGTAGCTCAGTTAAAGTTTATCGATTCTTTTAATTTTTTAAGTTCAAGTCTAGATAATTTAATAAAAACTATGAAAATGGAAGATTTTCAAAACTTAAGAAAGTTTTTTAATGATGATTATTTATTTAATTTAGCATGCAAGAAGGGTGTATACTGTTATGATTACATCGATTCATGGGATCGTTATAAAGATACTAAATTGCCAGATTCATCAAAATTTTATAATAAACTCACATCCCAATCTATTTCGGATGAAGATTATAACCATGCATTAAAAGTCTGGAATGCATTTGATATTTCTAATTTAGGGGAGTACACAGACTTATATTTGAAATGTGATGTCCTACTTTTATGTGATGTTTTTGAAAAGTTTAGAACAATGAGTTTAAAGTATTATAACCTTGATCCCTGTTATTATGTATCATCTCCATCGCTGAGTTGGGATGCAATGTTATTATATACTAAAATTAATTTAGACTTAATTTCAGATATTGATATGTATCAAATGTTAGAACAAGGCATAAGGGGGGGACTTGCCCAATGTTCTTTAAGATATGCAAAGGCAAATAATAAATATCTTCAAAATTATAACAATAAGGAACCTGACAGCTATTTAATTTATCTTGATTGTGTAAATTTATATGGTCATGCTATGATGCAACCGCTTCCTACTCGAAACTTTAGGTTTTTAAATCAAGATGACATAAATAATTTTAATGTAATGTGTATTTTAAATGATAGTGACACAGGATTTATTTTAGAAGTTGATTTATGTTATCCTCATAAAATTCACGAAGCTCATTCTGATTTACCATTTGCCGCTGAAAAATTTGCTCCACCAGGTAGTAAAAATGTTAAACTAATTGCTAACCTGTATGATAAACATAAATATATCATTCACTATGTTCATCTTAAAGAATGTGTAAAAAACGGACTTCTTTTACTAAAGATATATAGAATATTAGCTTTTGAACAACGTTCATTTTTGGCTCCATATATCTTGTTGAATACTACTCTCAGACAAAAAGCGTCTTCCGATTTCGAAAGAGACTTTTTTAAAAAACAAAACAACTCTATATTTGGAAAGACAATCGAAAACAAAAGAAAACAAGTCGATGTTAAACTGGTTAATGTATGGAAAGATATTCATAATAAAACTAACAAACTTTGTGGGGCTGAAAAATATGTAAGTGCTCCAAATTTCAAAGATTTATCTATATTTTCTGATACTTTAGTAGCAATTCAGTTACAGCAAACAAAAATTATTCTTGATAGACCAATTTATATTGGTTTCACAATATTGGAATTGGCTAAGAGTCATTTGTATCGTTTTCATTACTCTGTGATGAAACGTCTATACGAAAATGATATTCAACTTTGTTATACTGACACTGACAGCCTTTTGTACTTAATACATACAGAAGATTTTTATGAGGACATGAAACAGAATATAAAATACTTTGATACGAGTAACTTTGAAAATGGAAATCAATTTAATATACATAAAGTAAATTGTAAAATACCAGGATTTTTCAAGGATGAAATGGGTGGTGATATTATATCTGAGTTTGTAGGCTTAAGAGCGAAATTGTATTGTATAGACTCTCTAGCTTCTTCAATCATCAGAGCAAAAGGTGTAAAAAAATCGGCTGTGAAAAAACTCGATATTAAAAAATATAAACGAGCTTTACGGTACAATGAATGCTTAAGAGATGACATGTGTATTATAAAGTCAAAGAATCATAAGATTTTTACTCAGAAGATTAATAAGCTGGTTCTTAGTAGGGATGATGATAAAAGACAAATACTGGAAGATGGTTGCAAAACTTTGCCTTGGGGGCATTATAAAACAGTATTTTAATTAAGTGCTGTATAAGATTACAATGCATTAATTTAAGGTATAAAATGAATAAAGTATGTAAAATAGATTAATTGCAATATTATATAATATGAAATAAATCATTTGTAATCAAATAAATGTGTTTAAATGTGATATTTTATACCCACTTCCTATTAAAACTAATTAGTCAAAGAAAAATGAAACCCAGAATAGTATAGTCATAACATTTATTTAATTTTCACAGAATTCTAATCTTTGTAATTGTTTTAAATCATAATTATTTTACAGATAATTTAGAGTTGACTATGTATAAAATAATGAATTAAAAATAATAAAATCTCGAAACAGTAACAAAACAATAAGTAACAAAATATAATTATTATTATCTTATTAACTAACGTATACATTTTTTGATATTACAAACTATTTATTATTAACTAAGTATACAAAAATGGTCTAAAATTGATCCGAGTCACTCAACTTTTTACTAATTTTTTTAATGAGGGTCTCTGCTGCTTCCATCACTTCGTCATAAGTTTCATGCACCACATATTGCACACTTACACACGCATTGTCACTATCACTATAATCATTTTCATTCTTAGAGTCTTTAAGTTTATGCACTTGTAATTTAATTAGATGACCCCCAATATCACTTTCTCCTCTGCGAACAATGTATGATGATGATGATGGTCCTAATGGACATTTTCTCTTTTTTGTAGACCTCTTAGAAGTTTGAGCTTGAGCATTTCCAGTGAGCAGTTTTTCAATTTTAGCGCTCTGATTTAAACCTTCAAAATATGGTTCATAGTTGCCCTGAGAGTAAAAAAATGGGCTCATAACAGGATTACCATTGACGACCTCAGAGTTCCACTGCAAAAAAAAATTAGCACGTGATAAAATTACGATACCATAAGAAAAAAGTATACTCCTATGTAAAATATATAAAAAAAAAGATTACCTCATGTAATCTGGATTGTTCCTGTTGTACAGAAATCACATTTTCATTGTCCAATATGCTGGGGCTGTAGGATGATGACGGTGGTTGAGACATTATTCTGAAAAAAAAAACACTATCTTTATATAAACTTTAAACAAATATTTTATTTATTCTTTTTGATTGATTGGTTATTATTCAAACACTTACCTTCAGACTAAGAATGTTATTTAAATCACGAACAACAGCGTAAGGTCCTACTTCAATCAGTTACTGCAATGAAGTGTAATGTTTAATTACTTTGACATACCTAGAATGTTCTCCTTTCAGTTATTAGTCACAAATACATTTATGCAGGTAAGACGAGAACATCATCTTAATAACTGCACAAGTCCAAACCTGTTGTTTGAATATTGCGCTTACATATTCATATTTATAATATACAAGGTGAAATTTTAGTCACCGTTTTAAATTTTTAAGGGTGATAGTACCCATGAAATTGAACAACTTTCTCCAAGGAACATGGGTCGAGATATGAAAAAAAATCGAGCCGCCCATACAAAATCGATCAGCTGAGTATTGATTTTGCATAGGAGGCCCGATTTCTTTTTTTTTAATATTTCGTCCCATGTTTCTTAGAGAAAGTTGTTCAATTTCACGGGTGCTATCACCCTGAAAATTTTAAATGGTGACAAAAATTTCACCTTGTATATAAAGGATAGTAAGTAATGAAAATAAATAATAGTCAAGATGAAGTTGATCAAACAACCCATATCACTGAACGTGAATAATATCAATTTCAATGACTCTGCTCATCAGATTCGACACAGTGCTTTATTGCCTAATACAATTCGATGCATAATATGCGGACCCTCGAACTGTGGTAAAACAAACGCTATGATTAGTTTATTGCTGCATGAAAATGGTCTTAAATTTCAAAACCTTTATCTTTACTCGAAAACTACTTTCCAACCAAAATATCGTTTCTTAAGTGAAGTATTAAGAAGAGTGCCTCAGATTAACTTCAAAGAGTTCAATGACAATAAAGAAGTCATATCTCCCAGTGAAGCTTTACCAAATTCTATATTTATATTTGATGATGTTGCGTGTGAAAAACAAATAAATATTCGTAATTATTTCTCTATGGGTAGACATAAACAAATTGATTGCTTTTATTTATCGCAAACCTACTCAAAAATACCGAAACAGTTGTTACGTGATAACACCAATTTTCTTATAATATTTAAACAAGATGATGTTAACTTAAAGCATATCTATGGAGAACATGTCAACTCTGATCTACCATGGAATCAGTTCAAAGATATTTGTAAAACTGTTTGGAGTAATCCACATCAATTTCTTCTTATTAATAAAGAGTCACCATTAAATAATGGAAGGTACAGACAGAATTTCGATATTTTTTTTAAATTTGACTGAAGGTATATAAGTATAAGTAAATAAAATACAACAACCAAAATTAGTATCGTTTGTTCCTCAGTTGCACACAGTTGTTACAACATGAAGAAAAATATTAAAATAGAATTAATGAAGTCTGTAGACTCTATAAAGAATAAAATTAAACAAATGAAGAACCAGGAACACTCAATGAACTTGTCACTTAATAAAATGCTAAAACCTGTCACAGATCCACTTAAAACCCTACTTGATTCTAATATACCTATGGAAAAAATCAAACATTTAGAAAATACAATGCTCGATGATTCTGAAAACGGTAAATTGGATGATATCAATACTAGCACATCTACAAAGTTTGAAGACTGCGACGATCCGAAATTGAATTCTGCCCAATCACATAAAAAGTCTAATAAAATGGAATTAGAAGATGATTTAGAAATTTCATTAGAGGGTCGTGATGTCCACGGTATTTATGACGGTGTAAATATACCGTTTGGAATAAGAAGTGTAAACAATACTTTACTGCTGGGTAATTCAGTGGTAACATTTTCTAAAATTGATAGTTTAAATGATAATGACAGCATTTTAATTAAAGTCGATGGCAAAGCCTATAATTTAACCCCTGGCCTGAAGGAACTTTTACTTCGAAGAAAACCTGATTTAAAATTAATTTCGAGTGAAGACAAACTTGTATATAAGGATATGTTGCATTCTACAAATGCCCATAAGAGAGATTTTAATCCTAATGGACAAATAAGAGGCGACAAAGGAATAAAATATCGTGAAATAATCAAATCACTGTTTTCCGAATCGTCAAACAATGATAAACTTGATCACACTAAACTTGGAGGAAACTTACCAACACTAAAAAAATACAAAAACAACACTGACTTTGTATATTGGGATGATCCTAACGAATTAGTTGAGAGATTGAAACTATTAGTTGCTTCAAGAGATGCTGGCAATACAAATCATGACAATGAAATTTTGTCGATAGTTGAAGAATTAAAAGAAGCTGACATAATTAAAGAATAAATAGTTGTAATAATATGCTTTTCATTCAGTATTACAGATATATTCATGACAAATGTACTGAATTCTGAACATGAGCAAAGCTGACGTGGTAAACGAAATTCATAAAAATGTAAGGGTGAACTTTCCACGAAGACATGTTATTATGAAAGATATAGATGACCTGTGGCAAGCAGACTTAATTGATATGCAATCAATTTCAAAAGAAAATAAAAATTATAGATTTATTCTTACCATTATCGATACATTTTCGAAATATGCTTGGGCCTTTCCTCTGAAAAGTAAAGCCAAAGATGATGTATGTAACTCATTCGAGATTTTGTTGGCTACAGGGCGTGTTTCAAAAAATCTTCAAACGGATAATGGAACAGAATTTTATAATAATACATTTCAAAAGCTTATGAAATCTAATCATATTAACCACTATTCAACCTTCTCAACAAAAAAGGCCTCAATAGTTGAACGATTTATCAGAACATTGAAATCTAAACTGTACAAGGAATTTAGTTTAAAAGGCAACTTTAATTGGGTAGATGGCACCCTTAATGATGTTATTTATAAATACAATCACACTTACCATCGAACAATTAATGAAATTCCTGCTAATGTGGATAAAAATAATAAAAAACGTATATTAGAAAGGTATTTAAGGTTGGTAAAACATGAGAGAATAAAAAGCAAGTATAAACTGGGAGATTATGTACGTATCAGTAAATACAAAGGAACATTTGACAAAGGATATACCCCCAACTGGTCGACGGAAATATTTAAAATTCGGAAAATACAAAATACAACTCCTATTACCTACTTAATTGAAGATACAATCAGAGGTCAACCTATTTTAGGTGCATTTTACTTACAAGAGCTTCAAAAGACAAAACATCCTGATTTATATCTAGTTGAGAAAGTTCTTAAAAGTAAAGGAGACAGAGTTTTAGTAAAATGGTTAGGTTTGCCTTCTTCTGAAAACAGTTGGATTGATAAATCGAATACTTATTAATTATTCAGTCCAAAATGTATCAGTCTTATGATGTGTATTGAAGAGAGTAGTCTTCTCAATTGGATTATAAATCATCTACCATTTGAGTTACATTTACCAGGGTACAATTATTGTGGACCTGGCACTAATTTAATTAAAAGGCTTACACGTGGAGATAAAGGTGTTAATAAATTAGACGAATATTGCAAACAACACGACATTGCCTATCACAAGTCTTCAAACTTAAAGGACCGTCACAAGGCAGATTTAGTTTTGTTAAATATGGCTAAAGAACGAACTCTGGCCTCAGATGCAAATGTAGGGGAAAAACTGGCAGCGCGCTTAGTAAGCAGCGCTATGTCAGCAAAAATTAAAACTGGTTTTGGCATAAAAAAAGATGGCAAAAAGTGTTCTCCTAAAATTAAGCCTGGAAAAGGATTAAAAAATAAATTAAAAAATGTTATTAGCAAAACGAAAAGACATATAAAAAAATTAAAACCGAAATCCAAGAAAGTGGTAATAGAATTAGCTATGGCCGCTGCCAGAGAATTAGCTGATGGTTCATCCATTAAACTTCCTCGTGTTATTCCTATACCAAAAACTGGTGGAGTATTGCCTTTGATCCCGATTTTTGCCGGATTATCTGCGGCGGGAGCTTTAGCAGGTGGTGCAGCAGGTATTGCTAAAACCATAAATGAATTCAAGATGGCTAAAAAGTTATTAATGGAATCGAAGAGACACAATGAAAAGATGGAAGCTCTCTGCATTGGAAAAGGACTTCACCTTAAGCCACATAAAAATGGGCTCGGAATTTATGTATCGAAAGAAAAAAACTAAGATTCCGGCTACCCAAGCGAGCCTTGAGTAATTTAGATATTTTGAAGTATGGAAAAAATATTCCCTATTTCAGAGGTGTCTTTATGAGAGATAAACTCCCTAAACAACCTTTTAAAAAAGAATGTGGAGTTATAAATTTAGATAGCTCTAAAAATCCTGGTTCTCATTGGGTAGCCTATGCAAAATACAACGATTATATTGAGTATTTTGATAGTTATGGAAACCTTAAGCCTCCAAAGGAATTTATAAAATACTTGGGATCCAAAATTCACTATAATTATGAAAATATTCAACGTGATCACCCTTTTAATTGTGGACATCTTTGTATAAACTTTTTGAAGAATTTTTGGTATAGTGAAGGAATAAAATAAACGGGATCTTCGGAAAGAGGCTAGTATAGAAGCATGTCTACTACGGTTACCATCTCTGGAAATAAATCGGAATTGATTTCATACTTTCAACCACCGCTGTATTTGTCAGATCAATATGAGTGCGGTTTGATATACTTTTCAGTATTAAAATCAAGACCAAATATTCCCATTATTAACAGAGGTCTGTCTGTAATCAGAATCGAATGTGATCTTGTTCACGGTTCATACTGCAACGGATTACCATCTCATTTTATTCATGAATTTGTGTCTGATACTACTCCAGGTCATCAGTGCATGGAAATACCACAAAATGTTATTTACTTTCCAGTAAACAAAAATATAATTTCATCGGTATCTGTTAAGATTGTAGATCAATTTGGTCACTGTATTAACTTTGGAGAGGAACAAGTTCAATTACGTCTTCATTTAAGAAAAGCAAAATGATAGTATACTATAAAAATACTTCAGTGAAAACAAAACGTCTTAGTTCTTCCACGATTGCAAAGGTGCAAAGACGTAAGAAAAAAGTTAAGAAATTGACTAAAGCAAATAAAGATTTTCTTAAAGCCCTAGGGTTTAAAGTATGAATATTCTACAGATTAGCGAATCACCACACTTCGACACTACGATCGAAAGTTATGAAGTCCATTCATACAATCCCTACAATAACAGCTTTAGAGAAAATGATGAAATCAGAATTCCCATCCACCAGCAAGACATATACGTGCTACCATCAGCCAGTTCAATTTACGTCGAAGGACAAGCGAAGCTCATCGGTAAAGATGGGAATCCGATCAAGAAAACTGTTGCGTTCACTAATAACCCTGTTATGTTTTTGTTTCAAGACATCAGATATGAAATGAATGGTATTGAAATAGACCGCATAAAAAATTCTGGAATAACATCAACAATAAAATCATACATCTCATTAAATGAAGCAGAAAATAAAGTTGCTGCCCTATGGGGATGGAGTTTAGAGGGATTTCAAAGTGATGGGCATTTTAGTGCTGTGATACCATTAAATAAGATCTTAGGGTTTGCTGAGGATTACAATAAAATAGTGATAAATTGCAAACATGAACTTATATTGAACAGAAGTAACACTAACTTAAATAGCGTTATCCTTACTAATGATATTGCTCATTTTGAAATAGACATACAAAGAGTTCAGTGGAGGGTGCCACATATAAAAGTATCAGACCGAGAACGATTGACACTTTTAAAACATTTAGAAAGAGATAAACCTATTCAGATGGCGTTTAGAAATTGGGATTTATATGAGTATCCGTTACTACCTAAAACCACAAAGCATTCTTGGTCTGTTAAAACTGCTTCACAATTAGAAAAACCCAGATATGTAATTTTTTGTTTACAAACTAATCGAAAAAATAATAAAACTGAAGACAGTTCAGTATTCGATCATTGTGAAGTAACAAACGTTACGCTCTTTTTGAATTCACAATATTATCCGTATGAACCTTTAGGTTTAAAGTTTTCTGAGAACAAATATAGCATATTATACGAAATGTTTGTGAAATTTCGTCAGTCGTATTACAACTATCCAGTAGACTCGTTGCTTGACCTAAACGAATTCAAAGAAAAAGCCCCTATATTTATCTTAGACTGTTCAAGACAAAACGATAGCCTAAAAACAGGTCCAGTGGATGTGAGGTTGGAAATTGAATGTTCTACAGCAATACCAGATAAGACGACTGCATATTGTTTGATTATAAACGATCGACTTGTGGAATACAAACCTCTCAGCAACATTGTGCGCAGGTTATCATGATTGCTATTGTGGATATTCAAGGCTTTAAAACAGAAACAAATGAATTTATAATAAAAGAAATCGCTATATTATTTAATAAAACACTACAAGTGTTTTTAATTAAGCCTCCATTTCCATTTGAAAAATTAACGAAACAAGAAAAAAAACAAGTAAGTTGGATTGAACGTAACAGAAAGATACACTGGCGTGAAGGATTTGTACCCTATTCTAGTTATCAGAGTATAGTTATAGATATTTTAAGAGATAAATGTATCTACGTTAAAGGTTCCGAAAAAGTGTTGTGGTTAAAGCATATTTTAGAAAATATTAACTGTAATATATTCAATTTAGAAGATAAAGGTTGTTCTAGTTTTATAAGTTTATACGATCAATATAAATATTCTCAAGATTTATATAACTGTATTTATCATACCTCTGTATGTGCTTTAAAAAATGTATTATGTTTAAATAAGTGGTGCATTGATAATAAATTCTAAAATAAATGTTTTCTTGTTTTGTTTCTATAGTTAGGTAAAACACATCTTAGAGTTTTCTATCCCCTCCTACCTCTATCCGGTCTTTATAAGTTGTTGACAAAAGCGGGACGATAACATTATACGTTTATAATTGAATTAGAAAGTAAATAGAAAATGTCTCGAAATGAATACAAACCTCGATATGATATGTATAACACGTTTAAAATGCGTCAATTTTCATTTAACTATTACTGGGTAACGGTCGATTCAAAGAAAAGATTAGTGATGGAAATGGCTGACGCTGGATTCTTTTACTGTGGAAATAGTATAAATGATAAAGCAGCATGTTTTTCATGTGGAGGTGTTATAGAAGATTGGGAGATTTATGACGATCCTTGGGTGCAACATGCTATACATTTCCCTCGATGTTTTTATTTGAACGCTGTGAAAGGAAGAGAGTATATATTTAATACACATAAATCCATCATTGGATTAAACAGCATTGTAGTGTGATGATTGGATTTTAATCAGCGTTTGCTTCATCAAGAGAGAGAATTATTTAGTATAATTCACATTATGCTTCATTCATCGAAATTTGATTTGGAAGGCATTTCTAAACTTATTTTCAAGAATGCTAATGGTGAGATTCTATTTACACAAGACATGACTGATCAGAAAATAATGATATCTCATGTTGAATAGATAAAAAGTGGTACATCGTAGACCGAAAATAGAATTGGGGGTTCTGGATCACGGCTATAAAATTGGGTGTTCTGAATCACGACTATAGAATTGGGGTTTCTGAATCACCTTCGTAGACCGAAAATAGAATTGGGGGTTCTGGATCACGGCTATAAAATTGGGTGTTCTGAATCACGACTATAGAATTGGGGTTTCTGAATCACCTCGAGCGCAGCGAGAACAGGTGAACGCTCCTTTTATATTTGAAATATCGACAAATATTTTTTTTTTACATTTCATCGCTGACGCGAGTATAACCGGAAAGCGATTCATTTTTTTTATCCAAATAGAGCTTATCCAGCATTCAATAACCGTACAGGTGCTACATTGAGTCCAATGGCTTTGCTTGCATGCCTAGAAGCGAATCATAGAGGTATTATAATGAATAGTCGTTTATGGAACTTGTGCATAATGAGAGATATCTAGAGACACCTAGTTATGTGCAGTTTTATTCAATACTCTCTACTTTCATACATTGGGATTGAATCTACTAAATAAGAAATCAAAGTTCAAAGAGTAAGAAGCATCTTTGTAATGCAATAAAAAACGCGCGCCCTATGCGTTCCCTAAGAAAAAAAAATTGATGGAAACCATTATTGATGGAATAAGTTCTTGGATTTGCTTTAGTGGCAAAAACATTGTTATATGACAATATTCTGTAAGAGAAAATGTAGGTATAATAATAAACTGATTCTATATTAAAATTTCCGCATTTTGTTTAAAAAGGATGTCGGGAGTTTTTCGCGAGATTGGGTTGGATTTTGGAACATGTCGCACGAATTTTCATTTTCATGAAATTTTGTGAAATTGCGAATTAAATTGTATAATTTTAGTAGTGAATTATTCAATTTAGTTACATGTGAGTGCACAAGTGTAGTGAAGGTGAAAATAAGTGCAAAACCTCAAATTATGTTGTTGTAAAGTTACTACCGCTTTACAATAACTTTGACTTGTCTGACTAATGACGACTACGACTGTTTTGTAACTTCGTGCCAGATATCGGGCCATTTACTTGATCGAAAAGAAAAATTACTTGACACTGGCTAAATGCACAAACCGTGCGAAGCCAAAACCAAAAAAAAAGTATGCCAATAAACTCTTTTTGAAATTTATAATTCGAATTTTAAGATATGAGAGTACTTAGATGAAAGTTATTTTCTTCATTCAGTCGTCGAGCTGGCCAGTGCGATTATTATACAAATGTAATTGGCGCACTGACATGAAATAAGTATTACTGCATTTTGAGATGAAAATAACTATTCTATGACACTTGGCAATACAGTAGCTTCCCATTTATTGATCATCATCATTATCAGCCTATAATGTTCCCACAGCTGGGACACAGGCCTCCTCTTAGAGGGAGTGGGCCGTAATTCACCACATATCTTCGATTTTCTAGGTCATGTCGGTTTCCTCACGATGTTTTCCTTCACCGTTTTGAGAGCCGTGGTGATGAAATAATTTACACTTAGTAAAACGCTTGGCTCCAGTCAAGCGCTTTGAACCTGCTACCTACAACTGGTAAGTTGCGGCTGTTACCACGGGGCCACCACTGCTCTCATTATTGATCTAATATGTAGGTACCTAATATTCCCATTATTGATAGCTTCCCATAACAAATTTTACCGGTTTATAATTTTAATATAGAAAAGATATCTGCCGTTCCATTTATTTTTGGTCACTTGGAACGACAAAAAACTTTTTCCAATAAATAACAACCGATACTCTTCCAAAAAATACCCAAATCGCTTCAAGTGTGGCTATAAAATTTGAAGAGTTCTCTCTGTTTCTCCAGGATCCCATCATCAGATCCTGATGACTTGATAATCATGGGTCCACCTGGGAAGTATACCCTTTCAAACAAAAAAATAATCCAAATCGGTCCTGCCATCTTCGAGTAATCGGGGAACATACATTAAAAAAAAAGGTTCCGACGAATTGAAAACCTCCTCCTTTTTGAAGTCGGTTAAATTCCATTTATTTTTGGTCACTTGGGTCACCAAAATTATGTCCTGTTACACCGAATGACGAAAGACTGAATGAAATAAGCCGCGTTTGCCCGAAAACTCGTACCCGAAACACGTTCAAAATTATTATTTTTGCTTTTTCCTTTGGCAATTAATAACTCATAACTAAATAAACAACACAATAAAAACAGTTCAATTGTAACAACCTATATATCGGTACTACATTTACTATTCCAACTTTGTGTTAATAATATACCTTTGGGATTACAGTTTCACAAACGATTGGTTCGGTTGATTTCGTACCGATGAGAATATATGTTATTTATTTGTAATTTTCCCGAACAAAATAGTATTTTCCGATCAAGATAATATATATTTTTTTCTGCGAATTGTGTACTGCCCTGGAGCATTTATGTACTTCGCGGTGGCCTTCGAAATCTTAAGTACCTTTCTACCTCTGAAATACAAGATGAAATAAAAGACGTTGTTAAGAAACCTATAGGTATTATTATCTTTATTTTTAATTCAGACACAGTCCATAAAATACTTATAAAAAGGCGGTAGTAGGGTTGTTAGTAGTACACACATTTTTTTTTTTAAATAATATGATATTAATTTGTTAGTAAACCATATAAGTTACACATATATTAAACTAGTTGCCCCGGCGAACTTCGTACCGCCTCAGAATCAATTAATGTTGTGTTAACCTATTTGCAAAACATCTTTACTCATTTCGCATGATCTCCTACAAAGTTACGACAACCTAATACTTCGAAGGCACAGAGCGTTTTCTAACTGACACACCTACGTTAGGTCCTACCTAGTAATGACAACCTGGTACTTCGAAGCCATAAAGCATTTTCTAGCTGACACACCTATGTTAGGTCCTACCGAGTTATGATAACCTGGTATTTCGAAGGCATAACGCGTTTTCTAGCTGACACACCTTTGTTAGGTGAGAGCTCCTACTTATGTCACGTCACACGGGAACGCGGTCGAACGGGATAAAAAAAAGTTTCCTATGTCCATCTCTTGGTTCTAAGCTACCTCCCCACCAAATTTCAGCCAAATCGATTCAGCCGTTCTTGAGTTATAAATAGTGTAACTAACACGACTTTCTTTTATATATATAGATTTCCGTTTCCTGTGCAAGTGTACACCTGCCCTGCGAAATGGACTGTAAATTTTTCACACTATAGTAAAATAAAATATTTATGACTTTGAAGACCTAGAGTTTGAAGGACTAGAGATCTTGACAACAGACGAGATCACCTCAAAAATAAACTACCCTCCAACAAACGATATCATTACCACAGTGGCATTCTAACATTACCACAGTGGCTCAAACTTCATCCTAGCTTGTCTACTTATGGCAAAAATTACACAAACAAACCGATAAGTAAAGTTTTCTGGCCTGAAATTCAGCAACGCGAATCCCGTTCGCTGACGCAGCCATTAGGTCCTCACATGCGCAGGAGACAGGGTATGTGGTGCAAGATGGGAGGTGAGCCAATGTCTGTGGAGCGACACCGCGTACAAACAGGAGGTCTGACCCGTCCATGAACCCCCCACTTGTGGAGATTGTCCTTGCTGCGGCCTACTTGGATCTATTTAAGGTTTTCCATGTAGGCTGCGGTAGGGAGGCTCTCTGATGGTTCAGTAAATGAATCAGGAGGCTTAAACAGTTCTTGCCAAATGTCACTTCTTCCTGTGGAGTGGTATCCAACGGCTGGACGCACGCACCCAAGAAAAAATTCAGGGCGTTTAAGCCTGTGCACTGTGCCTTTACAGTCACTTTAGCCAAATCAGAGCACACGCCTATTGTTGTCGGATACAAAAACACACACCGTAGTTGGACTCGGCATGGGATGTAGGTATATGTAGCTATTATTAAAGTACTAGCTTTTACCCACGCCACACGCCTCCATCCACGTGGATGTTGGTTATCGCGTAAAAAAGAAGCCTATGTACTTCTCCATTTCCCAGGCTATATATCTGCCAAATTTCAGTTCAGCGATCTAGGCGTGAAAGCGTAATAGACAGACAGAGTTACTTACGCATTTATAATATTAGTAGGGATAGCTCACAAGAAATTGCCTGATTAGCCAGGGAAACTATCATGGAATACCTGATATTACACAATGCATCATTCGCGTAACAAACAGGATAAGATATTAACCTTCAATTTCCCACACAAAGTCGTCCTTAGCTACTTAACTTACTTTTTCATGCCACGAATATTATGTACATCATCTAAAAATAAAGGGTCCTAAACTTAATAAAATGTGTACCAAAAACCCACGTTCGCACCGACGGCAACGTAAGAATTTCGCGTCGTATTTTTTTCGCACACTGCATGTTCCATGCTCTACTTAGCGCCAAGAGTTGAAAATAGAACATTGTGTTTGTTCAATGCTCTGAAATGCAGTCTGTTGGATTCTCAATTAACCCAGTCGAATCAGCTCAAAAAAGGGGCAAACCCGGATCTTTTTTAAAGTACCTAGCAATTTTCCTTCGGAATTCGCTGTCGGTCACTGGCAGTCTAAATTTTGTTTTGCGTAGTACTCGATCCGTTGCGTCATCCGCCATCTTGATTTTAAGGGTTAATTTTAATTTAACATGATCTTTTTTATAGTTAGATATAGTTGTTTAAAATAAAATTTTCTACAATGTTGATTCTTATCATGTAAAATTGAAAATAAACGACTTGTTAATCAAACAAAAATTCACCCCCTCTTTTGGGGTATAAATCGGAAAATATCGATCCTAGGAAAAAATGAATGAGAACCAAAATTATAGGAAATTTAATTCTAAACAACTTTTGTAATTACAATTTTTCGTGTGAAATTGAAAATAAACGAGTTATTTAATAAACAAAAATCAGAGAGACGCAACGGATCGAGTACCACGCAAAACAAAATTTAGACTGCCAGTGACCCCCCCCCCCGCCCTCCCAACGAATTACGAAGGAAAATTGCTACTTACATTTTTCCGGATCAAATCCTAATTCGACTGGACTAAAAAAATAATATAATATTATATGCTCGGTTCAACATCTAGAATTAAAAAATAATAGTTTAAAAAAATAAAAAAACACGCTTTAAAAACCAAACTAAAAAAGGAGAAAATAATTTAATTCAATTAAAAAGCGTGGGGTGCTTGACATTAATTGATTATAAAAATACCTCAAAAAGCACCCCACGCTTTTTAATTGAATTAAATTATTTTCTCCTTTTTTAGTTTGGTTTTTAAAGCGTGTTTTTTAGTTTTTTAAACTATTATTTATTTTCTATTTTTTAGTTCTGCTAACTACAAAAACGTGATATATTTTTTTCTAATTTTTTTTAAATTATTGAATTGTCATCGGTCCTCGACAAGTTTACAGAGTTTCAATGAAATCTGACCGTTTAAAGTGGGTCAAAATCGCGCTCAAAGGAGTCGGTTACATACAAACAAACAAACATACAAATGAAGCTAATATAAAGCGTGTAAAAACAAAAATAATAGTTTTATTTTCTCCTTTATTAGTTTGGTTTTTAAAGCGTGTTTTTTAGTTTTTTTAAACTATTATTTATTTTCAATTTTTTAGTTCTGCTAACTACAAAAACGTGTCTTTTTTCTCATTTTTTTTTTAAATTATTGAATTGTCATCGGTCCTCGACAAGTTTACAAAGTTTCAATGAAATCTGACCGTTTAAAGTGGGTCAAAATCGCGCTCAAAGGAGTCGGTTACATACAAACAAACAAACAAACCAACAAACAAACATACAAGTGAAGCTAATATAAAGCCTGTAAAATCAAGTCCGCCATAAACTCCCGCCACGATATTTTTACGTCCATGCGAACGTGGCCTAAAGAGTGCTTACATAATACATCCTACTGAATTGTAAAGGAGCGAACAGATTATATCTGGTACAAAAGCGGTCGGATATTATTGCTGGTAATACATGCCTACTTGACCGGAAATTACCTACCCTCCCACACAATGGGACTCAAATTGACAGTAGGCAGGTTTCAGGCGGAATTACCCGATTGTGAAAGAAGAATAAAATCGTTTATTAAATGCGGTTTGAAACTTTCATATTGTAATGGAGTAAAGACGTCACTTGATTATGTTGTAATGGGGTACAGATATCACTCTTGTTTTTCTGTATTAGGTATAATAAAATTGAGGCAAGATTTTCTTTACCAAGAATTTGGCATAATTTACTACCCGCATAATTATAAGCTGTTACAATGAATATGGTGTACAATAGAGTAACTTCAAACAATTTTTTTTAAAGTTATAAATACTTAATTATGTCGACCTAAACCCTGTCACATAGAGGAAGGCTGTATCCCAGGAGTGGGATCTTAAAGGCTGATTATGCTTATTTCAAAAAGGTTTTATCATAAGTCAATGTTCTTCTTTGAAAACTATTCAATTAGAGAATAGCTAAACCTGTTAATATTTTCATAGGTTAAGCTATTCTCTTAGTCCAATAGGTGTCACGGATTTACAGGATATGTCTGAGTACTTTGAAAAGTATCGTACATAGGTTAATTTTAAAATTCGAACGTATCACGTGAAAAACTAACATCAAAATTCAAATCCAAAACCTATTTACAAAGAACTTCCGTTACAAACTTCTTGATAAAAGAACAAACTCGTGGAACGTATCAACTGTCAATATCGTTACGATTGCGTGACTACCCTCACTTACCTATGACTTGAGTTAACTGTAGCAGTAACCGTAGGAACATAAACATGATAGTTTATCGCTATACCGATTTGTATTTGGAACATGGAACATATTCTGTGATACGGTTTGATCGTGAAAAGGGAAAATAGACAAGAACATCTACAGTGCTACAAGACTTTTTTGGCGCTTGAACGTGCTGTTGGTAAACATTTGTTGAATACTCGTAGTATTAAAAAAACAAGATGGCGGCGTTGATTAAAATTTTTCATCGCGCCAAAAGATCCTTGTAAGTACCTACATTTAGATCAAATCAAATATCTTTATTGCATTCATATGTACATTTAGTTGTTTTACAATACATGTCGTAAGTTCCAACATGAAATCTGGTTAGGGCATGGCAACATAATAATAATTTTAACAGAATAAAAACTTTTTCCAAAAAAAAAACAACTGACTTCCAGAAAAACACTACAAAGTGAAAAATAACTTTAATTTCGGAAGTCGGTGACTTTAGTTTACTATGCTACGTGTAGGTTTCGAGAAATCGCAGGTGTATTGTAAAACGAAATGAACGATTTTAAACCATTTTATTAAATTATTTTTCAAAATAAAATATTTTTTTTAAATTATTTTATTGGTTAGAAACATTTTATTAAATTAATCAACAGGTTAGAAACTATTTTTTTTAGATTTTCTACGATTAACGTCTTTGGGGCACTCCCGTGTGATACTCCAACAGTTTTATCCGTCGATACAAACCTGTACGTAGCTTTAATGTTTTGACGACTCCGTATGACTTCTCGAGGGTTATTTAACCAAATTATAACATAGATTAGTCGGGACCAATTTTTTTTTTTTGCTGGCCTGTGTTATTGTTGTGTTATGGTAGGTAATGTAATATTTCACGTGACCAGAGGGCTGGGCTGTCCTTTAGCCAAAGAATTAGCATTGCCATTCAACGTGGCAATGCTGTCAGTCTTCTGGGCACGTTTCCTGATGACAGCGATGCGGACAAATACTTCGACGCCTAAGTGTCCTTTTCTTTTTACACGCTTTATATTAGCTTCACTTTGTATGTTTGTTTATTTGTTTGTATGTAACCAACTCCTTTGAGCGCGATTTTGACCCACTTTAAACGGTCAGATTTCATTGAAACTTTGTAAACTTGTCGAGGACCGATGACAATTCAATACCTAATTTTTTTTTTATTGAGAAAAAAAAACACGTTTTTGTAGTTAGCAGAACTAAAAAATAGAAAATAAATAATAGTTAAAAAAACTAAAAAACACGCTTTAAAATCCAAACTAAAAAAGTATAAAATAATTTAATTCAATTTAAAAAGCGTGGGGTGCTTGACATTCATTGATTATAAAAAAATACCTCAAAAAGCCCCCCCCGCTTTTTCATTGAATTAAATTATTTTCTCCTTTTTTAGTTTGGTTTTTAAAGCGTGTTTTTTTAGTTTTTTAAACTATTATTTATATATTTATTTGTTAAGTTAGTTATGAACGTTTTTATGACCTAATTATGACAACGATTCTCGATTTTCTCTTCAGATTGCAGACATAATGCTATTAACTGAAAACTTTAAATTGCCTTTTTAATATTTGACTAGAGAAGAGTTTGCCGGCAGTGTAATTGGCATTTGGCGCAGTTTCCTCATTACTCATTCAAAGGCTCAGCTGATAACCGGCAGGCGAGGACTAACAGTTAGATATTATGTAAAAGAGTCAGGTGAATTTAAAGGATAATCGCTATTACGCACGTGGAAATACGCTCTCGGAAAACATATCGGGCGCGATTCAATCTCATCTCAATTTACCTTATTAGTTTTAATCGTTATCCCATTTGTATCACTGAAAGATAGCTATCTTTATAATCCTTAATCTTAGTTTATCTTAAAGTCACCCCAACCCCGAACAAGTAAATAAGTACCTATAATACTCCTTACAAAATCAGCTATCGCCCAGTGAAAATTCCGTCAGAATCGGTTAAGCCAAACAAACAAACAGGCAGAAAGACAAACGAAAAATTTCACCAAAAAAATAAATTGTTATAAGTGAATAGGTGCGTTTAGTAAAAAGCTATTTTGACATTACATTTAGATTTCACTTGTTTGTATTTAAATATGTATAGATTGTATAAGTAGGTGCAATAAAGAGTATTCTCTCCATCTATTTATCTAATGCAGATAGCCGTTATCGCTTATATTGCCCGTAGACAATCATTGTTCGGGTCTGGCAGATATCCAAGCCATTTCTAATCTTGAGTATGTCCGAAATGGAATTTATATGTCTGGGATACTGAAGTGGAATACAAAGACGTATTTCTAGAATAATAAATTCAACGCAATAATATTAATATGTTTTTTTTTATTTTTATTTAAGAGTGATTTTGCTTTTGTGCATATAAAAGGAGGTACCTTTTTCTGTTGAGATTTTAAGGACTGAAATTTATTTTAGAGCTAGTTAGGAGAAAATATTTGTGAGCGAAATTAATTACTTAAATCATAAGAAGGTAATTTATTAAAATCAGTTTGAGAATCAGCCATTTTTAAACATCAAAATTACAGTCCCCCCAAAACGCCCCACTCTTCACCACTTCCTAGTGCTTTAGCTGGGAAGAAGAATTGGCGGAATAAACTCGCCAGCAGAACAGTTCTCTGTTCAATTAGAAAAACTTGATTGTGCTTATTAGTTTACAAAGTAATTAACGCTTCAAAACAAAGAAACATAATACATTACTTTATTTTTATTCTATATATACCTATGTCATCTAGCATACACCAATATAGGTACCAATAAAAACATTGAAAACTGGGCCCCAATTCTGTATGGTTATAATGATTCCCCGCGGAATCTTACTACGTTCAAACTACGTCAATGTCGTGTTTTGTAGAAACCAATGTAATGGTAAGGAACCGAAATGTCATATTCTGTATGTTCCAAGACAATTTGTCGATATTTTTTAGCAGATGTCGTGTATATAAGAAATTGACGTGGTTTTGAAGTAAGAAATCGTTAAGTGGTCATACTGAATTAAGGCCATGTACACAAGCAGAAATAAAAACGTAATCAGAACTTAGATAAAATACGCTTTATTACCTTTACCTATGTACACTATAAAAATACAGATAATATCAGGTTTACAGGTTTAGGTAGCTTAATACCTAAATCAAAGCCTCCAGGCATAAAGCAAACTGTCAATAATAATCTGAATCATTTTGAAGGATATTGCTAATCCATTGCTTCATGTGTACGAAAAACTTGTCTGCTTTACTACGTAAATAACGCAATGAATGTTGTTGAACTGCCAAAATGAAAGATATTCCTACTGGTAGTTTGTTACGCAACTACCTACCCCTCTGATTTAAGAAAAAATATTAAATTTAAATTATATCCAATAAGTTAAAACATTGCTTAGAAAGTACTTATCACAAAAAAAATCATTACAGTCAACAACACCATCACTGACATCCGTTAACACCGCTTTGCACTAAACCGTAGATTAACGTGTCAACACCAATTCAATGCATTTAAATGTTCGCATTTGTACGCGTATGGGACGCGCCGTAACCGTAAGTTAACCGCGAGTTAAGCCGCTTTGCCGAAATTGGGTTATCTGTTTACTGAGGTATATCGTGACTATGGGTTTAGTCGCGGATGATTAGTGCTGAATGTATGTGATTAGGAGATTACCTAGATGAAGAGTATGTGTTATACAGGAGCATAACATATTGGTTACGGAAATGATCTAAGTTTAGTTTAACCTTAGGTTAGGAATCTAGAATAAATGTTATTTTTAGAAGCATGTCTAGGTTTATTCTTTTTTTTTTTAATATGTCGTTATCTGCCTACCCTTTTTCCAATATTTATGGGGTCGGCTTCCAGTCTAACCGGATGCAGCTGAATACTAGTATTTTACACGAAGCGACTGCCTATCTGACTTCAACAACCCAATGACTGGGTTATACGATACCCCTTTGCAACTCAGTTCACCAGTTGTCAGACTTTCGGGCTTCTAACGACATTTTACGACTATCAAAAATCCATGAAAGGCAGCCGGGACCAACGGAGGCACGAAGGGGTCTCGGTAGATAAAGATGGTCACCCATCCAAGACCAACCGCACCATGCGTAGCTTAACCCAATTAATTGAACCGTGCAACTGTTACGACTTATCCACGAGACCCTCAAAATAGATAAATGGACAACATTTTCAATTGTTATGAAAAAATAAATGTGAAATATTTATTTTCACAAAGAGACACCATCACCTACCTACTTATATTTAAATAATAGGTAGGTACCGCTACTTATACCGCAATACTTACCCAAATTACATATTCAACCTCCCTGTGAAAATCTGCTAAAAATATCTTGAACTCTGTTTAAACGAAAACAAGCTACGTTTAATGTATAAAGAGACCACCAACTTAGAAAATTCTCTGGTCCCGAAAATGTTGACTTTTAATTAAGATGACGAAAAACAAGGGAATTTCGACCTTATTAATATATTAACAGGTTTCATAGTAGAGTGTGTTGTTGTTTTCTTAACCGGCTCTTAGGGCTGGTATAAAGTGATCGTGGAAGATTATTCCCATCTCAACGGTTTGTGGCCAACTGTACACAAATGGAGGAAACGACTAAAGGTCGACTAACTACTGTATAATACTGGTGGTTCACAATTCGTGCCTTGGAATAATTATTGGTAGGTATCAGTCAACCGCATGACGGTGGTAACACTTTGGCCTCGAGCTGACCTAGCGTAGTACGGATTTTCAATAAAATTAGGGACCAGCTTACATTAATTGGGTTTTTTAGCACTGACGTGAAGCCTGTTGTACCTACTCGTAATATATATAAGCTTCTAAAGTTAAGCCTCTTGATGCTAAGAAATCCAGACACAATATAAAAGGTGTTGGTAATTGAAATAACAAAAACCTCATAGGTCACTCATAAATTGTTTTTATCAGTTTTACTCATCAACTGTAGGTAGGCACTCATCAATTGTATTTATCAGTTGTACTCATCAACTGTAGGTAGGTACTCATCAATTGTATTTATCAGTTGTACTCATCAACTGTCGGTAGGTAGTCATCAATTGTATTTATCAGTTGTACTCATCAACTGTCGGTAGGTAGTCATCAATTGTATTTATCAGTTGTACTCATCAACTGTAGGTAGGTAGTCATCAATTGTATTTATCAGTTGTACTCATCAACTGTCGGTAGGTAGTCATCAATTGTATTTATCAGTTGTACTCATCAACTGTAGGTAGGTACTCATCAATTGTATTTATCAGTTGTACTCATCAACTGTAGGTAGGTACTCATCAATTGTATTTATCAGTTGTACTCATCAACTGTCGGTAGGTAGTCATCAATTGTATTTATCAGTTGTACTCATCAACTGTCGGTAGGTAGTCATCAATTGTATTTATCAGTTGTACTCATCAACTGTAGGTAGGTAGTCATCAATTGTATTTATCAGTTGTACTCATCAACTGTCGGTAGGTAGTCATCAATTGTATTTATCAGTTGTACTCATCAACTGTAGGTAGGTAGTCATCAATTGTATTTATCAGTTGTACTCATCAACTGTAGGTAGGTAGTCATCAATTGTATTTATCAGTTGTACTCATCAACTGTACTCATCAAATGATTGTAGGTACTCATCAAATGTACTCATCAATTTTACTCATCAACTGTACTCATCAAGTGTACTCATCATTGTATTAATCAGTTGTATTTTAATTATTGTACCCAACAAGTCACTCGAATTATGATGGAAAATGTGTGAGGCAATTAGGGTGCAGGTAAAAAATCAAAAACCTAACTAAAAATCAAATACTTAAGCAAAGAACTAAAACGAACCTTTTAGAAAGCTCTCAGGGATCATAGGTCATATTGTAGATACATAACAAGCGCAATATCGGCCAGTTTAGGCCAAAAGGTTAAAGGGCCGAAACCAGGTCGCCGAATGTTCCGGCTCACGGCCCCCGTCAACAGTAAACAAATTACTGGATTGTAGTTCAGTGCAGCACTGACCTAATATCGGATGTAAAATATTGAGCGCACTATTTTTTGTGAACGTACTCTCAGATTATAAAACAAATGCAGATAGACCGTGCGGGACACCAAGAGTGAGGCCAAAAAAACAAATACTGATTCAAAACTCGAGTTAGTACGCCACGAAGCGTCGCTTACAATGCGATGCTTTTAGTGTTTGGTTTTTTGGCCTCAGTCTTGGTGTTCCCGGCGGTCTATCTGCCTTTTTTTATAATCTGAGGTTGCACGTGGAAACAATATTGTAGGTACCAGTCGTGCTATTTTGTAACCATCTCACCGGGTGAAGTGAGCTGTCAGTGTCATCCCACTAATGCTAGGGATTGACCAAGCATTACATTTACAATCATAATCGCGATTAAATCTCGATTATGATTGTATGCTAATTCTAATGACCATTTTATTACGATTTCAAAACTAGTGTATAAGTGTGCATCATGCACTACAATACATTATACGCGCACTCGCGCCTCAGGCAATATAAAGACTAGTCTAGGAAAAAATAGACCGAAATAACATTGAGTTTCTGACTGGGTTTTTGTTTTGCTACTTTATTTTAAAAACCTCCCAAAATGTAATGCATGATCCACACTTAAACACTAGCTTTGAAATCGTCATAAAATGATCAAAAGAATTAGCATATTTAATCTCGATTATGATCGTAATGCTTGGTCATTCCTAGCATCAGGTGGAATGACACTGACAGCACACTCCACGCCCACCTCACCCGGTGAGATGGTTACTGCCGATCTATTCTGTTAAAATCTCACCGTGAGAACTTTGGTGAAGTAAGCTGTCATTCCATCTGGCACTAGGATTGATACTAATGACAGCTCACTTTAAGCTCACTTCACCCAAGTTATCACGGTGAGATTTATAGAATAGCACTGCTGAATAGCATAGCTGTTATAGATTTAGAACTCACACATACAATCTCGCCTTCTTTCCCCGAAGGGTTCGGCAGAGGTGTACCTGCAGTTCACCCACATTTCGCTAGTTATGTTTAATTGTCCTATGTAATAGGGGGCGAACCTATTGCCATCATCCGGGCCCAAATCCAGGCTCCGGATTGCTATTGAGATATTCCAGAAAGAAAAACGCAATGACACTTTGCCTGACCTTGGAACCGAACCTAGGAATACACTAAACCAACAAGGAAGTAGAGTAAGAAGTTTTAGTAATATATTATATTACTTAGACAGCATCAAAATCAAAATAAAATTATTTTATTTCGCATAAACTTATATAAGTACATGGGCACTTATGAAACGTCAGAAGCTAGGTGCACGGTTCCAATTTATCGCTTCCTATGGAGAAGAGTCGACAAGAAACTCTACGGTTACTCCTGTAAAAATTATTAGCTTTTACAATGTTTTCAGATTACAGTGATAATAGGTATGGGAGGACAGTGCAGGCCTTTCAATACTTACTTACTTATTAAGAGAAATATCGAGTCACTTTGCCATGAGTGCGAAAGGCAATCCTCAAGGATGCTCTCTGTTTTGTAGAACATAAGGTTGTTTCAGTCTCCTAAAGAAAACCCCACGATGTTTCAAAACACCCTTATCACCAAACAAATCAAGAAATTCAGTCCAAAACAACGTACCATACCTATTAATGGTCGATGTTTGATGACGAATTATTTAACAAAAATAAAAAATCAGCATTAAAATTACCGTCATTATTTTAAACACCCTTTAATATTCAGCACTGGTTTTTACGTATCATTACCCAACCGTTCGCTGTCAGTGACAGGCGATTTATTCATGAAAAATTAAGTCACGCAATTTCCAATAACAAGCTGGTTTCACACAATAATATTCCAGGTATTTTCGTGTTTTTACTACAGACCAATTATTAAAAAAAAGTCCTTTTTAGGGTTCCGTACCCATAGAGCGTCAACTTATTACTAAGCCGCCGTTGTCCACCTCTTCGTCTATCCATTCGACATCCCTGCCTGTCAGCGGGCTGTATCTAATGAACCGAAATAGATAAACGGTTAAAATTTTCAGTGTTTTGTTTTTTTTGCCTCTATATTAATTTCCAATGCTGTATGCACACAATAATATTCTAGAAATTTACGTGTTTAAAGTTTTACTACATAAAAATGTTTGCATATTGAAGTCTTTTTAGGGTTCCTTACCCACGGGCCTCCCACAAGGTGGACCGATGACCTTATGAGGGCCGCAGCAGTCCACTGGATCCGGGAAGCACAGAACCGGTTGAAGTGGCGGAGATTGGGGGAGGCCTATGTCCAGCAGTGGACGTCTTTCGGCTGAAATGATGATGGTGATGATGACCCACGGTTGCCAAAACGAGACCCTGTTACTAAGCCTCCGGTGTCCGTCTGTCCGTCTATCTGTGAGCGGGCTGTATCTCATAATCTGTAACAGGTAGACAAGTAGAATTTTCACAGAGTGTGCATTTCTATCGCCACTATAAAAACAAATCATAAAAATTAAATAAAGTTACAAATTTAGGCGTTTTTTGCCTTGTGGTACGTAACACATCGTGTGCGAGTATGACTCGCACTTGGCCGGTTTTATTTACTGCTGCTGTTGCTTTGTATATGTCACCGTAAGATTGTGAACACCGTTAGATTATAATCTATCTTGCGAGATTATAAACTGTCGATAAATTGTGAACTTCTAAATTCATAACTATAGGACAACGTAGCCAAAAGAAGAGAGAAGAAGAGACCTTTAATTTTGAAGGGAAAAAGAACTGAATTTTTTTTCATTGAAAAAGCTTCTCCCTGACCCAGAAATTGAACAGGATTCATTTTTGTATAGAACCTGTATTTTTAGACCAAAACTACTACTTTGGAATATGTACGTGTAAAATCAAATGAGAAGCCAGCCAGACAATATTTTTCATACCCATATGTGATGGAGCTTTTCTGTAGTGAAATATTCTTTGGAAAAATCTCGCTATTGACAAAACGCATTTATTTTTGTTTCTTGACTTTAGCTTTGGCGCAGGACACGAGACGCTTTGCGGGCGTCGTTTGTTTTAATGACTAGGAAGTCACATGACTCTTCGCAACAGTTACAAGTTAGACCACATTTGCATGGCTGTAAAACTATCGCGGCAGCATTTTATAGCGCACTGGACTTTAAACTCTCGGTGTTTTTTTTTTTTTTTTTGAGGGTGGGAAATCATCAAATAACTTCTCCTGCTCTGGGTGGAGCAGGACGGCGTGTCAGACTTTTACTGACTAAAACCCACCCGTGTTCCCTCAGTTGCCTGTGTGCCAGGGGCCGCGGTATCTCTTTCGAACAACCCGCACTCCTGGCAGGCATCGGCCCTTGCGGACCCCACCAGTTCGGCGCACCAAGACACGTGGCACGCCGTGACCACCCCAGGAACCAAGTAACAAAAGGGCCCCAGACGAACCCGTGTCTGGCACCCTTGGTCCCCCTGCGACGGGTCAGCTCAGTGGCCCCGCCGCCTACCACTTTTCGGCAGCAGGGGATAGGGAGAGCGGCCAACGCTATACCGACACTCCTCTTCCCCTGCGGCCCCACCGCGTCCGCCATCAAACGGTGGCGGCCCCGTCCAGGCCACGGAAGTGAAGAGCGCTACCCAGAAGTACCGGCACTCCTCCTCTTCCGCAGCCTGTAATCCTCAGCCGCGATGCCTCCCATTCGACATCGCGGCCCGCCTCAGTTGCGGTGCACCTCACCACAACCTACATTTTGGCCGCTACGTCGTCGGCTTGGAGACAAAAGCCCTGACGAGCGGCCCCACCTTGGGGTTCCTCTTCGCTTCACCGTGGGAGCGGACCACGGCTACTGAGCCCTCCCGCAACGACAATGCGGGAACCCACTGGGGGGGCGGGAACCCACTGGGGGGGAAACTCTCGGTGTTGAACCGAGCATTAAGATTCCTACAGAGTGCAGTGCGAGTGATTCTCAGCGCGTCAGTGAAAAACACAGCGTTCGATTTTTAACTCTTGGGGCTAAGCAGAGCGTTGAAGATCCAGTGTGCGGAAAAACCCCGCCGTGATTTTATTACGACCCTGGAAACGTCGACTAGCGCCTTATTTGGGTCATTTTAGATCTAAAGTTTGGGATGTATGGACTTCATCTTCATCGAAATACAAATGCCATGAAAAACATAACTTGAAAAAAAATAAGTCTCGCAACTCAGTTCTTCTACCGATAGTCCTACTTTTTTTCCTTTCTGGTACCTTCTACTTCGTGAATAAAAACAAACTGCAAACGTAACTTTGTAATCCTATACGGGCTGATTTTTTAGTCACCGTCCCAATTTTTCAGGGTCATAGTACCCGTGAAATTGAACAACTTTCTCCAAGGAACATGGGTCGAAATATGAAAAAAAAAAATCGACCTCCCATGCAAAATCAATAGTTAGCTGGTCGATTTTGTATGGGAGGTCCGATTTTTTTTTTCATATTTCGACCCATGTTCCTTGGAGAAAGTTGTTCAATTTAACGGGTACTATCACCCTGAAAAATTTGGACGGTGACTAAAAAATCAGCCCGTATATTTATAAAGGATACAAGGTTTATTTATGCAGTTAATTTATCTAGAAAACATTAATTGTATTCTAAATTTAAAGCTTCTATGTCTGCTAGTAGTGCCTTAGAGTTTTGATGATTAGTCAGTGAGTGAGTGACAAAATTAAGAAACTTTGACTAGTTATAATTCGTAAACTACGGGTAAAAATTGAATGAAATTTGAAATATACCGTGTTTATACAATGCCTGCTTGGTTACTGAAAATTCAGGCTTCTAATTTTATCCATAACAAAGTTATAGGGGTTCGAAAATGGCCTGAACTGCTTTGAGAAAAGGATGGTACGGCCGTGCCGCTTTTTTGCTCGACTTGGCGGGGGCACTGCCGTACCCCCAGATTTTTTTTTAATTTGGTGCAAATCTATTTTATTTACGAACACCGTTACTACTAATACTCTAAGCATTTTTTTACTTTTGTTAATAATTTTGATTTTATTGTGCAAGCTGTAGTCTCCTATAATACGTGAATTATAGCTCCTTCACGTATATATAGGAGACCACAGCTTGACACATAAATAATGGTAACGTAGCCTTTACCATTATTTATGTGTCATATTTTCAACATATCTTTTGTTAGACCTTCAAAATAAATAGGTAAACCTTTTCTGTCTGAAGCTAGAAATTCCAACGTGATTTATTTATTGAAGAAGCCAATATTTTTATATAAAAAGTAGGACATAAAGCTTTAGCCTGGCTTTCACGTCAATTTCTTTTGACGTAATGATTGATACTCTCATTCATTCGCTTAGTTTTCTTTCTATTTATTGGCTTAGGCACAGGTATATTAAATTTTATTTCGTTTAGGTGCCTACAGATATGTTTGATCTATATAAATAAAATGAAATATTCTGACTGACTGACTGACTCATCAACGCCCAGCCAAAACCCGCGGACCTAGAAAGCTGAAATTTTGCACAGAGGTTCCCTTTATAATGTAGACCATGAATAAGGAAGGATTTTTCGAAATTCAACTCCTAAGTTAAATAGGGGATGATAGTTCCGCGCGGGCGAAGCTGCTGATAAAAGCTAGTTTAATAATAATCAGCCTATAACGGTCCCACTGCGGGGACACAACCGTAACCAACCACGCGGGCCCAGTTCAGGTTGGTAGATGTCCCATATCTTCGAATTTTTGGTTCTAGGACATGCCGGCTTCCTCACGATGTTTTCCATCACCGTTTTGAGAGCAGTGATGATGAAATACTTTACACAAAGTAAACCGCCTGTCTGAGTTCGAACCTGCGGCCTACATCTCGTAACTCGCGGCCGTTACCACTGTACCACCAGTGCTCGCCTTGCTCGCTTTGCTTTATTATTGACGAGTAACACGTGTGATAAAACAAAATCTAGTTAATGTGTTAGAAATGGTATGTGTTGTTAGCAACAGACGATAGACATCGTATATATTGTCGGTCGCCACTGTGGATCGTTTTTGTCGATCAATAAATCAACAAGAGATCCCAAGTATGTTGGGGTCAGCTTCCAGTCTGACCGGAAAACATTGCTAACCAGCTGTTGATTAGCACTGTTTTACATGGAGTGACTGCCTATTGGACCTCAACAACCCAGTTCCTGGATAACACGATACTCCTTGGTAAGACTAGTTGTAATTGTGAATGTTGTGTAGTGAATTTTGTGCTTCTGACTATCCTTAACGACAGTCAAAGATCTACAAATGACAGCCGGGAACAACGACTTAAGGCAATGTTAACTTTAAATAGTGTCGTTATGAGCGATGAGAACTATTTCTTATATATGTTACCGGCCAAACCCGATTTCAGGCCAAACTGGTTTCTAGCTTAATTAGCCATTTCGTTAACAGCCTTTGGAAGTAACGCTCGCCGGCCGCTGCAGCGGCGCCGCTCGCTTCGCTCGCTCGGCTCGCGCGCTTTTGGTCACAGTTCTAACCTAACCTAACCCATTTAATCGGCGTGCCCCGGCTTAATAAACCAGTTTGGCCTAGGACAAACTAGTTTGGCCTGAAATCGGGTTTGGCCGGAAACATATACAAACCGAAAAAAAAAATGACAGTCGTAAAAATGCAAATGAAATCGTTTATAATTAGTTACTTACTAACTATTTAATCATAAATAATCGATCACTGAATGCATTTTTGCATTTGAAATCTTATGGTTTAATTTGAATTATAAATGAAATTATTATTGAAGTAGGTACGCAGAATTCCCAAAAGTAAAATAGAACGAAATACTACAACGTTTAATTGATTCCTCGTACATTGTAGTTATTGACCCGTGTAAGGCCCGAGTGCCAAATTCAATCAAAACTGTGGGTGCCATGCCTCAACTCGATTGGTAACGTAAGTGAATTATTTTGCCACTTCTGGGATTAAAATTCGCAGAATTTTTTCAATAACTGGGTTAAAAACCGTCGAGGGATCTAAAAACTGTAATTTTTGGAGGTGATTTCCAGTGCGAATTTGTAGGTGGGTTTAATCCAACTAATAGGATATAATTTGCCATACAACGTGGCAATGCTGCCAGCCTTTTGGGCACTCTTCCCGTTGACAACGATGCGGACTTATTTTTTGATGCCTTATGATTATTTTAATTTTATATACCTGTACATATTATTAGCTTTGTTTTGTGTTTATCAACTAATAGGTATTATAAATGTGAAAGTTTGTATGTTTCCAAACATGTTTGGATATTTAGATGTTTGGATGTTTGTTACTCAATCAAAAACGGCCAAACGGATTAGAATGAAAGTTGACACGAAAATAGTTTGTAACCTGGAATAACACATAGGCAGAAGCGTAACTAGGGTGGGGCAGGTAGGGCACGAGCCCTGGGTACCTATCGATGGGGGGCACGAAACGTCGCCAATTATTAAATAAAAAAATAAAACACACTTCAATAAATCATTTCATACTGTTATAGATTAAATATGATTAATTGTGATTTTTATTTAGTATTTTTTATAATGTTAAAATCCATTTTATCGATATCGACTATTTTCCCTTAACCAAGTATAGCAATCCCTAACCAGGCATACCTACGCAACTTGACCTTGAACTGACCAATTGCAGCCGCGCATTCTTCCTCGTCCCCCGGCCCGCAGTAGTGAATCATGTACTATAGAGAAATCGGCCTATACGCTCTCTAGTGGTTTAATACTCTATGGTTATGTAGCGACACCACAGAAAAAACACTTCGCAACAATATGTAGAAATACAAAAAGAGAAGTGGCGCCATCTACAACGCCACAGACGAACTACGTAAAGACGCACGTCATAGAAAGCCTAGATCGCGCAGTTAAAGTTTACCGCGCGATTTGGATAGGTACAACATCCCGACATCAACCGTCGGGCAGTTGCCCACCAGACACAACACCCGTCTGGTCGGAGGATCCTCCCTTTTCCATAGAGTATGAACGAACTTTACACCCTGTTCCTCATACCTCTATACTGGTGACCCCGAAATGGACGTCAGCGCAGCCTTCGAGCAACGTGACGTCATCATCATCAAGACCACTTCCTCAAGCTTTCGAGCAGCGAGCTACACACTTTGATCAAGGAAGGTTATGCGACTTAGTTTTGCTTAGTGTAGACCGAGAAGATGTGATGTGTGCGTTAGGCGCCATTTTCTATTGGCACGCCCCTGCACATAGGATACTTTTTATCCCGATAGTACGTTCCCCTGGGATAAGTTTCGACTTCTATGCGGACGAAGCCGCCGGGCAAGCATAAGCTAGTAAATTCTAATATGAAACACCACCGATGTACTTTCGTGAACAGCGCTTCGATATGACAACAAAAACGGCTGTATGTGTTCGTCCCAATCCCGTTGCCGATTTTCCACAACTTTTGCTAGGTACCTCTCTAATGTCCTCCCATACCTATTATCACTGTAATTTGAAAACATTGTAAAAGCCAATTATTTTTAAAAGAGTAACCGTGGAGTTTCTTGCCGGCTCTTCTCCATAGGAAATGACAAATTGGAACCATGCACCTAGCTTCTGACGTTTCATAAGTGCCCATGCAGGCTTATGTGAAATAAAATATTTTGATTTGATTTGATTTGATTTGATTTGAAACGTTCCCAATCGTCAAATATGAGCTTCTGACCAAAATCTCTTCATCCACGTGAAATTTCTTGTTTAATCGCCCAATACAAGTTATTTGAACTTTATGTATGCCACAACATTTTTTTTTTTTGTATTAACTTTTTACTTTCTTAATTCATAATTACGGATACACACTTACCTATATGTTTATTATTCTAGCGTATGGTACTCATGGGTTGCAGCTGAAAATCGGCGTCAGTGGTGCATACTGTTTTGCCATCTGACATAACGCTGAGCTGAAGGCCTTTTGGCATTATTATTTATTAATAAACGCATGTTCAAAGCTGAATAGTAGGAAAACAAAGAATTTCAGCAGGTTATTTTTAATTACCATCTGTGGCCTGCAGCTACATTTAACCAATATTTTACCAACAAAATAATAATACGAAGAAACATTTTAATTATTTTCGAAATAATTTAACTGAAAATTATACGTAAATTCCACCGTTCATTTTGGTAAAACAATTCAGTAATCAAATGTAGGTACATCATTTAAAAGATTGAAAAAAAAAACATGAGATTAAACTATTGAAGACTAGCTCCTGCCCGCGACTTCGTTCACTTGAAATTTCTTGTTTTAACATAAGTTGTATACTATAGCATCGCATCGCTCCATTACCTCGTTTTGATTTTTTTATTTTAACTCGGATCCTTAAGCTTAGCGGGATGTCAAATAGCCTGTAACCTACCTTAAGAATTGGGCTATCAAATGCAAAAGGATTTATTCAAATTCGATTGGTTATTCCAAAGATTACCTCCTACATACAAACTATTATTATTAGTATAGAAGTCTTGTATAGATGAAACGAAAACATTATATTGTGTGTACAAGAAATAACTCACAATTTACTATTTAAAGGCTTCTTCAGACGCGCTACACTTGTAGAACCATTTCCATGAAGTTTTCATAGAAATTGTTCTGCGAGATTCGCGTCGTACTGTCGCTTCGCGCCTGTTTGTGGGAGCCTTCATAGTATTTTTCATTATTTTTCAATATCGTAACATGGTTTGACATCTATAAATTGTTGTTAAATATCAACAGCGAAGCTTCGAAGGTTTGGCTTTTATATCTTTCTCTTTTAAAAAATAAGTTATCGTTGTCGTGGTTTGAAAGGAAATAGATAATATTTTGAGTTGTAAAACTGTCCGTGGCCCTGCCAGGAATGCGGGTTGTTTGAAAGAGATACCGTGGCCTCTGGCACGCAGGTAACTGAAGGAACACGGGTCAGTTTTAGCCAGTAAAAATCCGAAACGCCCTCCTGCTCTGACCAGAGTGGGATAATTTTTTTTTTATAATTTCCCATCATAAAAAAAGTGTCCGTGAAGTTTGTTTACGTTTCTATCCCGTCCATTGCTCGAGCCAGCGCGCGCCACTGAGCCTGTAGCATTAAATTCATCCCTAAATAATAATCATTCCTGTCCAGCCGGTCCTTTGCTGCCCTAAGCCGAGGTCCTTACCCCACAGGCCCCCTTGGCGAGTAGTGGCTCTAGTTTTTTTGTTTTTCAAGCCCTAGCTGGAGGCCTTAATTTATTAAGGTAGCCACAGGCAAGTCCCGTTAAGCAGCCGACAACCTCATAGGTTGACCTGCAAGATGTCATTGCCTGAAAAAAAAAAGTTTGTTTGTGGATATGTAAAATCGTGCATATTTATTATTCATATAACAGTAGCATATAAGGTACATACTGCTCCTTAAGGTGAACCTAGTCCACATTGTTTGCATACAAACTTTGGGAGTGTTTTACTCCACTGTCTGACATGGCATATCCAAAGTAAAATATGATATCGTTTTGTCTCATTATTAATATTGTCTGTACGAAAACAGAATACTAAAATAAAAACCCATTAAAAGTTAGGAGCAAACAAAAAATAGTTTTTCTTGCTAATTTTACTTAACTTTGGGCGTGTTTAAGTAATAAAAGGAGTATGAAATCTCCAAAACCAAGTCGGTACCGACAAATTTCAATTATCGAAAAGATCAATAAACTTTATTGGTCATTGATTTATGCATTTGCTTTTTCATAAAACCCGATCTTCCAAAGGACTTTTCTTGATTTTTTCGCGATTTTTTTACTATAAATGATCCTGCATCTCGCTCAATAACGTTGTGCGTGTAGACTAGCGTCTAACTGCTCATCACTGATACTACCTCTGTCGGACACGACGCCTGGTGAGACAGCGCGTGATTTTTAGCCATGCCCACCAGTGAGTCCGAGCCCGCGACTAGGTTCTCCTTAAGGCGGAAGGTCCAGGGTAGAGGCCCCCAAAATAGTTTTTTTTTCCACCCTGTGTATTTAACTGAAATGTAATAAAAAATCCTTCGTCATTTATTGAAGAGACACCAAATAAGTATAACGTTTACAACGCGGTCGATTGGTACTTACATCTTCTAAGAACTCGCCTTCCACAATAATACTAAAATTTTCTGCTTCATGTAATTTGGAAATAAAATGGAAGACGACGAGACAGTTTTATTGCAAAAGTCGAAACTGAACGATAAGGTTGTAACACAATGAGACCATCAACCCGAGATTTATCCGAGGCATAACTTTATGCTTTGAATTCATCTGACAGTTTTCCGATATATTATTAATGTATTAAACAACTCAATGTTGTGGTTTTGTTTTTTTTTTATATACCTTACTCATAAGTGTTGTTATATAATGTAATATCTTTTTTTACCCAAATAAAACAAAATATAAAACTGCCAGATGAATTTTATTCCACGGATAAAAATTATCTGATGTTGGTAAAAATAGTTATAAGTTGTTTGTTTTATTATTTTAATAGCTTTGGTCCGCGGCTTCACCTGCATGGAGATCGAAAATTATTCCACTAAGAGATCTTTTTGAGACAAATAATTCCGTAATACATCGTTTTCATATGACTTTACTGGTTTCGAACTCAAACTCAAAGCATTTATTTCAATTAAACCATTTACAAGCACTTTAGAATTGTCAAAAAGTCGATCAGTTGGAAAGTTGAAGCTAGTTGCCCATTCCAAAACGTAGATCTCTATAGAGAAGAACGGACAAGAAACTCCAAGGACACTCTTTAATCATGTTACTCGTAGGTATTACAAAATCTTAGGAACATTATTCTTGTTGCTTCTATATGTGAGAACAATGTAAAAAAAAAAATAACAATTCTAAATATAAGATTTAAAATAAGCCATGGAAGTTAGGAGATGACCAGTCTCAACCGACGGCGCATTACGACGATGCCTTCGCGTTTACGAGGTGGTTACCAGTAAAGTTCCCAGTCGGCATGATTTTTTCCGACATTTTCAACAATTATCGTCATAGTTCAGCCAATTAACATAAAAGCATAATGAATTATGCACATAAACCTTTCTCATTAATCACACAGTTCATTTGTAAAAACCGCATAAAATTATTCGGAAGTTTTTCAGTTTATCGTGTACAGACAGACAAACACAGCGCAGAGAATTTGTTTAATAATATGTAGTGATTACGAAATGGAAGCATGACAGTTAAAAAAAGCGGGCGTTTTTGTATTTAATAAACCTTAATAATCAAGGGGAATAGGCTTATCTACGAGGTATCAATAACAAAAGATTACATTTAGCTACCTATCTACAATTTCTTACAAATTGTAAGTCACAAAAATTCTCAGTGGTCGCAGTATAATAATAGCGGTAACCTCCATTTATTCCTCTAATTTTATAATGATACTTACTCTCCCAGTGTACCCCAGCCATAACTCGTTCCCTTTACACCATTCATCTCAGTACAATACAGAGTTATTTCTACTTACTGCCAAGATACCTACTCACTTGATTAAAGTTCGCACAGTATCGGATCGTGGGAGATGGAAATATTTCCAGAGAAATCAAAAAGTTAATACAGGTAAATCCACAGGTTTTACTGTCCAATGGGTACGGATTACTGACACTGGTAAGATAGATAGAAGGTCAGCTCTGCACATCGAGCTAAAATGCACGCACATAATTAAAGATATTACATTTCCAAAATAATGAAAGAAAGAAAAATGCGTTTGTCATTACATCATTAAAACAATTTAAAACTATACATAAACAGAAAATAATGCCAAACGAGCCTCAGCTCAGTATAATGTGAAATGACAACAAAAGATGTAACACCTGACGCTGATTTTCAGCTATCTACGAGTACCATATGCTAGAATAATAAACACAGAACTTGTAAATGTATTTAGCAATTATCTTGTAGCAACGGTTACAGTGTCTGCCCTCATCTGCATACAGTGTAGATTTGGGCAGATACCGAAGTATCTGCCCTAATCTACCCTGTAAACATGCTTCACGTACAAGGAGTGCAAGCACACTCGCGAATGGCATTCGTTTGAGATTTACGTACGTACGTATATATGGGTCGGCTTATCAAACAAAAATTATAATTAAATTAACGTGATATATTGTCAGGGAACGTTAACAACTGCGATTAGCTGTTGATTAATCATTTACATAACTTCACTCATGAAATTATCAGAAAATGAACTGGAGTTACCGACATAGCTTGCACAAAAGCCAGCTGAACTGGCAGTGGGCTGGCCATGTTTATCGAATGACTGCTGATGGTCGCGTGGAGCAGAGTAGTCCTGGAGCGGAGACCGCGTATCGGCAAACGTAATCTAGAGCCCCCTCCCAAGCTAGACGGACCGACAACCTTAAGAAGGCGGCTGGGATAGACTGGATACGAAAGGTGGAGGCCAGGGTTTTATGGCGCAGCCTGGGGGAGGTCTACGTCCAGCAATAGATAGACTGCGATAGGCTAAGTTGAAATCATTCATAGCAGTTTACGCACGATTGACAATTTGTAAAAAAATTGCATGTGTATTTCGCTCGTTGTTCGAAGCCAACCTTCTGTAGGTACCTATCTATCTTGTCCTACCGAACTCTCATTTCTTACAGAATTGTACATAAGTATAACATAGATAGAAACTTTTCTGTACGGATATGATCTTCTCTTTCATTCAGGCGTGATCTCAGCTTATTGAAGAGGTCTGCATTGCTCAAAGAAATGAGTCTTACGCGAGGAGTGATTCCTTTAATGCAGACACTATGGATTCCAGATTGGATACGGAACATCATTTTAACGGAAACGAAAGCAGAAAGAACGTTAACATTATTTTTGTTTTAATTCATTTATCTAGATTTTTGTTGTAAATGAATGTTTAAAACAAAAAAAAAAATATCGACAAGTTCGTTGAGAGCTTCAAAAGTTGTACCAAGGTCAGAATTTTCCGTAAAATAGGTAGTTTGATTAGGTTTAGTAGTTAGAGGGCATAATTATTGTTAGCGACTTTTGAAACGTATAATATTTCACCAACTATACTTGAATTTAAAAACAAAAAGTCACCTACGTTTATCATAATATTATTTTTCATTGTAAGATCCAACGATACCTACCAATTCTTCATTTAGTCTAAGCTTACCTTACCGCTTACACTACGCCCGTATTTTTCACCTGCATCTAAATTCCGTACCAATATACACAGAAACAAGTTTTACAAGCCCCTCAAAGTAAACCATTGAAAGTTACATTTTATGAATTTCAAAGAAAAACTTACATTTCACGACATCTCGAAACTGTAGCAAGCTTATTTAAATGTACCTAGAATTCAAGTAACTTGGCACAATTTTAAAAACCTTTGTTCTCACTGAAACCCGGGAACGAACTGAAATTTTCAGTGTTGCTGTGAAACTGTGGCTGTGAAACTGTAGAAAATAAAAATAAAATTTTAGTTCTGTCTATTCTTTCGAACTGTTACTGAATAAGGTGCTTTGACACAGCTTCCTTGATTGTATTGGAAATTGAGTTGGTTTCATTGAGTTGCATGTGCCCTGGCAGCTGAGAGTATGTCAGGCTCACTCAAATGCCTCGCTGTTGATGGAGTGTGTTTCGGTCCGAAATGGTTGAGCTGAATAGTGCTAATCCATGTCATGTTCGTGAACGGGCGCCGTCAGTAGGGACTCTCATCTCCTAGCTGCCACGGCTTATTTTAATATCTGAATTGTTTTTTTTTCTTTTTATACGTACGGTTTTAACGTGCATGTGTTTCTTCATCTTTCTCACATCATCATCGTCATCATTTCAGCTGAAAGACGTCCACTGCTGGACATAGGCCTCTCCCAAGCTCCGCCACTTCGACGGGTTCTATGCTTCCCGCATCCAACGGACTCCTACGGCCCTCACAAGGTCATCGTTCCACCTTGTGGGAGGCCTTCCAACTTTACGTCTTCCGGTGCGCGGTCGCCAATCCAGAACTTTTCGGCCCCATCGGCCATCTGTTCTTTCTCACATGTTTAATTTTAATATGAATGATGTTAGCAATTTTTGTTTTGCAGCATTAATATCCGTGGACTTTCTTGCCGTTCTTCTCCATAGGTAGGTACTTACTAGACTTTGGAATGGGTAACTAGCTTCACATTTCTGACCGACCGACCCTTTGAGAATTCAAAAGTACCTGGAATTGCTAATTTTCCTAACTAATATTATGAATGAGAAAGTAAATTTGTTTTTTACGCTTTCACGCAAAAACGGCTGAACGGATTTACATGAATATTGGCACACAGATAGATCATGACCTAGGCAATAATATTGGCACACAGATAGATCATGACCTAGGCAAGAATATAGGCTAGGTGCTTTTTTAATCTGGATCGCAAACGAAGCCTCAAGTAACAGCTATTTTAAAATAAATACTTTGAGTTTGAGACCGGGTCACCGAACAACTTGCCAAAAGACATCTAAATGCAAAATGTTTATAATTTTCTTTGTTAATTTAGATTGAAAAAGTTGTTGACAACTTTTAGATGGAGGACGGTAAACAGATAAACATTTACTTCAGGTCAGTTCCGATTATTTAGAACAAGTTTAGAAGTTATTTGTCGCTTAAATAATTTGTTTACTTTGAAATGAGGGGTTTGAATCGGCTTGTCTTAGTTAATTGGAGAAATGTTCTTTTGTTTAATTTACTCTTTGAATATAATTTCTTATTTTCATGTCATAAATCTTATGCTGAGCATAAATGATAAATGAGTTTATTTCTGTAAGTTTGTACAATCACTTTTACACGTCAATCATATTATAAAAACAAGATGTGGTGGGCGTTTCCTATCTGACTACTCTGAAAAGAAAGGCCGAAAAAAACATAAAGGTCACAGTCTCTTTTAAAGTCCAGACGTAATCTTGTTCAGATCATGTAAAGACGATGTAGATTGATGTCTGAAATGATCTCTTGAGGATCTTTGTAAGAATTATATTAATAAATATAGAGTTTGTAAAGTCGCAGTCAAATATTAGCATTTTAACTCTTATTACGTTTTGCGCCAGTAAGAAGTAACACTGGGATAGTAAACTTCACGAGGTTTGTTTTCATCAATTAAAAATAATATTAATAGTATGTATATGTTTATTACAAAAAAACAGAGAGAAAAAATCCCAGGGCATCAAAAAATTCGTCCGCATCGCTGTGAATGGGAAAAGTATCCAAAAGGCTGACAGCATTACCACGTTGTATGGCGACTGATTATTTGGCCAAAGAATAGGCCAGCTTTCTGATCATGGTTGTGTCTGGTCGGCTAGTCGAGTCTTCACTGGTTACGTGAAGACTCGACTAACCGCTTGGCGATGTCTCGGAAAACCAAGTGGGCACTCGGACCCCATGGCCCATGTGTTTCAACCCCAAACGGCTCGAATATATAACTCCCAATAAGGTTAGAATATTTTCGCCATTTCAGTTTTTCCGCAACTGCAGCAGCCGCCCCGGCACACCCCGTCGTACTAGGAAGATGAGATGGCACGTTAGTAAAGTCGGAAATTATCCCGGAGGTACGTACTACCGGGATAAAAAGTATTATATGTGTTAATCTAGGTTATAATCTATCTGTGTGCCAAATTTCATCTAAATCTGTTCAGCCACTTTTGCGTGAAAGAGTAACAAACATCCATACATACAAACTTTCGCGTTTGTAATATTTATGGGTGATTTATCAGTGGGCCTAATAAATTAAAAATAATACATGATAATTTAATTTCAGCCTTATACTGTCCTACTGCAGTTCAAAGGCCTCTTCTCATACTGAGAAAGCACGAGCATTGATCACCACACTTGCTCAAGACGGATTGGTGATTTCAAACTTGTATTAAAAGAGCAGTGACGGCCCAATGTTAACAGCTGCGGCTTACGAGTAGGTCGTAGGTTTGTACTCAGACAGGTGCACACAGGGGTTTCGTGACTGTGCAGAGGAAGAAGTGCCGATCGTGAACTAACAAGAACCACTGCGGCAAATCTCCTGCGAGGCCCGAAGTGAGCCTGCGTGCCGCTATGCCGAACACTCCGGTGTACATCTCCCGCCTGCTTTACACCATTAAGGCGGAGGACATCGTGGAGTACGTGCGCCAGGAGACAAGGTACACGTCGAGGGTGCAGTTACTGTAGTCGCCCCACAACGTCAACTTTAAGGCGTTCGTGGTGCGCGTAACGAATTGTTATCTAGCTGTCGTCATGGAAGAGGAATTTTGGCCGCAGGACGTGGTGTTCCGTCGCTTCTGCGGACAAGTTCCACAGGACAGCACAAAGGAAAGCTAGTGCAAAGTGAAGTGCTACTAATGTGTGGTGTTTTATAATTATGTATGTTATTCCATTTGGTATTTATGTTATGGGTCTTGGTTGCCTGAATTAAATGATTTATTATTATTATAAACTTTGTGTAAATTATTTCATCACCACTGCTCACAAAACGGTAAAGGAAAATATCGTGACGAAACCGGCATGTCCTAGAACCAAACATTTTAAGAAATGTGATATCAACCAACCCACACTGGGCCTGTGTGGTGGATTACGGCCCACTCCTACTCACAGAGAGCCTGTGTCCCAGGAGTGGGAGGTGATTATGATAATTAAAAGTCTAGGTTTTCTCGCGATGTTTCCCTTCACCGACGTTAGTAATGTTCAAGATAAATTCACGGTAGTGACCCTGCCAAGCCGAGTCAATCGAAGCGCAAAGCACTACCTACCTCTCGAAGCGCTTCGTTTTTTTGAACCCTCATAATAAGGATTGTTTCCAACAGCTTCAGCACCAGTAACTAAGACTTATAATTAATATCCATGGAACTTGAGTCTCTCAATTAGTAAGACGACGTATTTTTGCGCTAATGACTCAATCCATTAATCGCGTTTTGCGAATAAATAAAGTGTTTTAATTAATTATGTAAATGTAAGCAAACACTCTTTGATGTAGCCTAATAAATATTGTATGATGGGGTAATTACATTACACACTATCTGGGGCCTTAGTCTGCTATTTTTATAAATTCGTCATTCCAACACGATCCCATTGTCATTCATTTGTCATTTTCCTAAAAGTTCGTAATCTGCTAAATTCATAATGGTCAATCATTGGTAGGTCAGTGGTCTCGTAATAGAATTGTGTCATAATGGCATTTTCGTATTGCCATTATTATAAAACTCGTTAGTAGAAATGTTTTTCGAAAAACTACTACTAAATTTGAACATTTATTCATGCCAGATTTCATTTATATATATTTTTACATATTATTTATTAGTGTTATAAGCAATCTAAAGTAGTAGGAAGTTCGTAAATTAAGTCAGTCATTCATTTGTCATGATGTATGAGATTACCAATAAATGCCATTTCTTTCAATGGAGTGTCAGTGGCTAACCATTGGAAAGTCATAATGACGCCATTTTATTAGTAGATTACCAAACTTGTCAAAATCAACAATTATGAAATCAATGATAGATCATTCTGACACTATTGTAATAGCAGACTTGAGGCCCAGTAAGAATGGTTTTCATTCTGACAATTCAACAACATTCATTGTTAATTGCGTTAATCTTTCCATCGGATTATGAGAGTGTTAGAAGAGCGAGTGTGTCTGCGTACACACTTGTGCACTATAATATCTCTCACGCTGAAGGCTAGTCTCCGTAGAGTTTGGCCGCCATGGCCGATATACAGTCTGCAACTTATGAATGAAGATAGCTCAACCTTAACGAATATGTAGAGTGCGCCAGATGAGTCTGCAGCTGCACACGACTGAGGGTATTGCTTCGTAATATATTGGAACTAATATGCGCTGTAAGTAGAAAGAAGACCACGATTAGTGCCGATCTTGGACACGCCCGGACTTATCTGGCATACATACAACATAATTATATAAAAAAAACACTACAAAGTGAAAAATAACTTTAATTTTGGAAGTCGGTGACTTTGGATATGTATTTTATTTAATTTCCATGTCACCAGTAGTGTTTTTTTAGAATTCGGTTGATTTTCTTTGGAAAAAGTTTTTTTTTTCACTTTTTAGCTATAGTACTTACCCCACACCAATTATAAATGTCATCATCCTTGGGGTAAACAAAAACAATGCATATTTATGCTTTATCAGGAATCGCAGTTGATTTGCTGTCATTTTTTGAAGAGTTCCGTTGTCTGTCTCCGAAATGCATCATCAGATCTATATGAAATTTAAATGGGACTACACGGGAAGCACCATCTTTCAAATAAAAAAGAATCATCAAAATCGGTTCACCCAGTCGAAAGTTATAAGATATAAAAAAACAGTCGAATTGAGAACCTTCTCCTTTTTTTTAAGTCGGTTAAAAAACAGGCGAAATACCTCAATTCAAAAAGCAACAGATTAATAATATTTCTTACTTTGACTCTCCCATCTTTTAAAAATATTTTAAAGGAAACACTTAGTTATATAGCCTAATTAAACAACGTATGTTTCATCAAGGGACGTTTTCTAATTTTACTAGTCCAAGCATGTACCATTTTTCTTTGTCGAACATATGAAGCAATGGTTTAACAATATCCTTCAAAATAACTTAGATTGTGTTTGATAGTGTGCTACGTATTTAGGGTGCAAATGCTTAATAAATACCTCCTTGCAAAAATATTTTAATTTTAATTCTTATCTTAGACAAGATTTTTAGTGAGTGAAGAACTTGTAGCTAAGTAATGTCGATCGATCAGGTTAAGTTACGTTTGCCGTGGTTGGTTCGTGGATGGGAGACCATCCATTACATACCAACACTCCTCCGTGTCTCGGAAGGCACGTTAAGCCGTTGGTCCTGGCTGTCATTCCTGGATATCTGACAGTCGTTATGGGTCATGACTAGCCCGAAGGTCTGACAACCAGTTCTACCAAAGGGTATCGTATTGTCCAGTAACTAATGCGCGCTGAGTGCGTAAAATACTTATTTTTTAGTATATACCAGCTATCTCTTTTTTTTTAATGATCAATTTAAGTTATACTTAGTTAATCATTGTTATTTCTTACTGGTATCGTGCCAAAACCTTGACACTTCAGAATTCAGTTTCACCAGATGCGATGACCACGATCACTCTGTCAAGAGTATAACGACGAAGAAGAAAATGAGATTAAGGGGGCATTTCACGAATGAAAGTGATCGCGATCAGCACATCAAAACCGCGTTCAACAGCTGTCAATGTCATCATTGCTGTGGAATTTTGACACTGATAGTCCTTGAACTCCTTGGAGAAATTCCCCCCCTTTTTTTGGATGGGTAATCATCAAAAACTTCTCCCGCTCTAGGCAGAGCGGGGGGGCGTGTCAGACTTTTACTAACTAAAACCCACCCGTGTTCATTCAGTTGCCTGTGCTAGGGCCGGTAACGGTAACTCTTTCGAACAAATCTGCGACCCTGCCAGGGTGAAATTCTCCATTAGTACTTACTTAGCACGTAAGTAAATATCAATTACGTAAGTAACATAATTATGTTCGGTGCTTACGTCATAACTCAAGTGCCTAGGTACTTTATCAACACATTTTACTTAACACACGCCTAACAAAAAAGGTGTGAAGTAAAATTACATTTGCCATCGCAAAAGGGCTCTTAATTTTCTATTAACAGAATTATGTCTTCGTTACCTGCGTATCAATGTGGCCCTTCGTGTTTTCAGTGGACTGGAAAGACATTGACACAGAAAGAGAGAGGTACCGGAGTTTGTCTATCAAACTTACTGGAAATAACACTAAGATAACTTGCACCACAATTTACTAAATGCGTACAGCGCCAGATATACATGGCCAAATAAAGTTAGCTGGCATTACCATGTTGTGTTGGGTATTGATATCGAAGACAGATGGAATAAAAAAATTATAAAAACATTAAAATAAAACAACCGACTTCCAAAAAAACACTACAAAGTGAAAAATGACTTTAATTTCGGAAGTCGGTGACTGATGACATGAAAATTAAAATACATATCCAAAGTCACTGACTTCTGAAATTAAAGTTATTTTTCACATTGTAGTGTTTTTTTGGAAGTCGGTTGTTTTTTTTTTGGAAAAAGTTTTTAGTCACTAGACCAAATGAGACCTCTCCGCGTACCCTGTCACTCCCTTTTAATTTATTCAGGACATCGATCTACCTGCGCCTAACAAAGAAACAATTTTATACCAAGCTTTAAGAGCAACCGAGTAGGTATCACTAAACAGGAATGGAACAAAAGGCCCACTTCTTTTAGAAGTTCAAACAGTAATCAGAAGACCAATTCTCGTAAACCTTAACGTTTAAAATTTAGTCGCAGTCTCATCTTGGCGACAATCAAATGTCAAAAACTTGTCAAAAATGTATGGAATCTTGAAGTATTTTTGACAGATTGAAACTGAGATCAGATTGTGAACGTTCCTAAAATTACGAGAATTGCCACTCAGAACTTAAATAGTAATTACAAAAAAAAGGAAAGCTTCTTCCGAGACTTAATAATATTAAAGTACCTATTGACTACTCAGCACGTTCTCAACATTGAAATTTTTTTTTTTGTATTACTGTAATGGTTGACATTTGACATTTTCGTATTATTGTGACATTTTCACTGCAATCCAAACGATTTGACATGAATTTGTATTTTTTTAAATTTTCCTTATTGTTAATATCCTAAAAAATTCAAAAATAATATATGATTTGCATGCCCATGTGACGGTAGAACCTGGAGGACTTATAAAATAACACATCTTATGTACTATATTACCCATGTTTGCAAACCAATAAATGATTTGATTTGAACATTGTTTAAAACTAGTGGCTGCCTGTGTACGAATGTAGATGACTTCGAAAATTATTATTTAAAAAAAAACCTTGTTTTTATAAATATGGAGGACACCTCTATATTCTGCTAGGTACTAGCGTCTGCCTATGAATTCAGTCTGCGTGAAAGTAAACCATATTATCCCATGGCAGAAGTGTAGCCTCCTATCATCAGTATCAAATTTGTTTTAGTATATCAACCTAAATCAGTCAAGCTTATCGCAATTCACAGCTGGACATAAGGCTCTTACAAGTTACATTTGGCCTACAAAGTTAGTTGAAGTGGCACTTCGACAGACATGGCCGACCTGGCCATGTCTGTCGAAGTGACGATGGACGATGGCTCAAACGAACCCCCCTAACCGGCAAGTGTGGCATGGGACGCCAGGTGGACCGACGAGCACTAAACGTGGCTGGAACAGCCTGACGGAAGGCATATAGCTTATAATGTTCCCACTGGGACACAGGCCTCCCCTCTTCGAGAAGACATGGGCTGTTATCTACCACGCGGCCTAGTGCAGTTTGGTAGATGTCACATGTCATCGAATCATTGGTTTTAGGACAGGGGCGATTTCCTAAGACTAGTTGTCAGATTTTCGGCCTTTCGGCCTACCCTTAACGACTGACAAACATCTACGAAGACAGCAGGGACCAACGGCTTAACGTGCTCTCCGAGGCACGGAGGGATCCTGGGATTTGAATATTCTTAAATCCCAGTAGATATTCTGCAGTTTTTTACTTTGTATCTGTAATGTAACAATGCTCCATAAACGAGGAAAAACAGTGTGTTTTATGATCCTTATTATCGCTGGTAGCTGGGAACAATCAGACGAAATGTGTCCTCTCAGTAAAATGAGATACTTGCACGTACTTACTGTTAACACTTCGCAGTCTTGACGCCGAACATATATTTAGCTATACTTTATACGGGATTAAGCTACATTTGTCGCGGTTAACGGAAGGATGGGTGACCATCTTTACACGACAAGACCTCTCCGTGCCTCGAAACGCACGTTAAGCTATTGGTCCCAGCTATTATTCGTGGATCTTTGACAGTCGTTACGGGTTGTGAGACGCACAAAAGTCTGACAACCATTCTTATCAAGAGGTATCGTTTTACCCAGTAACTGGATGGTGAAGGCAGTTAGGCGGTCACTCTGTATAAAGTCCTGTACTCAGCTACATCAGGTTAGACTGGAAGCCGACCCCAACATAGTTGGAAAAATCTAGGCAGATGATTATGTAGTGTAGTGCGTCTGCGATGTTTGCGCACGCGCACACAGACAGACGGCTTTCACACTGTGCTGCGGCGCCGTATCGCGTCGCTGATGTTCCGCACGCGTGGGAGCGCCAACGCCATCCTGAACGTGCTCAGCCACAAGCTGGACAGCCCCTTCTGGGGCACTGGGTTCAAGCACAAGTGCGCGTGCCCGGGGCCCCAGAGGGCGGCAAATACTTAAATTAATAGCAAAATTTTAAATACTAACATAGTTTTAAGTCGTTCTACTAACAATATGTATGGGTCAAATATGCCTGAAATAAAAAGATTTTATTTTTATTTATTTATTATTATTTAGCTATAGTTTATGTTTGTTAAGCAATGCTATGATGATGATAAAAATAAAATTGGCTTTTTTGCCAACCTACTAAACAGTAGTCTTCTTTTAAAGGTATGAGGAACAAGATTCACTCATCCTCTGCAATTGTCTGACGATTGATGTCGGTACGTTGTATTTGTCCTAGTGAAACTTGCGCGATGCAGGATTTTTGCGTGATGTCAATGTGATGTTCGTATGTGGCGTTGTAGATGGCACATACAAAGTATATATTTATGTTGATAAAAGAAAAGAGATGTAATCACTACTTAACTTTAAGCAACCTTTATAAAGACCTGTTTCTACATCCTATTTTCGAGTCGAAAAGTGACATGATTCTGAACCTTTCAATTTCAATTCATATGTTTTGATTACGGGCGAAAAATGTATACCTACGCTAGGGGGTCTAGAATCATGTGCTGAATTCATAATTACATTTTGAGCGCCGATGTTGGGTCGTTTTCGTGTCTGTCTGTGAGACAGCTTAGATCGCTACTACACAGTGGATTTCGTGGTGGTTTCCATCATCACTTAGGTACAGCATTATATTCCGGAATGCTTATGCAACCAAAGCACCACCCTTGGTTGACTGGTAGAGAATGCTTAAGGCATTAAGTCCGCCTTTATATCTTTTTTGTGTGCGAGAATTTTAAATAAATAACCAATACTTTTTTGTTGACCCAGCATTAAGATGTACATTTAAAATTGAGTTTTATGGCCTTGAAATATGATTAAATTTTCTTGTGCTCAATCAGTGGTAGGTATGGCAAAATTCATTTTTTTTAAAACACCTATGTTAAAAGTTACTTAAAGCGATTCAGTAGGTAGTCAATTATTTCCCATGTATTTGTATATACAAATTTTCACTATTAAAGATAAACCTACTTACTTATAATACGAAAAATACTTTTTAAGTAAATATGACGCATCCAATAAATAACTTAACTTAGAAAAAAAAATAAGTAAATAAAAATAAATGTATATCATTTATGAAACAATATTTTTAATTAATAAATTTACTTCCGTAATAATAAAACAGTAGGTAATAACTACTTAACCAATAATATTTAACACGCAGTGTTCTTTCTTCTCTCTCATACTTGATCTATGCTGTGCCCGGCAGGGTCCATAATTGTGGCTAATATTATTTCCCTACGAACTTTATACATAATGGCACACAATAAAGAATTGAGAATTAAGAATTATGAACAGACTACTTTCAGAACTTGCGTTTATTCTGGTACACCTCGAAAATACAGAAATATATAATATAATATGTATAATAAAATTAATATACCTAATATAATTTATTTAATAAAACATATAAAAAAGAGTAGGTACATTTAGTCAACAGTAATAAATTTCCCACACAATTATAGCAATTATAGTTAAGTTAGATACAGGGTGAAATTGAAAACATGCGACAAACCGAAATGGGAGATTGTACTCATCATTATGAACAACTTTTACTGAGGGACCAAAGATGCAATCCCGAAAAAAAAAACATCTGTTCCCTACATTTATGTTCGCATAACTCGTCAAAATGTAGGGAACAGCTGTTTTTTTTTTGTGATTGCATCTTTGGTCCCTCAGTAAAAGTTGTTCATAATAATGAGTACAATCTCCCATTTCGGTTTGTCGCATGTTTTCAATTTCACCCTGTATAGCACAGAAATCTGTCTATGTCATGTTTTGACAGGTGCCATTGCATCTGTGCAAAGCAGAGGCGGGTCTCCAGTACATCTTAATCATCATCATCATCTGGCTAGCCTTTTCCAAACTATGTTGGAGTCGGTTTCTTGTCTAACCAGATGCAGCTGAGTACCAGAATTTTACACGGAGCGACTGCTTATCTAACCTCCACAACCCGATTACTGGATAACATGACACGCTTGGTAAGACTTGCCCTTCAGTAGGTACCCAATAACAATCCAAATAATTGATTAGATACGAAATGGTGAAATAATCCTACAGTAACTTGAAATTTCAAACACGCTCGACTGGGCTCAAAGAGACCTTATTGAGAGAGTTAAAACCACAAGACAAAGTGAAACATAAAAATGGAGAGGATTATCGAACAAAGCTTTACGGTTTCATTAAATTCCGTTAGGGTTGCTCTCTTCCTCGTATCGGTCCAAGCTATAAGAGAATATTGCTTTATGAACATAACATCACGCGATTTTATTGCCATGAACCGGAAACAAATCCAAACTCCGAGCTACTACTAAGAAGGTCTTGATAGAAAAAAGCCTGATAATACTTTGCCTGACCTGGGAATCGAACTCAGGACCATATGCTCAGCAGTAGCTCTTATGACCACTTGACCAACGAGGCAGTCCTTAATATTGTGTCTGAAAAAAATATAAGCCAATCAACAAGATCATAGTAGGGCAGCGCTGTAATAATTTTTGTGCCAAATTTCATCGAAATCCGTTCGGCCGTTTTTGCGTGATTGAGCAAAAAAACATCTAAATAGTTTCAAGCGTATCGATTGTTTGTGAATAGCTATGCGGGTCTTCTTTTTACACGCTTTATATTAGTTTCCCTTGTATGTTTGTAACCGACTCCATAGGGCGCGATTCTGACCCACTTTAAACGGTCAGATTTCATTTAAACTTTGTAAACTTATCGACGACCGATGACAATTCAATAATATAAAAAAAAATAGAGAAAAATAGAAAAAAAATAAGGAGAAAAAACTGAAAAAATCACGCTTTTATATTTAGCAAAACTAAAAAATAGAAAATAAATAATAGTTTAAAAAACTAAAAAACACGCTTTAAGAACCAAACTAAAAAAGGAGAAAATAATTTAATTCAATTAAAAAGCGTGGGGTGCTTGACATTAATTGATTATAAAAAAATACCTCTAAAAGCACGCACCACGCTTTTTAATTGAATTAAATTATTTTCTCCTTTTTTAGTTTGGTTTTTAAAGCGTATTTTTTAGTTTTTTAAACTATTATTTATTTTAATTTTTTTTTATCGGCCTTTGAATAATTGTTCCCAGACCTCACAAAAAAATACTAACTCCGGGGCCACACTGACGGGAAACGCCGTTGAATAACGCGATGATGGACGTTAACCGTAGGTGTAGCCACAAGTTATCGCAATAATTTTATAACGGCATTCACATTGCCATTTGACGCAAAGCGATAACTTTACGTTGACCGTTCGAGTGTGGCCACTGAATTTATCGCTTTAATTATCACAATCTTTACCGCGTTGTTTATCGCGATTATGGGCATTCACATTGACCGTAGTGTGGCCCCAGTATAAAAAAAACAAAGTACAGTTTGGACTTTTGTCCGATTTTATTATATATATTATAAAAAAAAAACATCTATGAACAGTAAAATAAAGCTGGAACATAAAGAACAGTTGTGCAATTCTGCAAATTATAATAAACTTTATTTAAATCCAATTATTTTCCATATTTTTCTTTTCGTACCAATGACGTAATCTCCATTGCGTGAATCAATAGTCATATTGGATAGTGTCTCCGTTGACATTTAAGGGGCATTTGCCATAGGCAATGATTCGCCAAAACCCTGAAAACAATTATTATAACATACAGTTCACCTTGTTGGAACGAAGTTCCTTATCGCGCGTTGTGAAAGGGGGCTAGACGGAAAAATTTCTTACGAAAAGTTGTCACGACACTTTTTGCTATAGTAAGCTATTGTAAGCTGTGCGGCGTGCGCATGTTTCTCTCTCTCTCTCTTTCTTTTTTAGTACTGGCGGCAAGTACTGGCGGCAAGTACTGGCGGCAAGTACTGGCGGCAAGTACTGGCGGCAAGTACTGGCGGCAAGTACTGGCGGCAAGTACTGGCGGTAAGTAATGGCGGCAAAAGTACTGGCGGCAAGTACTGGCGGTAAGTACTGGCGGTCAGTGCTAGAGGCAAGTACTGGCGGCAAGTACTGGCGGCAAGTACTGGCGGCAAGTACTGGCGGCAAGTACTGGCGGCAAGTACTGGCGGCAAGTACTGGCGGCGAGTACTGGCGGTAAGTACTGGCAGTAACTACTGGCGGTAAGTACTGGCGGCAAGTACTGGCGGTAAGTACTGACGGTCAGTGCTAGAGGCAAGTACTGGCAGCAACTACTGGCGGCCAGTGCTATGGGCAAGTACTGGCAGCAACTACTGGCGGCGAGTACTAGCGGCGAGTACTGGCGGCGAGTACTGGCGGCGAGTACTGGCGGCGAGTACTGGCGGCGAGTACTGGCGGCGAGTACTGGCGGCGAGTACTGGCGGCGAGTACTGGCGGCGAGTACTGGCGGCGAGTACTGGCGGCGAGTACTGGCGGCGAGTACTGGCGGCGAGTACTGGCGGCGAGTACTGGCGGCGAGTACTGGCGGCCAGTACTGGCGGTAAGTAATGGCGGCAAAAGTACTGGCGGCAAGTACTGGCGGTAAGTACTGGCGGTCAGTGCTAGAGGCAAGTACTGGCAGCAACTACTGGCGGCCAGTGCTAGAGGCAAGTACTGGCAGCAACTACTGGCGGCGAGTACTGGCGGCGAGTACTGGCGGCGAGTACTGGCGGCGAGTACTGGCGGCGAGTACTGGCGGCGAGTACTGGCGGCGAGTACTGGCGGCGAGTACTGGCGGCGAGTACTGGCGGCGAGTACTGGCGGTAAGTACTGGCAGTATATTTACTGCCCGTAAGGCAGCGAGTACTGGCGGCGAGTACTGGCGGCAAGCATCGGCAAGTGCTGGCGGCAAGTGCTGGCGGCAAGTACTGGAACTTCGTTCCATCCGGGTGTCCTTTGACACCTCTCAAGTTTTCTTAATAAAGATTCCCTGATTCCCGGCCACCGTACGCGCGGGCTTGCGGATGGCGAGTAATGGGTAGCTCGCTGTCCGGTAAGGACCAAGCCCGAGTTCACGGCGCGTTGTGTTCCACGCGCGCCTCAAAGAGGTGTCAGCACCAGCTGGTGGGGTCCGAAAGGGCCGATGCCTGCCAGGGATGCGGGTTGTTCGAAAAAGATACCGCGGCCCCTGGCATACAGGCAACTGAGGGAACACGGGTGGGTTTTAGTCATTAAAAATCTTACACGCCCTCCTGCTCCACCCAGAGCGGGAGAAGTTACTTGATGACTTCCCAACCAAAAAAATAAAAAAACCGTGCGTTCCGCAATTAGGGTGCGGGTCGTCGCATTCGGTTCGGATAATCTGGTTTCTCGTTGACGTCCCTTTGACAGTGACGGTGGACAAACGGCCTTAGTCTTGAAGAAGCGGAAATTCCGTGTTCTGCCATTAGAACATTGCTTGGTCAAACATTGCAACCTTTAGGTGGGCAACTAATAAAAAGATATAAACTACTTTAATTGTTTTTCTATTTGCATTGCTATCCTTATATGGGCGGGAAATATAGTTAAGTACATGATGGTTTGGGCAGATCTATTGCATTGCACAGGCTTGGCTTGAACCGTAAGATATTTACTATAAATCTAATGCTGAAAGTACAAAATTCAATGTACTTAATACAACTTTACATTAACATAAACTACTACTATAATATTTCCTGATTTCACTAAAAAATCCAAAAGGTTTTAAGAAATTTAAGTTCTATTTCTATGTTTATGCTTATTATTAATTTTAAAGATATTTTAGATAATTAAATGTACTGTATGGTGCCGGACGTAAAGAATCAAACCATCCTATTTCTTCCCGTGGGTGTCGTATAAGGCGACTAAGGGACTTACTAGAGAATAGGCAGCAGAGTTCTCAATACATATTACCCACATACTGCAATCGCCAACCCGCCTCGCCAAGCATGGCGATTATGGCAAACCTCCTCAAATTGGGGGAGGCCTATGTCCAGCAGTGGACGTCTTTCGGCTGAACTGATGACTGACTGATGAGATAATCAAAAAATATTCTTCCTTCTTTTCCTTACAAAATAATAGAACATACCTACCTACTATGTTCTAACAATGTAAGACGAAAGAGACTAGTCTCCACGACACAGAAAATCCTAGTCCTAGTGGGGGCTAGTGCTATTTGAATTTGTACTGCTCTCTTGAACAATAAAGATTTTATTATTTTCATTGGATATTTATTTTATACTTACGAAATCCGATTCTACAATTAGATAAATAAGCGTCGCAATAGGTGTCCATACTCTTGTATTGCCATCTCGTATGCATGATACAAACAGCCATTGGCATAGCCCTGAAAATAGCAATACATACATAAAGAAAATGGGTTACCATTGTTTCATCAACAAAAAAATTAGACAAATTATCATATCCCGAACAATTTTCCGCATAATTTCATTTGCCAAATTATTACTTAGCAAATAAACTCTTAACAAATAATTGTAACGCAGACCTAATGTTTGGCAAGTGCTTATTTTTTTGTAATAAAGTTGAAAATCTTGCGTATACGAACGTACCTATTGAACAGATAGTAATATCAATGTTTAGTTAATAACAATTTCATCGCATTTCATATGGGCTCGATGGCTAGTTCGTCAAACTGCCGGTATGAGTATGACAACATTCGGTGATGCGATGGTTCGAATCCAAGTCAAAACAGTACACTCTTTTTGAAGTATTCTGTAGATTATTCGGAACGAATTCAATGTTGTAACATTTTAAAACTTGAGGGGTTAGCACATACCGACGTTGTGTGTACTATGTACCGACCAAACAGAATTCAGCAGACATCATAACAAAGTGTACTAATGCAAAACAATTACTACAGACACCGTTATGGTTTTCAGGGCCTGACTTCGTAAGGAATGATGATAACCACAGCTGGCCTGAACAACCAGGGCTTCTCAGCGTATCTGACCTTGCAGAAGTCCGGTCCCAAACAAATTTTTTACACATAGACACACAATACTAATTATTTTCTTTACAAATATTCTAATTTCAACAAACTTACACGCATCGTAGCTAACATACTTAGATTCATTCATCACTGCAAAAAATAAACATTCAAACAATATCAACACAAATAACGTAGTCAAAGTCAAAGTCAAAGCATTTATTTCAAATAGGCACTTAAAAGGCACTTTTGAACGTCAACATTTACATTAAAATAGAATTGATTCTAGTCGCCCCTTCCAAAATGTAGTTTCGTATGGAGAAGAATGGGCAAGAAACTCCACCGTTACTCTTTTAAAATGTTTCAAGTACAATATTTACATTCATTATATGATTATGTGTGAAAACGATGCACCCAGAATAAAATTACCATACCAAAATGGGTAAAAAGAATCAAATTGAAGCAATACAGATAAATTAATTCTGTGATAGATACATGGTGTTCACACATTTACAAACATTGTAAAAGTAAGTATAGGTATGATTTTCCTACAATATTAACAAGTAATGAGTCAGTGTGTGAGTTAAAGTAATTACTGAGTGTAAATCAATGTCATAAATATAATTAATTATATGTACAATTCAATTAGCAACCAGTTTGATTTTGTCTAGACTCTAGATTGTCCTATGGAGCAGGACCAGCATGTTTCCAAGCATTCTTATCTTGGATATAATCCTCTAATTTGTAATACGCTAGTTTACAAAGTTTACTTTTAATGTGAGCTTTAAATTTCCTTTCATTTAATTGCAATATATCACAAGGTATTTTGTTGTAACATTTAACACAGTACCCCATAAAAGATGTATGTACTTTAGCTAATCTGAAAAATGGTTGATCTATTTCGTAGACAAACAGGTTTAGGTTTAGGTGACATCATGACTTTATCAACCCCATTAATATACAATAAAATTCCTAATGCCCTTAAGATAATTAATGTTAATTCCTTTAAGAGAGAACTGAAAAAAATGCTAATTAGTAAGGGATACTATAATGTTACGGAGTTTTTGAATGACAAATTTTGAATTTAGATAATTTAATAAGTATCTTAGTTTTAGTAATTTATTATCTCCTTTATTCCTTTCAATATACATATAAATTACATTTTTAAATATTTGTATAAAATTATATAAAAACATTTAAAAATATAAAAAATAGTGGCCCACCGGTATCGGGAACAAGGTCCAAGCTACCGGCCGGCGGTCAGGGCTCCAGAGAGAGGAACCTCCTGACAATGCGAGCCGTGTCCAGGAGTACCGCTTTCTGGATCAAGCCCTTGACCCAGCTACCCAACGAGAGCCTCCTCAGATGTTGGTCGAGGCTCTTGGCTATCAAGCCATTGACTGTAACGACTATCGGTACAATGATCGCTGAGTCCACATCCCACATGTTGACAACCTCGTGAGCCAAGTCAAGATACTTGATTTGTTTATCTTTCTCGGCTTTCACGAGGTTCCCGTCATGCGGGACCGTTATATCAACGATCATTGCACGCCGCTCTAGTCGATCCACCACCACTATATCAGGTTTATTGGCAACAATAGTCCTGTCAGTGATGATGGATCGATCCCAGTACAGTGTGACATGTCCATTTTCGAGAACTGGGTCGGGCACATACCTGTAGTACGGCACTTCTGATTCCACAAGATCGTATTTCAGAGCAAGTTGCTGGTGGATAATCCTGGCTATTAGGTTATGTCTATGCAAGTATTCTTCGTTAGCTAGACGAGAACACCCGGAGATTATGTGTCTTATTGATTCTCCCGGACGGTGACATGCCCGACGGATGTCAACCGTGCCATCTTTCACAATAAATCTCCGGTAATTGTTCGTCATCATAACTTCGTCCATAATTGCACAGACAAAACCTTCGGTTTCCCCAAATAGGTCACCGAAACGTAGCCAGGCTACGGACGCTAAAAGGTCTACATCGGGTCCATGTAGGGCCTGGAAAAAGCGTCCGTGAAGCTCCTTACTCTGCCATACCTCCATGCGATCTTTAGTGTCAAGCACTACAGGCTTGCGCCAGTTCTCTTTACCCAAGGAGAGCGGGGTGAGGCCCTTATCCACCGCGACCACATGTCGATGCATCCCCACGTCGGTTTCTAGGAAATAATCCCTGAGACTGCATATCTCGCGATTGTGGAGAGTCTTAGCATTTAAAAAGTTAGTAATTTTATTGTTTCGATTATTTTCTTTTGACTTTATTTTTGCATTGACTGATTATGTATTTGAAATTGATTGGACTTTGACTATTATTATAAACATTCTCATTTATAATTTTAAACTAAATATTATAAACTATTTTGTACGCCGAATATGGCAAAACATGTTGAACCAGCAATTTTAAACGAATTTCCATCCATATGTCTTCTTCCTCTTTCTTCTTCTTCTTTTTTTAAAAACGTTGCCCCACACTAGGAATTTCTCCTGTATCGTGGGTGCGTTTACAAACATTTAAACTCACATACACAAACAGCCAGACCCAGAACAACTACTTGCAGATCATACAAATATTTGTTCCGTGCGGGAATCGAACCCGCGACACGCAGCGCAGCAGTCGATCGCTGAACCACTGCGCCAACCGATTTATGTATCATTTTACACATGTTTATAGAAATAAATGCATCTTTATCTTTATTTTTAGAACCTAATTTGGCTAAGTATCAGTTATCAAAGATAGTACAAATGTAATCATTTCCTGAGGAATACGAATTGTTATTCAACAAAAACACAAATTAAATTCACTTAACCCTTTTCTATGGGATAATCAACTCATTCGTGTGGGCGGAGGCTTAGCACATTCGCCATACAATTGCAATATGAAATTTCCTATTGTTTTCCATCCAGCTCATCATATTACTAAACTCATATTTTCCCTCACATAAATATATACCTCACATAACACTTTTACACTCTGGCCCACAACTGTTGCTGTCATACATACCTATGTCAACTATTTTAGCCAATCGCAGTTCGTAGTTTAGCTAGAATAACGACACAATCATGTATAACATGCAAATGGTTTTAAGGAAAAACTATAACGCCTATAATGGAGCTGTTACCTGAGCAGAGACTGCATGCAAATTTTGTATTAAGGCCCATAGTATCCTCATCTCCCGTCTGAGAGCTAAAGCACGACTGCCGCCCGCGCCCGCGCAGGGCACCTCTGAGCCTTTATCTCAAAATGGGGATATTCCTTGGCAAATGTTGATTAATTTACAACTGTGCTCTAGCGATTTTGTGGTACCTCTAACTATCTATTTTTCAGTGTATTTTTTTTTCCAAATAACGAAGCCGTTTAGTAGGAGTCTGGAATAGAAGCCAAAATATTGCGTGTTGGAAAATATTTTTTTAGCAAAAGTATTAACCATACAAAAAAAGTACCCTCGGCAAAATGATCTATATGAATCTATAGCAAAATCATATATTTTTCAAATCTTCAAGACAAGCCGTTAATGAGCAGTACGGTTCATAAAGTGACCGTGTTACGCTACCAAATGGGACTTAGGCCCTTAAGCAACGTAGGTGTAAACTATGCAGGGCCAATCATGATTAGTAACCGCAAAGGCGTAGAAATGTTGAAAGGAAGTTGAAACGTTTAAGGACCTCGGTGTACTATTTGACAAAAAGTTAACTTTCACACCACAACTCGACAGTATTATAAAAAGAGCTTAGAAATATTGAGGTTCGTACTAAGAAATTGTAAAACCTTTCGTCACAATAGAACCAAAATTCGAATCTATAACAGTCTCACTCGTACCATACCAAAAATATAATAGTGTAGTTTGGCGTCCTCACTACGCAACACATTCATTGCGTTTTGAACGTGTTCAGAAACGCTTCGCTTGGCACCTCGCATTTTCCAATGGTATCGCCAAAAAAATACATTCGTACAGCGATAGACTTAAGCATTTAATATGACCGCACTAGACAGACGTAGATACCTAATTGATGCAATGTTTGCTTTTAAAATATTTAACCATAAAATAGACAGCCCTAACTTACTTGGAGCTTTTATTTTTTGTGCACCTTTTAGAACCCCGCGTAAACCCATCACACCTCTCTGTGCACCTTTTAGAACCCCGCGTAAACCCATCAGACCTCTCTGTGCACCTTTTAGAACCCCGCGTAAACCCATCACACCTCTCTGTGCACCTTTTAGAAGAACCGTTTTGGGAGCGAATACACCTTTCGCAAGAATGTGTAAGCCAGTCAATGGCTGCAGTGATTTTATTGATCTTCACTTTGACTGTCTTGCAAAACAGAAAACCATCCTTTATCGTTTACCAAGCAACCCCTAATCGTATATAAAACAATTTTACCACTGTGATTAATTTTATCTAATATGTTTAACAATTTATCAATGTTACCAATTTTATTTAATGAATTTTTATTTTATGTCCATTATTTTTAATCTTGTTTTCAGATATTTTAATTTTGTCTCTTTTTATACACCTGCCACTGTTAATAAATTAATTTATGAATTTACTAATTTATTATAACTTTTAATTTTATATTACCAATGTTGTCAGTGTCATAATTTTATGAATTTTATTATGTATTCGTTTTTCACCAATCTAATTTTAATTTCCATTTACAATGTCACCATTTTTTAGTATTATAAATATTAATTTATTTAATTAATTGAATACTGGCGCTTATTACCTACTGAGTAAGTTAGCTTATTTCTCTAATTCATTGTTTTATGCATGTGGTGTTTACCTATAAGTGATTGTTGCGCTGTAATTTAATTTTAAGAATGTGTTATGTCACTGTATTCAGTGTGAACAATTGTTGGTAAACCTAATAAAAAAAACATGCATTTATATTTTCGTTTGTTTTGTAGTCATTTCGAGCTGGTCACAGATCTGACGACAGAGTCTTACATAGAACTCCAGGTTTAGGTAGTTAAATAAAGGTAAAAAAATCTTAAAAAGGGTTTTTTTATAGTTGACACTTTCTTGTTCAAAAATACGGTGTAACAAATTCAAATTTATTTTCGATTTATACGATAATTTCCTCTTTTATTAATTTATATTAAACTTTATCATTTATTCTTAAATTACTCTTCCTAGATGTAACTACTTGAGCACTATTTTTAGTTAGACTAATGTAATATTTTGTAACCTGCCTATTGTAAAGAACCCAAATGGACAGGTTCCCTAAACCTTTTAGAAAATAGAACGGATTGCTAAATTAAAAAGTGCAACTTTGATGTAGTATGGCAACTGTAGTGGCATTAGTCGGTTAAGGCGGTGATTTCTTGAAAACGCTCAAAAAGGTGGTGTTTTAAAACAGTGTATCTCTTTAACCGTAGATAATTTTGAAAGTAAAAAAATATACGATATTTTACGATTTTATGCTACCTGCAGCACACTGGCCACTGGGACGAATTCTGAAGTTTTATCCGGGACCAGACGGAGAGGCTCTCGTAGCGGACATCAAAGTACAGTCAGGCACAATCAGAAGGGCATTCCACAGAATTTGCCCGTTATTAGATGGACCACCAAAATGACCATTCATTCTTCACTGAACTATCTGGACCGATCATCTTTCATACTTCAATTAATCAACATCGACCAATCAACATAAACTTCATGCATTTGTCAATCAATCAATCAACCTGGCTGGACTGTTCAACTCGTCATCCACTCAATGCTGGCCCGGGAATATGTACACACACATTCATACAAATCCAACGAACACACTACGACGTCGTCAACAAGCGGCACGGCATCGGCGCGGGGACCAGCACCCTAATTGCGTAACACGCGATTAATCATAATCGGTTTCATTTTGACAGTTCAACAATATTCATTGCGTTATTTACGTTGTTGAGCAGACACATTTTTCGAACATATGAAGCAATGGTTTAGCCATTTGTTTCAAAACGAAACAAATTATGAGGAATCGTGAGTTACGCAATTAGGGTGCTGGACGCGACAGCTTCGCGGCATTGCATCGTTCGACACGACCGCGCTCGGACATTCCTTTGATTCTGCTATAATTGTGAACCACCTAATAAACCTTTATAAAATACAGCCCACTTGCTTTACTTCCACCTGGGCCTATGCATACTATAAAATTTTATTTTTTCTTCTATTTAGACCTTATAATATTTATAAAATGTTTCAAAAAAATAACCACAAGGCCACCACTTTAATTAGACAAAATAATTAAATTACAATACTCATACTCAGTCCGGTTTCATCAAATATTTGTGATTAAGTCCGCTTTTATGCAGCGCAAAAATATTCGCTACCATTTCTATATTTAAATTTGCTTACATTTTAAAATAAACTATAACACCGCTAACAGATTAAACATACGTCACTAGCACAGAATTACAACCAACAACGTTCTATTTCGTCGCGGCGAATGAGTTGTAAGTTAACTGCACCTTAATATTATTTAAATTTATTTAGGTGTCTGTGGGTTTAATCAAAAAGTTTCACGAGTTTAGTAAACAAGACGAACAGAACCAGAAACTATTATCAATAGCATCATTATTCGAGTGATTTTTAAAACATAAAAAAAATTCACCGCTCGTGAGATTCGAACCCGCGACTCGCTACGCATAAACGCGCTATCCCAAATACACTACTAGTTGAATTTAGGAAATACAATCATTTGTAATCGTACGAGGGTGTGTGAGTCTATAGTATGGAAATTACTTATTATAAGAGGGTTGTAAGTTAAACCGAAGTGTCAATCTATTGCTTTCTGAGATTGCTACTCCAATTATGACCGCTACTGTACATTTGGTTAACACAAGCAAAGCGCGCGCTTCATGAAATTAAAATGCTGTACCTCAACCGTATTTTGTCGATATTAATAAACAAGACGGTTAACTTACAAGCTTGTCGTGCATTTGGTGAAATCATCATAGCATTGATCGAGCTTAGTTGTGTGCATCCACTGACTTTCTGAATACTGGAAACTCACGGTAGAATAACGTCCTAGATCCAAATTTAAAAGATCCTGTACACTACCATGAGAAAAATCGGTCGTATAAGGGCGCGCCTTGACCACATCCTCGGCTAAAAAAAGAAAAAAGAAATCTAAATTAGTTATCACATGAGTGCTATATTGTTTTATGGAATAAAATATCATCATCTTCTTCATTTCAGCCGAAAGACGTCCACTGCTTGACGTAGCCCTCCCCAAGCACCGCCATTTCGGCCAGTTCTGTGCTTTTTGCATCCAGCGGATTCCTGCGGCCTTCATATGCGGGTGAACTTGGCAGATCATTTCCCAGCAGAGCAAAAAATTATGTGAGTTCTATTCGCATGCGGATGAGTTCTCGAGTGCCTTATACTTAATAAAAACATATTTGCCTTAAAAAAGGTCGAATGAAAATATGCTCTGCTAACTTCCGGTAGCAGATCACTTTTCCAAAATTAATCTTAAAACTGATTTAGGCGGCACACAGTGGCAGTGGTGAGTTCTACAGTTCATAGTACTTTTCCGGAAGAGTTCTGCCGACCTAAGTCATGGAATAAATAAAAAGAATATGTTGCCCGCAACAAGAAAAAGAAAATCATTTTGTTAAAAGAGGCGCCTGGTAAATTTGCACCTTTTCGTAAATTCTATGGACTAAGTTTAGTAACAGCCAAGACCCCCGGGAACAGGAGGAATAACTAAATAAATGCAGTTGTCTCTAAAAATTATCATATTTTCATTCAACCTTTTTTCAGGCAAAAATGCCTGAACTATTTTTTTTTAAGCATAAGGAACTCAAGAACTTGAATCCATCCTCAATGTGTTGCATGAGTTTGAGAGTCTAATTGCAGCAAGACTTGACGGGTCTGAAACCAGCTTGCTCCGGGATTAATTTTAGGTCAGTAACGCTCGTAAGACGGTTTAGCAGCAGTCTCTCGAATAGTTTGTATGTATGACACAGTAGAGAGATTGGACAGAAGTGTTTTGGGTCATCTGCTGCTTTGCCTGGCTTGGTTATTGCTATGACCTTTGATTTTCTCCAAAAACGGGGTACTGAAGCTGATTCCAGACAGTTATTGTAGAGTTGCAGCAACCACGATACGGCAACAGGACCAAGCTGTTTTATTTGCTCAACTGAAATGTCGTCCACTCTGGAAGCTTTACCGCATTTAAGACCCATAATCGCATGCACAATGGTCCACTTAAAGGACTAAGTGCGGAAACCAAACCCAATAACATAGATAGACCCCTAATCGCTGTGACAATATCAGTAAGGTCAAATGGTATTCTAATATCGTCACAAGCGCCATCAGGTTTTTGTGGCTTAGGTATCCTACTGGAATGACGTGTTGGTTTAACGTTAAGGAGCAGTTGATGAGCTATCTGATTGGCGGTAATTTGACTTGGCGGTGAGGGTTGAGGGGACTCGCTAGTCAGCTTTCAAATTGGACTCCAAGCCTTTTTACTGTTATGAGTCATATCGATGTTAGTTACAGTGTTGATCCACTTCTCTCATCTGTTTTTGCTTAGTTTCGATAGCAGCATTTTTCCAGCCAGCTTGGTTTTCTCCGAGAAAGGGTCAGTGCGATACAGTGATTCATATGTATTCAGTAGTTCACTGGACTCTATTGACAGCCCTAGGATGTAGGAAGTCCTGCAGTCCCTTGGGATGTGTCTTCGGGAAGTAGTCGACACAATCTCAACAAATTGGTCGTAGTTTTGCGGGTTTGGTGGAACATTCAGCAGGGCGTCATCAATCGACTGCGTAAATCAGTCGGCCTTAGTGTAGTTGAATCGGCGCTTAAAGGGGACAATTATTGGTCGGACCACGGATTCGATGCAACACATAATAGGCCTGTGCTGTGTGCGAAGAATAGGTGGACATACGCTTTTGGAACACTGGGAGCTGATGGACGAACTAGTGAAGATCAGGTCTGGGTTATAGCCGCGTTTCCAGCGACCACTATTAAAAGAAGCCGATAGTTTGGAATCATGGATGAGCGTTAAATCGTTCGTCTCTGCCCGTTCGTCGACTGCTTCTCCGCTTATATCCGTGTCATTGTAGCCCCAGTTGGTGCTGCGGCTGTTGAAGTCACCGATTACAACTTTAATGGGTTGGCTGCTAAAGTTTTCTGGCGGAGCGAAATTAAATGTGGTGCCAGGTGGTTTATAGATGGAAGTGATGGTACAGTTACCAACATCTATGGTGATAATTTCTATGCCATTCTCGTTTGTGCTCTTGGTGGATAGTATGCTTACGCCGGGAGCAGCAAACACTGCGTTACCGTGCTTCGGGTGACAGATCTCGAGGATAAGCGTTAGTCCAGGGATGTGTAGCCGACTCTGGGTTTCATCTCGATGGGTCTCTTGGACGCAAACAATGTCGCACTGAGTTTTTTGGTAGACATCGGAAAGAATTTCCGATTTATCTTGTGAAAACCCTTCTATGTTAATCCAAACTACGCACAAAGTCGGCTTTATAGGCGGACTTTGGATTGCCACCGTGGTGAAATGATTAGCCAGTCAGCACCGAACGTATAGTGGCTCAGTTGATACGTCACTCGAGGAGGCTCCTTTCATGCATCCCAATAAATGAACTATTTGAAGGCTCGATTGTGCTATCGTGACTCACTGTTCGATGCGACACGTAGCACGCAACGTAGTTTGAAATAAGGAATTTTAATTTGTTATGCTTATTTTATTCTTATTTGTTTTTTTAATTTATCCAATGTAATTGTATGTAATTTTAATTAATTTTAATGTGACTGTGTGTTCTTGTATCATTATGAGTCTATGTTACTTGAAATAAATGATTTATTTATTTTATTAATTAATTTCAACTATATCTGGCGATTTTGATTACTTATCTCGTATTATGACCGTGCCTATATATAGTACATTTCCATTTTGCCACTTATGGTTTAGTCCCATGTTTATAACATATTGTAACCAAGCACGAATCCAGGCTCTGGGCGGACTGAGAAAACCCAGATGAAAAAGCTGAATAACATTTTGCCAGACCTAGGAATCGAATCCCAGACCTCATGGTTAGCAGTAGCGCTTGCGTCTACTAGACCAACGAAGAAGTTGCGTGATGGCCTCTATTATCATGATCTGCCTAGCCATTTCCCAACTATATTGGGGTCGGCTTCCAGTCTAACCGGCTGCAGCTGATTACCAGTATTTTACATGGAGCGACTGGCCCAGACCCAGTTACTGGGTGATACGATACCCCTTGGTAAGACTATTTGTCAGACTTTCGGGCTGCTGAGTTCTGACGCCCCGTAACGATTGTCAAAGATCCACGAATGACAGGATCGGGACGCAATTAGGGTGCAGATCATTTCAACTGTTTATACATGTGTTAGTTTAGTGTGCGAATCCAGTCTAGTCCAGAGACAAGTACTTACTGGTTGGTTGTTGACCCATGAGTTCTAAACTATCGCATTTAACTTGCACCGGTAATATTATATACCATAGAATGTAAAACACAAACTTATATTTTTCTAACATTACGGCTTTTCAACTATTCTTCGTTATATAAAACCTCTCTTAAACAGTTTCAACTAAGAAATCAGTTCATAACATTAATCCTTTTATACCCACTGACATAAAAAAAATACGTACGGTCACCAAAAGTGATAAGCAGTAGTCGTATAACAAGATGTAACAGAGTAACCGTAAGTTCTGATAGCAGTTTGTTTTTAATTGACTACTGAATCGATTTCAGCAAATCTTAATATAGGTATTTTTTTCAAAAATTATGTATTTTGCCATACCTACCGTCGATTGAGCCTAAGAAAATTAAATCTTAAATCTAAGCCATAAGACTCAATTCTAAATGCATAAAGTAATGCTAGGGTCGACACGATTTTCTTAATAACTAGCTGACCGATGCCCACTTCGTTGGGCGGTAAACATTTTAATATCACTCAATAGATTACGACACGGTCGCGGTTCCATACCTATGTCGTATTATCTCTTTAACCATTCGTCCAAATTAGATGCAGTAAGAGGGAAAAGTCTTTTGTTTTAAATATTTGAGACGATAAATTTACTTATTTTGATAAGTATTCATAATTGTGCATAATATGACCAATAAACATGACCTAACGATTAAATAAAAAATTAACATAAAAAACTACTTTTTGTGACTTAAATATAAAAGTTAGACATATGCTGTCGCTCACTTTTTTGTAGGCATTATCAAGCTCTACAACTTTTCTCTATAACTCAATCATATATCTCTTATCGTTAAGGCAGCGTTCGTAAGAAACGTTTTCGTTCGATCGTTTTTTCTCCCACTCACTTTGCAAATCCGACTACCATGTAAAAGTCTTTTCATTTTTCGGGTTAATATATAGCATATAACACTCACAAATAACGTGGCTTTCTATTGGTAAAATAATTTTAATAATCGGTTCAGTAGATCCAGAGATTACCCCCTACAACCTCACACCTCACAAACTCACAAACTTTACCTCTTTATAATATTGGTATAGTTAGATATTATATAATATCAGTTAGCTTTAAATCAAATCAAATCATTTACTTTTGCAAACATGGGTAATTGGTACATAGATGTTTTAAAAAAAAAAGTAGTCCTCCATGTGCTACCGTCTCATGGGCATGCAAATAATATTCATTTCCAAAACTATACAGAAATTCTATTGATACCGAATAAATTTAAGGTTCCCTATACATTTGCATAAAATTTTAAGACCTAATATAACTTAGCATAATTTTGTTTGGCATAATTATATTTTCGCATAATATATTTCCGCATAATATAATTACGCATTACAGCTTACGCATAATTTTTTTAAGCATAATTTCTCTAACCATAATAATGATTAAGCATAATATTCTAAAGCGAGCATGCAACATGCAGTAGGCAGGGTTTCTATCACGGCTCCGGCGCTGCGGGCCTCCGGCGGCCCCACGCGCCTACGCGATTTTAAATTACACTCTAGGGATAGGACAAACAAGACTACGTGGAGTCGGTTTTGCAGCAATTCGGTTCTGTCACTAACTTTTGTTGCACTATGCGAATCAAATTTATGCCAAAACAAATTAGTCTTTAAGATGATTATGCCAACATAAAATGTATGCCTATAAAAAATATGCCAAAGTATTATTATGCCAAAACAAATTGTGCCAAAATCGTTATGCCGAAGTATATTAGGACAAAGAACATTATGCGAAAAGAAGGGATCCCTAAATTTAAATGTCAAATCATTAGATCAATCATTTGGTCACTGTACAATTTTTTTAACTCAATAATCTGATTGGAGCACATAAGTTCTTGCACTAATTATGTTACATGTTGTTTTGAAGAAGTTTGGTAAAAAACCGATGATGCTTTCGAATTAAATTTAACCTGATAAGCCTATAATGTACCCACTATTGGGACACGTGCCTGGGGGCCTACTCCCTAAGCATGAAGTCTGTAATTTCGGTCGAAGTAACGAGCGTTTCCAACTCCGTATCACTTACGGACAGAAGATTAGTTTGGAGCCCGAACTAAGAATGAATGACAACACGATTTGACAGCTGTCCCTGCTCCCGATAGGTATGTTTTTGCCCGTCCAAAAAAAAATTGTAAATTTGCAGTAGGATTCACTAAGAAGTTTCGAAGTACTTTCGAGGTAGGCTCGGCTAGTGCTCTCTATGAGAGGAAGTGAACCATACTTCACCACGCGGTCCCAGTGCGGGTTGGTAGATGCCACATGTCTTAGAATGTTTTTAGACACTATTTTTTCTTCATCATTTTGGGAGCTGTGGCAAAGAAAATAAATACGCAAAGTAAAGCGCCTGGTTTCGAACTCACGACCACATAAGCGCAAGTTTGCTGTACCAGTAGTTTCCTAATAGTTGTTTAATGCAGCGGGTGACGTCATTACGTCAAAGCCGGCTGTCCCTGAAAACCAGCGCTGGGGCTGTCTTGCATAGGGTCGCAGCATAATGCTGAGTGATAGCCGTTTTGCGTGGATGTGACGCGTGTTTCCCTCAACCTTTTCTTATTTTTTTTTTTGTGTTCCTTTTCTTTTTGCGTCATGTTAACCGCAAAAAAAACGTTTTTCCTTTCTTTCTTTTCCGTTGCTACTGGGCCACCACTGCTTTCTTTTATTTATTAAATTAAATTTTATTTAAAAACATTATTCGGTTTCTCACTAAACTTAAATTATATCTGACGACCCTGGTTGCGTATCTCTTTTGGTAACCGTACGTAAGAAGTTCTCATTAGGTGTAATAAACACTCTGCCTATTTGCGATAGCCATAATGACGTTCGAGTTATTGTGATTTGATTTTATTAATGGATGTTATGTCTCTTATCACCTTGTCTTTAGGCACTTTTTTGAGGGTGGGAAATCGTCAAATAACTTCTCCCGCTCTGGGTGGAGCACAAGGGCGTGTCAGACTTTTACTGACTAAAACCCACCCGTGTTCCCTCAGTTGCCTGTGTGCCAGGGGCCACGGAATCTCTTTCGAATAACCCGCACCCTGGCAGATCCTGGTTAGGATAGGTTTTTTTTAGGTTAGGTTGTAACTTTAAAATGAGGTTGTCTTATAATCTCAGTAGCTGTTGCCCGCGACCTCCATAATCAGCCAATAATAGTACCACCACTGGGACACAGGGCTTCTCTCAGTGAGAGTGGGCCTTATTCCACCTCGGGGGCCCAGTGCGGTTTGGTAGATGACAAATTTCTTCGAATTTTTTGTTCTAGGATCCACACGGTTTCCTCACGATGTTTTTCTTCACTGTTTTGAGAGCCATGATGATGAAATAGAGTAGGTAAAGAAAGTAACGTGATAGTCTAGGTTCGAACCTAGTCGGTCGGGGCCGATACCACTGATTCACAACTGCTCCAACTTGTTTAATATACTAGCTTCCGCCTGCAGCTTCGCCCGCGTGGAAGTCTTTTACAGCAGACTTTTACCGCTGGTAGTTTAACTCATGTGGTGAATACATGGTAACAAACGGTTGCCCGTCGATGTCCTTTACACCGTATATACAGCAGATGACATTCGATTCAAAAACAAGAAATAGTACATAATGAAACTGTCGCATATACCTAGTTATGTGCAGTTTCATACACTACTTTATCAACTCTCATACATTGGGATTGAGTCTATTAAGTTAATAAAATATCCAAATAAAAAAAGTAGAAATAGTTTTGTAATGCACCTATAATATTCCGCTGCTCTCATATGCGTTCAATTAGAAAATAAAAATTATTTAAACTCCTTGGTGATATTAACTTTTTAGATTTGCCCTGTATAGTTTTGATTTAAAAAAAATATATGACAATGTCTTGTTAGCGAAAAAGTGTCATAGTAAGATTCTATTTTTAAATGTGGGTCTACCTATTGTGTTTTATATTCGGTTTAGACTCGTTTTCGAAGTTTAAATTTAGAATTTCACGATTTGAAGGTAGTGGAAGTATTTAAGATACCTACTTTCTTGGTTACATGAGAGTAGTAGAAGATTTTAAGGTACCTACTAGGTCACCGACGCTATAAAACGATCAAAATTTCGAGAAATTTTCAGTAACATTTGTCGCTCTCTGTACGTCTTCATACCTTCAAGATAGGATAGCTGTACGATAAAAATGCGTAAACGGTAAATAAATTATAGAGCTTTTTACGTGAAAAGGGAAGTCATGTAAGTGTATGGCGAAAATGTATTTCAGGCCTGAAAGTAAAGAAAAAGTGAAAAGAGGCAGCTAATTGCCGTTCAATATTTTATTTCTGAAAACGTTTTTACTGGAGATATCACCAACTCCAGTATAATTTGAAATAGTAGATGAAATTTCTCCACCTGAGGACTTTATAAGATTAAAGAAGCCTTCCGAATCTTACAAAACTCCTGCCGTCCTATTCTCTAAAAAAAATTAAAGCTTTAATTGAGCTATCATTCAACCTGGTTACTGAAAAATGCGTGCACTGACTGGACAGGTTCACTCAATCTGTGTGGTTCTTTCCTCAAAAGACCATTTTAGACACCAGTACATGGTCTTCACATGATCTGAACAAGATTATGTCTGGCTTAAAAAAAAACTGTGACCTCTGAGTTTGTTTCGGCCTTTCTTCTCCGAGTAGTCAGATAGGAAACGCCTACCTCATCTAGTCTTAAAAATATGACTGACGTGTAAAAGTGTTTGTACACAAAGCGTCAGTATGTGCTAACCTGTCAAGTTTTAAAATGTTACACTGCTACAACATTGACTTTGTTACGAATAATCTACAGAATACTTAAAAAAAAAAACAACCGACTTCCAAAAAAACACTACAAAGTGAAAAATAACTTTAATTTCGGAAGGCGGTGTCTTTGGAGCTGTATTTAAATTTTTTGTCACCGCCTTCCGAAATTAAAGTTATTTTTCACTTTGTAGTGTTTTTTTGGAAGTCGGTAGTTTTTTTTTTTTGAAAAAGTTGTTTTTTTTTCACTTTTTAGTGGTTCACATGTGCTTACCCCTTTACAGCATACCGGCGTGATGTTATGTTATGAACTGGTTTAAGCAATAGACAGAGATGAGATTTCAGCAATCACAGTCCATTTGCTATCATTTACTGAGGAGTTCCGTTCCCTATCTCCAAAGTTCTTCATCAAATCTTCACCAAATTGAAATTAGACCACTACGAAAAAGTACTCTTCAAAAAATACCTAAATCGCTTTGTTTGCCTATAAAATTTGAAGAGTTCTCTCTATTTCTCCAGGATCCCATCATCAGATCCTGACTTGATGATCATGGGACCACCTGGGAAGTATATTCTTTCAAACAAAAAAAAACAAAATCCAAATCGGTCCAACCATCTTCGAGTAATCGGGGAACATACATAAAAAAAAATAAAAAAAGGTTCCGACGAATTGATAACCTCCTCCTTTTTGAAGTCAGTTAAAAAGAGTATAATGTTCGACTTGGATTCGAACCATCGCGTCGCATCATCGAGCGTCGTCATACTCATACCGGCCGGCAGTTTGACGAACTAGCCAGCGAGCCCATAGGAATTGCGATGAAATTATTATCGACTATCGTCCGAGTCACTTCATCTTTAGGTCTCTGTCTAATCTATAGATTATGTTATTTGAGGTTATCCATTAATTTAACTTATTACGTTTTCTTTATAAATATTACTAGAGAAAAACACAAAAAGCTCATTTCGTGGCCAGGATTCGAACCTTCAAACTTACGCACGGCAAGCGGTCTTAAAACCTGCGGTCTGATTAGCCGTTGAATGATTTCTCGTAAATTTTAACCATATTCACTAAAACAATACAGTAATTATTATAATAAAACGTTTTTGCAAAATACAAAAAGTAACTTGGGCCTAACACGCATTTAAACGCACATGTCTTTTGGAGGGGTAACCACTTAATGGTGCTGTGTGTACAAACCTACTTACAGAAATAAAAGTAATTTATCGTTGTCATTTACCGGATGCTAGAGACTGACACTATTGATAGCTCGCTTCACCTAAATTCTCACTGTGATATTTTTACAGAATAGGTATGTTGAATTATTGTCCTGTTTTTTTGTTCCAAAGAAATGTCGTTGCAAGCAATTTAAAGTTTTTAATATACAAAGTATGGTCGTTTCAGTTAATTTTCAAGAGCTGAGAGGCGCGCTCTAGTGGCCACTGAAGGGATTAAGGCGCCCGCGTGATTGATAACGGACACGGCGGATAGAAACGCAATGAGCCGCGCTGAGACCCTTCATTTGTTTCATTCGGGTGCGGATTTAGTGACGAGCGGAGTCTATAATATCTGCCAATTATTGTCTCACTGCAAGACAAAAGCATCTTCTCAAACAGAGAAGACACGAGCATTGATCTAGACAGGTTGGTGGGTTCGCCCGCGTGAAGTCGAAAATTATCCCGCGGGTACTTATTACCGGGATAAAATTCGGGAGTTTTAATCTACATGTGTGCTAAATTTCATCCAAATCCGTTCAGCCGTTGTTGCGTGATTGAGTAACAAACATCCAAATATCTAAATGTCCAAACATACAAACTTTCACATATAAAATACTAGCTGTGCCCGCGACTTCGTCCGCGTGGAATAGTGTCATAGGGTATTTGTCTCTTGTCGCAAACTTATAAAACATTCACATAAACCTTACATAAATTTCTATAGAAACTTTCATCCCCTATTCCCTATTGTTATTTTACACCCATTTGTTATTTTTCAAGCTTCTAGCTCTAAAAATGACGATACTTCCATACAACTTTTCATCCCCTCTTTGTTGAAAGAGGGGATGAAAAGTTGTATGAAAGTATCGTCGTAGACTTTTTAATGCGGAAAAAGGGTTGTAAGGGGTTGCCCTTACAACCCTTTTTTCGCATTAAAAAGTCTAGCCTATGTTCTTTCTCAGGCCGAAGACTATCTGTGTACCAAATTTCATTTAAATGGTTCAGTAGTTTTGTCGTGAAAGCGCTACAGACAGACAGACAGAGTTACTTTCGCATTTATAATATTAGTAAAAATAAGGATTAGTAGGATATAATATAGTAGGATAGTAGAACTCTGAGTATAATATTGTATTAGGTCCCTGGCCCTAAAATCAGGCAATAGACAAAATGTTCGAACTTTTATTAGTTGAATACGAGCTATTTGGCTACTTTGTCTGTATATTTTTCTGTCTCTTTTTGGTATGTGCGTTTTGTTTTTGCAGAATAAACAATTTTTCTTTCTTTTATTTCTATATTAACAACTATAAGTCCGGATTTCCTCACGATGTGCTTCTTCACTAATATCAGTAATGTCCAAGATAAACACAGAAATAACATATGAATAGAAAAAATTACATTGGTACTTCCTATCCTCCCCCTCCTCTTCCTTATTCATAACCTCATGCATGAGAGGCGAGGTTTTAACTAAATAAAGAATTTCACAAACACGAACATTTGTGTTCACGAACACAAACGTCCATAGTCCAAAGTTCCCGAGACGCTGAAGACCGCAACAAGTGGAGGCGCATCGCGAGGGTTATGTCATCCAAAGAAAATGCGTCATCGTCAACCATGACCATTCTGTCAAGAATGCACGACTGAGAAGGGAATTCTAACCTAGAAAGTATAAAACAATGTCGCTTTTCGTGTCCGTCCCTTTTGCGTGTGAACGCTAAGTTCTTCTAAACTTAACAATAGAAACCTAATAAAAAAAAATGCAATGTTTTTTTTTCTAAATTGTACAGACGCCAGCAGGTCAAGCTATCCCAAACTGTAAAATTTTCCCAATTGAACATAAACCTTATTATATTGTATTAAAATTGAAAATCTATCAAAGAAATTTGGGGTAGCTTGATGTGCTGGCGTCTGTACTTCCATCCTTTTATACCGTATTCTTATGCAAATAAATAAATAATTATTATTATAACACTATACACTAGATTAACGAGGGAGACTCGTTTATTAAGTTAAAAACATTGTTAAAATATCATCTAGAAAAAGAAACTGCCTGGATTTGACGCATATTTTTCCCCCAACTTGTTCTTTTTGTGTTTCTTTTCTTTTTCTGCGTTATGTTTATCACAAACAAACGTTTTTTCTATCTTTTCTTTTTCTTTCTAATCTTCTTATGATGATGATTGCCTTGTTCTCTATCATCTTCTTTAGCCTTCTGTTTTTTTTTTAGCTACATCTATCTGTACCGTTTAAATTGGTTGCAGTAACTGAGCTGGGGCACCTCGACCAAATGGGTTAGGTTAGGTTAGAATTGTGACCACCAGGCTTAGCACGACGTTTTCTATTTCTACGAAGAATAGACAGCGCTTTTTCAATACAATTTGACCTTTTGTTTTTCCATTTTTCACATCGCACCATAGATAGCCTTCTACAATCTGTCATTTTATCTTTCATTTCTAACGATCTTTGTCTAGGTCCTTATAAATGTAGACTATTTCAGAAGAATATTTCTTCCCAAACTGTCAAAATCACACTGACAAAAAACTTTCTACTCGACGGCCACAAAGTATATACGACTAGCAGTTCGCCCGCGACTTCGTCTGCGTGAATTTCGAAGATACAGTCCCTAAGTATTACTCGCTGATATTTTAGGTTTCTTTATGTGACAGAATTTTATAAAATTTAATTTAGGTAGGTATCTGTATACAATATTTGAGGTTGTTTTATTTTCCGGTAACAAAATAATCTGGTTTTCCCTGGGACTTGTTAATAGTCAGGGCAAATGATGGTTAAACGGGAATCTGGAGTCGCTTGAACGATATAGGCAGCTCCGTGGGAATTATTGGAAGCCTCGGGATCTCCGCTATCTGGCCAGCTCCTGGTCCGATGAGATGGTCGCTGTAATTAAGTTGTCTTTTAAATCATTTATTAGTAGAATTGTGCCATTGCACAGGTTAGGTTGGCTTAAATCGTGATAGGCTTTCCGATTTTCAATAGCAGTTCGTGAGGTGTCCCTGATGAATTAAAATAGTTTAAAAATTCTTGCGGATAGTGAACTGCATCTTCGATATTACACACTGGGCTTGTAGATTTTGACTTGGCCGGGGACTTTTGTTAAATTAAATAATTGATTTCTTTGCAGTCAATGAAATCAATAATTCCTAGATGAGACAATAGCCCTTGAACAAAGCCGATGAATGTCTCTATTTAGTACATATTACGATATGTACGGGTATTTGATATGAAGTGTCAGCCTATGTAACCTCCACAGCTCTGTTACAGGGTAATACGACACCCCTTACTATTGGCTGTCAGATTTTCAGGGTTCTGACTACCTCAATAGCTGAAAAGATAAATCACACCAGTTTGATCTAATCTGGGAGAAGCTTTGCTCTGCCATATTACATAAAGATATCTACGATAGCGTTATGTCTTTGCGTCGTTGAAACAAATAAATTATTGAACTTTTCTTAGCAGATATCATAAATAGGAGCACACCTGCAGCCGTCAAGTGGTCTACTTTGACCGAAACTCGCCGTTAATGAAACCTCCTTTATTTAAGTACACCCCGTCTCTCACAATGTCTAGGTACTTAATGATCATAATGATATTGTGGGACAAATGTACCATGACTCATAGAGCTCATGTTGAAGAAGTGGATCGAATACTTAAGGACTTGAGAAACTCAGTTGCTGTCACGGGTGGTGTCACTTTTGTTTTAATGGTGACTTTCGGCAGACACAAAAGAGACACGTGCGGACATCATCAAGGCGTGTTTAAAATCATCGCCCCTATGAAGTATAATTCAAACCCTAAATTTACACACTAACATGATAGCCGACCTTAAATACGGATAAAAATTTTCCACAACAGCTGCTTAAAGTTGGAGACTATTCTTCCGTCGACAAATCGGTGCTCGTGCTAAGCCTGCAGTAAGAGTCTGGCAGACCCCTCCACCCGCGCGGTGTAGATAGGACATAAAAAAGACTATCAGTAAATATATTAGAGTTTCGATTAGTGCTACGCTTTTCTTCAAGCTACATAACCCTATCCTAATGTTCTAATGGATTATGTAGCGATTGCTGAAACACCAATACGTATATGCACCAAACCGACCGACCAGTCCGATATGGAAATTGAGATTTATTTCACACAATATTGCTTTAAAAATGGCTAATTTAAACATCAGATGACAGAAGAGCTTGAAGGATTATTTTTGGGGATATTTTTTGTCCTTTTTTATGTGATTTGTTAATATGGGTATGAGATAAAATTGGGATATGGAAATAGGATTTATTGGATCACTCGCGTTGAGAATGTGTCAAATGTGATTCAGGTCTAAACCGATGTCATTGATAAAATTGCCTCATACATTTAAATACAGATTCATTAAAAAAAATTGCTGTTGGCTTTCAATTAACAATCGTTTGTATCACAATGAAAATAGAGTTCAGAATAGGCATTGGTAGGTCCAAATTTCTTTGATCCGGGTCAAAAAGAAAAGCGGAAACGTGCACCGTGTAATCAGGCTTTATTAACACATTGTATACTTTTTATCCCGGTTCCCGTGGGATAATTTTCGACAACCACGCGGGCGAAGCCGCTCACAAAATCTAGTATACAATAAAACTGCGCCACTCGGATTCACCCACATAAGTCTTTAGTGGCACTACAGAAAAATACTTCTCAACAATATATAAAAACACAAAAAGAGAAGTGGCGCCATCTACAATGCCACAGGCGAACTACGCAAGACTCGCGTCACACAAAATCCTGCATCGCGCAATCAGAGTTTACCGCGGGACTCGCATAGGAACAACATCCCTATACCATAGAGTAGGGCAGTAGCCCACCAGACAACACCCGTCTGGTCGGAGGATCCTCCCTTTATCAATAGGTATGAGTGAACTTCACACCCTGTTCCTCATACCTCTATAAGTCTAAGGTACACCTCTGCCTAGCCCATAACCTTTCGGAGATAACAGGCGTGATGTTATGATAAGTGACACTGTGTATTGTTAAAGCGATCCCAACGAATCGATTGTGCAGGCTCATTACGTTGTTCTTAAAATAGATCGCTCCAGTAACCCATTTACACAGTGATACCTTCGCATTGTTGGAATAGATTTACTCTTACTAGCTTTATTTATTAAAAACTAGTTTTTTCCAGCGGTTACGCCCCCACGGAGGTAGAAAATTATCTCACGGGAGCGCAGGTACTAAAGGGATAAAAGGTACCCTATGTGTCCAGGTTATAATCTATCTGTGTGTCAAATTTTTATCCAAATTCGTTCAGTTGTTTTTGCGTGATGGAGTAACAAACATCCAAATCTCTAAACATACAAACTTTCACATTTATAATATTAGTATTATAGTAGAATACGAGTCTAAGTTTGTTTTTTACTTATGAACGTGTACTTAATTTTTTTTTAAATGTAATCTCTATGAAAATTTCTATAATGTAAACTAAAAAAAAAAAAGTATCGAAAGATTTGTATGTTTTGTGTAGTGTGGTGTCTTACGACTTCCACGCTAATGACGTGGCGGGCAGCAGCTAAAAATTTATATTTGCTTAACTCGATAATTATATAGGAACAGCATATTTTGTTGTTCAAGATTTCAGGGTCCATCCCAGTCATCACATTTATGTTACCGTAAAACGGGGTTACTTTGAGAGCTGGGGTAACTTTGACGCAGCCAAAATTATGTTTGTTCTGTTGGCCAGACTGATAGATCGGCCATATTCGAAGCGTCGATGAGTAGTTGTTGTCGGAACTCTAAAAAATTTGTTGTTAAAGTTTAGTGCCAAAAGGTTTCAAAAAATTGTCTGAATAACTTCAGTGGCACATGCGTAAGTATTATTGTTTGATTTGTAGTTCTTCACTGTTTTAATTAAACGTTTCTTTAAGATTTAAAGCATGTTTGCATTTTTGGTTACGGTCGCCATTTTATTTTACATGAACACTGTCAGTTCATCGGGGCTACATTGATAGGATATACGAGGTAAAAAGAAATGTATACAAATTTATATTTTTTATTGTAATAATTAATTTACGTAATGAATATACACTACAGTTTTTTTAATTTTTATCGTTGAAATTGCGAGCGTGGCATCCATTTAAAAACTAAAATTAATCAATGTCACCCCGTTTTACGGTATGTAACCTAAGGTATCAAAGATTGGCATATTTTAGTATACATGGTGCTGTCTTACGACTCCCACGCGACCGAAGTCAAGGGCAGAAGCTAGTCATTTACGTCTGCGGAACTCGAAAAATATATGGAATAACAGATATTGTTACTCACGATTTCACGGTTGGTCCCCTGAATATAGAAGTTGAACATGATAATAAGTAGGTACTAAAGAGGGGTCAATCCCGGTCATTCGATTTTCAATTACACAAAATCGTGACGTTTCCTTTTCCAATTAATCTCCAACACCTTATGTAAAGCCCGCACTAGACGTCGCTAGTTCGCTACGGCCCGTTCGAGCGCGCTTGATTAAGAAATGCCTGCATGCCTAGCGCTGCATGTGTGGGCCCCGCATTACTCCCACTGAATCTATTGAACTGAGGAGATAAGGCCTACATTACCAAGATGGAGTGTTATTTCTGTGAACGCTTTGAGTATCTTTTCGTTTCTTTTTTGTGTTGAGTCTTTTGTTTTTGTGCTTGTTGTTAAAAGGATTTCTTTTTAAAGTTAGGAACTTATACTCCATTTGAAATAAGATTAGACATTTAAAGAAACCTTTTTACAGTCCGTTCAACCGATTTTGACTTCTATTCTTTAGGCATAAGGATGGCATTAAAAGCAAAAAAGTGGTTACAATACCAACTGTTTACTACAGATGCCATTTATCATGCTACCAACACAATAGAGGTCAAAATCAGTCGAACGGACTGTAAAAAAGGTTTATTTAAATGTCTAATCTTATTTCAAACGGAGTATACTTGCATCGAACTTTTAGTTCTTCTATAGTCATAATTTTCCTGCACTTATCCTAATTTATTTGGGATCGACGCAACATGTGTTTTTCTCCCATACTTTTCTTTTAGTCTTCGTCTCGGTAGTCACCCCCGTTCTTACCAAATCATCATTTTCACAGTCCATCCTACTTCCTCTAATGACATTTCTTATTCTATCCATTTCTGTAACATCACACATCCCTCATAGGATTCTCATATCAGCTGTATGCAATTGATTTTCGTTTAATTTCTTCAATAGTATTACCACTTTTATTACGATCGTTTTTACTCAACTGCCAAAAATTTAAGGTAAAGTTTTTCCAGTGTAGGTATGTATTTACCTAAAATAAATATACTTTTGCGTGCTTACTTTTAAGAGCGTTTATTCTGAAAATGGGCAACGTCGCAAATAGCTGACAAATATTTCATTGTTTTGATTAATTTGGCGATATTACTGTATGGAAATATGAAATATCGCTAACTATTCACCTAAAATATTGATTGAAATGCAATAATTAATATCTAAACACCAAATATTTGTTTTTAGATATAAAAATGAACTTGGAAACTTTCCAAATGCCCTTTTTACACCTATAACGGTTACAACATCCAATTTAGTGTTATAATTGCAAATCATTCTTCATATTTTAGGACACTAGTTAGCGATATTTCATACTTCCATACAGTACCTAATATTAACAAATTATTAAAAACAGGTACATATTTGACAGCTATTTGCGACGTTGCCAACTTTCAGAATAATCGCTCTTAAGGAAAGAAAGAAACCGAAGTTAGTCTTTGCGTCAAAAAATACCAAGGGCAATAATAATCAGAATCTAGGAAATCAATTGTTTATCAAATTCTCACACTACTTAAATGTGCCATGTTATAGCCGTTTCATATTTAACTCAAAGAATGACAGACAGGATTCGAATATACGGACAATTTAAGTAGATAGTCCATTTGGAAAACATTGACTTAACCCGACTTAATTTTCAACAACTGGCTCAATGGGCTTCATGTGTATTTAAATCATCGTTATTGTACATTTCCGTGCATATTATTTATGTATATGCCTGAATTAAGTCAATATAGTCGAAATATCTATCGAAGTGTTGTCTATGTCTATATCTTTTATATGTAAAATAAGTAAATAAATAAATCTCAGACGCCACATTATGTAAGCTATTTTAATCAGTATAGTAGTACTTGAATAAATCATTTAAATCAGACTAAACCCGCAATAATTCCGACAGAATAAACCTTATAGCACTTTCTTCACTTCTTACCTAACAAAAAAGTATCAACATGTTTACCTACTGCTCTCCATCAAAGGTGAAAACTATACATCATTCCAAGATATATTGTCGCGGCATCGTACCTCCACAAAAACACATCCTCTCTTTAATTCTCTGCATAAATTCAGTTTAGGAATAAACAAAAACTAATCTCTTAACTCTTGCCATAGACTAAGAATGTGTAGAAGCGAGTTTCCAGCTGTGAAGGCATTCTACATGCCTATAGCTATGCTTATCGGCCATGAGGAACGTTCTGTGCACTACTGTGCAGTCAGATTTGTATACAGAGTAGCATGATCAACGCGCAAACTTCAATCATGAATTCAGCACATGATTTTGCATAGAAAAAGAAAAAAGGGTTCAGAATCATGCATCAAAAGCCGTTGCATAGTTTAAAAGAACAACACAGTCACACAGAAAGACATGAAAATCAACTTATAACTTTTTCTGACTATATCATCTGCTCATCTTTCGGAGCCTGAGATCCGCTTTCCTACATTTTTCGCTCTTTTGCATCCCTTAAGGTAAGTCCATTGGTACGCATGTCCACCTTTTTCTGACTATAGCTATCTTTATATTTATTAATAGTTCTGCTGTCACAAGAAAGTTTTCTACAAAAAGGACTCCACGTGATCGCACAAAGGAAAGTACGCCTCTAAGCCGCCTTTTTATTCTATGCTCCATCTAGCCTAAAGTATTTTCAACGGAGACCTGTCATGAGCATGACAAATGCTTCCTAGTGATGCCACTTGACTTTAGCAGTAGACAGTCTTGAGAAACTGTTACCAGCGCCCTCTACTTGTGATCCATCAATCATAGCAAATTCACTACATGTTCTAGCGGATATGTGTGACCTTTCATATTTGAAACTACGCAGTTTTGAGTGGTTAGGTATTGTAGACATTTTACTTAACACGACATAACGACTTATTTCACTGAAAGGTTGGGTAGTGTTGTACCAGACATATTTTCTATAAGTCGTGAAGCAAATCTGAGATGCTTTACCACACCTGACGAGACGTCAATCAAATTAACCCAATGTACGTTGGCACAATGTTGGAGCCAACGTGTTAGGTAATACATGATTGATAAAATACTGACTTTGTCATAATTTTGTATATTTTTTAACGATTTTAACAGTCCGCAACTACGTATTTTCGGCTTCCAGTCTTACCAGCTAAATACCAGTATTTACATAGAGCTACTGCCTATTTCCTACGGATCTCTTCATTCCTGATTCGATCACGCAGGGATCACGCTCCAAGCATAGCTCTCTCCATTGCCCTTTAGGTGACTTTAAGCCTTCTTATGAGGCCCATTGTGAGTGACCACGTTTCGGTTCCATATGTCATCACTGGCAACACGCACTGGTCAAAGACTTTCGTCTTGAGTGAGACATTGTGGTATGTAGGACGTGAAGATATTGCGTAGCTTCCCGAACGCTGCCCAACCGAGTCGGATTCGACGATTGACCTCTTTCTCGAAGTTGGACCTACCTAACTGGACAGTTTGTCCTACCTAACTGGACAGTTTGTCCTAGGTAAACGTACTCGTCCACAACTTCGAGTGTAGCGCCTCCGACCGTCATGATAGTGGGTGTTACATGGGCATTGGACATGACCTTTGTCTTTTCCGTGTTCATTTTAAAACCCACTCTTTCGGAAGCTCTACTGAGGTCATCGAGCATTGTACTGAGGTCCTCCATTGTCTCAGCCATGACAACTGTATCATCGGCAACCCGAAGGTGAGTGACGTACTCGCCATTGATGTGGATGCCAGCCCCTTTCCAGTCCAGAACCAAGAACCAAGGTAACCGACATGGCCCGAAGAATTACCAAACTTAAGTGGCAGTGGGCAGGGCACATTGCTCGCATAAAATAGGGCCGATGGGGCCGGAAGGTTCTGGAATGGCGACCGCGTACCGGAAGAAGTAAAATTGGAAGGCCACCCACAAGGTGACCTTGTGAGGGCCGCAGGAGTCCGCTGGATGCAGAAAACACAGAACCGTTCGAAGTGGCGAAGCTTAGGGCAGTGGATGGCTTTTGGCTGAAATGATGACTGCCTATTTCACCTCCATAACCCTGTAACTGGGTAACACGATACCCTTTGGTAAGAGACTTTGGGGCTTTTGACTACCCGTAACAACTGTCAAAGATATAAGAATGGCAGCGACACCTCTCCGTGCATCTGTACGAAATGGATAATCGCAGATCCACTAACTGAACTAGACTATAATATACAAGGTGAATTTTTAGTCACCGTTTACATTTTTAAGGGTGATAGTACCCGTTAAATTGAACAACTTTCTCCAAAGAACGTGGGCCGAAATATGAAAAAAAAAATCGGACCTCTCATACAAAATCGATCAGCCAACTATTCATTTTGCATGGGCGGTCCGATATTTTTTTTCAATTAAACTTACTAAAAATTTACCTTGTATACACCGTGGCATTTTAGTCATCTTACAAAGGTGGTCCACTCAATGTATCCATCATAAAATACCTCTAGACGCGATTAAAACATTGTTACCATTAATTAAGATAATAGGGTACAGACACCAGCACATAAGGCTACCCCAAAGACTGTGGTTTAATACTCTATGGGCTACCCCAAACGGTCAAAATTTGTGTGTACCAAATCCGTTCAGCTGATTTTGCGTGATTGAGTAATAAACATCCAAATATCCAAACATACAAACTTTTCACATTTATAATATTACAGTAGGAAGTAGGAAATCAAATCAAATCAAATCAAAAGTCATTTATTCAAACAAGGCTGAGAGTCAGCTCTTTTTGAACGTCAAAACTACATAAGACAGTCCCCCCAAATCGCCCGCCCTTCACCATTTCCTAGTGCTTTAGCTGAGAAGAAGAAGTAGCGCAACAAACCCCCAGCAGCACAGCTGTCTGTTAAGTTAGAAGAACTTGATTCTATACAATAATAGGTAATTAAAATTACGAAACACAAAAAATAACATTAAATTTGCCATATGTCAGCTAGCACACGCCAATATACCATCAAAAATTAAAAACTGAAAATAATAAAAAAATAAATAAAACGTAAACAGAACTTACAATCTAAATAAAAGCCTCCAGGCATAAAGGGCATGCCCGCTTACATATTATGCAATTCTGCATTATGCAAATATAGCTGTACCTAACCTAAAGTAACAAAAGTTAAACTAGGACCTCTAGACTAAAATTAATAAAAAATAGGAATAGTAGGATAAAGAAACAAATAAGACATTTCAAAAGGGTAGCACTAGTTTAATTGTAAAAGTACTCGAGCCAATCTTTCAGAGCTGGAGCGAAGTAATCCATTTCCTTTTGTTGACCAGCACTAGTCGATAAGCAGTTGATTCCATTTACTTTTTTTATTTTTTCTTTTCCCACTGAGAAGGAAAAATGAATCGGTTCTTACTTCTTATAAAAGAAAGGTACATTTCACAGTGTCCTACTTATCTACTTTTGCGCGATTTCAGCAGGTTTTAACTTAAGGGCCTACGTCCCGTTTGGTAGCGTAACACGGTCACTTTATGAACCGTACTGCTCATTAACGGCTTGTCTTGAAGATTTGAAAAATTTATGATTTTGCTATAGATTCATATAGATAATTTTGCCGGAAGTACTTTTTTTGTATGGTTAAAGCCATACAAAAAAAGGTGGTGGTGGTTACTTTTGCTGTAAAAAAATATTTTCCAACACGCAATATTTTGGCTTCTATTCCATACTCCTACTAAACGGCTTCGTTATTTGGAAAAAAAAATACACTGAAAAATAGATAGTTAGAGGTACCACAGAATCGCCGAAGCAGAATTGTAAATTAATCAAAGGAATATCTCCATTTTGATAAAAAGGCTCAGAGGTGCCCTGCGCGGGCGCGGGCGGCAGTCGTGCTTTTGCATACAAACGGGAGATGAGGATATTATGGGCCTTAACGAGGCACGGAGGGTACTGTTTTTCATATATGTGTGTGTGTATTTCTCGATGATTAGGTACTATGCTGATTTAATTGATAAAAAAAACACTTAAATCAGCTCTGTTTTAAATATACTTCGAGTCCTGCTATTCTTTTTTTAATACAATAGTTTTTGGTCAGCTTTAAAAATATTTAATCCACTTTGTGTTTTGAGGTTAAAGCTTGCTGGCACTGCTATTTTCATAGCAATAAGGGACAGACCAATATTATTATTGGGTAGGTACCACAGCTATTTTTTTTTTTTTGTGGCGCTGTGATTGTCCGTAGCTTCTCGTTCGATTTAAGACTACCGCAAAGAGGCGTGACGAAACAGCAGTACACAGAAGATGCCTTTTGACATTTAGGTTTGTTTTATGTCATTTTTAACCTTGATTGGCTTGACAGGTTCTTGTTGTTGGTTGTTGTATATTGTCTAAACTGAGATAGTTTGGTTAGGCAAAATCGCTACATTGTTACAAAGCAAGAATGCTTTGAGCAACATTATAACTTAATAGTTTGAACTTACAGTATAACAGGCTTCCCTAACAATATATTTATAGCTGCATGCCATTGATAAATTATAGTTAGGGGCTCTTGGGTAAGTATAATAACAGCCGCATAGTATCAGGACACTTGCGTGTTTATTTTCAGTCTGCTACACCCTGCCCAACCCTTTGATAGAATACACGCTTGATGTTATGAAGAATTTTCACTTACGCAACTTTTTCGCGAATATGTCTGTTCGCGCAAAAGTACAGTCGCGCAATATCCAGTCGCGCAACCGTCCATTCGCGGAAATGTCTTGTCGCGCAAACGTCCATACGGGAAATGTCTTTTCGCGCATGTGGGTTCGCGCAAGTGTCTTTCGCGCAAAGGTCTTTCGCGCAAGTGTCCCAGATCCCAGCCGCACGGGTCGATCGATCAGGTTAAGCGACGCTTGCTGAGTTTTGTTCCTGGATGGGTAACCATCTTTACATACCCAGACCCCTTCGTGACTCGAAAAACACTTTAAGCCGTTGGTCCCGGCTATCATTCGTGAATCTTTGACAGTCGTTACGGGTCGACAGAAGCCCGAAAATCTGACAACCAGTCTTACCCAAGGGGTATCGTGTTACCCAGTTACTGGGTTAAAGAAAACTACAACGTAAGGTCGTCTTTTGCATACAACCTTTACAGTACCACCACACGTAGGTAATTACAGGCATTAATAAAAGTGCAACGTTCTTCACTTCCATAATTACGAGGTCCCCGAGTAAGGCGTAACCTTTCAACTTATTTAGTTGCCTTTGGTCTTGGTTAATTTGCCTAGAAAACGCCCCAACGGCCCTCGAGAGGCCGGTGACGACGTGACGCGAATAAAAGGAACCGAAGGGAACCTAACCGTTTTACTTCGAACTGAAGCTCATTTAATACCGATGAGGCTTAAAATGCTTTTGATAACTTTCTTTGAATTTTTAAGGTACACTAAGGAATCGGTAAATGGTGTTATAAGTTTTTATTCGGCCTTGTTGTTTGTTGGTTAGTTTTGGCTTAATAATCGATGTCTCTTATCGAAAATAATATATTATAAATCGAGAAATTTTAATGGTTGTTTTCCCGCGGCAGAATAACTTGCCATAAGCACTGTACTTTCGAGGCATAGAGTAAAAGTATAAAAAATATGTTTTTGTTTTAAAATAATAATAAAAAATATTCATCAACTAGAAAAAGTGTGTTGTACTTCGTAGCACGACCATGAACGCATCCTCACCGGACACGGTTGTTTCGGGAGGTTCCTGTTTCGCATAAGGCGGGAGGAAACGCCCGGGTGTTTCCATTGCGAAGATCGCCCTGAGGACACGGTGGAGCATACGGTGGCGGTCTGCCCGGCTTGGGCGGAGCACCGCCGTGTCCTCGAGGAGGCGATCGGCGGCGGCGATCTCTCGCGTCCGGCCCTGGTTCAGGCCATGGTACGGAGCGAGAGTGAATGGTTAGCCGTCACCTCCTTCTGCGAAGCAGTAATGCTCGCGAAGAGGGAGGCGGCGCACGTGAGGGAGAGGCAGTATATGCGCCCTCACGGCCGTAGTCGCCGCGGGAGACGCCCTGGGCGTCGGGAATCCCAGGCTGATTCCCGGCCACCGTAGGCGCGGGCTTGCGGACGGCGAGTAATGGGTAGCTCGCTGTCCGGTAAGGACCAAGCCCGGGTCGACGGCGCGTTGTGTTCCACGCGCGCCTCAAAGAGATGTCAGCACCAAATGGGGGGGTCCGCAAGGGCCGATGCCTGCTAGGGGTGCGGGTTGTTCGAAAGAGATACCGCGGCCCCTAGCACACAGGCAACTGAGGGAACACGGGTGGGTTTTAGTCAGTAAAAGTCTGACACGCCCTCCCGCTCCACCCAGTGCGGGAGAAGTTATTTGATGATTTCCCACCCAAAAAAAAAAAAAAAACCATGAACGCATTCATTATAACTTTAGATGGTAATAAAATCCTTTTAATTTACACTATTTTATACCACTAATTAGACATTTTATACCTCTCAATTATCGTAGATATGCAGGTCGTGCTGGGAAGATTCCATTCCTGCACGACCACGCTAAAATTCTAGCTGGCATAAAAGTTGATGAAACGGGAGCAACGCCTAAAAATTTGTACGCATTATGTAGGTACTCCTTTTTCAAAACTGGTAAATTGTCGTAAATTATTGGAAAAGCAAAAAATCATTTTCTGCCTATAAGTACTTTTGTGATTTGTATACTTGACACTAGATGCCGTTAAATGTAACAATTAGAAATATACGTTCAAACAATAATAAATATATACGGTTTTGTTTTTTTTTGCAATTTTTTCATTGTACTCCAGCTGTTACCCGCGGGTTTTCCCGTGTGTAAATATTGATAATAAAACTTTTTTCATGCGGGATTAAGATGTTTTTCTTTTGATTTTGACTTGCATATCTACGATAAATGAGAGGTATAAAATTTCTAATTAGTGTTATAGAATAGTACAAATTAAAAGGATTTTATTACCATCTAAAGTTATTATGAGTGCGTTCATGGTCGTGCTATGAAGTACAACACGAAAAAGTGAGAATCAATAGTAACACTAGAAGTAACTTGTAGGTATTACTCGAATCGCACGCGCCGCGAAAAGGGAACAGCGATGCATTAAATGTTCAAAGCAAAATAAACTCTCGCACGTGGTCAGTTTTCACAATGGTTATTCTGCCATTTTTTGTTTTAAATATTTTATTTATTTATAAAATAAAACGATTGTATTACCAAGAAACATCATTTCGCTGCGGGAAAACAACCATTAAAATTTATCGGTGTATAAAGGTGTCGATTCACCCGATTCAGGCGGGTTAATTCGTGCGAATCGAGTAATAAGCCGTATTTTTGACGCCCAGCACCCTAATTGCGTAACACGCGATTAATCATAATCGGTTGCATTTTGACAGTTCAACAATATTCATTGCGTTATTTACGTTGTCGAGCAGACACATTTTTCGAACATATGAAGCAATGGTTTAGTCATTTGTTTCAAAACGAAACAAATTATGATGAATCGTGAGTTACGCAATTAGGGTGCTGTTCTTTTTTTGTAGTTGTTTTACGACAAACTGGGGATCCTCATTTTAGTGTGACTAGATTTTAGTGTCTCTTTTATTTGAATTTAAACTTTTAGTTTAAGTTGTGATAAAAAAAAAACGTGATGGCCCTGTGATTAACTCCTCGCCTTCCATTCACGAGGTTGTGGGTTGAAATTCGAGCAACTACTGTGATGTTATTAATTCATTTGTACTTTTCGCGTATAACCCTAATTGCGTAACACGCGATTAATCATAATTGGTTTTATTTTGACAATTCAACAATATTCATTGCGTTATTTACATTGCTGAGCTAACACATTTTTCCAACATAGGAAGCAATGGTTTAGCCATCTGTTTCAAAACGAAACAGTTATAATTAATCGTGAGTTATGCAATTAGGGTGCTGGGCTTATTTATGTACCTAGTTAATATAAGTTGGAAATCGCAAACCCGTTTTGAGCAAGCGTGGTGATCAATGCTCTTAGTTTTTCTCTTAAAAAGAGGCCTTTTTCCATCAGTGGGTCAGTAATAGGCTGAAAGAAAGAAAGAAAGAAACAAAAAAATATTTTTAAAGAAACAAAAAAATATTTTCGACAAGCGCAGGAAATACAAACAGTACAAAAGAAGAATTTGAAACTATCAATTTATTTTTCTGTGGATAGACAAAACAAAAAAAAAAAGTGCCCGAGATCAAAAAGGCTCCTCAGCATATTGCTGGTACAGCCTGAAAAATTTAATGTTTATTTATTAAGGACAAAAAGCAGTTACATGCTACACAAACAAAAACTCTAAAAAGTAAAAAAAAAATAGTTAATTGGCCTGTTAGGTTGTCGGTAACATTTTGATCAAGGCATTGTCAAGTCGCGGGACGGGTAATGAAAATGCTAGGCCTCCTCTGTTTGGCGTTTTATCTTACAAACAAAAAAAAAACTACATCAAAATCGGTTCATACGTTCGGGAGCTACGATGCCACAGATAGATACACACACACACAGACACTTCAAACTTATAACACCCCGTCGTTTTTGCGTCGGAGGTTAAAATACGGAGAAAAACTGAAAACCAAGATTCAAGAAACATGTTGAACGCAAAAAATGCATAGATACCAGTATAATACCTTTTTAAATCCGACAAGATAGGTATCAAAGCGACATATACCAGATTCATAATAAACAACCTTTCATAGAGACTTCAGCAAAAAAAATCGCTTTCTATTAATCACGGGCCCTTATAAGCCGAAAAGGTTTTAAGGAAGATTCAAAATGTTCTTGAAATCTATAAGGCTTTGAAACGACAAATCTGGGGTAAAATATCTGTCGTGTGAAGGCTTAAGAAGGCCGGAGTGAAGCACTCGGATTCAACGAGGACTATTTATAAAGATTACTGAACCAACGTATATCGACTTAAGACTAAATAAACTGGGAATTCGTTTAGAAAAGGCCCGTTTTTGCATGAGATGTAGATTCTTTACTTGATTAATTCGGTGATTTAATTTCGAACATTGATATTAGAAAATAACAATAGCTGCAACGGGTCGATCGATCAGGTTAAGCTACGTTTGCCGCGATTGGTCCGTGGATGGGTGACCATCTTTACATACCAAGACCCCTCCGTGCCTCGGTAATCACGCTAAGCCGTTGGTGCCGGCTGTCATTTGTGGATCTTTGACAGTCGTTACGGGTCGTCAGAAGCCCGAAAGTTTGACCGCCAGTCTGCCAGTTTGAGGAGAAAATCACTTTTAAAACTTGGTAAGCATACATATTAGTGCTCGTGACTGTACATGTATAGATTATAGACTACATTGAACCCTTGCCCAAATTGTGTTCATTTGTGTAGGCAGCCACAATCATGTATTGATTACAGCTAAATATCGTTGAAATTAATTAGGTGCTCGTATTTATTGAGCCGTGAATTTGGTTAATAGTTGCCCAGTCATGTAAACAACGAATTGCCACAAACCACCACTATCATACGTTTTAGACGAAATTGTTGATTACTAAGGAATGATTGAAACCAGTAAAAGTACTAGGTAACATGTTTTTCTAGGAATAGAAAAACGGTACGGTGTTAGTAGGTACTTCTTGTAAAAGGACAGCTGCAGGTCACCAATAACAGATACTCACAATACGTGATTAATAATTTTACTAAGATAACACCGAAACAACAGACAACAGCGAAAACAACAACAGTAAAATTCTTTGAAATATAAATTCATAAGAATTTTACTCAGAATCAGAATCAGAATCGGTCAAATTACAATAGTTTGCGAGATGTTACAGATTGAGTTTTGCACATAAGCGTACAAATATATTTAACCCTCCGTGTACCAGGTGACTAAAAGTCTCGTCCCATACCAGGTGGGGTGTAACAAACCCCAAATCAAAAAGTGATAAAATTAACATATTTTTTTGTTTTTTTGGTGGATTTAAATATAAGGTGTTATAAGTACACTATAATAATCAGGTTTAAGTAAAACTCGGAACTAAAAGTATGTATTAAAGTATTTATTTTTATAAAAGAACAAAAAATCACAACTTTTGTAATTAACAAAACATAACAATCCTTTTCTTATGGACGAATTTTTAATGGCACTTTTAATTATCACAATCATTTTCATTTTACAAACTACAACATATTTTCTTAAAATTAAACATAAATTGAAAACAACAGATACACATTTTAATTGAGATCATCGTTGGTCAATTGACGTCTTATCTTTGCCAGTATAATAGCTTCTAGACGAGCGAACCTCTGATAGCGGAACATCGTCTTCACTCTCAAAATCGGAAGAAAGTGTTTCCGCATCAACTTCGCTGTTCGTGTCACTTCGAACACTCAAATGTTCAGATTCAACATCAGATTCTGGTTCTGAACCTCTGGATTCTACGTCAAAGTCGTCTCCTTCGTCTAAAAGTGCTTTTAATATATCAGCTTCTTTGATGTGCGACATTTTTCATGTAAACTGTTATCTGTAACAAATAAAAATATGTTTAAAATGCTAAACATACATAACATAAACACACAAAAATAACAAAATACATAAATAACATCGAATAAAACTCTTACCTTTTTGTCAACACGCCGCACGAGGTGGGGTGTGTGACGCCCACGCGCACTTTAAGCGCGTGTAGCTCGCTTGACGGTTGCCGCCGGACTGATTTAGCGGCACTAATCGGAACGTCAACGTCGCAATTCCAGCTACTGAGAATTCGAGCATCAGCGCGTACACAGTTTTAAAATTATTGCGAAATTTGAAAGACTGGGGTTTGTTAAACCCCACCTGGTGCACGGAGGGTTAATTAATACTGTCGAATTTATATAAAATCAATATTAATAGGTCTATGCATATCAATACAAATTGAAGAAAATAGAATCAATTTCAATAAATGTAAAATAGATTAAAGTCATATTGATGCTAATTTCAAATAAAATTATCACATAAAAACAATTTTCTTAAGCAGTAATCATAGAATTATCGTCCAAATATTCCTGAAATAAGTAATTTATTTTCCGAAATGTAGGTGTACAAAGTAGTATGATGTTATTATAAATGTGGCCCATTTACATTCTACCATTACATGTAGTGTGCAAATAATGAATTTCTTAACACATTAAGGGCCTACGTCCCGTTTGGTAGCGTAACAACGGTCACTTTATGAACCGTACTGCTCATTAACGGCTTGTCTTGAAGATTTGAAAAATATATGATTTTGCTATAGATTCATATAGATCATTTTGCCCGAAGTACTTTTTTTGTATGGTTAATACTTTTGCTGTAAAAAATATTTCCCAACACGCAATATTTTGGCTTCTATTCCATACTTCTACTAAACGGCTTCGTTATTTGGAAAAAAAATACACTGAAAAATAGATAGTTAGAGGTACCACTGAATCGCCGAAGCACAATTGTAAATTAATCAAAGGAATATCCCCATTTTGAGATAAAGGCTCAGAGGTGCCCTGCGCGGGCGCGGGCGGCAGTCGTGCTTTAGCATACAAACGGGAGATGAGGATACTATGGGCCTTAAATTATTTAAAAGGTCATAAAAGCAATAGTAGTTAACAGTAGTAGTAGTGTAGTGAGTAATAGCATTTATTTATCAATATTCTTATTAGTTTTGTTTTGAAATGGTCCAGATTTAGCGTTTTTATTTTTTCAGGTAGTTTGTTAAATATTATTACGCGGAGTTATACCATAAGACATTGTACTGTACTGTTGCAAAAGTTTTGTGTATAACATGATCGATCGTCGCCTACAAAGTACAAAGATGGCGGTAGACGTGAAACCCGGCGCACGCGAGCCGCAAGGTTCGCTGAGACATTTTGTTCGGAAACGCAACTCTGGTGGAAAAACAATTGAACTGTTTTATTGTTTTATGTTCTAAATCTATATTTTTAAATAAATAATCTAAAAAGAAGAAGAAAACATAATGTAATCTACCGTAACAAAAAAGATTTCGATTTTTCAAAGTGATCGCAAACTTTTTTTGGTGTGTAACATAATTGACGCAAGACCTCACACCCCAATTAGAGTATTGAGTTAAAAGTATAATACAAACTTTCTAATATGAACATGCTTTGCATTATATAGGATAAAATTTTAACCAGTGCGCCAACAGAAACCATGAATTCAGCATATCATTTTTCGTCGGTTATACAAAAAAAAAACCTGTTCCATACGTTTTGATCGCGTAGGTATAGCACTTTTCTATTTAACAGCTGATATTTTTTTTTTATTTATACGCTTGGGGGGGTCTAGAATGATATGTTGAATTCATGGTTACAGTTTACGCACTGGTTCAAAATTAACCCTGTATTGCTATTTTTTTTTATTTTTTTTTTAACTTATAAAACTTTTCTCATTCGAAAGATAACTGAATTTTAATAACGTGAATCTTTTGCCATCTTTAAATTAAGTACTTATTAGACTTACGTAATTATTATATCTTTTTCATTTAGGTACCTACTCATAAAGCTTAGTTGAATTAACAGACTCATAAGAGAACATTTTAGCGGAGAATTTAATTTAATTATCTAGGTTCCATTCTGTAAGTACGTAATACTTACATGAATTTCTAGTCATGTCAGTCACCTTTCTAATTAAAATTATATTCAACTTGCTTTTGTCAGTGGCTTCGCCCGCGTGGACGCCGAAAGTTATACCACGGGAACGTACTACCGGGATAAAAAGTATCCTATGTGTTATTCCAGGGGCCTTCGTCTACTACTTTTATAAATTCGTCATTCCAACACGATCCCATTGTCATTCATTTGTCATTTTGCTAAAAGTTCGTAATTTTCTAAATTCATAATGGTCGGTCATTGGTCGGTCAATGGTCTCGTAATAGAATTGTGTCATAATGGCGTTTTCGTATTGCCATTATTATAAAACTCGTTAGTAGAAATGGTTTTCGAAAAACGACTACTTTTGAACATTTATTCGTGCCACATTTCATTTATATATATTTTTACATGTTATTTATTAGTGTTATAAGCAATCTAAAGTAGTAGGAAGTTCGTAAATTAAGTCAGTCATTCATTTGTCATGATGTACGAGATTACCAATAAATGCCATTTCTTTCAATGGAGTGTCAGTGGCTGACCATTGGAAAGTCATAATGACGCCATTTTATTAGTAGATTACCAAACTTGTCAAAATCAACAATTATGAAATCAGTGATAAACCATTCTGACACTATTGTAATAGCAGACTTGAGGCCCAGGTTATAAACTTCCCATGTGCCAAATTTCATTCAAATCCGTTCAGCAGTTTTTTCGTGATTTATTAACAAACATAATTATTATATTATTTTATATTAAGAAAGTAGGATTTCAATTAGTAACAGTATTATCTTTTGTGTGCTATTAGTAATACTAATAATGTATGAGGAACATGTATTGTTGGAAAATAGCCCTAAATTTGATTACTTGTGACAAGCTTTTACCAGTGATTTCGCTCGCGTTAGCTTTACATAAAACCTTGACAAATTATACATCTAAACCTTCCTCATGAATCACACTCTGTGTATTGGTGACAACCGCATGAAAATCAGTTCAGTTCAGTCGTTTTTGAGTTTATCGCGCACAGACAGACAGACAGACGCGGCGGGGGACTTTTTTTATAATATGTACAGACGCCAGCAAGTCAAGCTATCCCAAACTGTAAAATGTTCCCAATTGAACATGAACCTTATCTTGTAATAGATAAAGTAGAAAATCAATAAAAAAAATTGACAGATTGGGGTAGCTTGATATGTTGGCGTCTGTCCCTAGTGACGTCCGTTTCATTCATTGTTAAAAAAAATCGCTAGATTTGCCCTCACCGTACTAAATCGCGCGAATACAAGAAGCATCAATGAACTCACACAATAATAACGGGTCTGGTACATTGTAGATAGAAAGATAAATCGTTTATTTGGTGCTCACAAAAGACATACCACAACATACAAAGCATGAAATTCAATACCTATTACAAATATGAAAGTTTGTATGTTTGGATATTTAGATGTTTGTTAATAATCAGGCAACGCAACAATGGCTTTATGGATTTGGATGAAATTTGACACACAAATAGTTTGTAATCTGGATTAACACATAAGATACTTTTTATCTAAAAAATAAGTTCCTGTGGGTTAATGTTAGACATCCACGCACGCGAAGCCGCTGGCAAAGCTAGTATTAACTAATTATATTATCAACAGTTGAACACAAATTTTATGGTTTTATTACCAAATAATCCTAAAATTAAGTTTAATGCAATACTATAACGAAAAAGACCCACAAGTAGAACTAAAGAGTCCCACAGCTAGATTATTATAATCGTGTATGTTCAAAATACGTAATGTAGGATACGTGGTTTCAATTATTGTGGTAACCTAATCGTCACTCTGTATATATGTCACCGTATGATTGTTAACACCCTTAGCTTATATTATAATCTATCTTTCAAGATTATAAACTGTCGATAAATTGTGAACTGTACCATACTGCTTACAATAGAACGTATTAATTTTCGATAGTATAAAATCTATTCATGTCAAACCGTCAAATTGTAAACGAACCTGCACTTACCGACACGGTTCACAATCTGTCTGATTTTATCACCTGTTAAATTGTGTACCATCCCTGATTTGCTGATCGTGACGGTAGCCGAATTGGTTTCAGTTACTAAGCCAGGGCACTCCGACCGAATTGCTTAGGTAGCACTGCAACCAACCGCGCGCTACCCGAGCAAGCGAAGCGAGCGATGCCGCGGCAGCGGCCGGCGAGCGCTACTTCCAAGTTAGTGGCAGTTACTTGGCTATTTAGTAATAGCGCAAGGTACTATCCGTCGCATGCAACTTTGATACCAGTTCACGATTTGTCGGTTGCGACATACAGATTGCAAACTATACAGATTGATAACTATGTTTCGATACTTTGTAATCATGCGAGATAGATTATAAACTGACGATGTTCATAATGTTACGGTGACGTATACATGGTTAAATAAACTCAAAAACATCAATAAAACACACAACATCAAATTCACAAATTCAGGAACTCCGAGAATTCTATTGTTCGTACCGCGTCATGTTTTGGATAGACGGATGTCAAGTGCTATACTAAGGGCCGTCAGGTTGTTCCGCGGTCAGTCAGGTGCCAGAACAAGCCTTACTTTTTGCAGCTTTATATAGAAAACGTAAATAAGGAAAGAACGCTGATGGTTTTTGTGGCTTATTAGTCGAGTGAAACGGGCGAATCGACACTTCAAATTTTTATTTTTTTATATCCGCGATTCACACGAAGTTACTTTATTTGTGGGCGAATCCACAACTTCAGAATTACGTTGTAGCCAATTGGCACGTTTTGAATTTAATGCATGGCATGAAAATTTTATAATTCAACATTTTATGTAGCCCTCATGCTTTGTGTTCCGCTTTCAAAAATGCGAAAGAAAGAATTGTAGATTGTAACTGAAATAATTGTAATTTTTGTGTTACGTAATTTTTTCTACAATTTAGCCATTTAGTAGAATTGTAGACTCGTATAGTTTTGTGGTATTGGGCCCTGTTACAGTCAACCACGTCCATTATTGCTATCTTACAAGGATAGCGCTTTTATTTTGAAGGGTAGTGCTTGTATTTCAACTTTTATTACTATAGATCGAAAGTGAGATCGGTAAAGAAGAATACTTATAGGTAAGTAGGTAGGTATTATGTATTCAGAACTAACAGAACTATTCATATTTGCACGCCATTTTATGTGGCAAACATGTCTGAACCTGTAAAATTTTCTTTATGTTATCCTGTGTACACGTCTTAGCAAATATTAGGTCTTTACCTATGAAATTGCCGTTTTGCAGTACTGGCCATTTCAAATCAAAATAATTTTTGTTTGGGTAAGAATTCTAATTTCAAATTAATTTTATTTTAAAAACATGGATTTTTTTTTCCAAAAGTAGTCATTTGTTTATTGATTAGTGTTACATTTTCATCGCATTTCAATCTTTTTCGTCATCATGGATACGTTAAAAATTCGAGTAATTATGGAATATGAGTACCGTCGTAGCAGCAACGCGGCACAAGCGGCACGCAACATCAACGACGTTTACGGAGCTAACACTACAAACCAACGCACCACCTGTTATTGGTTTGCTCGCTTCCGTTCTGGAAATTTCGACCTGAAAAATGAACCTCGCGGTCGTCCGAAGACTTTAGTCGACAATGACGAATTAAAGGCGATTGTGGAAGCTGATGATACACAATCTACGGCCGAATTAGCAGCAGCTTTCGACGTTAGCGTCAAAACAATATTGGTCCATTTGCGTCAAATTGGCAAGGTAAAAAAGCTTGACAAATGGGTGCCCCACGAACTCAATGATCGTCAGCGCGAAGTACGCGTCGAGACGTGCCTTGCACTGCTCAACAGACACACAAATGAAGGAATTTTGAACCGCATTGTTACCTGCGATGAAAAATGGATTCTGTTTGATAACCGCAAGCGCTCAGCAAGTTGGTTGGATCCTGGTTCAGCACCTAAACAATGCCCTAAACGAAAACTTACCCCTAGAAAAGTGATAGTCACTGTTTGGTGGTCTAGCGCCGGTGTGATTCATCACAGCTTCTTACCAAACGGGGTGAGCATTACTGCAGATGTGTACTGTGAAGAACTGAACACAATGATGGAGAAGCTGGCACATCTCCAACCAGCATTGATCAATCGCTCGTCTCCGCTGCTCCTGCACGACAACGCGCGACCTCATACTGCACAGCAGACGGTCTCCAAGTTGCAAGAACTGGGGTTGGAAGCTCTCCGTCATCCGCCCTACTCACCAGACCTTGCGCCTACAGACTACTACTTTTTCCAGAATTTGGATAACTTCTTGGCGGGAAAAAAGTTCAATACCCGAGAGGCAGTACAAAATGCCTTTGAAGAATTTGTTGCCTCCCGTCCAGCTGATTTCTTTAAGAAGGGCATCAATAAACTGCCACTGCGATGGCAAAGATGCATTGATTGCATGGGTGATTACTTCGATTAATACAAATAAAAAATACATGAAAAAAATTAGTTTAAATTTTTTCATACAAAACGGCAATTTCATAGGTAAAGACCTATTAAATATTATCTTATCTTATCCTTCTATCCTGCGCCACATGCCTTGTTACTTGTGCATATGACAATCTTATGACTGCAACGGTGAGCGAGGTTCGCGCAGCTGTATTTTGGGCCAAAGAAGTATTAATACACACGAGGACTGCAGCCGTCGACACGTCGATGGCAGAGGCAACTGCAACCGACGAGTGTCGACGGCTACAGTTGCCGCATACACGAGCGCCAACGTGTCGACGGCACCCCTAGACGCGTCAACAGCTAGAGGTAACTGCTGCTGACGTGTGTACAGCTACAGTTGTGTCTGCCGGTGACTAAGGCGTAAAATGCAACAGACTAACAGACAAAGTCACTTCCACATTTGTAATATTAGTATGGATCTATACAGATAGGGATGAAGTATACAATATGGTATAGTTATAAGTACATAACTACTTACCTACAGCAAATCCTTTTCCTCGATAAAGTAACGAAGTCCCAGTAGATGCCAATTCGATTGTACAGATTACCGCTTGACCTACATTCCGTTAACCTGTTCTGAACCATTCAGGCTCAGAAAGTTGTATAAATTTTATAGTCAAACATCGAAGGTCCGGTGCTCCTAGATTTGGCTAGCCAAACCTCAGGTCTGGCAAGAAGTGTTTAGTCAAAGTCCACGTCAAACACGTGTTCCAGACTTTGACTAACGAATTTAGGTCTCTTCTTAGGAGAAGCCAATTTGGACAGTTGAACGTCGAAACTTAATACAATCACATCGGGGTTTGACCAATCAGACTACATTAGGTACAGGAATATCTTAGTTTCTTAGACATAAGTGTAATAAAAACTTGTTTGTGATGCGTGCCCTAGGCGCCCTCGCCATTTTATATTGGTACGCCCCTGCAAACATGACCTCTGAGTTTGTTTCGGCATTTCTGCTCAGGGAAAAGTCAGCTAAGAAATTCCGGCGCCATCTAGATTTTAAATATTGACCAAAAAATATACATGTAAAAGTGTCTTACATAAAAGATCATTTCATTTCAATACCATTCCTTTTTTATCCTAAATATGTTATAAATGTGAACATTTTGATGTCTTTAAGTTTGTAACTCAATCAGGCAAAAACGGCCGAACGCATAAGGACGTAAAATGTCGCACATAGTTAGTTTAACCGTAACCTGGATTAACACATAGTATACTTTTATCTTGGTAAATGACATGGCTTGGATATTTTCCGACAACCATGTAGGCGAAGCCGTGGGAAAAAAATTAAGTTTAAGATAGAAAAGCCAACAAAAACATTGAGTATCTGTCTAATACTCTATCATTATGACTCAAACAAAATTGCAACTTTCGTAACGAAAATAGAGAAAATTTTACACAAAATAAAACACAATGGTTTTCAATTTCGTTACATTAACGTTCACTTTTATCTTTTTGTACGTTTGTTTGGGAGTTTAAAAAGTTAAATTGTTTTGTTTTTTTTTCATTGTTTCAAATGTAACAGTTCTAGGAATGGCTGGCTGACGACAGAATGACTGACAGTCACTGATCATTTTTATAATTCGAAAAATATTTTTAAATTCCCAATTCAAAATTGACAACATAGTACCGGACTTAGGTGTCAGTTGGTAACTGTATTTACAAATACAAAACTAACGACTTAGTCCAATACTTAGCTGTAAATTTTGTATTTAGAACTTCACCGTGGTCGGAATGGAATTTTTAATAAAAGAAAATTCATGGGATCTAGAGGCAAAGGTCCTCGCGCACATATGGGAGTGGCGCGAGGACGCAAAACGCCAAGGCGTAACTCCACTGCCGCATGCCGCGAAAAATTGCGGCACAGCGGACAGAGCTTCGGCGGGATCTCATGGCGACATGGAGAGTGCGATTGTCGCAACCCAGTGTTGGACACGCCACAATTGCGGCGGTAAGTCCCCTCTTTGAGGAGTGAATTGAAAAGCGCCACGGCGTCCTCACCTTCCGCCTAACGCAGGTCCTCACAATGCCTTCAACACCCTGCCCTGGAGTAGCATCAGAGAGGCTCGTCGAAATAAAGTTCGAAAGTCAAATTGGCTCCTTGGTTGAAACCTATGTGTGAAGATAAACATTGTTTTGTATTAAGACAGTAAACGTCTTGGCAACAACATTAGAAGGCAGATCAACAAGGATCGTTAAATCCTTCCGAGCCTTGCTTACATCGTAAAAGATTACCTTCGGAGGAGCGATGCAGTCCTCCGGGATCTTAGGATAATGATCTTGAGGGATTTGTTTACGTCACGTAGGTACTTACTGTCTATTCCGAAAGTATCTAACGAAAGTGTAAACAAACCTTGTTTAAGTAAAATTCTTTTGCAATAACTTACTAAAGAGAATTAGTAAGTTACTCTCTAGAAAAGTTGTGTGGAAATCGGTTGTCATGGTATGGGCATGTGATACGGAGCAATGAGGAAAATGTCGTGAGGAAAGTTTTGAATATGAATGTCGATGGCTATAAGAGTAGGGAGAGACCAAAGAAACGATGGGTGGACTGTGTGAATGATGATATGGTTATAAAGGGTGTGTGTGACTACGGAGATGATGACTAATAGAGAAGTGTGGGAGAAAAAGACATGTTGCACCGACCTTAAATAAATTGGGATAAGGGCGGGAGAATGATGATGACTCAAATCAAATCAAATCATTTATTGGTTTGCAAACATGGGTAATTTTGTACATAATGTTTTATTTTATGAGTCCTCCATGTTCTACCATCACGTCACGTCTCTAGTTCTTCTCATAAAAATAAAAATATTTTATTTCGCATAAACCTGCATGATCTATTTGTTTACATGTTTGGCAGAAACTTTTGGAACGGACTATACTCACGACGTCACATCTAGCTATAAAATTCCAGTATAAGCTGAGCTCCCATTGTATAGGCTTTTCATAGGTCAGGTTATACTGGAATATCTGGTAATTATGTATACTTAAGCCTATCTTCCGCCTTTAATCGGCCTATAAGAGATCGATTTCCTGAAGAGAATATCCGTAAGACGTTGATTATTGACTATGTAATAATAAATGTAGCAATTGTGTGATAAGTTTTTTTTAAATATTATTTTAGTGGCAAACCATGCCGAGTACATAAAAAAGTGAATAAATTTTAGTTGTGATGTCAATTCCTCATTCTTTTTGATTGATGAAACTTTAGTTTAACTCACATATGCAGTTACATGTACGTGTCCGTGTGGTGCTGGACGTAAAAGAATAGCACCATCCCATCTCTTCCCGTGGGTGTCGTAGAAGGCGACTAAGTGACTTACTAGAGAATGGGCAGCAGCGTTCTTTATGCATTTTACCCACCATACTGCGATCGCCAACCCGCCTGCCAAGCGTGGCGATTATGGCAAAACTCCTCTTTTGGGAGGCCTATGTCCAGCAGTGGACGTCTTTCGGTTGAATTGATGATGCAGTTACAATCACAAATCGGGCTTTACATCGTCACAATTCATCACTCTTTTTTTTAAGTAAACGAAGTATGGTACCAGTAATAATAGCAGTGTCTCACTCTCACTGATAAAGAACATTGGTGACATGGTGTTAACGGTCGTGACTGTAGGTTTGAACCCTTACAGGCTCTTAACTTTGTGTAAATTTTATTATTTCATCGCCACTGCTCTCAAAATGGTGAAAGAAAACATCGTGAGGAAACCAGCATGTCCTAGAAACAAAATTTCGAAGACATGTGTTATCTACCAACCCGCACTGGGCCGGCGTGGTGGATTACGGCCAGAGTTGCGACTTATTTGAAATACTTGTATTTAAAATGCAAATACAAAATGCAAAATACGTATTTTATATTTTGTATTTAAATGCCTTTAACAAAAAAGCATTTTGCATTTTATTTGAAATACTTTTCGAGATGTATTTTGTATTTGTAAAATGCAAAATACTTAACTGCTAATTTTCGCCACTTTACCACTCAAATCATGTAAATGGGTACCTAAGCGATTCGACAAATAGCCACTAGCGGCGCTGCAAGTGCTGCAACCTTGCGGGTTTGTGTGCAAAGTGAAGTGACAAAACATAAATATCGTTCGTTATCTGTGGAACATGACAATACGCGCTACGCTTTGTTGATTGGTTTTACTTTACTTCGATTACCGGTCTTTCTGTTTATTATTTATTTATTTTATTTAATACTTCACGCACAGAAATGTACAGAGGCGGACTTAATGCTGTTTCGTCGCCGTTAATAGTGTTTATTATAAAAAATTAAGTATTGGATTTGGTTTTCTACTGTTGAAATATAGTAAACAGAGATTACTTGATCAATGGTGATGTGAATCAAAATGTAAGTAGGTACATAAACATAAACTCAAAAGTTCGTATGAAATAGATGGCCCCAGTGTGTTTCATTTAACCATCTCGATCAAACGCATCGAGCGCGTTTGGCACTCCGATAGGTCCGTTGGGGACGGACCTATATACCAGGGCAAATCGGAGCGCCAAAAGCGCTCGATGCGTTTGATCGAGATGGTTAAATGAAGCTCACACTAAGGCCTCTGAAGCTAAGTAAGGGTTTCTACCGTTTTTGAATATTACTCAATCAGTAACATAATACCTACCTATGGGTGTGCCAACAGTAACTAAAATTGAGTAACAATGTTGGTTGTTTTAATATCTAGGTACTACGCTCGCGCCTATTTGCGTACGCGTCTACAGTTTATTTCTTTTGTTTTTTATAAGTTAATTTAATGTTAGCTAGCCCCGAGACCTGTTATGGTGTTCAATTTTTATGTTATTCTCTATTTCAGGGATGACCATAACCTCAATTATCCATTTATATTGAGGCAGTGTTTCAAAGACGTTAAGTAGGATACTGGACACGAAGTTAATAATTCTGCTCTTTGTAAAAATGTTCAAAAACATTCAAAGGAAGCGTAACTGCGACTACAAACTTCTTGAACCATATATTAAACACATACCCAACAATAAAATTAAAAGGGTATTCCTAAAATACCACACCTGTTTACCAAGTTCTGCACCAGTGGATCTTTCCAAAAAAAAAAAAAACACTCACACTTTTTAAAAATACTCTTGTATTTTTACATGGTGGTATGATCATGCGTAACATGTCTGATGCTCTTTTAAAACGAGTAATGTTAAAATCTTTAATAAATAAATAACACTAATTTCATCTAAAACTATTTTATTTGAATAAAGTATTTTGAAAATACGTATTTTGCATTTAGTATTTAAAATACAAAAAGCAAAAGTATTTTGTATTTTGCATTTGAAATGGTAAATTAGAAAACTATTTGCATTTTGTATTTAAATACTTTTTTAAAACTATTTTGTACATCTCTGATTACGGCCCACTCCTTCTTACTGAGAGACCTGTGTCCTAGCAGTGGGTACATTGTCAGCTAATTATGTACGGGTACGAGCGAACACGCGATTGTTAGCATAATCAATAATCGACTATTCAACTATTATTATTTGTGGGTTGCAACATTGTATTTTTTAAATATTTTATCCTTTTGAGTTGTGGCAACCCATAGATCACTTGTCAATTTAGAAAAGGCGCGGAAAGAAACGCGCTGGCATTCTCAGCTACGGACGACAAAGTTGGTCTCGAATTACAAATTTAAGGTGTAAAGTACCAATAAAGTAACTTGTACTAGTACCTGTTTGTATAATTTTATCAAGTCAGAAGTGTGCTCAAGTTTATCTACGTGCCTGATGCTGTGGTATCCTGGACCAAGGACAGTTTAAGGTCAGATCTGAACGTATTACTTCGTTTCCCTGTGATTTTGCGACAAAACTATTGTTTTTATAACACGTGTGCTTAATTACGCACGTGCATAAGCGCGCGTGTGCTTGAATTAAGAAACAAGATTGAAACATTAACATTAACATTAAATGGTGATCGTTGGGCAGTACCCAGTGAAAGTGATACCAGTTTTGTTTGTTTAATTACCTACATATAATAAGCAGAAATAATATTAATTGAATCCTTATTTACAATGGATTTGAATAATTCATAATTGCGATGGAGTTATTACTTTAACTATATATTACTAGATTACGATCGTTAGAAAATATCTACCTAGTTGCTGAGTAAAGCGGGTAGCGGCGGGAATTTATCATTTACCTTTGTTAGTTATCTTTATCATTGTAAATTGTTATTGTCTAGTTACTTAATTTTATTGTTGCTGTATTTAAATATTTTGATTTTATTTTGAATCACTCTTAAATTGTTTAACGTGATAATGGGAAATTCTAAGCGGAGGCGACGTGATTTAAGTAGCGATAGTTCGTCTGTAAATAGTAGCGATAGTGATCATAACCACCGTAGGTCGCGGCATAGTAAAAAGCGAAGTTATGATAAAAAACATAGCAGTAGCCATCGACAACATAGTAAGAGAAGTAGGAAACGAAAACGTTCCATAGGTTCCGGCCGTGAATTAACTAAAACTCCTCCGTTGAATTTCTTAACACCATTACATGCAGCTACTAATCAGACTACTCCTGATATAGTGAATAATAGTAGTTTATTGAACAATATTCCATCAAATGTGAACAACCCCATCAGTAACTCTGCGTCACTACCAACCTCCAATTTCTGGGCACAAAACAACTTTCCTGTTGCTTTTAGTGTTGTACCCGAATTTGACCCAAGTGATAATAGCCAAACAATAGAAAATTGGATTAACAAGGTCAGTGAATGCGCGCAGATTTACTCTTGGAATGATCGTCAAATATGTCACTACGCCCTTCCCAAATTAAGTGGTTTAGCCAAGAAGTGGTACCAGGGTTTACCCTCGGTACTATTTAATTGGAATGAGTGGGTCCAAAAATTAAAACAGGCTTTTCCATCGAACGAAAATTATGGAGACCTGTTGACATCAATGCTAAGGTTCAGATGTAAATTCAGTCAGTCTTTAGAACATTATTATTATGACAAAATGGCACTTATAAATAAATGTGAGATTACTGGCAATAAAGCAGTAGGCTGTCTTATACACGGCATCGACGATAAATTTGTACGAATGGGTGCAGGTGCCTGCATGTTTAATGAACCGGAACAAGTCCTTAATTATTTGCGAACCGTGTCTCAACACGACAATAATACATCTTCTTCCAACTTCCGTAACCGGAATAATGCATCATTAAAAAATTCCAATAAGGTATCTAATGAGCTAACAAAAGCCAGTACAAATGATAACATTCGTTGTTATAATTGCAATGAGCTGGGGCACATAAGTTTAAAGTGTAACAAACCTATTAAACGATGTAACTTTTGTTTCAAATTGGGGCATGATACTAAAGACTGTCGTAGAAGAAATGCAAATAATAGTGACGATTTAGTAAAAACGAATACCGGTATAGACCAAAATAAAGCTATCTTGTGCATCAGTAATAATGAATCCACAAATTCTAAATATTATAAAAATGTTAGAATAAACAACGTTAACCTACAAGGATACGTTGATCTTGGTAGTAAATGTACTCTTATCAGAAAATCAAATGCAACGCTAATAGCCCGTGATTGGGATATAGAAAATTTACCCATTTTACAAGGTTTCGGAAATTCTGCTGTAAAGCCATTAGGAAAGTTTCTAGCAATTGTAGAAATAGGCTCAGTTAAAGCTGAAACGGAAGTTCTAGTCGTAGATGATAATTATTTACAGACATCAGTTTTAGTAGGGCAGTCTTTTACGGAAAAACCAAACGTTATTATCTTAAAAACTACAGATGAATTAGTATTTATGCATACACCAGATTTTGATGATAATGTGTTAAGGACTAAAGTATACGCGGATAGTGACAAAGTTATAAAATCCAAAACTGTGATGCCAATAGATGCTGTTACTAATGATACATTTAGCGGTGGCTTGTGGGTACAATACAGTCTTCGTATTTTACCGCAGAATGAATATGCTGTTTTGTCGGGAATTTTTAAGTTTGAAACAGGAAAAGGATATTTAATGGTAGCAAATTTATCATCTAATGATTTAAATATTAAGAAAGGATCTTTATTAGTTCGGGGTCAACAATACCAAGAAGTAAATAAGGAATATATAGGTTTAACAACGGAAACTAAAAATTATGAAGAGTTACCTTTATCCGATATAAAAATTAGTACGGAAGTAACAGAACAACAAAAGGTACAGTTATTTGATTTATTAAAAAAGTATAGGGATTGTTTTGCAATGAACTTAGGAGAATTAGGAAAAACGAATCTGGCTAAAATGGATATTACGCTGACAGACAATAGACCAGTAGTATATAACCCTTATAGAATATCAAACAGTGAGCGTAGCCATCTAAATAAAATGATTGAAGAATTATTATTGAACGGTATAATACGCGAAAGTGCTTCGGATTATTCGAGTCCTGTTATCTTAGTGAGTAAGAAAAATGGGGATAAACGGCTATGTATCGACTATAGGGCCCTAAACAGAAAAACGTTAAAAGATAAATATCCGTTGCCCCGAATCGAAGACCAACTAGACAGATTAGGGGGCAACAAGTTCTTTATAAGTCTTGACCTCACTTCAGGTTACTACCAGGTGCCCATGAGTGAGGCCAGTAAGCGATTTACTGCGTTTGTAACACCGGATGGTTTGTATGAGTTTGAAAGAATGCCTTTTGGACTTGCCAATGCACCAAGTGTTTTTCAAAGGACGATTAACTGTATGCTTAGGGGTAAGCAAAACTTGGCGTTGGCTTATATGGATGATCTATTGGTGACATCACGTTCAGTTGAAGAGGGTCTAGATAAGCTGGAAAAGGTTTTTCAACTATTAAGGTCTGCTCATCTTACATTAAATCTTAGAAAGTGCGATTTCTTTCAGACTCGTATTAATTATTTGGGCTACGAGATTAGTTCGTTTGGCATTCGACCAGGGTCAGCCAAAATTCAAGCCGTATTAAGTTTCCCTCTGCCTAAAAATGTCCATGAGGTTCGACAATTTGTTGGCCTTACCAGTTATTTCCGTCGGTTTATTCAAAATTATTCTATGATAGCAAAACCCCTAACGGTTCTAACAAAGAAAAATGCTCCATGGTGTTTTGATGAACCTCAAATAAAAGCATTTAACGAATTAAAAAGTAAATTGACCACCCGACCTGTTTTAGCACTATATGACCCTGGGGCTGAATTAGAAATACACACTGACGCTAGTAAAATCGGTATAGGTGCAATTTTACTGCAACGGGTGAATTCAGATAAAGTATTCCATCCTATATCTTATTATAGCCGTCAAACGACACCAGACGAAAGCAAACTACACTCGTATGAGTTGGAAACTTTAGCGGTAGTTTGTGCTTTGAATAGATTTAGAGTTTATGTTTTAGGTAAATCGTTTAAAGTCGTCACTGATTGTGCAGCTATACGCTGCACAATGACGAAAAAAGATTTGATACCGAGAGTAGCGCGTTGGTACATATTAATGCAGGAGTATGATTTTACTGTAGAACATCGCGATGGTAACAAGATGAGTCATGTTGATGCACTGTCACGCAACCCAAGTGACTCTAAATCCCACGATGTAGTAAAGGTGGTTGATGTGTTAGAAATAGATGACGATGCGTGGTTGCGCACAGTGCAGGAACAGGATTCAGAAATACAAAGGATAATTAACATTTTAAATGATTCAGAAACTAAAGACATTGTCGAGATACATAAGAACTATACTGTTAAAAATGGCCGTTTGTACAGAATAAGTAATGATAAAAACGATGTAACCAATTTAAAGTGGGTAGTTCCAAAATCAGTAAGATGGCAAATAGTTCGTATGAATCACGACGATGTCGGTCATTTCGGTTTTGATAAGACTTACAATAGGATTAATCAGATTTATTGGTTTAAAAAAATGAGACGCTTTATTAAAAAATACTGTAATTCTTGCTTAAATTGTGCTCACAATAAGTTGCCAGCTGGAGCTAAAGAAGGGGAGCTTCATCCAATCCCAAAAGTTAGTAAACCGTTTGATACACTTCATACCGACCACTGTGGACCCTTTCCCATCAGTAAGAAAAAGAATTGTCATATTTTAGTAATCATTGATGCCTTTACTAAATTTATTTACATTAAGCCAGTAAAAGATGTTAAAAGTAGTACTAGTATTCGAGTATTTACGGAATACTTTTCGTTATTTGGAGTACCACGTCGTCTGATATCTGATCGCGGCACTAGTTTTACGAGCAAAGAGTTTTCAGATTTTACTAATAAAAGGGGCGTTAAACACATATTAAATGCGGTTGCCTCTCCCAGAGCCAATGGACAGGTTGAGAGATACAATCGGACTATTGTTGATGCTATAACGGCCGCTAATCACAATAAACAAGAAAATGAGTGGGACTTGTGTATACCCCAGATACAGTGGTCTTTGAACAACACTATAAACAAATCCACTGGTCGTACTTCTTCTGAAATGTTGTTTGGGGTTCGAACCACTGGCGTTTCGGATGGTTTCATGAATCCACTTGTCGCGGAAGCTCATACCCCGTTAGATCGCGATGAAATTAGATCGGATGCCAATGCGCGAATTCAAATAAGTCAACAAGTACAAAAAAAGCGTTTTGATAAGTCGCATAAAAAACCAACTGAGTATAAAGTGGGAGATTTGGTTCGTGTAGAAAAGGATATTCGTACAGACCCTGGACACAGTCGCAAACTATTACCAAAATGTGTAGGACCGTATAGAATTTCTAAAGTAATAGGCAATGACCGTTATGAAATAGAGGATACTCATATTACTAGGAAAGAAGGTTGCAAACCATATAGGTCGATATATGCTGTCGATAAGTTACACCCTTGGCTTGTTTTTAATCATGATGCGATGTCGAGTGATTCGGAGTAAGAGTCAGTAATGAATATGGTTGTAATGATAAAATTGATATTATGTCAGACTGACAGTGAACGTAAGAATTATGATTTGGTAACATTGCTTAAGTATGGTCTAGAGATGTAATTAATTTGATGATGTCCCACTCGGGCAATATTTAATCTCAAGAGCCAAAAACAGGAATAATATTACTTTATGTTTAATTAGAGAATTGTACACAGATTATTATTAAAGCGATATCTAATGAGTGAGATGTAGTGATTATGATGATAAATGATGATAAGTAACACTAAATAGATATAAAAGTGAGTCGCTGCAAGTGAGAGTACTTGTAGTCGATGTTTAATTACAAGAGTGAGTCACTACAAGTAGGTGTGCTTGTAGTTGAATTTTAATGAAGAGTGAGTCACTACAAGTGAGAGTGCTTGTAGTTGATGTTTACCTATAAGAGTGAGTCGCTACAAGTGAGGGTGCTTGTAGTTGAGTTGATGTTTAGTTATAAGAGAGAGTCGCTACAAGTGAGAGTGCTTGTAGTTGATGTTTAGTTATAAGAGAGAGTCGCTACAAGTGAGAGTGCTTGTAGTTGATGTTTAGTTATAAGAGTGAGTCGCTACAAGTGAGAGTGCTTGTAGTTGATGTTTAGTTATAAGAGTGAGTCGCTACAAGTGAGGGTGCTTGTAGTTGAGTTGATGTTTAGTTATAAGAGAGAGTCGCTACAAGTGAGAGTGCTTGTAGTTGATGTTTAGTTATAAGAGAGAGTCGCTACAAGTGAGAGTGCTTGTAGTTGATGTTTAGTTATAAGAGTGAGTCGCTACAAGTGAGAGTGCTTGTAGTTGATGTTTAGTTATAAGAGTGAGTCGCTACAAGTGAGAGTGCTTGTAGTTGATGTTTAGTTATAAGAGTGAGTCGCTACAAAGTGAGAGTGCTTGTAGTTGATGTTTAGTTATAAGAGTGAGTCACTACCAGTAAGAGTGCTTGTAGTTGATGTTTAGTTAGAGTGAGTCGCTACAAGTGAGAGTGCTTGTAGTTGATGTTTAGTTATTAGAGTGAGTCGGTACAGGCAAGAAGGCCAGTAGACGATGTTAAGAGTGAATGAATGAATAATGAATAGTCAGATCTTGTAATGTCTGTTTTGTTATATTTTTTTTACTTCTCTTTCTCTTTTGTTTATTTTTTCAATTTTGTTAAACGCGAGGCCGCGTTTGACGTCAGGATTAGCCGAATGTTAGCATAATCAATAATCGACTATTCAACTATTATTATTTGTGGGTTGCAACATTGTATTTTTTAAATATTTTATCCTTTTGAGTTGTGGCAACCCATAGATCACTTGTCAATTTAGAAAAGGCGCGGAAAGAAACGCGCTGGCATTCTCAGCTACGGACGACAAAGTTGGTCTCGAATTACAAATTTAAGGTGTAAAGTACCAATAAAGTAACTTGTACTAGTACCTGTTTGTATAATTTTATCACGATCATCGCGTTCATTTGTTTAGCAAGCCTGCACAATTGAAAGTTTCACACACGATCACATAATCGCGTCACAATCGCTTTCTTTACAGCATTTTTACGGCATAATAGAGTATTTTACTGTATATGAGAATAAACTCAAAAATATATTATTGACATAGCATAAGCAAAATGCAGTTTGAAAATTTTAGTTTTAGTTCATGAAATAACAAAATAAATTTTAAAATTCAAATCAAAGATTGCAGTTTTTTTTATCTGTTTTTGAACACCATAAAATAGTAGCCGCTATGTTTTTACGTCATACGGCATGTCAACTATGTACTTTTATTATTTTCGTAACCAAGGTATTTTTATTTATGTAATATTTTGCATTCAGGAACAGCAAACCAAGGATAAGTAGAAAAATAACTCATTTTTTTTAATTAAAAAAAAAATATCTTATAAAATATCGGCGCATTTGTTTAAATAGCAAATTGACATCATACCCGCAGAGCAATATGGCGTCCACTGCGTCCAGAGTTTTCGCGAAATTACGCGCGAAATTTTAAAATGTAAAATTTTAATGCATTTTTATGGCACCAATCGATAAAATAAAAATGTTGTGTGTTTTTTTAGTGGTTTATTAACACTCTAGAATCTATTTATGACACTTTTCAAAACTTGGGTGTAATACCCTATTAATAAAACGATCTCGTCGATTTCGTATTGACGCGAAGTGAAGTTCGTTCTATTAAGACATGGCCTTACGTAGTACGACACACAGGCATTCTAAATTTAAGTAATTACGACAACTTGTTAAGTAATTAGTCGTCACTTTATCAGCTGTTTACGCATGTCGACCAATTTAATATTATTTATTACAGTACACAGTACCGAGAATTGCGAATTTTAGTTTCAAAACATGCTCATAAATTGTAGTTTGTGGAATATTCTATTGTTGCACTAACTAGGTTTAAGTAACATTAACTGAATTAAGCTGTGGTAAGCCGAGGCTAAACTTCGACAAGCTTCAAACAATGACGCGAAGTACTTAACTTGATTATTCATACATTGTGTGATGTCATAAGTTAAGTGAAATTTTGTCGGTGAGTACAGCGTCGTAAATATTTTATGAAACACCAACCCGTGTGTTCGATGGGTTTTGCCGAGACCTTCTATATTAACTTTCATCGCGTCTTAGCCCCTTTAGGCTTAGAAAATCTAGAAAACTTAGAAAATCTTTCACAGTCAGTGATTGAATGCATTTAAGACTTACATTAAGAAAATGATTTCTATATTTATTCTACCTACCAAAACCGTTCGTTCCAGCTACCATTCGTGGATCTTTGACAATCATTACGGGTCTTCAGAAGCTCGAAAGTATGACAACCAGTCTCATCCAGGGGGATACAAGTAACGGGGTTGTGGAGGTCAGATAGTCAATTGCTCCATGCAAAATACTTACTAGTACTCAGCTGCACCTGGTAAGATTGGAAGCCGACTCCAACATAGTTGGGAAAAGCTAGGCAGATGAGGACTCTATCTCAAAATCAAAAGCAAAAGTCATTTATTCAAACTAGGCTGAGAGTCAGCTCTTTTTGTACGTCAAAACTACATAAGACAGACCCCCAAAACGCCCGCCCTTCACCACTTCCTAGTGCTTTAGCCTGGAAGAAGAAGTGGCGCAACAAACTTCCCAGCAGCACAGCTGTCTGTTAAGTTAGAAGAACTTGATTCTATACAATAGTAGTTAATTAACATTACGAAACACAAAAAACATTAAATTTGCCATATATCAGCTAGCACGCGCGAATACAGGAAAAGTTTTTATTCAGTGCGCATACTGTAACCATGAATTCAGCATATCATTCTAGACCCCTCAGAGCAGAAATTTTAGGCTATAGAAAAGATGGCCAATACAATTATTGTATTGGCCATGTTTTAACATGACCAGTTGTACGCATGACGACATAATCAAGCTATACATCTCCAGTATAAGCTGACCGGGCATTGTATAGGCTTTTCATACAATTATCAGTCAGCTAAAACTGGAAATGTATAGCGTAATAAGTCGTCGTTTGTACTAGGGGCATCTCACCAAACGATAAACTGTAACGGTACATTAAGTTATGCGTTTAACTACATCACCATAAGGCTCCGTTCGCATTCCATTTTTTTTACCGTTCGAATGAGCAGAAGACCTACACATTAGAGCTGACAAAATGTCCACAACTCACAGGCTAGGTATAGCTACAACGACCAGCCCTGTACCCCCCGCAGCCAGTGAAATCGGTCGACCCTGGTCGGAAAACCACTTTCGACCAACTGCAACCTGTGAACCGTTTACCGCGATAAACGGTTGCCAAGTTGCCACGACAAAAAAAAAACTTACGACAGTAGATTAATAGTTGACATTACTTTGTGCAGAAAATAGGTAGGGGACGCCGGGGTTCAAAGTGCCGGGGGTAAGTTTTACCGGCACGAATAACTTCGTTGAGGATAGAGGTAGCAGTCAATGTGAAATGCATCACTGAACGTTGTAACATCGCGCTGCTTCGGCAGCCATTTCAGTGACCCTGTAAAAACGTGGGTTTCGCATATTTATAGTAACGTAAGTACATTTTCCGTTCTTATACTTTTTGTTCTACTTCAATAAATTTTCTAGCTATTTATATGACAGTTGCACTTATCAATTGGAAAGAATATAAAGTTTTTTTTTAAATCGCACTGCTGACTTTTTTTTCTTTATTTAGGCAACCAACAGCGATACATAATAATAAAGTATGTAACACAATATGTGTATTATAGTGTTGTATGGCTAAAAATAGGTTTCCCTGTATAACTAGGATAAGTACAAAACAGGCGAATGGACTACAGACTAAAAAACATTTAAATACAAAAGGTTCAATTTTAGAGTTTAAATTTTAAAGAGAAAACAGAAAAATGAGATTGGAAAAATAAAAACAAAGTTTGAATATTAAAAGATTATTTACTTGTATTTTTAGCACTTCAGATAAAGTTCAACTAATTCGATGTCAGTCCTATAAGTTGTCACTGCCAAATAACTGTGTGTTGGTAAATATCCTGTATTTAGCTTTATGTATGTAGCTCTTGTGGTTACATGAACTATTTACCTACAATTGATCCATAGCTCACGAACGCACTACGGCTCTTTGAAACAGGCGGCTAGTTGGGCATCACTAATCACATTAAAATTCAAAGGCCACAATTGGACTATGCTAACTTGGACAGCGGGCTGAGAATTAAGCAACAGCATATCTATTCACAAGCATTCAACAGGCTATCGTATCGACAATGATACATTTCGATAACCTGATTTGCTTTGTCCCCGACAGCAAATAGCTGTCGGAAGAAAAGCGGTAGTTTATTTAATTTGAACTGACAAAAAATTGTTGAAACTTTGGCCCCGGTAATCTATAACGATTTTGATGAACAGTAGTTCGTAGATAATGTAAGTTAAAACCTGAAGAAGGAAATAGACACACACAAAAACCTAAATTGGCTTTTAAATTTTTCTTTACAAAATCTTAAATTCAGGTGAACAAAGTCGTTAGCAAAGTGCTCACATTCTGCCTACTTCTAATCGTAAATGGCTGCTTATTTTAATAAACATAACATTACATCATGCCAGTAACTGCCGAAGGGTTCGGTTGAGGTATACCAACAGTACACCAGTTATGTTTAAATCGTATGTAATAGGAGACGATCCTATTGCCGTCTACTGGGCTATTCAGACTCCGGGTTCCTACTGAGATAATCCTCATGGAAAAAACGAATTCCACTTTTCCCAACCTGGGAATTGAATCCAAGATCCAATGCTTAGCAGTAGCGCTTGCGACTCCTAGAACCAACAAATTATTATCAAATAAACACACTGTGACTGCTTTATTTCCCAAAACCTACGTTTTTAATTAAAAAATAAACTGTGAAAAGTCATAAAAAGAGTATTAAATACCGCACAAATGGCTTCACGGACAGAATTGTTAAATAATATTTTATGCCCACATAAAGAACGTACTGTTACTTTGTTTATCACGATTTTGGGAGCCAACGGTTTTATTTTGCGAGGACCATACTTTTACATAACTCTGTATTTATTTATACGTACTTTATTGTACACCACAAAAATAAAAAATCTTCCTTGCCTTTTTTCGTCTATGTTGGAGTCGGCTTCCTGGACTGCCTATCTGATCTCCATTGTCCAGTTATTGGGTAACATGATACTTCTTGATATCATGTTCATCATCATCATCATTTCAGCCGAAACACATCAAATGCTGGACATAGCCTTCCCCAAGCTCCGACACTTCGACCGGTTCTGTGCTTCCCGCATCCAGTGGATTCCTGCGGCCTTCACATGGTCATCGGTCCACCTTGTGGGAGGCCTTCCAACTCTACGTCTTCTACGGTCGCCACTCCAGAACCTTCCGGTCCCATCGGCAATCTGTTCAGCGGCCAATGTGCCCTGCTCACTGCCACTTAAGTTTGGCAATTCTTCGGGCTAAATCGGTTGCCTTGGTTCTCCTGCGGATCTCTTCAATTCTGATTCGATCACATTGGGAAACTCCAAGCATAGCCCTCTCCATAAGTCTCGGGTATCATGTTACCCCACCAGATTTAGACTCAAAGGCGGAGTCATCTATGAATCTCCACCTGAACCGGTTTTCTTTGCTTCGGCTAAACTGGGTCCACAGTCTGTTTGACGACTTCCCGGCTAACCGAGGCAACTCATGTCCAGGTGGCAGATCTTCAGCGGGTATGCTATAGGATAGATATACGGCTGGCCGACCGCTATACCAGCCTACATGGTCTCCACATGATCTCACCAAGATTATGAAGAGACTGTGACCTCTGAGTTTGTTTCGAGCTTTCTTCTCCGAGTAGTCAGATGGGAAACGCCAACATCATCAAGTTTAAAAAATATGATTGATGTGTTAAAGTGTTTGTACAAACCTACTTACAGAAATAAAATCAAGTGTCGAATGTCGAGGCGTAGACCGTGTTTATATTATCTGCCTTGAAACTAGTTTTTTTTTTAAGTATAACAACCAAAGAGTTCCGATAAAATTCTACTTTGTCATGATTTATTGATCTTGTAAAAGGGTCAAGGGTTCTGAAAGAAAGATTGACCACTAAACTTATAAGTAGGCATACCTTTGACAAATCTCTTTGTATGTCCTCTTGACCCAAAATCGGGTGGAGGCAAATCTGATTACAAGAATTCCGAGTTAAATGTTAAAAAGTATTATGTAAGGCAGACAAGAAAGGAAATAACGCAGTTTTGGGTATTCACAGAAGACTTATTAATGGTCCGCTTAACCTGGATTGAGAGCAGTTAAGTAGATATTAAATATGAATTTCGGGTCTTCGGGTATTGTCATGATCTGAGTATGTATATATCCTTCTTTTCTTTTTGTTAATTCTTATTCTTCTTAGCATGTCGATAGCTATCTAAATACAGTCAGCCCAGAATTTGGCTACGAGTTTGGCACTTTCAGCAGCGTCAATCAGATCCTGTAGCGTGCAGACAACAGGACACGCTGGACAAGATATTAAGTGCCCCATTGTTTGTGGAACAGCACCACATTTACATTCCAGCGCGGACTCATCTGTGAATCTCCACCTAAGCAGGTTATTGCTTTACTTCGATCGACCTGAGTCCGGAGTCTATTTAAAGACTTCCAAGAAAACAGAGGCAAGTCATTTCCAGGTGCGAGATCGAAAACTTTTTGTCAACCTTTATTTATGATGTAAGTACCATAATATATCCCGAGAAATTTTAATGGTTGTTTTTCCGCGGCAGAACAACTTGCCATACTTTTGCTTTTGAAGCATAGAGTAAAAAAAAAAATATTTTTTTTAATAATTAAAAAAATATTCATTAAATCGAAAACGTGAGAATCAATAGTAAGACGAGAGGTAACTTGTAGGTACTACCGAATCGCACGCGCTGCCGGCAAAGGGAACAGCGATGCATAAATGTTCAAAGCAAAATAAACTCTCGCACGTGGTGATACAGCATAAACTTATTCACAGTGGTTAATTTACCATTTTGTATTTCTAATATTTTATTTGTTTTCTATAACGATTGTATTATCAAGACAAAGCTCGCATTTCGCTACGGGAAAACAATCGTTAAAAGTTTCTCAGTGTATACTTTTAATACAGCTTCAAGTCCCATACCGTCTTGATGCCTTTACCATTATTACAATAGTACCTATTTGACAGTCTGTCTTTAGGGCACCGTCACACGATCACGCGTACGGAAAAAAAAAACCGACCAAGTGCGAGTCGGACTCGCACACGAAGGGTTTCGTACTATCGTACAATATTATAACACTACATTTTTTAAATACGTTTCTTCTATGCCCTTTGATTTTTATCTTTATTTTAATTTTGTTATTGGTTGTTGTTTATGGTTTATGTAAAAAAAGGTAACAGCATTGTTACGGACATTACATTTAGAACACACAGAAGTAGTATCACATAGGTACCCTTCCCCTGCTCCTAAACTAGGTTTATACTTTTGACTTGGGAGTCGGTGTTTATCTGTTATAAAAGTCATTACTTTGATTGGTATTTTTTTTTTGCAAAAGAAAACAAACGGCACGTTTTAAGGTTTAAGTAAAAAATAACAAGAATACAGCATCGTCATTCATTCAGACTTCTCCAATATCTTAAGAATTTCCTATACATTACTAACTATGTAGATTACCAATGTGATAATGCCAGGCTTCGACAGCCGCCATCTTTATCTCGCCTCGAGGCAAAGGAACCTCGTCGCGCAGCCTTATTAAAGACAGTCGGTATTCGTTAGCATGTCGGGGGAGAATTGTATGTGACTGCAGCTCTGGTTGGTAATTGTAATAAGGTGACGAAGAACATAATCGTGTTTACAAGGTTTTTGAATCGAGATGGTGTATGGCGAAACCTAAAACGATGTATACTGGCACGGATATCGACGCGTAATCTGGTAAGTACCATGGATTCTGTACATGATTCTAGAACCCTTTTTTTGGGGTAGGAAATTATCAAATGACTTGATGGAGCGGGAGGGCGTGTCAGACTTTTACTGACTAAAACCCACCCGTGTTTCTCCGGTGAGGCAGCGGGCCTCCTTACCGGTTTGCCGCCATGGGATCTGGAGGCAAAGGTCATCGCGCGCACGTGGAAGTGGCGCGAGGCGGCAAAACGCCGGGGGGTAACTCCGCTACAGCGAGAAATCGCGGCACAGCGGACAGAGCTACAATGGGATCTCATGGCAACATGGAGAGTGCGATTGTCACAACCCAGTGCTGGACACGCCACAACTACGGCGGTAAGTCCGCTCTTTGAGGAGTGGATTGAGAGGCGCCAGGGCGTCCTCACCTTCTGCCTGACGCAGGTGCTCACCGGACTTAGTTGTGTCAGGAGGTTCCTTTTTTGGATAAGGCGGGAGGAAACGCCCGGGTGTTACCACTGCTTGGATCACCCGGAGGACATGGTGGAGCTTTGCCCGGCTTGTGCGGAGCACCGCCGTATTCTCGTGGAATCCAGCGATCGGCAGCGACGATCTCTCGCTACCAGCCCTGGCCCAGGCCATGGTACGAGCCAGAAAGTGCATGGGAAGCCATCACCTCCTTCTGCGAAGCAGTAATGCTCGCGAAGAAGGAGGCGGCGCACGTGAGGGAGAGGCAATTTATGCACCCTCACGGCCCTAGTTGTCACAGAAAACGCCGTAGGTGTCGGGAATCCCAGGCCGATTCCTGGCCACCATAGGCGCAGGCTGGCGGACGGCGAGTAATGTGTAGCTCGCCGTTCGGTAAGGACCAAGCCCGGGTCGACGGAGCGTTGTGTTCCACGCGTGCCTCAAAGAGATTTCAGCACCAAGTGGTGGGGTCCGCAAGGACCGATGCCTGCCAGAGGTACGGGTCGTTCGAAAGAGATACCGTGGCCCCAGGCACACAGGCAACTGAAGGAACACGGGTTGGTTTTTCGCTCTGCCCAGAGCGGGAGAAGTTATTTGATGATTTGAATGCTGTTCCATTTAAGAATTTGTACAGTAACAGTAAATGGATTAAACCGATGGAACGAACTATCTGCAGTTGGAATGAAGTTCCTTATCGCGCGTTGTGAAAGGGGGCTAGACGGAAAAAATTAGTACGAGTACTGGCGGCGAGTACAGGCGGCAAGTACTGGCGGCAAGTCCGGCGGCAAGTACTGGCGACAAGTACTGGCGGCAAGTACTGGCGGCAAGTACTGGCGGCAAGTACTGGCGGCAAGTACTGGCGGCAAGTACTGGCGGCAAGTACTGGCGGCAAGTACTGGCGGCAAGTACTGGCGGCAAGTACTGGCGGCAAGTACTGGCGGCAAGTACTGGCGGCAAGTCCGGCGGCAAGTACTGGCGACAAGTACTGGCGGCAAGTACTGGCGGCAAGTACTGGCGGAAAGTACTGGCGGAAAGTACTGGCGGAAAGTACTGGCGGCAAGCACTGGCGGCAAGTACTGGCGGCAAGCACTGGCGGCAAGTACTGGCGGCAAGTGCTAGAGGTAAGTACTGGCAGGAACTACTGGCGGCAAGTGCTAGAGGCAAGAACTGGCAGGAACAACTGGCGGCAAGTACTGGCGGCAAGTACTGGCGGCAAGTACTGGCGGCAACTACTGGCAGTAACTACTGGCGGCCAGTACTGGCAGTAACTACTGGCGGCAAGTACTGTCAGCGACTAGTACTGGCAGCAACTACTGGCGGCCAGTGCTAGAGGCAAGTACTGGCGGCAAGTACTGGCGGCAAGTACTGGCGGCAAGTACTGGCGGCAAGTACTGGCGGCAAGTACTGGCGGCAAGTACTGGCGGCAAGTACTGGCGGCAAGTACTGGCGGCAAGTACTGGCGGCAAGTACTGGCGGCAAGTACTGGCGGCAAGTACTGGCGGCAAGTACTGGCGGCAAGTACTGGCGGCAAGTACTGGCGGCAAGTACTGGCGGCAAGTACTGGCGGCAAGTACTGGCGGCAAGTACTGGCGGCAAGTACTGGCGGCAAGTACTGGCGGCAAGTACTGGAACTTCGTTCCATCCGGGTGTCCCTTGACACCTCTCAAGTTTTTTTATACCTACTACTTAAATAGTACTTAATTAAACGCGCTAGTGCTGGAGGCAAGTGCTCGCACCATTGCTGGAGGCAAGTGCTCGCACTAGTGATGCAGGCAAGTGCACGCGCCAGTGCTGGAGGCAAGTGCTCGCGCCAGTGCTGGCGGCAAATGCTCGCGCCAGTGCTGGAGGCAAGTGCTCGCGCCAGTGCTGGCGGCAAGTGCTGCTGGCAAATGCGCGCGGCAAGTGATGTTGGCAAGTGCTCGCGCCAGTGCTGGAGGCAAGTGCTCGCGCCAGTGCTGGAGGCAAGTGCTCGCGCTAGTGATGCAGGCAAGTGCTCGCGCCAGTGATGCAGGCAAGTGCTCGCACCAGTGCTGGAGGCAAGTGCTCGCGCCAGTGCTGGAGGCAAGTGCTCGCGCCACTGCTGGAGGCAAGTGCTCGCGCCAGTGCTGGCGGCAAGTGCTAGCGCCAGTGCTAGAGGCAAGTGCTCGCGCTAGTGATGCAGGCAAGGGCTCGCGCCAGTGATGCAGGCAAGTGCTCGCACCAGTGCTGGAGGCAAGTGCTCGCGCCAGTGCTGGAGGCAAGTGCTCGCGCCAGTGCTGGAGGCAAGTGCTCGCGCCAGTGCTGGAGGCAAGTGCTCGCGCCAGTGCTGGAGGCAAGTGCTCGCGCCAGTGCTGGAGGCAAGTGCTCGCGCCAGTGCTGGAGGCAAGTGCTCGTACCAGTGCTGGAGGCAAGTGCTCGCGCCAGTGCTGCAGGCAAGTGCTCGCACCAGTGCTGGAGGCAAGTACTCGCGCCAGTGCTGGCGGCAAGTGCTCGCGCCAGTGCTGGAGGCAAGTGCTCGCGCCAGTGCTGGAGGCAAGTGCTCGCGCCAGTGCTGGAGGCAAGTGCTCGCGCCAGTGCTGGAGGCAAGTGCTCGCGCCAGTGCTGGAGGCAAGTGCTCGCGCCAGTGTTGTGGCAAGTGCTCGCACTAGTGCTGGAGGCAAGTGCTCGCGCCAGTGCTGGAGGCAAGTGCTCGCGCCAGTGCTGGAGGCAAGTGCTCGCACCAGTGCTAGAGGCAAGTGCTCGCGCCAGTGCTGGAGGCAAGTGCTCGCGCCAGTGCTGGAGGCAAGTGCTTGCGCTAGTGATGCAGGCAAGTGCTCGCGCCAGTGCTGGAGGCAAGTGCTCGCGCCAGTGCTGGTGGCAAGTGCTCGCGCCAGTGCTGGAGGCAAGTGCTCGCGCCAGTGCTGGAGGCAAGTGCTCGCGCCAGTGTTGTGGCAAGTGCTCGCACTAGTGCTGGAGGCAAGTGCTCGCGCCAGTGCTGGAGGCAAGTGCTCGCGCCAGTGCTGGAGGCAAGTGCTTGCGCTAGTGATGCAGGCAAGTGCTCGCGCCAGTGCTGGAGGCAAGTGCTCGCGCCAGTGCTGGTGGCAAGTGCTCGCGCCAGTGCTGGAGGCAAGTGCTCGCGCCAGTGTTGTGGCAAGTGCTCGCGCAAGTGATGCAGGCAAGTGCTCGCACCAGTGCTGGGGGCAAGTGCTCGTACCAGTGCTGGAGGCAAGTGCTCGCGCCAGTGCTGCAGGCAAGTGCTCGCACCAGTGCTGGAGGCAAGTACTCGCGCCAGTGCTGGCGGCAAGTGCTCGCGCCAGTGCTGGAGGCAAGTGCTCGCGCCAGTGCTGGAGGCAAGTGCTCGCGCCAGTGCTGGAGGCAAGTGCTCGCGCCAGTGCTGGAGGCAAGTGCTCGCGCCAGTGCTGGAGGCAAGTGCTCACGCCAGTGCTGGAGGCAAGTGCTCGCGCCAGTGATGCAGGCAAGTGCTCGCGCCAGTGATGCAGGCAAGTGCTCGCGCCAGTGATGCAGGCAAGTGCTCGCGCCAGTGCTGGAGGCAAGTGCTCGCACCAGTGCTGGAGGCAAGTGCTGCTGGCAAATGCTGGCGGCAAGTGCTGCTGGCAAATGCTCGCGGCATGTGATGCTGGCAAGTGCTCGCGCCAGTGTTGTGGCAAGTGCTCGCGCTAGTGCTGGCGGCAAGTGCTGCTGGCAAATGCTCGCGGCAAGTGATGCTGGCAAGTGCTCGCGGCAAGTGATGCTGGCAAGTGCTCGCGGCAGTGCTGGCGGCAAGTGCTCGCGCTAGTGATGCAGGCAAGTGCTCGCGCCAGTGCTGGAGGCAAGTGCTCGCGCCAGTGCTGGCGGCAAGTGCTCGCACCAGTATTGTGGCAAGTGCTCGCGCTAGTGCTGGAGGCAAGTGCTCGCGCCAGTGCTGGCGGCAAGTGCTGCTGGCAAATGCTCGCGGCAAGTGATGCTGGCAAGTGCTCGCGCCAGTGCTGGCGGCAAGTGCTCGCGCCAGTGCTGGCGGCAAGTGCTGGCGCCAGTGTTGTGGCAAGTGCTCGCGCTAGTGCTGGAGGCAAGTGCTCGTGCCAGTGCTGGAGGCAAGTGCTCGCGCTAGTGCTGGAGGCAAGTGCTCGCGCCAGTGCTGGAGGCAAGTGCTCGCGCTAGTGCTGGAGACAAGTGCTCGCGCCAGTGCTGGAGGCAAGTGCTCGCGCCAGTGCTGGCGGCAAGTGCTCGCGCCTGTGCTGGAGGCAAGTGCTCGCGCCAGTGCTGGAGGCAAGTGCTCGCGCCAGTGCTGGAGGCAAGTGCTCGCGCTAGTGATGCAGGCAAGTGCTCGCGCCAGTGATGCAGGCAAGTGCTCGCGCTAGTGATGCAGGCAAGTGCTTGCGCCAGTGCTGGAGGCAAGTGCTCGTGCTATTGATGCAGGCAAGTGCTCGCGCCAGTGATGCAGGCAAGTGCTCGCGCCAGTGCCGGAGGCAAGTGCCCGCGCCAGTGATGCAGGCAAGTGCTCGCGCCAGTGATGCAGGCAAGTGCTCGCGCCAGTGATGCAGGCAAGTGCTCGCGCCAGTGATGCAGGCAAGTGCTCGCGCCAGTGTTGTGGCAAGTGCTCGCGCCAATGCTGGAGGCAAGTGCTCGCGTCAGTGCTGGCGGCAAGTGCTGCTGGCAAATGCTGGCGGCAAGTGCTGCTGGCAAATGCTCGCTGCAAGTGATGCTGGCAAGGGCTCGCGGCAAGTGATGTTGGCAAGTGCTCGCGCCAGTGCTGGTACCCCTGGTAACCCTTTGTATGCTAGTGCACACATATGACTGCTTACTGTACAATTATATACACAGTATACATAGAGCGGAGGTTGGGGAAAAAGTCTTTTCGCATTATATTAAGTATGAACTTGTAATACAATCTCTTTGGCTATACTATTTGTATCTGGCTGGTTTTGGTATCATTGAAAGTTTAAATTTTTAATTCAAATTAGGAAAATGTGTGATTTTCATTTGTTTTTCGTACTGTTTTTCGTGTCATGAGTGAATCTAATGAAGAAATTTAAAAACAAAACAACATTTTAAAATTTAACTACAAAAAAGGTAAAAATGCAAGGCTTTTGATGTAAAAGATGCACGTCACTCTGGTCGCCCTATTACGGATAAAATGGATACCATTTTTGAAAAAGTGGAGCAAGATCGGCATATCAGTAGTTACGACGTAGCTGAAGAACTGGGAATTGACCACAGAACAGTTTTGGCGCATTTGAAAAAAACTGGATACACAAAAAAGCTCGATATATGGGTACCTCACGAGCTCACTGAAAGAAACCTAATTCATTCATCAACTCACACATCACTGTCTCATTCGCTCATTTGTGATTCTTTATTACGACGTAATGAAACCGAACCATTTTTGTAGAAGCTGGTGATGAGAAGTGGATTACGTACGACAAGAACGTGCGAAAAAGGTCGGTCAGGCTTCACAGACTGTGGCGAAACCCGGGTTAACTCGCAACAAGGTAATGCTGTGTGTGTGGTGGGAATGGAAGGGCATTATTCATTATGAGCTGTTACCACCAGCCAGGACCAGGGAATCTGAACTCGTAATCTCATCAGTTGTTCGCAGTAGCGAACAACTGATGAGATTAAAGCAAGAAGTTGAGAGAAAGCGGCCGGAATCAACAGAAGGGGTGTGGTTTTTCATCATGATAACGCTAGACCTCACACATCTTTAGCCACTCAGCAAAAATTAAAAGAGTTTGGCTGGGATGTGTATTAACACCTCCCAGCCAAACTCTCTTTTTTTTTTTTTTTTTTTTTCTTTGTTTTTTTTTTTTTGATGCATTAGCATCCGCCGTATAGTCCTGACCTTGCACCTTCAGATTTCCACCTGTTTCGGTCTCTTCAGAATTCTTTAGGCAGTGTCAGGTTAACATCACGAGAGGACTGCCAAAACCACTTGTCGCGGTATTTTGATCAGAAGTCCCAAAATTTCTATAGCAATGGGATCATGTCCCTACAAAAAAAGTTATCGAACAAAATGGTACCTACATACTTTAGAAAAAAAAACTTAAAAAAAAACAAATGTTTTGAAGCTCATGGAAAGCGTTCGGTGTCGATGACGCGAGTTCCATGATTTTTGCGCACCCAAAAAGTGCTCAACGCTCCTAAAGAAGTTTTCACTTCAAAAAACTCAATTACTTAAAAAAAAGCGTGTAACATTTTGATGGCAGGAGAAATAAAGAACATTTATTAGCATGCTACACCTATTTTTAACGGTCAATATGTAACACGCTATTATTTAAATAATTGAGTGTTTTTATTTTTATTTTTAGTTCGTTTTATTAAGTAACAATAAATGCTTGTTTTGAAAAAAGATATTTGTTCTTTTTATTTTATTTTTAAGTTTTTAGTATTAATGAGTTCGTAGCAGAGTTTTTCCGTTATGTAGCTTGTAATAATTCGTAGAACTATGGCCACCTTCCAGCTCCATCATCAGACCCTGGTTACCATCTAGCACCAAAGTACTCGTCAAGAGGAATCAAACGAGTCCATAATCGATAGGGTTATATCGTTTAATTACTGAGTTCCTATGGCCACCTTCAAGCTCCATCATCAGATCAGCACCATGTCATCATAATATTGCGTTGTCACGCGATTTATACATGTATACAAAATTTCACCTCAATCGGAAACCGGGTAGTGGATCAAAAATTTGCAAGGTTCTATGACAAACATCGGGACAGGGTAAACTAAATAAAAGCTTGTAATAATTCCCAAATCATCTTACCTATTTTTGTCTTTATATTTTTTTCATAACAAATCATTTGACTAAATGTTTATTGTTCAGAGATTGTTGTAATAAATAATTTGATTTTTAAAATAAATGCCTTAATGACATTATGCTTAGTAATATTCTGCCAAATAAAAATTTTACCAAATGAAAATGTGCATACATTCCGAATATTGCATTGGTATAAAAAAAAGGTTGCTAAAATTTGTTTGGATGATGAAATTTTGTCAAAATCATTTTGGGAAAACGGCAAGATCCCGTGCTGGAGACTAATTTCCGTCACATTTGTAAATAGTATATCGTAGCAACTAAAAAAGAGTGGGCGAGCAACAAGCAGCGAGTGCGCGACGGCGACGAGTTATTACTCGCTGGTAAGCGTATACTCTAACTGCATTTGCATCTTGCATTACACAGAAGTCGGGCTGTGATATGATGAAGCGTATGTATGTATCAAGCGTGATTACCTCAGCGTGTGTTCTGTCCGCCAAGCGAGCGTAGCTGAGCGAGCTCTGTGATAACTCTTGTCGCTGTGACAAAGGAGTTCCGGTGTGACAAGCCAGCATAATAAAAATAAAATAAATAAAATGTTTTTATTTATGCTTCAGTTTACAAAAAAAGGGTTTTCTGATTGGAGCCTCCTTTTACGCAAACAATGCATGTGTTAGGAGACTCCGCTCTAGTAGAGCATAATATTAATATATAGCTAGTCGCTTCCTCGCCCGCGGTGGGGCAAGTGCCTAAGCGTACCAAAAACAACTTCAATCCTATTATAATTACAAAGTCCTATTGTTATCTTTAATTATAGATACCGCTATAAATCACCATTTGGATAATAAGTTCTCTTTGTAATCACCAAACCTTAAGTGGCACAAGGGATGAATGAATGGTTATTAAGAATTTTGTTATTATTTTACTTTCAACGATTTTGCACATGTTTTTTTTATTACGCGTAGGTTATATAGCGTTGCTGAATTTTGTGCCAAACATTTTTTTAATAATTTATAATAATTTAATTTTTCGTGTTACTTTTGCCATCGACACTTTAAGGACCTGGTAACTTTAAATATTGTCGCTATGAGCGATAATAGTTCTTATTGCAATCCGATACGGGTTAAAATCTGTTGTAATAAATTCGAATAATAAATGAGCAAGCATTGTCGTAAAAATGCAAATAAAATCGTATAAAATTAGATATTAAATATTTAATAATAAATAATCTATCACTGGATGCAGTTTGGCATTTGAAATTTTATGGTACATTTTTAATTATAATTGTTATTGAAGGGATAAACTCGTTAACATAATTAAGAGGTGAATTTGATGATTTTTTGATGCATTAAAGTATATTTAATTCCGTTTGGAGTTCCATCACTGTATGCAAAAATGACTTGAAAATATCATATATTTATATTCGGTTAAAGAGATTCTGGTTAAAGAGAGACACTGGTTTAAAAAACCACCTTTTTGAGCGTTTTTAAGAAATCACCGCCTTATGTAGAAATGGTTAGATAAGATCTTTTTATGTCGAAGATTAATCAAAATATACCTGCTTAATTGATAAAAAAAATGGTTTGCCCACAAATAAAATTATGATGTGATCACAATTGTTTGTTATCCTTAATAGCTGCTTTTATCGTAAACTATTTAGGAGGACCCATTCAACTGATATTTTTTACCAAAATCAATACCCAAATTTTATTTTTTGCTTTCGAAGTTGTGGGTAAGTACTTTAGCGGTCGGGCCTAAACAAACAGTTCGATGTTTACCTTTAATTTAAGAACTTGTAGACTTTCAGTACCTACCTTAGTAGAATAAACTAGAAAAGTATCTATTAAATTGTTTTCCATGTACTCACTTGATATTTAAAACGAATTTGGTGATTTGAATGATTGCATAGTTTTTCTTTCCATGAAAGTCGGCTTAAATAATTAAATATAATTTATAGGTAATATAATAATTATTATTTTTAGTTGAGTAAATGTTTTTAATGATTTTTTTGGTATATTGGCGTGTGCTAGCTGATATATGGCAAGTAGTTTAGTTTTATGTTTCGTAAAGTTAATTACGTACTTACCATTATATAGAATCAATTTCTTCTAACATAACAGACAGCTGTGCTGCTGGGAAGTTTGTTGCACCACTTCTTCATCCCAGCTAAAGCACTAGGAAGTGGTGAAGGGCGTTCGTTTTGGGGGACTGTCTTATGTAATTTTGATGTTCAAAAAGTGCTGACACCAGCCTAGTTTGAATAAATGACTTTTGATTTTGAATCTTAATAACACTAGGTATAAGCAATACAGGCTGAAACTACAGAACGTCACCTGATACCATCTAACATACTCCTTTTGCTTTTACGTTTATACATCTGAAGGCCAATTCTCGTAATTAAAACGGTTTAAAATCTAGTCGCAGTCTAAATCTAGTCAGCTATAATAGATGGATAACAATTGTATAGGTCACATTAAGCCAATTACAGGTTCTCAAAGATAAAAACAGAAAAAAGTAGTAAAAATCTTATGATCACAAACAAGCACGATAGAAAAGAATATCAGGTACAATAAGCACTATGTACTTTGAAAAAGTCAGCGTTCAGCCGAGTTCGTACAGAATAAGTTTTGGTGAATGGGTCAAAAGAGAACTCTTTAGAAAGAATATTGAAGTCCTTAATCGCTTGCACCATGTAGATATGAGTTATACTGTAGTTAGAAGAGGAAAAAGGAATGGAGATAGGTGGATTAAACCTAACTGATCTCTGAGGGGTGCAGTTTGTGCAGGAGATCAGGACAGTCGATCTCGTTAGAAATAATTTTGAAATGAAAATTTATTTTTAATTATGTCCTTGCTTGGCGTCTCCTCCCGGTGTTTCCACTGACATCTGCCTTGGAAATACTTACCTTTTATTAGTCGCCTTTCATTCATATTCTCAATATGACCACACCATCTAAGACTCTAAGCATATGTAACTCAGCTGAATGATTCTATTTCGTATTTGTATTTTTGTAGGTAAGTGAACATTTGAAAACATCAAAAAATACAATATTACCTCAAACCTTTTTACATACAAATAGAATTGCCTCCAACAAAGAGCCTATTAAATATTAGCAATCCACTTAAAATTAACTTTACTCTGTAAGCCACATTTTGAAAGCCCACATCTGAAACTTTAATAAAATCCTCGGTTTTTGACTTTAATGTTTTAAACATACACGCTTATCCTAAGCCTTTATAGGAAAACTTTGTACTCATAATTATGTACAACTTTACCATGGGAATAGAACGAACCCTGAAAATGAGTAAAAATAAAATACAGCTGCCTAATACATTGTATCGATTATGTGAACACAAATCAAAGTATTCCTTTCAACTACTTTATTGTTTTAAATCTAGACAATGTTTTAATTACTTTAAATAATACTTGGGGCTTGCAGCTTAACAATAACAGTCGCTCGAGTTGATCGACCAGGTTAAGCTACGCTTGCTGCGGTTGGACCGATTGCTGACCATACTTACATACCAAGACCCCTCCGTGCCTCGGAAAGCGCATAAAGCCGATGGTCGACGGCGCGTTGTGTTCCACACGCGCCTCAAAGAGATGTCAGCACCAACTGGTGGGGCGCAAGGGCCGACGCCTGCCAGGGGTGCGGGTTGTTCGAAAAAAATACCCTGGCTCCTGGCACACAGGCAACTGAAGAAACACGGGTGGGTTTAGTCAGTAAAAGTCTGACACGAAGAGCTGGAGCAGCTATTTGATGATTTCTTATTCTCAAAAAAAAAAGCTGATGGTCCCGGCTGACATTCCTGGATCTTTGACAGTCGTTACGGGTCTTCATAAGCCCAAAAGTCTGACAACCAGTCTTACCTAGGAGCATCGTATTACCCAGTAACTGGGATGTGGAGATCAGATAGGCAGTCGTTCCATGTACAGTACTGGAATTCAGACGCATCCGGTTAGACTGGAAGCCGACTACAACATTATGTAGTTAGGAAAATAACACTTTTTCATGTGCTTCTCGACTGTAACAATCTCTAATGCGTACTCCATTATATGGTTATACCACCCATGGACAGGCAGATTTTGCAATTCTGCTGCCTCTACTGACTTCCTCGTTGGTCTAGTGGTTGTAAGCCCTGTGTATGTGTTTTTGGATTTTTATCGAGAATTTCTCAGTAGCAGCCCGGGGTCTGGATTTTTGCCGGATTAGTGGCAATAGACTGGCACCTATTAGATAGGACTTAAACATAACTGGCGAAATGTGGATGTACTCCACCCAACTGTTCGGGAAAACAAGACGTGATGTTTTGTTATCTTGCAATAGGTACAAGTTGCAAGAAAATAGTACTTTTTACCCGACTGCGCCAGGAGGGTTATGTTTTTCGAGTGTATGTATGTATGTGGATTTCTTTGGCACACTCTGTAGCCTACACGGCTTGCTCGATGTGAGCTTGAGAGGTGCAATTAGATTCGTCTTAGTTGTGAGATTGACACTGGGTATATCAAAATTGAAAAAAATTAAATGGCCGATTTTTGGCGCCATATTGTGTCTTAATTTTTTTTTCTCAATTCCTATTGAGTGGGGTATCAAAATAAAGGGTTTCATAAATAGGTCTCATTAACGTCAAAAATAATTATATTTTAACTAAAAACTGTGAAAAAAAATACAAAATCAAAAAGTCGGAGGCATCTTCTTAAATTTAACAATAACCACTTTTATTGCCTCCGACTGCATGAGATTGCTAATAGTATTCAGTCTAATAGTCATCCTTTTAAAACAAGTTTCTTGTTTGCATCTTTTTTAAATTAAAATTCACTTTTTACACAGTCGGGTTTTTGATTTAGTTAATTATTTCGTTAATAACTATGGCCAGCAAAATGGCATCCAAAAATCCAAAAGAAAACACATTATTTTGTTTTCTTATTTGCTCAAACCTCAACAAAAAGGCCGAACAGATTCGAAGAAAACAATAATTATTCTCCGAAATTGTATTCCAAAGGAATTATTTGTTTGTTTTCCTGATTTATATTTCAGAATTATTACTGTTAAATTAATAATACTCTTAAACGTTTTCAGAAACATTTGCACAGAATTAATTGTTACGTAATTGTTTGACAAATGAATTAAACATTTTAATTTTATTTCGGATTCTTTGAATTTATTGTTGTTTTTACAAATTCAATCTGCCTAGCCTTTTCCGAAGTAAGTTTGGGTCGGGTTCCAGTCTAACCAGATGCAGCTGAATACCAGTATTGTCTCCATGTAAAATACTAGGGTGGTATTCAGCTACATCCGATTAGACTTCTTAGAGCAGTCATCACCATCTGCCAAACCTTTTCTTAACTATGTTGGGGTGTGCTTCCACCCTTCTAACCAGGGGGCCTACTCTCTAACTCTGCCAACGAAGATACGGGTCCGTCCAAAAGTAGTTCGATTCTTCAAAATGAACCCCACTCCCGAATAATTAACGTTTTCGGTCTGATAAAAACATATCGGGAGTACTGACAATTAACAAATCGTATTGCAATTTATTCTTAGGTTGGGTCCCGAACTAATCTTATGTCCGTAGGTGATACGGAGTAGGAACTGCCCGTAACTTCGTGCGACGGACTTCGTGCTTAGAGAGTAGAGCCCCTGACGCAGCTGTACCAGAATAGTCCGTGGAGAAACTGCCTATCTAATCACCATTTTTTTTTGTCATCGGGAAATCATCAAATAACTTCTCCCGCTCTCGGTGGAGCAGGAGGGCGGGCATGTCAGACTTTTACTGACTAAAACCCACCTGTGTTCCTTCAGTTGTCTGTGTGCCAGGGGCCACGGTATCTCTTTCGAACAACCCACTCCATCTGACTACCATAACCTAATTACTGGGTAACCCGATACCCCTTGGTAAGACTGGTTATCAGACTATAGAGCACCTGACTACCCGTAACGACTGTTAGAGAATGACAGCAGTTACCAAAGGCAGAGTCTCGATATGTAATACATGGTCACCTATCCACGAACTAACCGCAGCAAGCGAAGGTTAACCAACCATTGGCTGTTTTTATTCAGCCCCGAGCACCGGTTGTTATTAGAAAGTTTAAACATAATCATGAAGTTCAAATAAGATATTATTTTACTTAGAATTTTGGATTCAAGAATAAAAGTTTTAGAATTATAATAAAGCGAAGTGTTGATTTTCTTCAACAAATAATTTCTCGGTATTTTCTTGGTGTTATTGTTTGGTAACTTGTTGTTAACTTATCGGCAGGTTTATCAACACAAGTTTGTACAACTGTTGTGTTTTGTATGTTTTCTAACCTTAAAATAGCCGAAGAATCGACGAAGTTTGTTATTTGTCCAGGATTTCGAAGTAAGTTAAAGCCGAGCTTGGTATTTCCTTTCCATTGCATATTTTCGGCACCCACGCTTAAAAATAAAGCACTTCTTTCAATATGACGATTGTATATTTTGCATCGGACACCTTGATAGTAATGGCGGCACCGCTATGATTGCTTGAGACGTTTTTATTAATTACCGTTAATATTGACTGCTGAATGTGAGAAAACGTGATGCCAGATGCGAGGTTTTCATTCGAGCCGCAATATAATTACGTACTGCTGGATCTGTAATATAACGAATGGGTACGTTGTATGTCTGACATCCCGGTGACGGTGCACAAACGCCCTTAGCCTTCTTATACCTAATTATGTACCTGTGCCTTTTTACACGCTTTATATTAGCTTCACTTGTATGTTTGTTTGTATGTTTGTATGTATCCGACTCCTTTGAGCGCGATTTTGACCCACTTTAAACGGTCAGATTTCATTGAAACTTGTTGAGGACCGATGACAATACAATAATTTAAAAAAAATGAGAAAAAAAACACGTTTTTGTAGTTAGCAGAACTAAAATAAAACACTTTTTCCAAAAAAAAAAACAACCGACTTCCAAAAAAACACTACAAAGTGAAAAATAACTTTAATTTCGGAAGTCGGTGTCTTTGGAGCTGTATTTGAATTTTTTGTCACCGCCTTTCGAAATTAAAGTTATTTTTCACTTTGTAGTGTTTTTTTGGAAGTCGGTTGTTTTTTTTTTGGAAAAAGTTTTTATTTTTCACTTTTTAGTGGTTCACATGTGCTTACCCCTTCACAGCATACCGGCGTGATGTTATGTTATGAACTGGTGTAAGCAATAGACAGAGATGAGATTTCAGCAATCCCAGTGCATTTGCTATCATTTATTGAGGAGTTCCGTTGCCTATCTCCAAAGTTCTTCATCAAATCTTCACCAAATTGAAATGAGACCACGACGAGAAAGTACTCTTCCAAAAAATACCTAAATCGCTTTGTGTGCCTATAAAATTTGAAGAGTTCTCTCTATTTCTCCAGGATCCCATCATCAGATCCTGACTTGATGATCATGAGACCACCTGGGAAGTATACCCTTTCAAACAAAAAAAACAAAATCCAAATCGGTCCAGCCATCTTCGAGTAATCGGGGAACATACATGAAAAAAAGAAAAAAATAAAAAGGTTCCGACGAATTGATAACCTCCTCCTTTTTGAAGTCGGTTAAAAAATAAATAAAAGCTTAAAAAACTAAAAACACGCTTTAAAAATCAAACTAAAAAAGGACAAAAAAATAAAATTCAATTAAAAAGCGTGGGGTGCTTTTTGAGGTATTTTTATAATCAATTAATGTCAAGCACCCCACGCGTTTTAATTGAATTAAATTATTTTCTCCGATTTTAGTTTGGTTTTTAAAGCGTGTTTTTTAGTTTTTTAAACTATTATTTTGGATGGGAAATCATTAAATGATTTCTCCCGCTCTGGGCGGAGTGGAAGGGCGTGTCAGGCTTTTACAGACTAAAACCCACCCGTGTTCCCTCAGTTGCCTGTGCCATGGCCACGGTAACTCTTTCGAAAAAATCCGCGACCCTGGTCGGATGTACCTAAGCCGTATGCCAATTAATTTTAGGGTGAATTATCTATTGCTAAAATGATTTCATTATAAATTAATTCAGCATCTCTAATAATAAAAATTCAGTACCTTTCACGATCATTACCGTCATAAATATTAATGGATTCGATATATACGTGTTAGTCCGATTAAGCTTTACCAATATCAATATCGTTTTATTGAGTCTTACTCGATTCTTATTGAAAACGACGTACCTAATATTCCGTAAATATTTACTTAGGAGGCGTGCGAAAATCGTTCAGAAATTTTAGGTAAGTGCTACAACGGTGGTTTTTGTTCAGATAATGTTGGTAAGATTTAAATGAAACAGTTTTACGGGTAATGCCGTTATTATCTAATACCTACTGTTTGTATTTGGTTTTTACAGCAAAAAGAAATAGAAATTCCATGAATTTACTTAACAGAAAAGGAAATTCTGTTTATTGGAATTATGATTGTATTCTAATGTTACTAATTAATGAATCAATCTGCCTAGCCTTTTTCCAAATATGTTGGGGTCAGCTTCGAGTCTAACCGAATGCAGCTGAACTCCAGTATTTTACATGGAGCGACTACCTATCTGACTTCCACAACCCAGTTACTGGGTAACACGATACCCCTTGGTAAAACTGATTGTCAGACTTTCGGGCTTCTGACGACCCGTAACGACTGTCAAAGATCCACGAATGACAGCCGCGGCCAAGGGCTTAACGTGCTTTCCAAACTCAAAACTCCAAGCATTTATTTCAATTAAACAATTTACAGGCACTTTTGAATTGTCAAAAACTCGACCAGTTGGATAGTTGTAGCTAGTTGTCCATTCCAAAACGTAGATCTCTATGGAGAAGAACGGGCAAGAAACTACAAGGACACTCTTTTAAATCAAGTTAGGTATTGCAAAATCTTGGGAACATTATTCTTGTTGCTTCTTTATGTGAGAACAATGTAAAAAAAATATATAAACAATTCTAAATATAAGATTAAAAATAAGCCCTGGAAGTTAGGAGATGACCAGTCTCAACCGAGGCTGCTTCCGTGGCACAGAGGAGTCTACGTATGTAAAGATGGTCACCGATCCATAAACTAACCCTGACAAGCGTAACTTAAACTGATGGAACGACCCGTGAGGCTGTTATTACTTAGCCACGAGCCCCTCTAATGTTACTATTCTGAGTGAATAAAACGAATAGCCAAATAGGCCATAGCATTATGTCACATTAAATAAAACACTACTCAAATACACCGACTAATATCAAAGTAGACTACAACCAAAACAGACAATAAGTTAAGTACACAACATTATCTCAAATCAATCATAGCTAAATTGTATTGGACAGAAATCCATACAATCTACATATTACAACGAACACAATACGTGCGTCCCAAGTGACCTATAATGGACAACTGCACGACAACTTGATATTAATGGGATTATCTTATTGAGGGTAGGCACGACGTGCACTGGCCGTCTTGAGGGTAGTTGTAAATTTATTATTGTTGGTAATTTTGATGAAGTTTGGGACAGGCTTCTGAGCCTTATTCCCAAGTGTAATAAGACCTTTAGTTAGATAGATCGGTACTTGAATAATTCAACATTGTTACACACCTCAAAAGTTTATTTAAAGGGTGGTATTATCACTGATAGTGATGTCTGCCAGACAACCTTATAATTTAGTCCAATAATTGCTTGCTGGCTAGAGAACAATGTCAAATCGCCAAGAAATACAATACTGAATTATGTACGAGTATAATACTTACCTACGTACTGGAATTCCACGACCAAACAAGGTCGGAGAGCTAACCTAGAGAGAAATAATCAATTAGATTTTTCATTTGTTCGGACTTGACAAGGCCAATTATCGTAATTATAACGTCCAAAATCTAGGTACAGTCTCACCTCGGTGACTACAATCATCTACGTAGGTAGCTAATAAAATACTTTAATTTGTTAATTCACTGACAGATAACGCGCAACCCAAACCCCTAGTTTTTTATAAGCATAGAATATAGCACAAGACTTCCGATTTATGTATGTACAACGGAAGTGAGCTCTAGTAAACTTAATATACTGATAGTAGATACGCTACTATCGACATGTGCTTTGCTTTAATCAGTGCAGCTGCACGTATGTTTCCCACAGTGAAGCTAGTTACTGATAAAATTTATCCTCATTTCTGTTTGACACAGGGTGTCAAAGAGAACCATCTATCTATTAACCCTTTTATTGAGACCATTCGAATGAGCCCAACCACGATACTTGTGAGGTAGTTGGGTATCCTGCAAATTCCATATCCCTCCACCAATAAGAAAAGAGCTGATAATCTTCAACCGGCTGAACAGAGTTTCTCCAATCACAGCAAAGAATTCTCTCAATTAAGTCAAACTTCAACAAATAAAAACAAAAACCGGTTCAGACGTTTGAAAGCTGCGATGATGGCATCGCAGCTTCGGCTATGGTTTCTGAATATGGAGACAGACACACAGACATACGTTAAAAAAATAATTTCCTAAGGAGGGGATGAAAGTTTGTATAGAAGTTCGTCATTATTGCAGATGGGAAATCGCATCGGGGCCTCGGCTTGTCCATTATAACCAACTATTTAGTGCCTACGTTCAATCAACGTAACCAATCGACTAAATCTATTGGCAATTTCCTGCACGCAATGCAATTCGCGCTGTGTCCTGTCAACGTAGTTGCTCTTGAATGGCTAATACCACTTGAATAAGTTCCAATGACTATGTTGCTGATTTCAGACAAGTGTAAACGTAATCAGCCAGATAAGCTCCTAAAAATAACCTAATAAGAAAGAAGAAAGTTAGAGATACGGCGCGGCCGTCTCCGTCCCACATAATGCAGATGGATTCAGTGAATAAGTATTTCAGTGTAACAAACATTTTAAACGAATTGTGTCATCAATCAGATGGCCGATGGGGCCGAAAAGTTCTGGGGTGGCGACCGCGCACCAGAAAACGTAAAGTTGGAAGGCCTCGCACAAAGCGGACTGATGACCTTGTAAGGACCGCAGGAGTCCCCTGGATGCGGGAAGTACAGAACCGGTCGAAGTGGCGGAGCTTGGGGGATGCCTATGTCCAGTAGTGGACGTCTTTCGGCTGAAAAGATGATGATGATGTGTCAACAATCTCATCATTCTCTTCCACTAATTTATTTGGGATCGCCACAACATGTCTTTTTGTTCAATGCTTCTCTAATAATCGTCATCTCGGGGGTCACCTCCTTTTTAACCATAAAATCATTCATACAGTCCAACCATCCATCATTTGTTTGGTCTTCCCCTTCTCACTACTAATTTGTGTATTTATTTTATTTTATGTTTGTTAATTTTATCTTATCGTATGCTGCACCGGTTGACGTCATCACGTCAACGCCGGCTGCCGCTGAAAACCAGCGATGGGATTCTGTCTTATGTAGCATTACGCTGAGTGATAGCCATTTTGCGTAGATGAGACGCATATTTCTCCAGAACCTGTTCCTTTTTGTGTTTGTGTTCTTTGTCTGCGTCATGTTCACCGCAAATAAATGTTTTTTGTTTCTTTGTTTCTAATGTAGTGATATCAGAAGACTTAATTCAACCAAGTGGCCTATAACACTGTGGCACAGTAGGACAGTGGTCCAGTTGCTCAGTGGAAACACTGTCATTGTTTAGTGTACAATGCCGTCTTTGTTAACCATCTGATTAGGTAATATTGGCTGCTTAGCTCATGCTATTGTGAATTGAGTTGATATTGTTTGTAGATTAATGTGATTAGGTTTGTAGATTAATTGTAGATAAAATATTTTGTAAAAAATAAGTGGTAATACGGTATTGAAATATCCTCACCTACTAATATTATAAACGTGAAAGTTTGCATGTTTTGATATTTGTTACTCAATCACGCTACATCAAAACTGCCGAAAGGATGTAGACCACCCTCCCACTGGAGTCCGGCTTGCTGTGTTTCGTCGATGCGTGGGTGTACCAGTGTCTTGAACAACAGTGAACAGGCATTTTCTGGGCACGCTTGATCCACGATAGACCTCATCAATCGCTTTCCATCAGAAGTGATCGAGGTCAAGAGCGGGCCCATTTAGTAATTTTTTTTTTATTGCCACAATTAGTTTATAATCTGGATTACCACAACTTATTATCCCGGTTGTATGCTCTAGTAGGATGCGCTGGTAAAAGCTAGCAAGTTATACATATATCGTCTATTAGTGAAAGTCCACAAACTGTTACAAAATTGCCCTACGATTTTGCGGCGTACGTACACGCCCAATTTCGCTTCCAAGACTCCAATAACTCCAGCTTTCATTCAACATTAGCGGCGCCATGTTGAACCTTAACTGTGGAAGTTATACAACGGGTGCAACCAGGCGTGAAACTACCGACAATTCAAGTCGGTACAAGTTTTGGTAACTAAAATGTACCATTGTCGGACTCAAAGGCGCCACATTTTTTTAGGTCCAAAAGGAGACATTCAGAACAAGTAACAGATATAGAACACCCGGTAAAAAAATGTCACATCTTGTTCCAAAACAGGTTTTTTTTAATGTTAGGCTACTCATGTTCTAGAGCAGCGATGGGCACAGCATCATTTCAGGAATTTACGGACCCTCATCTAGTTGGCAGTCAACAGAACTCACACTAATTTGTTTTTGTTTATTTAAACAAATATATAAAACTGTTAATGTTAACATTTCTGTACTTATACTAATAAAGGTTTTATAATGAAAATTTATAGAGGTAAATAAAGAGTATTATTTTGAAAGTATTTAGTTTATTTCCTGTAGACAAAATTGTTAGTTGGTACGTCTAGGCCACATGACAGTCAATATTTATTTGAAATAATGACAAAGATGTATAAAGGTTGGCCATCCCTGATCCAGAGACTAATAAGTAACTTCAAACTTGGGTGACTAAAATGTACGACAAAAGGCTTGTAGGTAATGCTGTTTGAATTAAAATGAATGAATAATACAACGATTGCAGTCTGTGGTAGAAATAGCTGCGGCAGTCTGAAATAGAAATGGCGATACAAAAGCAATCGTATTGCAATCTCAGGTAGCTTGATCTACATTTAAATGGTACCTTCCTATTGAAAATGTTTTCTTATTCTACTAAGACAGCAAGTTTCAAGAAAAGAAAATCATGTTTTTATTAAACTTGATTTCTGCCTTTGTTGTGAGGTGAAGCTATTTAAAGATGTGACCATCTGACTAGCTAAAATGGTAACTTACCACGGTATTAACTATTTTTAGTTCGTGTTAATACGAGAGATGAAGATTTGTAGATAACCTCTCCAAATAATAATAACTCAATAGATAGATACAGACACGTGCATAAATACTATATTAATATTACTATGGACAGCACAACACTAATATCTGACGTTATAATTCGCTTTCTTTCATTTCTAGAACCAAAAATTGGGAGACATACCTATGACATGTACCAACCTGCACTGGGCCCGCGTGTTAGATTACGGCCTCAAATAAATAAATAGGTACGCAAGTTTTATGAGTTTCACTTAATATTGAAAGTACATTCACTCTGTAATACCTAAAATAAAAATAAAAAACATTTATGAAAAATGTTGTCAAAGTAAAATAACAGCATTTTTTATGAAAAATTGTTAAAGAACAAATTTTCAATTAAAACTAAAATTAGATATGAGACCTTTGATGACAAAGTGCACATCAAATTCTTAACAATATTACTTTTTAAGTATTAAAAAGTTTATTTATGACTAAGTACTTTAGAAATTAGTTATGAGTTTCTTTAATTTCTTTATTTGAATGTTAATTCTATTAGCTAGTACTTGTTTCGTAGCAGGGTAATGGCTTTTTCTCATAGAGATAATAAATTGATGCCTGCGTTATATACTAGACAGGGCCTGTTTTACTTTCCACTAGATAAATTCAATTATTATCTATATATTATAAATAAAAAAGAAAAGTCCTGACTGACTGACTGACTCATCAACGCCCAGCCCAAGCCCTTGGACCTAGACCGCTGAAATTTTGCACAGAGGTTCCCTTTATAATGTAGACAAGGAATAAGGAAGGATTTTTCGAAATTCAACCCCTAAGGGAGTTAAATAGGGGATGAAAGTTCCGAGCGGGTTCAGCAGATTATTTTCGTTTCAAACAAGCAACTTCACCCGCGTGAATGGCGGAAAATATACAACGGGAACATGTTACTGGGACAAAAATAGCCTTTAACCTATGTTACTCCATATAACATCAGTCATCTGCCAATGAAACTCCCATGAAAATCAGTTCGGCCGTTTTGGAGATCTTGAAAATCTTTAAAAAAACTTTTTTTTCTTTGTAAGTACTCATATAAACTTAGTAAAAAGCTATTATTTTGAGATAACAAACAGACACTTCGATTTTGTTTAATTATTTAAACAGATTAAATTAATCGATACCTATCATGAACAATGAGTCCTATCCAAATTACCGTTTCTATTCTCGAAAGTCGAAGAAAAAAAAAACTCAAAAAGTTACTTTTGTCTTCATAGAACCCCATTGCTTCCATAAGTTTCTAAACCCTCTCTAATGCCTTATTTTAACCGTTATTATTCTGCTCTCGTCCAGAAGTTTGTATCTTCACCGGGCTACGCGGCCAGAAATGTATTATGACTGTCTTCTGAGACTTACTGTTAAGATACACTTCACACGTATGAATAGGAGGACGTAATAAAAAATGGTTAAAGTATAAATGGGCTTTGCTGCTTGGGTTTATCTTTTTTGTATTGAAAATGGAGCTGTAATTGTTTTACAGTGTTTGGGTGTTGAAAAACGTGGAAATATTTTTAACATAACATAACGCCTTGTTCCCCCAAAGGTTAGGGCAGAGGCGTACGTTAACTTAAATTTTTAACCGACTTCAAAAAAATATAGGTCATCAATTCGACATGTTTTTTATGTATGCTCCCAACCTGGGAATATAATCCAGGAGCTCATATTTAGCAGTATCGCGATCACTATACAAACGAACTTGTTAGCAAAAAAAAAAATTACAAGTGAAATATTGTTCTGTAGTATACTAAAATACCTATTACATTTAATTAATATTTTAGTCCCTATGTATTACACAGAGAGACTTCATAATATCATTTAGTAATATTGACAAATTAATCAGAAGGACGAAATATTTGACAGCTGTTTGCGACGTTGCCAGCTGCCTGGATGCATTTACCCTGTTAAAGAAAGAAGCTTGCTTCACGTCATTCAATGGGATTCAAAGAAAACGGCACCCTGACGCTTCCACCTTAAACTTTCAAATTTGGAAATATTTCATAGACACATATCTACATATGTAACTAAATCTACAAACTCTTAAAAGTAACTTCGCTGTCACAAAATTTTCGTCATACAAAATCTTGGAAGATAACAATTTCATCTTTCGTTCGTCTCGACAAGTTTGATTCCATTTCCCCCGAGTTATATATTCAGATACCAACTTTCAAAAACTCGATAATATCGACAATCGAACACTAAATTTTGGACGAAAGTTTGAAAAGCACACATCGACGGGTCGAGCAAAAAGAAAAAGTATGTGTTACGAAAGATACGAAAAGTTTTTTCAAGAGAGACTTGTATTATTCCACACATGTGCTCAAATAGATTTCTGAGGACGTATCATTTTGATATAAGTTTTTTTTGCTATGCTTCATATTATTTGAATTGATTTTCTTGTCGTCTTTTGTTTTTGTGTGCTCGAGTTTTAGGAAAGCATTCGGGAATATAAATATGTCTTGTCTGGGGACTTGTTTACGAAGATGTCATGAGTCATCAACTGCTTAGCCTTTTCCTAACTCTGTTAGGTCGGCTTTCAATCTAACCAGATGGTGAATACCAGTATTTTACATAGAGCAACTGCCTGTCTGACCTCCATTACCCAGTTACTGGGAAATACGATCCGATACCCCTTGGTAAGATTAGTTGTCAGACTTTCGGGTTTCTGACGAACCGTAGCGACTGTCAAAGATCCACAAATGACAAACGGAACCACCGGCTTAACGTGCTTTCCGAGGCATGCAGGGGTCCTGGGCCTCAAGTCTGCTATTACAATAGTAGGTATCGGAATGGTCTATCATTGATTTCATAATTGTTGATTTTGACAAGTTTGGTAAACTACTAATAAAATGGCGTCATTATGACTTTCCAATGGTCAGCCACTGACACTCCATTGAAAGAAATGGCATTTATTGGTAATCTCGTACATAATGACAAATGAATGACTGACTTAATTTACGAACTTCCTACTACTTTAGATTGCTTATAACACTAATAAATAACATGTAAAAATATATGTAAATGAAATCTGGCATGAATAAATGTTCAAATTTAGTAGTAGTTTTTCGAAAAACATTTCTACTAACGAGTTTTATAATAATGGCATTACGAAAATGCCATTATGACACAATTCTATTACGACACCATTGACCGACCAATGATCGACCATTATGAATTTAGCAGATTACGAACTTTTAGCAAAATGACAATGGAATCGTGTTGGAATGACGAATTTATAAAAATAGCAGACTTGGGCCCCAGGTATGTAAAGACCCATCCAGGAACTAACCGCAGCTAGCATAGCTTATATGTTATTTCTAAGTGTTGCCAAAGTAAATTAATTCATTCAGTTGCCATTATGGAAATACATTTAAAATTTGTTACAACATTAATAATTTGTACTTTGGCAGTGTTGCCACAGCATAATTCCGTATTAAAATTATTATTTTTTTGGTTTACATTTCAAAGTTATGGCGAGAGACGCTAAAAAAGAGATGCAGCCACCTCGTTTTTGTGACGATTAACTAAAACTTAATCAAACTAACTATCCCGTGATGATCACCTCTTCACTCAAACATTAAGATGTATGACTTCCTAATCCCGTATCTCATTCATACTAAGCCATAGTTATATTCCTTTAGGACCGCCCGGAGAGACTTCCGACAACCCTGGTTGCCGGCTTCCTTATTAATGTCTTCTAGTTCTGACCCCGACCCCGTTTCATCAAGAATCTTAAACGACTAACCTATCTCTTTTTTCTATGGTTATGGATAGAGATGCGCAAAATGTGTCAGTAAAAAGAATGAATGAATGAAGTATATCATTTCGCTTAACGAAATAGTCCACTCGATTACTTCAGTACTTCATTTAGTTCAGCAAATCACGAGTCCTTAACTTAAGATAACGACAGTGATTGACAAGTTACGTCAAATGATGCACTTCACTAGTTCAGTTTTATGCGTATGTCGATTTTCCTGCATACTTTATACAGGCTTAGGACTGTCAACCTAGAAATATTTATTTAAGCAAAACTATTTTGATTAAGTAAGTAGTATATTTACTTATTTTTTACTTATACGCACGGTTTGTGCAAGCGAAAAGAAAGACTGAACTAAGTGCAGTAGAGACACATTTGAATGACTACTGATTGAATGATGAGTTTATTTTGTGATATGAAGTAGTTAATTTCCTTCAATCGTTCGCGAACTACCTATGTCTAGTTATGGATAAGGATCTATCTGTAGTTAGAAGTCTTGTTGCATTACCTTTTTTGTTTTGGCCGGGCCCGTTACAATAATTTTAGTAAGGCAATACGTTTATTGCAAACTCAGTGTACAAATATTTGTATTTCTTTGTCATATTTGTATACACAGGGTGGGAGAGGAATCGACGCATAAACGGTTACCATGAATTCACCACATGATTGTAGATCCAAGGCATATAAAGATTTACATCAGTTATTTTAAAAAAAATATTTTTCATAGAAAAGTGCAATATCTACGCGGTCAAAATATATGAAGCAGTATATTTTTCTTAATAACTGACGAAAGATTTCAACGCCCTCCGCGTTCAAAATCAACAAACTACGGCCTTATTTTCATCAAATATTATACAAAATACACATTGAAACCACCATATTTAGTTAAAAAGACATTTATACGTTTTAATATAGCAAAAAATAAATATTTTATTAAATGAGTTTACTTATTCCGTTTCCCTAGTTTTATTGATTCAGCACTCGGAGCGAAGTGAAGCGCACTTCGTAAACGCTCTCTCTAGTGTCCGGTTGCGTTTACAAAGACAGGCGCCGACAGAAAGAGTAAATGAGTACTAAGAATACGGGAAAAAGATATTTAGATTTCTTTGCAATGAAAGATAGAAGGAAGGTATAAAATGAGTTCTAGGAAATCTGGATTTGCATGAATATAGGAATAAACATGGTAAATTAGTTAATCTCTGTATTAATGTTACCTGACTTTCTGATTACTAAATACCTGGAAACGGTAAAGCTTTTAGTATGATTGGCGATTTATTTGCGTTAAAATAAATAATCCAACTATCCTACCAATGTTATGAATGTGAAAGTTTGTATGTTTACATGTTTGGATGTTTGTTACTCAATCACGGAAAAACGGCTGAACGGATTTGGGTGAAATTTAGCACACAGATAGATTATAACCTGGATGGAAAACAACCGTATGTGTTACATAGGGTTCTATATAAATTATACACAAATATATCTTTGAAAATTCGGAGAGGGCAGGCCTCAGAATGTCATAATTACAGACTTTATGAATGACGTCAGGTACGTGTGGTGCGTGTATATTCAGATGTATGAACGCAAACGAAGCAAAGGGAGTATCTAAGTAAGGATAGTAACCACAGGCTTTCTTTTTTATCTGCTTACCCTTGGAAACAAAAACGTGAGTTTATGTACATATTTATATGTGTGAATAGTTCTTTGTGGATGAGCTCGTCGGGGAAGTAAATAGAAGTATACTCAACATTAGGAAGTTAGAAACTTTATAACGACATCAAGCGGTACTTAATCTCCGGAACAAACCTCATTTTAGCTTCCCAAAATCATGTTAAGTGTTGGAAACAGGTTACCTTATTCGATGAATATTTTGTAGGTATCTTGTTTATATTTTATCCGACTGAGACATGAAATAAGTAAGTGAAATCACTGCTACGGCTACATTGTCACACATCAACCGGTGCTGGAGTACTCTGCCAGGGGTGCGGGTTGTTCGAAAGAGATACCGTGGCCCCTGGCACACAGGCAACTGAAGGAACACGTGTAGGTTAGTAAAATTCTGACACGCCCTCCCCGCTCCACCCAGAGCGGGATAAGTTACTTGATGATTTCGCATCCTTAAAAAAAAACCGGTGTGCGAGGAACCGTTGAAGTGTGTTCGCGTTATCGCGATAATGTAACTGTAGCACAAGTGGTGGATTGAAATACCCTCCAAGAGTACCAATACCTAATGTATCTTGTAAAGTCAGGAAAATGAATTGATAAGTAAATTGACTATGAATTGAAATTGTCCGTATTTTCAAACCACAACCGTCATTCTGGACTGATTCTAGAATTGTATGAAATGGCTATAACAAGGCAAATTGCCATAGTGTACCAACTTGATAAAACAATTAATTTCTGTGACTGTATATCCATATCACCCTGGGCTAGTAGGTACTGATATCACCTAGCTGACTTGTTTATATTTTTAATAACACATGCTTTCCCAATTCTTGCGGTAACGAGATAAGCACGTTTTTATTTGAAGAATTGCCCAAATTTTTCCCCATCATTATGTAATCATATCATAAACCACTGCACAATCAATCACAATCTGAATCTTTATGAAGGATATTGGTAATCCATTGCTTTATATGTTCGAAAAAATTGTCTGCTCAACAGCGTAAATAACGCAATGAATGTTGTTGAACTGTCAAAATGAAAGTCATTCTTACTGTTAGTGTGTTACGGAATTACCCCACTAGTCTTTGTTACTATGTTTCCTTGCAAAACATTGCCATCCGTCTCTCGTTATTGACATCTTTTAGAAAATATTTTTCGATTGTCATCAGACCAAAGAGCAGCTTTTAATACATACTTACTTACCTATAATATTTATAAGAAAGACTTTTCTGAAAATATTCAAGGACTAAACTAACCCTCATCTATCACTAAACCCTAGTATAAAGGCAACATCTAAATTCCCTCCGATACCTCTTAATTAAATGTCCCAACTCTAACAGATAAGACGAGAGATAAAGCTAAACTCAAACAGCTGTGCAATGAAAACTAATAACTCTTGGGAGCGGACCCTCTCCCATGGTCTGTCTGTATTGGAAGAAAAAGTTTCTGGTGATAAAGAAATATCCGTGGCCATTGGCTTGGGTAGTCCTTTTGAGTATGGATAAGACAAGCATTGCGCGTGCTTTCAAAAATGTTCAAACTCAAGTTGCAATCTTAGGGGCAATTCTCGTAATTTTAAGGGCGTTTATAGTCTGATCACAATCGCATTCTGTCAAAAATACCTCGAATTTTCATTCATTTTTGACATTTGACTGTCGTCGAGATAAGACTGGGACTAGATTTTGAACGCTTTTATTTCCGAGAATTGGCCTTATTATATCAGCGACAATTAAAATCTTTTATTTTTATTGAAGTAGAAAAGGACGCTGCCGGAGAGATTAAAAAAAACGGAAACGGATAGTAGCGAGACCTCAGAAGAATAGATTGAAAATAGGAACATTTAAGCCAACAGAGCAATGACTCAGAAAAACGCCGAGAAAGCAGTTGAACCCCGCCAAAAGATGCAGCTCGCCTTGAACAAACCTGGCTGCGACGTCCTTTAAAGATACCCAAAGATAAATATCACCCGCTTCTCCATTAGTCTAATGCCTACTCTAGGATGTATATCTGGTATGGCTCATAATCGTTCCTATCCTAAGAGCTTAAGATCTACTCCTTGATATGCAATGGTCTCTGTAGCACCATGAAACATGAAGCTTCAAGGACTAGTGCAAATCATGGGGTTCTTTCGATTAATCGATCCTGGTCAAACCAAGTTGGGGTCGGTGTATTTCATCCATTCATTCATAACGTAGATAAAAAACAGGTTATTTTCGTCTGTTTCAGATTAGAGTACGGACGCTCTTAGAAACGCGGGATTTGTCCCTAGCTCGTCTTGACAGTATAGTGGTTAGGACGAATGCGTAACATTTTCAAGATATATTATCATTCAAGTAGATGTAGATGATAAACTGTAAAAATATTGCATCTATAGACTTGGCTATGACGGATACTAATACAATATTTCATAAATTAAAGAACAAAAACATTGTATGTCTTTTAGGTACCACAACTTATTTTTTATTGCTTTATGGGTCTGCTCTTGACCTCGATCACGCCTGTCCAGCAGATGCCAGTTCACTTCTGCTATGGGTTAAATATGGAAAGGAACACAGATATTGGTAGATACTACTCACCACGTATTTTTTTTTCCGGGTGTTACTGCTTCTGCATTCTATACTTTATCTTATTCATACTCATAGGTTCTCATGGACAATTACACAAAAATTTCAACACGGTTTAGTGCAGCAGATTCAACAAACGGTTATAGCGTGTTGAACAAAGTTTTTCTATTAAAAACTATTTGTTCGTAAAACTTATTAAACTGTTGATTACTTTTTAGAAGAAATAATGTATACAGGGTGGCAGAGGCAACGATCGACACGCCATCTGAAGGCCGATTCTCGAAATTAAAAACGTTCAAAATCTAGTCGCAGTATCATCTCGGCAACGCGTATATGGAATCTATACCTTCACACAACGGTCATGACGTCAGAAACCGCGTTGCCTTCGGGTATATTTTCAAATCCAGTAAACAAAAATCATTTCAATAAAGTGTACCTTTACCTAACATTTGTGACGTCACTGGCGCGTGTTGATATCGGGTATACATTCAGATTTAGTATACGCCCCTGCAAGTATTTTAAAACATACCCGACCGCAACGAAGCAATTGTTCGGTACTCTTTTGGCACGTTACTATTTCAATCGTTCTATCCTTTTCGCCCGATTTTTTTTTGAAAAATCTTAAAACGAGTCGATAAGTAGTAATCATTTATTTGACTTAGGATGCAAGAGCGAGCGAAGCGAGCTCGGGACTTGGGGCACCCCGACACGGACAGGTTAGGTTCGAAGGGGATGGCGGGGTCTGAAAGACCCCGCCATCCCCTTCATGTTAGGTTACTTCAAACCCCGCACGCAGAAATAGGAGCCCCGCGAAGCGGGGCTCCATCGAGCTATCATGGCAGGTGGTTAAGGGTAGTCTTTCTGCTAGGGGTGCGGGTTGTTCGAAAGAGATACCGCGGCCCCTGGCACACAGGCAACTGAGGGAACACGGGTGGGTTTTAGTCAGTAAAAGTCTGATACGCCCTCTCGCTCCACCCAGAGCGGGAGAAGTTATTTGATGATTTCCCACCCAAAAAAAAAAAAAAAAAAGGGTAGTCTTTCCCTCCCGACGCCCCGCCCCCAAAAGATAGATTTATTAAAATTGGCCTCTTGGCATACATTTAGTATGCAAACTTTAAAAAATCATAAAAAGGAAACGGTTGCTTTCCGGCAAGGGGGGATTATGGGGGGGGGGTCCTCCCTCCCCCCTCCCTCCTCCACCCCTTTCAACTCTTTCCGAAAGTAGCACGTTTTATGATTATTTTTCTAGTAACTAATAAACGTTGTTTATCCACTTTTGTTCTCGTATGATTTACCTCAATTCCTCACCTATAAAATAAACGTCCCTTTATCTGATATCTATCCCAAACGAATGTTGCGGTCGGGTATATTTTGAAATCCTTAACACGACGGTAAATATTTTTATACTATACCCAAAACGAATGTTGGAGTTGGGTATATTTTAAAATCCTCAACACGGCGTTACATATTTTTATGGTATACCCGTACTCAACACTATAGAGCGTTGTGTGAAGGTATAGATTCCATATACGCCTCGGCAACAAGCAAAAAACAAAAACTTTTCGAAAATGTATGGAAACTTAAAGTATTTTTGACAGTTTGAGACTGAGATCAGACTGTAAACGTTCTTAAAATTACGAGAATTGCCACTTTGTTATCATGGATTCGGCACATGATTATCTGAGTTGACATTTTTCGACGGTTAATAAAAAAAAATGGCGTTCCATACAATTTGACCGCGTAGGTATTGCACTTTTCAATGAAACACCAGATTTTTTGTATAATTCACGAAAAATGTCTAGAACCATCAGGCGTCGAAGTACTCGCCCACACATACAAATAGCTACACACACTTCACTATGTGTTTATTATTGCAGCGTATGGTACTCGTGGGTTGCAGCTGAAAATCAGCGTCAGGTGGTGCATACTGTGTTGCCATCTGACATTATGCTGAGCTGAGGCCCTTTTGGCATTATTACCATTGTTTTCTGTATTTTTGTAATAACTTAAGGTTTGTTATTAATGATATAATGCCAATAAACGCAATTTTCTTTCTTTCTTTTCATCGTTGACACCTGGAAACGTACCCAGAAGACTGGCAGCATGCGAAGCAGTAATGCTCGCGAAGAGGGAGGCAGCGCACGTGAGGGAGAGGCAGTATATGTGCCCTCACGGCCGTAGTCGCTGCGGGAAACGCCCTGGGCGTCGGGAATCCCAGGCTCATTCCCGGCCACCGTAGGCGCGGGCTTGCGGACGGCGAGTAATAGGTAGCTCGCTGTCCGGTAAGGACCAAGCCCGGGTCGACGGCACATTGTGTTCCACGCGCGCCTCAAAGAGATGTCAGCACCAACTGATCGGGTCCGCAAGGGCTGATGCCTGCCAGGGGTGCGGGTTGTTCGAAAGAGATACCGCGGCCCCTGGCACACAGGCAACTAAGGGAACACGGGTGGGTCAGTAAAAGTCTGACACGCCCTCCTGCTTCACCCAGAGCGGGAGAAGTTATTTGATGATTTCCCAGCAAAAAAAAAAGGACTGGCAGCATTGCCACGTTAAATGACAATGCAAATAAATTCTTTGGCCAAAGAACAACCCAGGCCTCTGATCACGTGAAGTGTCGACTAGTTGGAGAGAAACTCATTTAAAAGGAAATATACATTCAGCGACTACCCCGTATTCACGGAATATGGTCGCCAAACATAACATCGTAGAATCGCTAACATTTCGCCAGCGCAATTTCACTAAACCAAGTATTAAGCCTGATGTCCCGTGAGGGGCCTTCAAATTTCCGGGAGCAGAATAGAATACATTAGAGAATAGAATCCCTTAAAAAAAAAAATCTAAACTAATTATACAGGTTGAAATTGAAAACATGCGACAAACCGAAATGGGAGATTGTACTCATCATTATGAACAACTTTTACTAAGGGACCAAAGATGCAATCGCAAAAAAAAAACAGCTGTTCCCTACATTTTGACGAGTCATGCGAACATAAATGTAGGGAACAGATGTTTTTTTTTTCGCGATTGCATCTTTGGTCCCTTAGTAAAAGTTGTTCATAATGATGAGTACAATCTCCCATTTCGGTTTGTCGCATGTTTTCAATTTCACCCTGTATAGAGGTAAAATTATTTGATTTTCGGTTTGTAAAAGGTTGGGAAGTACTCATCCGATTACAGAAACTCTTTCACCTATAAAAAAGTAACAGTACATATTGCTTGGTGTCATGGCCCACGGATGAAGTCACGCCAGAAGCTTGTGCATAATAATGTCAATATGCCCTGCGTAATCCCTTCTCATCAATTAGAAATGAAGGTAAATCACGTTTTTGGGTCATGTCCGCTGAGAATGACTTACCTAGTTAACAGTTTTTGGACTGGAGTAAATTTTACAAGATTTACTATAGCTTGTTTATGAAGATATTTATATTTATAAGCCCATATTTAGCATGCCTTGAACAAGAGTGAACAGGCATTTTCTGGGCACGCTCGATCCTTCATAGACCTCATCAATCGCTTTCCATCAGGCGTGATCGAGGTCAAGAGCGGGCCCATTTAGTAATAAAATAATAAATAAATATGACAAAAAGCCAAAAAGTATCAATTAATATAACCCATTCACTAATCAGCCATCTCCCATTACGACATTTAACGGACTGAAAGTAATATTTTAAACCACTGTCCCGGATCAACATCACATTATCTACCTAGCCTTTCTCCCAACTAATTACTCAGATAAAAAACAATTTCATTTTCCAGTTCTTTAGTAAGGAATCATAAAACAAGAACCGCTAGTTCAGTTGCCCTACAGAACACCATCTTCCCGCTTTCGCCATTTATTCTCATGCACCTGTTTTGTCCGAGCCATTTACTTGCCGAGATTCCACGAACGCCAAATATTTTTAGGACTTCGTATAAAATTGTGTTCATTAAAAACTCGCTGTGTCTACAATGTTCACCATTCGATGTTTGTCCTACTAATATTATAAACGTGAAAGTTTGTAAGTATGGATGGATGGATGTTTATTACTCAAGAACGCAAAAACAGCGGAACGGATTTTCATAAAAATTAGCAAACAGATAGCTTATAACGTGGATTAACAGATAGGGTACTTTCTATCCCGGTAGTACATTCCGTTGGGATGATTTCCGACCTATGCGCGGGCGAAGCCGCTGGCAGAAGCTTGTATGATTTATATTTAAAATTAGCTTTTTCCAGCGGTTTCGCCCGCGTGAAGGTCAAAATCACCCCTCGGGAACGTACTACCGGGATAAAAAGTATTCTATGTGTTAATCCAGGTTATAATCTTTATGTGTGCCAAGTTTCATCCAAATCCGTTCAGCCGTTGTAGCGCGATTGAGGAACAAACATCCAAATTTCACATTTATAATATAAAAAGTAGGATATAGTAGTTAGTAGATGTTGCACAATATTTTACGGTATTGCTAATTTTGGAATATGTTTCAAGCAAAATAATAGTTCATAATCAGCCTATAACGTTCCCACTGCTGGGACACAGGCCTCCTCTCTGTGAGAGGGAACCGTAATCCACCACGCGGGCCCAGCGCAGGTTGGTAGATGTCACATATCTTCGAATTTTTGTTTCTAGGACATGCCGGTTTCCTCACAACGTTTTCCTTCGCCGTTTTGAGAGCAGTGGCGATGAAATAATAAAATTTACACAAAGTAAAGACCTATACGAGTTCGAACCTACAGTCACGGCCATTGACACGATGCCACGTTCTATAGTTACGTTCTATAAATCAGGGTCCTTGAACTGTGTCAACCACCCACTGCTACTGAGTATGTGCACAGAGAGGTTTGTTCACAGTTTGTCACGTTAGCTGTGCAGTGTTCATCAGTTAGCTAGCCACGCAGTCGTGCGTATAGTATTACCGTAGGTCTCAGTTAACGATCCTGCCTACAATTCAAAATCAATGAATTTGTACGTAGGGGTAATCTCTGAAACTAACAGTCGAATTTAAAACAATTTTGCTATTAATTTTAATTGTTTTTTTTTTGTATATTTATTTCTTGAGAAAGGTTATAAATTATTTAACATCACTTGAAAGTGATAGTTCCAGAGAATACCCCTTACATATAAACCTACAAACAAAACAAAAATACCTCGTTACAATATTAGTATCGATGATGACACAAACCGAGCTGACTCTCTATTTTCTTCGTCTATCCTTCTAAATATGAATAGTGTTTATTTCATAAATATTGGTGAAGGTCAGCTATCAAAACCAACGAACAAATCCTCTACACTACCTACCCGTTTTCTTAATAACCCTAACTCGAAAAATATAGCATCTACCCACATATTTGACAAGCACGTTCGCTTCGATGGAGGGAATCAACTAGAGTACGGTTCATCCCTCTCAAGACCTCATTAAATATTAATATGTACTAATGAATTAACGAAGTACATTTTCATGAAGATGGTGTACTTATAAGAGAAGATGTAATTTAATTATTTACTGAGACTGAAAATTAGTTAATAGAATTCTAAGTAAAGAATTAAGGTTTAAGTGCTTCAACCATACCATGACATGACGTTCATGAAATCTGTTCAAAGAAAATGACTTAAATATAAACTCAAAGCAATTTCCAATAAACCATTCACAAAAACTTTTGTCAAAAACGTCGATCAGTTAGTTGGAAAGTTGAAGCTAGACCATTCCAAAACGTAGATCTCTATGGAAAAGAACGGACAAAAAACTCCAAGGACACTCTTTTAATCAAGTTAGATATTACAAAATCTTGGGTACATTATTCTTGTTGCTTCTATACATTGTGATATGAACCAACTGGCATATGATTTTTTTTTTTTTTTTTGTTTTTGTTTGTCGTACAAAATAATTCAACAAAGTCACGTTTATTATTGTAAAACGTGGAAAATGTCAACGTCGCATTTTTTAGCTTTAATATGAGTTATTGGTTCGAATGAAGATGAATTACTCGTATTAAATTAAATTATATGAAACTTAGATACCTACACACATGAAGAGTCTAGTGTTAGTACGAGTATTTTGTACGGTAATTTGGCAATGTCGAAAAAGTAAAAACTTGTCATACTGGTGAATAATTGACTTAAATTAATTATATTATGATTGATGTTAATATATCTTTGAAACTATGCATTTTTGGACCGCATATTCTAGTACTACTTCTATAATTTTTACTCATAGAATATAACCCTACAGTTGCATAAGTACTTATATACAACGTGGTTTTTGAAAAATGTAAAAAAAAAAATCTAAATATAACTAAGATTAAAACTAAGTCCTGGAAGTAAGGAGATGACAAGTCTCAAAATAAATACTGCATATTTTAACATTGTAGGATCTGTAAGACATTACATAACATCACGCCTTATTTGCCCAAAGGGTTAGGCAGAGGTGAACCTGTAAACCCACATTTCGCCAATTAAGTCCCATGTAATAGGGCCGAGCCTATTGCCATCCACTGGATTCCGGACTGCTACTGAGAAATGACAGATAGAAAAACCCAATAATACTTTGCCTAACCTAGGAATCAAACCTCATGTTTAGCAGTAGCGCTTGTAACCACTAGACCAACGAACAGTCTATGACGTATAAATGAATTAAATGAAAACCTTAAGGGGCCATTGTACTCATAATTACCAACCACTTTAAATATGGGACCAACACTGAGATCGGAAAAAAAGGAATTATCAGCTGCGTCATACGCATAATAATAGGTCTTTACCTATGAAATTGCCGTTTTGTATGAAAAAATTTAAACGAATTTTTTTCATGTATTTTTTATTTGTATTAATCGAAGTAATCACCCATGCAATCAATGCATCTTTGCCATCGCAGTGGCAGTTTATTGATGCCCTTCTTAAAGAAATCAGCTGGACGGGAGGCAACAAATTCTTCAAAGGCATTTTGTACTGCCTCTCGGGTATTGAATTTTTTTCCCGCCAAGAAGTTATCCAAATTCTGGAAAAAGTAGTAGTCTGTAGGCGCAAGGTCTGGTGAGTAGGGCGGATGACGGAGAGCTTCCAACCCCAGTTCTTGCAACTTGGAGACCGTCTGCTGTGCAGTATGAGGTCGCGCGTTGTCGTGCAGGAGCAGCGGAGACGAGCGATTGACCAATGCTGGTTGGAGATGTGCCAGCTTCTCCATCATTGTGTTCAGTTCTTCACAGTACACATCTGCAGTAATGCTCACCCCGTTTGGTAAGAAGCTGTGATGAATCACACCGGCGCTAGACCACCAAACAGTGACCATCACTTTTCTAGGGGTAAGTTTTCGTTTAGGGCATTGTTTAGGTGCTGAACCAGGATCCAACCAACTTGCTGAGCGCTTGCGGTTATCAAACAGAATCCATTTTTCATCGCAGGTAACAATGCGGTTCAAAATTCCTTCATTTGTGTGTCTGTTGAGCAGTGCAAGGCACGTCTCGACGCGTACTTCGCGCTGACGATCATTGAGTTCGTGGGGCACCCATTTGTCAAGCTTTTTTACCTTGCCAATTTGACGCAAATATATTGCTTTGACGCTAACGTCGAAAGCTGCTGCTAATTCAGCCGTAGATTGTGTATCATCAGCTTCCACAATCGCCTTTAATTCGTCATTGTCGACCAAAGTCTTCGGACGACCGCGAGGTTCATTTTTCAGGTTGAAATTTCCAGAACGGAAGCGAGCAAACCAATAACAGGTGGTGCGTTGGTTTGTAGTGTTAGCTCCGTAAACGTCGTTGATGTTGCGTGCCGCTTGTGCCGCGTTGCTGCCACGACGGTACTCATATTCCTCGAATAATTACTCGAATTTTTAACGTATCCATGATGACGAAAAAGATTGAAATGCGATGAAAATGTAACACTAATCAATAAACAAATGACTACTTTTGGAAAAAAAAATCCATGTTTTTAAAATAAAATTAATTTGAAATTAGAATTCTTACCCAAACAAAAATTATTTTGATTTGAAATGGCCAGTACTGCAAAACGGCAATTTCATAGGTAAAGACCTAATATATATTAATACTACACAGTCGTCATGTCATACGAATCGTCAAAAGCCCGAAAGTCTGACGACCAGTCTTACCAAGAGGTATCGTATTACCAAGTAACTAAGTTGTGGGGGTCAGATAGGCAGTCTCGTTCCATATAAAATAGTGGTATTCAGCTGCTACCGGTTTTTTTTTTTTTGAGGGTGGGAAATCATCAAATAACTTCTCCCGCTCTGGGTGGAGCAGGAAGGCGTGGCAGACTTTTACTGACTAAAACCCACCCGTGTTCCCTCAGGTGCCTGTGTGCCAGGGGCGACGGTATCTCTTTCGAACAACCGTCGCCCCTAGCTGCTACCGGTTAGACTAGAAGCTGACCCCAACATAGTAGAGAAAATTTGAGGCAGATGATGATGATGAATATACTCGTATATAAATAACTACTACTAAATTTGAGGCAGATGATGATGATGAATATACTCGTATATAAATAACTACTACTAAATTTGAGGCAGATGATGATGATGAATATACTCGTATATAAATAACTACTACTAAATTTGAGGCAGATGATGATGATGAATATACTCGTATATAAATAACTACTACTAAATTTGAGGCAGATGATGATGATGAATATACTCGTATATAAATAACTACTACTAAATTTGAGGCAGATGATGATGATGAATATACTCGTATATAAATAACTACTACTAAATTTGAGGCAGATGATGATGATGAATATACTCGTATATAAATAACTACTACTAAATTTGAGGCAGATGATGATGATGAATATACTCGTATATAAATAACTACTACTAAATTCGGATAACTCGACAAGATATGTGATGATGGGACTCCCTTTTCCGCACGTAGACTCCCATTCGGTCCGTTGTGCGTGACAAGATATGTGGTAACAGCAGATTTTTTTCGTGTTCCTATTACTTACACTTTTTATAAGGAGACCTAGACTTACTGAAATAATATCATTAAAATGCAAACATACTTGAAACTGAAATTTAAAATATATTTCTGCAAAACCACTATTAATTAATTAAATCCTCCAATCCCATTAGAAACTGAGCAGCAGCTTATCCTCAGCCTTTTTAATCTGAGTTCAAACACTAACGGGTTAATTCTAAATCCTTTGTGCACGTATTAACACTCGACCCCTAAGTAAATATGCTCAAAGCAAATATTAATCAAGATCCAACATTGCACTATAATACCTATGTAGCATTTAGGGTCTACGCCGTAGCAAGGATGCTACGAGACCGCTACGGCGTAGCCTGCATAGCGACATGCTGATAATATTTTGTTAAATTAAGAGGTTCTCCCCACGCGGGCTGGCAACGGCGTATTTATGGCGGTTTTTCGTGATTATTTCATTAAAAACAAGCAAAAGTAATCATTTTTTTCAGCCATGCACCAGATTGTTGGTATTTTCAAGTTTGTATGCTATTTTTTTTACAGTTATTTTGGTATTTACTTATAAAAATCAACGTACCGTCAATTATTTTCTATTTGCATTACTTAGTACGATTAAATGTTTTTTATTAAAGAGTGAATGTTAAAAATAATTATAAATACCAACGATCTACTGCTTGGCTGAATAAAAATTGTACTTTTATTTGTATTTAATGAAATAATCACGAAAAACTACTACAAATGCGTTGTTGCCAGCCCGCGTGGAATTAACGCTCTTAAGGCTATTTAATTCGTGTAAAGGCTGTGTAGGTATGGGCTTATTCTGAGAATGTACTAGTCACGTTCCCGTAATAGCATTGTTTAATAATAAGCAACATAATTATAATGGATGTGTACACGTAAATTCAAACACTGCTTGACATGGCATTCTACGATTAACATTTTTGTAATATTAGATTAAGATTTAATGTGTTTACCTTGTACTTTGAATTTTTTTAGAGCTATTTAATAGTATTTTTATAAAATAATAGGGTCTCAAATAACCCTGCCTCGTTGTTGAACGATTCTGCTGAGCATGAGGTCCTGCGGGGTTCGATTCCCGGTTTGGGAAAACTGTCATTTGATTTTTGCTTCCGGCATACTCAGTACTGGAGTCTTGATTTGGACCTGGTTGATGGTAATAGGCTCAACCGGGATGGGACTTAAACAAATCTGGTGAAATATCCGGGAGGTTGGGAAAACTGTTATTTGGTTTTTATTTCTGGAATATTTAGTAACGGCCTAGAGTCTGGATTTGAGGGTGACTTAAACATTTCAGATGAAATGTAGATGTACTATACCAGGCCACTCAGAAAGTATTACAAAAAAAGTTTATGTGTGAGAGACTGGCCAGTTGTAATCTATTTTGAAAATATGATTATTTGTAACTAAAAATAGGTACGTTCCAATTTCAAAATTTCCCTCCACCATGTTTGCGAGCTAATTTAAATTATCTTGTTTCATTAAAAATATTATCTGCACCGGTAACATTTCGTTGGTATAACGAATTCAAGCGCGGTCGACTAACTTTGGGGGATGAACAAAGAAGTGGTCGCCCTTTGACATTAGGCGAGTTACGAAGGGATCAGCTTATACTACAGGTTGGATCAGGAGCCTTCACGAAATTCTACACGTGCATCTTCGCGTGAGGAGGATAGTTTCACGCTAGGTGCCGCACAACCTTACCGATGCTTAGAAGCAGGCGGCCGGGTGGAATGGTGCCGTGTTATGATAAAAAAGAATTGAAGCAGGCTCGTCTCGGCGTGTTTACGACAGCATTACAGGTGATGAGTCTTGGATTTATCAATACGATCCAGAAACGAAGCGCCAGTCGACGGCCGGTTGTTTCAAAAGGAATCAACCGATCTAGAAGCGGTTGGAAGATTTTGACTGCGAGCTTTTACAATTTGACTGGCTACTTAGTGTAAATTCCTTTACGGAACCAAAAAAGCATAAACGCTGAATGGTATACTACCAAATGCTTGGCAGTTTTCTCTGTTGTGAGCAACAAGCGATCAAACACAGGGCGCCTTCGCACACCACGCTCAAAACAAGGGACTTCCTGGACAGCACGCCGGTCAAACTCCTGGGTCACCCTCCTTACAGCCCTGACCTAGCACCGTGTGACTTCTTTTTATTCACGAAAATAAAAAATCAGTTCAAAGGGATACTATCTATACTAATATTATAAAGAGGTAAAATTTGTTTGTAAGTTTGTATGTAGGGGGTAATCTCCGGAACTAATGGTCCAATTACAAGATTTTTTTCACTGATTGGAAGCTGCATTATTTGTGAGTGCTATAGGCTATAAATTATTTTTATATGTTGTATATTAGCCGAGCTATCACAATGTATGTCTAACTAGGCGGAAAAAAAGGAGTTATTTGCATGCGCTGCCTAAACAGTTGTATATAATTAAAAATAATGTTAGGCAACTTGGTCCGCCCTGAATAGTTCTATAAAAAAGTCCGTGATACCATACTTCAATCTTCTATATTTTAGCAGATATAGTAGCTTTTGTGTATCCAAAAAGTTTACTTACTTTTGGATGATTTTTTAAACAACCAAATATGAATCCTTATCTAAAAAATATATTTTATAATCACAATGATATCATAGAGATAAGATTTTCCCTGTATAGTATATCAATTGGTTAAATAGTTTCGAAGATAACACGCGCTAGGGAATCTAGCTCCGAGCGTTCGCAGCGGCTCGCTAGCCAAGTATGAGAATATCTGAGGGCCGTGTTCGGGAGTCTATTACTGAACGTGCGCAGCGTTTCCCTGATTTAGGGCAGAATGTATCTGCAACAGGGGGTAGAGTCACTAACTCCGAGCGTTCGCAGCGACTCGCTAGCCAAAGTGTGAGCATCTCAGGACCGTGCTCGGGAGTCTAGCGCTGAACGTGCGCAGCGTCCCCCTGATTTAAGGCAGCATGTCTCTGCAAATGTTGGTAAAACCGTACAACATCAGTGAATTAGCTACTTTTGTAAAACAAATTTTCTGAATTTAGTCACAGATCAAAAACAGGCTTTTGATGCATTATTGACAGCGTAACGAACAATTAAGGGAAAAAATAAAATTTGGACGCCCCAGGTGGCACAGGGAAAACATTCCTCGCTAATTTAATATTAGCACATGTTAGGCAATCCGGAAAAATTGCTCTGGCAGTGGCTTCTTCGGAGATTGCAGCTACTTTATTAAGCGACGGTAAATCTACACACTCTACCTTCAAACTCCCACTGACAGCTTTATTGGAGCAACAATCGATATGTTCGACATCCAAAAATGGACCCCTTAGTCAGTTGTTACAAGATACGTCGCTGATAATATGAGACTAATGTACCATGACTCATAGAGCTCACGTTGAAGCAGTCGAACACTTAAGGACTTGAGAAATTCAGTCGCTGCGACTTATAGATGCTGTTCATCTATAAGTTGCTGCAGACTGTGAACTATACGACCCAGACTCTCATTTATAACGATTTCCGCAACGTAAGCGCCCAAGGTTGGAGAAGAAAAAGACCCTTCTCCAACTTTAAGCAGCTGTTGTGGAAAATCGTTATCCATATTTAAGGTGGGCTCTCATGTTAGTGTGTAAATTTAGGGATTGAATTATACTCCATAGGGGCGATGATTTTAGACACTCCTTGATGATGTCCACACGTGTCTCTTTTGTGTCTGCCGAAAGTCACCAGTCAAACAAAAGTGACACCACCCATGACAGCGACTGAGTTTCTCAAGTCCTTAAGTGTTCGATCCACTTCTTCAACATGCACTCTATGAGTCATGGTACATTTTTTTTTTTGGGTGGCAAATCATCAAATAACTTCTCCCGCTCTGGGTGGAGCAGGAGGGCGTGTCAGACTTTTACTGACTAAAACCCACCCGTGTTCCCTCAGTTGCCTGTGTGCCAGAGGCGACGGAACCTCTTTCAAACAACCCGCACCCCTGGCACGCATCGGCGCTTGCAGACCCCACCAGTTGGTGCTGACATCTCTTTGAGGCGCGCGTGGAACACAACGCGCTGTCGACCCGGGCTTGGTCCTTACCGGACAGCGAGCTACCCATTACTTGCCGTCCGCAAGCCCGCGCCTACGGTGGCCGGGAATCAGCCTGGGATTCCCGACGCCCATGGCACCTCCCGCGGCGACTACGGCCGTGAGGGCACATATACTGCATCTCCCTCATATGCGCCGCCTCCCTCTTTGCGAGCATTACTGCTTCGCAGAAAGAGGTGACGGCTAACCATGCACTCTCGCTCCATACCATGGCCTGAACCAGGGCCGGACGTGAGAGATCGCCGCCACCGCTTGCCTCCACGAGAACACGGCGGTGCTCCGCCCAAGCCGGGCAGAACTCCACCGTATGCTCCACCGTGTCCTCAGGGGTCATGGTACACTCGTCCCACATTATCATTATGATTATTAAGTACTTAGAGATTGTGAGATACGGGGTGTGCTTAAATAAAGGTGGTTTCAGTACCGGCGAGTTTCTGTCAAAGTAGACCATCAGACAGCTTCAGGTGTGCTCATATTTACGAGTATGATGTCTGCTAAGAAAAGTTCAATAATTTATTTGTTTCAACGACGCAAAGACGTAACGCTATCATAGGTATCTATAGGTTATATGGCAGAGCAAAGCTTCTCCCAGATAAGATCAAACTGGTGTGATTTATCTTTTCATTTATTGAGGTAGTCAGAAGTCTGAAAGTTTGATACCAATTGTAAGGGGTGTCGTATTACCCTGTAACTGGGCTGTGGAGGTTACATAGGCAGACGCTTCATGTCAAATACCCGTACATATCGTAATATGTACTAAATAGAGATATTAATTGGATTTGTTCAAGGGCTATCGTCACACCTAGGAGCGATACAGTCAATTAAATCAATAATTTAATTTTACAAAAAGTCCCCGGCCAAGTCAAAATCTACAAGTTCACTGATACAGTGTGTAATATTGAAGATGCAGTCCCCTATTCGCAGGAACTTTTAAACACCCTTAATCCATTCGAGCTGCCACCTCACGAACTGCTATTTAAAATCGGAAAATTTTAGCCAACCTAACCTGTGCAATGGCACAAGTCTACTAATAAATGATTTAAAAGACAACTTAATTATAGCGACCATTCTCATCGGACCAGGAGCTAGCCAGCTAGCGCAGATCCCGAGGCTTCCAATAATTCCCACGGAGATTCCTATGTCGTTCAAGTGACTTCAGATTCACGTTTAAACATCATTTGCCTTGACTATTAACAAGTCCCAGAGACAAACATTCTCTTTGGCTGGCATTGACACACTAAAATATTTTTTTACCCACAGTTATATGTTGGTTTATCACTAGCTGGATCAACCGAAAACCAGATAATTTTGTTACCGGAAAAAAAAAACTCAAACATTGTATACAGGGAAGTTTTAAATTAAATACCTATTTAACTTAGTTAGATACCTATCTAAATTAAATTTTATAAAATTATCTTACCTATAGAAACCTACAATATCAGCGAGTAACACTTAGGGGCTGTATCTTCGAAATTCACGCAGACGAAGTCGCGGGTGAACTGCTAGTATATAATAAATATAAATAAGGGGTTTTTTTTTAGGTGACTTTCGGGTGATAACTTCTCCCGCTCTGGGTGGAGCAAGATGGCGTGTCAGACTTGTACTGACTAAAACCCACCCGTGTTCCCTCAGTTGCCTATGTGCCAGGGGCCGCGGTATCTCTTTCGAACAACCCGCACCCCTGGCAGGGGGTTAATTTTACGTTGTGTACGGCTGGTAATTGATTTCAACTCATCGCAATAATCAAATCTTTGATTCTGTCTGTTAGGTAGAGTTAATTTCTACCCACACGTCAGGCCCTGAGGCAAAACGGTTCATAATAATTATAATATAATCACAAAAAACACCCTCGAAAACAAAACAATTAAAAAAGAGACATCCCGATAGCTACAGACGGTTTCATAATTGCATAACAACTCTGCGACATTTTGCTCCAACGACTCAAAGTTTACGATTAATATTAGTATGGAAGTTGTCAGGAACAGCTGTGGTACTGATAATAATGATCAGGAGTTCCAGCATCCTTATCAGTAAGAGATAATGCGACAGTAACATTTTTGATATCTATTTGATGGGGGTCGGTGTGATAGCGATTTGATTTTGGAAATGTTGGGATAGATTATCGTATCGGGCCAGGTGGTTTGGGTAAGCAATAAAATTAACTGGGGAACGATTGATAAATGGTTGTGGTACAAACTGTGAATATGGCAGGTAGAATTATCCCATATGTCTAACATAATAAAGTAGCTTCTGCATGCAACTTCATCCACATGATTTTTTTTTGTTACTTCGTTTTCGCACAGTATTCTTTCTGACTTTTTTTGTTCTGCCTCGGCCCCTTAGGGCTTAGCGCAATGTTAAGTAGCCTGTAATCTTTCTCAAAAATTAAGCAGTTTCAGAGCTTAACGTGGTCAAACAAACTATTCAGCTTTATTATTTCTGTATTGCAGAGTTGACCAAACGTTAGTAGCGTCTTTTTGACATATTATTGCTTGGCACAGTACTGATTTCAGTTAAGTATTTACTGACTTCTGCATAATTAAGTAAATTCCTATTGTGCATTGAAATTTTGGTACAGTACACCTCTCTTCAGTGGAAATACTTTAATCTTGAGCTGGCCTAGCTTAATAAATCATAAGCTGGCCTCTTCATTTATTAAAACTCCGCAGTTTCAATAAATAAAGAGGCCAGCTTATACTGATTTTTCCTACCACTCAGATGGGGCCTACTGTACAAGTGACATAGGATACAGACATATTCATTCCAAACCATTTTAAAAAACATTGCCTCCATCCATACATTTTCAATGTGTTCTAAATATTCCACATTGATCGATTGTCACAATCGAAAGCTTTGGTTATTACAGTTATGTAACGTATCCGAACAACACCGTACTCCGATTTATTCGCCGTCAGTTTTATAAATGGACAATATTTTTGTAGATGGAAAACATTGATTTAAGGTTTTTTAACAGGATTTGGCAGAGAGTCCAATTTCAACGGAAAACGAGTGTTTTTTTTTAATTTGTAAAACAACAAGTAAACAAGTATAGACTGTGTCGCGTGAATACACGATCGTCGCGATTGTTTGTCACTTATTTGTTCGGAAAACCGTAAGATTAAATGACGCGTTTTATTCTCAAAACAAAATGAACGCAACGATCTCCCAGGGGTGCGGGTTGTTCGAAAGAGATACCGTGGCCCCTGGTACACAGGCAACAGAGAGAACACGGGTGGATTTTAGTCAGTAAAAGTCTGACAAGCCCTCCTGCTCCACCCAGAGCGGGAGAAGTTATTTGATGAGAACCCAACCAAAAAAAAACACGCAACGATCACTAATATACAGTTTACATGATTCGACACCTAGTTTACGTTTTTTTTATATTTCTGAAGCTACAAGATGTTTAAAGCTAGGATATTGGCATGGGTATATACCGTTTAACAATCGTATTTATTTCTATAACAATTATAACAACAAACGATACCCACAAATAGCAAGTACCTTCTGACCGCTATCGATAAGTATCGGTCCTATCTAAAGGCTTTTAAGCCAAGACCGTTGTGCGACCCCTGTCAAGGGCCCCGGTTATTAATGTGGGCCCAGTTTGTATTGCGTTCAACGATTATCGAATTGACATTATTTAGTTGAGGTAAATTGTGGTTTATGACCCCTGGGCAAATCGACTTTAAGGGATTCTTGGACATTGAACTATCTGTGCCAGTTATGATGTCGATTTAAGGGTGATTATGAGTTTGGGAGTCAGTTTGCTTTAACTAAAAGAAGAATTTCAACCCAATTGAATTGAAAGAAATAGAAGGATACAGTAACAAGTTCTTAATCTTAGTTTTAGATATTGTTTCTCAGTAAGTGAATGATGTATGCAATTCTTTATGAGAAATAAAGTTGTTCTTAAACCTTAGTTAACAGGATAAAAATATTTCGAACCTTTTAAGATTTATGGTAGGGTCCCGTTTACACGGCGCTGATCAGTACTTACAATATTTTTGGGGTCACATGGCAGTTTTTATACTGCATTTTTTTACAGTACTGTGAGAAGTGGGATTTTAACGTGTGATCCCAACTTTTGACCATAAAATATCGGGAACTACTGTGTCGTGTTGAGACTGCTCAATAACGTTTTATGCGAAGTTAAGCAATTTAATAAATATTAGCTGCGTCCTGCGGTGTCGATCCCGTAGAAATATCTGGATAAAAATTATCTTTTGTACTAAACCAGTTCAAGTTCTACCGATGTGTCACATTTCATCTTAAGGTGAATCTAGTCAACATTTTTTCCCATACAAACTTCGGGAGTGTATTACTCCACTGTTCGACGATGTACATATTTTTTTTACATGGTATGGTTTTGTGTCATTATTAGTATTATCTGTGCGGAAACATAAATCTAAAATAAAAAGCCATTTAAAAGTTAGGAGCCCACAAAGATTCGTTCTTCTTGCTAATTTAACCTAACTTTGGGCGTGTTTAAGTAATAAAAGAAGTCAAGAAAATCTCCAAAACCAAGTCAGTACCGACGAAGCTCAAATATCGAAAAGTTCAATAAACTTTATTGGTCATTGATTTATGCAATGCTTTTTTCATAAAACCCGATCTTCCGAAGGACTTTTCCTAATTTTTTCGCGATTTTTTTACTATAAATGATCCTGCATCTCACTCAATTGTGTGTAGACTAGCGTCTTACTGCTCATCACTGATACTACCTCTGCCGGACACGATGCCTGGTGAGACAGTGTGCTTTTTAGCCAGGCCCACCAGTGAGTTCGAGCCCGCGACTAGATTCCCCTTAATCCGCTCGGGCGTTTTTAGCGTGAATGCGTAAAAAACAAACACACATTTTTTTTTCTTTTTATAATATTAGTTTAGATAGTTTCAACAATAGAAAAGGTAGTACAAAACACAACTGGGTTAATTCTGCCTTTCTTCACATAAATCCGTTTGAGACTTCGTCCCACACGAACGTACATTGAACTCAGCTCATGCATGTCATCCTCCATCCGCCCACACTATTCATACATGAAACTGTGTCAAACGCTTGCAAGAAATATCGATACGATATTATAGTTATAACACAACCAAACGTATACTCAACTGCACATACACCGTGAAATTTTAATGGTTGTTTTCCCGCGACAGAACAACTTGCCATAAGGAGTACTTTCGAAGCATAGAGTAAAAGTAAAAAAATTAAGATGTTTTTTTTTTATTAAAAAAATATTCATAAACTCGAAAACGTGAGAATCAATAGTAACACTTAAGGTAACTTATAGGTACTACTCGAATCGCACGCGCCGCTGACAAAGGAAACAGCGATCCATAAATGTTTAAAGCAAAATAAACTAACGCACGTGGTGATTTTTCACAATTGTTAATCTGTCATTTTTTGTTTTTAATATTTTATTTGTTTATAAAACGATTGTATTACCAAGACAAAACCATTTCGCTGAGGGAAAACAACCATTAAAATTTCACCGTGTATATATAGAGGTATGAGTAACCGGGTGTAAAGTTCACTCATCCTCCATAGGAAAGGGAGGATCCTCCGACCAGACGGGTGTTGTGTCTGGTTGGCTAATGCCCAACGGTTCATGTCGGGATGTTGTACCTATGCAAATCGCGCGGTAAACTTTCACTGCGCGATCTAGGATTTCTATTAGTGCGTCTTGCGTAGTTCGCCTGTGGCATTGTAGATGGCGCCACTTCTCTTTTTGTATTTTTAGATATTGTTGCGAAGTATTTTTCTGTAGTGCCGCTACATATATCCTAACAATCCATACTACATTGTGTCATCATAATCAGCCTGTAATGTTCCCACTGCTGGGACACAGACCTCCTCTAAATAAGAGGGAGTGGGGCGTAACCCACCACGCGGGCCCAGTGCGGGTTGATAGATGTCACATGTCTTCGAACTTTTGGGTTTTAGGAAATGGCGGTTTCCTCATGTTTTTCGTCACCGTTTTAAGAGCAGTGGTGATTAAATAATGTAATGCGCCTGTTTGAGTTCGAACCACAAGTCACTGCTGTTTCCACTGGGCCACCGCTGTATACAGATACATATATGTGTACTGTTATACTATACATACTCCGTAGGTACATAAATTGCCAACGATAACACTGTTGAAGTGGCAGAATTCCGGTCGAAGCTTGTTTAAAACCAACAATAGGAATCATCGACACGACGAAGAAGAAGAAGACTAATATTAGAAATGCGAAAGTAACTCTATATGTTTATATGTCTGTTACCTTTTCACGCCTTAAGGGTCAATACTCACCGAGACGCGGCGCGACGCGCACTTTTTAAGATCACGATACAAAATAGATCTTATTTACTTCACAATAAGGTATACGGGCTGCACAACGCGGTGCACCTTAGCGTTCTTCGACACGCTTTCGCGCTCGTAGTGAAATTATACCTTTTCGTGTTGTAAATAAGTTAGATATTCTGTTGCTATCTTAAAAAGTGCGCGTCGCGCCGCGTCTCGGTGAGAATTGACCCTAACAGCTGAACAGATTTCTGTGAAATTTGGCACACAGGTAGACCATGACCTGATTTAGGATTTAAAATACTTTTTATCCCGGAAGCACGTAACGTGGGATAATTTTCTACCCATATGTGGGCGAGGCCTTTGACAAAAACTAATGTAATTTTTTTTTTTTTGCTTGACAGCGTCCTTATTTCGTAGCAATAAGAGATGTTTTCATTTAGCAAGTGTAGTAACACGTGTGGCTGATCTTACGTCAGTTTTGTTTGAGAATTTATCGAAGCTAACCGCAGAGGCCCGTGTTGGGTACTAACCGGAGGCTGGAAAAGGGTACCACATGTAGGATGAGTTTTCAATTATTCATGACCTTAAAGTTGTTGTTTCAGTAGAAGACAATATAGGTAGACCTTTATGCTATGTACTGCGCATATGGGCCCAATACAAAAGTTTGAATATATAAAAAAAAAAAATAGGTAGATGCTGTAAAGGTTGTCTAAAAGGGAACCTTACATCTTTCAGGCTGGTAGAAAAATTACTCTAAATTCGCGTGAGTGAATTTAGGCGCGCATTTAAGATTAGCTCTATTCTGGCACTTGTATGACAATTGAGATACAAACAATTAGTGTTGTAGTTGACGTTACGAGTAGCCAGAAGCCCGAAATTCTGATAATCGGTGTTACCAACGGGAATCTTGTTACCCAGTAACTGGTTTGTGGACATCAGATTGGCAGTCAGCATTCAGCCTATAATGTTCCCACTGCTGGGACACCGGCCTCCTCTCTGTGAGAGGGAGTGGGCCGTAGTCCACCACACGGGCCCATTGCGGGTTGGTAGATGTCACACATCTTCGAATTTTTGGTTCTAGGACATGCCGGTTTCCTCACGATGTTTTCCTTCACCATTTTGAGAGCAGTGGTGATGAAATAATTTACAGAAAGTAAAGTTCCTGCTTGGGTTCGAACGCACGACCTACAATACGTAAGGCCGTTACCACATGGCAACTACTGCTCTAGGCAGTCTGATAGACAGTCGCTCCATGTAAAATACTGTTATTCAGTTACATCTAGCTAGACTATAGGCCGATCCCAAATTTATTGGGGAAAAATCTATCTTGACGATGTCATGTAAAATAAGCTAACATATTTAATAAGCTACCGGAACGTTTAAAATCCCTACCAAATGACTCAAATTTCTCGAAACAGTTGAAATCTCTGCTAATAAAGAAAGGCTATACTATACCATTGAGGAATTTAAAACAGACAAATTGTGAATCGATCGACCTTAAACCTATTATTATGCTTGACGTAAATATAAAATAAATAAATGACTATCTATATTACTTTTATGACTAAAACGAATGCATGGATTGCTAATAATGATTTATTTTAATAAAATGTAATGAATTAATATTTAGTATAATGTAATGAATTATTGATTAATGTTTTGTATCATGTAATAATTTAATTGTAACAATTAGAATTAAATATACATGTAAATTATATTTTTAAATATTAGTATACAAATATAAAAACATTTAAAAATATAAAAAATAGTAGCCCACCGGTATCGGGAACAAGGTCCAAACTACCGGCGGTCAGGGCTCCAGAGAGAGGAACCTCCTAACAATGCGAGCCGTGTCTAGGAGTACCGCTTTCTGAATCAAGCCCTTGACCCAGCTGCCCAACGAGAGCCTCCTCAGATGTTGGTCGAGGCTCTTGGCTATCAAGCCATTGGCTGTAACAACTATCGGTACAATGATCGCTGAGTCCACATCCCACATGTCGACAACCTCGTGAGCCAAGTCAAGATACTTGATTTGTTTATCTTTCTCGGCTTTCACGAGGTTCCCGTCATGCGGGACCGTTATATCAACGATCATTGCACGCCGCTCTAGTCGATCCACCACCACTATATCAGGTTTATTGGCGACAATAGTCCTGTCAGTGATGATGGATCTATCCCAGTACAGTGTGACATGTCCATTTTCGAGAACTGGGTCGGGCACATACCTGTAGTACGGCACTTCTGATTCCACAAGATTGTATTTCAGAGCAAGTTGCAATTAGAATCATTATTATATTATGTAATTTAATCATTTAATTTATTCTTATCTTAATTTTAATTTTATCATTTTGTTATGCCCTTACAGGGTCCATATTTCTGTACCTAGCTTTAAGCCCTTTGTTACATCTTTTTACAATATGGAATGCAATTAATAAATTCTATTGCTGCAAAAGTTTGAATTATCCAACTATTCCAAAATACGTATTTAATAAGGACTTTTAAAATTCAATAATATTATTAAATGGTTCATTACTCAATTCTTGCTCTGCGTTTCTGTGTTAGCAGCGTAAGTAAACACGTATTGTATAATATGTGAGTATGTATAATATATATATCCATTTCCGCGTACGGAAGACGGATATTGCACGTCGATGTTGAACGGCACTGAAATGCCGTAATATTAAAAGGGGGACATTTATTTGAAGCGTTTACATTTTCGCATATTACATTTTGTTCTTACGTAGCTACACCTTTGCCAATGACGATTACGTGACGTTAAGTTCGGTGGCATATTTTCGCTTGCAATACTTTTTATGTGTCGATACTGCAAGCCTGCTAGATGCACCGAGGACCTCAAAAAAGTGGCTAGGATAGACAGGATGCGGAAGAAACAAAAACCAACTTTACGTAGATTTTTTTTAAAGATAGTTGCATTAAAAAATCTGCGCTGGCCCGTGTGGTGGATTCGAGCCCTCTCTTTTTCAATCAAGTCCCAACAGAGAACATTGAAAAAGTCTGATTATGCATTAAAAAAGGTACTTAAAGGACCAACTCCTACGAGAGATAATATTTACTTCAATTGAAATTCTTAATGTCTTCTGCGAAGTAAACCAAACAAAGTATTAACTAGCTATGAATATTAAAATTCTAAGTATTTCAACTAAAATAATCCTAGAAATATTCTCCAAAAATGGATGTTTGCTTTGTCATCAACAAACCTTTCACGGTTGCTAATGGACGCAAAAATAATTTTGATTTTTCAGAACATACTAAGGACCCATTTGTAAAAATAATATCTGTAAAATTGAGAGTACGTATGTAAAATCCTTTTGCATTTAAAATTCATTAAAATAACAAACACATTTTTTTTAAGTATAATTTTAAGTATTTATATGACGGTATCATTTAATACAGAATAATAAACTTCTAATATTAAGCTTATAAAAATAAACAATAGTATTCAAAGCCTTTCATCCCTTCAAGATAAACCCTTTATTCATTTGTTTTTGTTTCCAATTGTTCCCTAGCTTGTGTACAGGTGACTTGTAACTTGATGTACTTATTCCTTCCAGGACATAAAAATATGACCCATATGCAATAATTAAGCACCCCATGAAGCGTAATCGTAAATTCATGGGATTCGGGAAAACCCATTTCTTATGACTGTAAAAAAATCCCAAAATTCGTCTCTAAATTATGATCACTTTTATCTAAACTCTCATGTTTAATGATCTTTCCAATAATTACCTAATACTTTGAAAAAACTTTCGATGTAACCATATGATTTTTATAATAATTTACTATTTATTCATCAAATGGTTAAAATAGGATTCGGGAAAACCCATTTCTTACGACTTCAAAAAATCCCAAAATTCGTCTCTAAATATCACTTTCATCTAAACTCTCAAATTGAATGATCTCTCCAATGAGTATCTAATACTTTGAAAAACCTTTTGATATAACCAAATTATTTTTATAATCATTTACTATTTATTCATCAAATAGTTAAAATTAAAGGAATAAGTTTATTAACCATTTTCTAAAATCATCTAAGACCCGAGTTATCCCAAAATTAAACATTCAGCTTCATTTACTTATCTAATATTTAGATTTTATTTTAACAGTAAGCTGGCAAAGTAAAATTTGCAAATTGTTGAAATATTTACAAATTGTGTGATAGTCGATTAAATTAACTGGTTTATGCCATCCTACTACTTTCCACCTCCCAGTAATCCATCACTCGTTGGGCACCTAGTTCGTCATGACCTGCACCCTAATTGCGTAACTCACGATTAATCATAATTTGTTTCGCTTTGAAACAAATGGCTAAACCATTGCTTCATATGATCGAAAAATGTGTCTGCTCAACAACGCAAATAACGCAATGAATATTGTTGAACTGTCAAAATTAAACCGATTATGATTAATCGCGTGTTACGCAATTAGGGGGCAGGGCCTCAAGTCTGCTATTACAATAGTGTCAGAATGGTCTATCATTGATTTCATAATTGTTGATTTTGACAAGTTTGGTAGTCTACTAATAAAATGGCGTCATCATGACTTTCCAATTGTCAGCCACTGACACTCCATTGTAAGAAATGACATTTATTGGTAATCTCGTACATCACGACAAATGAATGACTGACTCAATTTACGAACTTCCTACTACTTTAGATTGCTTGTAACACTAATAAATAATATGTAAAAATATATATAAATGAAATCTGGCATGAATAAATGTTCAAATTTAGTAGTAGTTTTTCGAAAAACATTTCTACTAACGAGTTTTATAATAATGGCAATACGAAAATGCCATTATGACACAATTCTATTACGACACCATTGACCGACCAATGATCGACCATTATGCATTTAGCAGATTACGAACTTCTATCAAAATGACAAATGAATGACAATGGGATCGTGTTGGAATGACGAATTTATAAAAATAGCAAACTTGGGCCCCAGGCCACAAGTTTAGATTTTTAGGTTTTTGGCATAACTTACGGTCTAGTCTCTGGTCACGGTTGGCGTGTTGCTCAACTCAGAACTTAAGGAGCTCAACGATCCGACGAATGTAATTTAAGAAGTGCGTCTAATTAAGACTTAAGTCCGTAAGACCATAACCACTCACTTTGCACGTGCTTCGAAAGTAGAATACAAACATTTGAAAGTTTTAATGAGTTCCTCTCAAACTGTTTATTTATACTTGAACGAGATAAAAGAAAAGTCGTCTGTTCGGTGTTGGCTTTTCTCATTTCGGTGAAAGCTCAGGATTAAGGGAGTTAGAGTGATATCCTTCAGGTTTTGGGTGCTGTGTGCAACTAGTGTTTTGATGCAAGTAGATATAAATACGTGTGGAGAGAATTAAAAGGTAAAGGAAAACATCGTGGGGAAAATGGCATGTCCTAGAAGCAAAAATTCGAAGCCATGTGACATCTACCAACCCGCACTGGGCCCGCGTGGTGGATCATTGCCCACTCCCTCTCACAGAGAGGAGGCCTGTGTCTCAGCAGTGGGAACATTATAGGCTGATTGTTCTATGCTATGCTATAATGGAGAGAATTAAAAATGATGACATACAGGATGTAAAAAGACCCATTACCCGTCCCCGTCAACTATGCATTCTGTATAATTCTTTGTTTATCTTATTAGGACCATTATAAATGCGACCAACTTCAAAGTATACGCTATGCTTCAAAATTGGTATCATATAATATTGAGAATAAAAAATCACCTCAAGTGTAAAAAAAAACTTTTTAACAAGAAATGAAACCGATAAAAAAATAACTGAAAATAAATCTTTTAGTCGGCGCCAAACAAACAAAAGCGCCATTATAAAATAATTTACAAAATCAAAAAACCCGACTGCCTAAAACTGATTTTTTTTTATGGATTCAAGAAACTTGTTTTAAAAAGATGACTAATCGAAGGCATTAAAGGTCTTTATTGTTTTTAAGAAGATGCCTCCGACTGCATGAGATTGCAGTCTTATAGTCATCCTTTTAAAACAACTTTCTTGTTTCCATTTTTTAAAATTAAACTTCACTTTTAGGCAGTCGGGTTTTTTGATTTTGTAAATTATTATTTTAATTTCACAGTTTTTAGTTAATATAATTACTTTTGACGTTAATGAGGCCTATTTATGAAACCCTTTATTTTGATACCACTCAATGACCACTCAATAAAAGAAAAGGTTGTGAGAAAAAAAAATACACGCAATATGGCGCCAAAAATCTGCCATGTTTTTATTAAATTTTGATATACCCAGTGTCACTCTCACAATAAAGACGAATCTAACGGCACCTCTCAAGCTGAAATCGCGTCAAGTCGTTTAGGCTACAGAGCGAGCCAAAGAAATAAACATACATAGGTACATACATACACTGAAAAACATAACCCTCCTTCTGGCGCAATCTGGTAAAAATAAAATTAAGGCAGCTTGATTGACCTGCGTAGATTAGTTGACTGTTTCTATGGCGCTATTTCATAATTTATAATTTACATTAATTTAGGAGCTTAATTAGACTGTTTGTTTTTTGCTTAGTTTCTTGTTGCATCGGACAATTTTGTATATTTTTTTTCCTGAACCAAATCTACGATAAACTTCTGCCTAAACTTTTTGGGAATACATGCTTGATATTCTATCTATCTATATATATAAATAATAAAAAGATAAGTCCTGACTGACTGACTGACTGCCTCATCAACGCCCAGCCAAAACCCTTGGACCTAGAAAACTAAAATGCACAAAGGTTCCCTTTATAATGTAGACAAGGAATAAAGAAGAATTTTTCGAAGTTCAACCCCTAAGGAAGTTAAATAGGAGATGAAAATTCCGCGAGGGCAAAGCTGATGGCAAAAGCTAGTGTTATATAAAATCAACAAATACATCCCTGCGCAACCTTCCCACCAATATTTGCCCAGGAGTCTAGCCAACTCATTCCAGAATTTCATTAGTTAACATCTACACGTGGCTTTCGGACTGTATAAACCTACAAGGTCTTATATACAAACTCTAAATGAACTCACTCTAACTTCACTACTTAACTCCGGATTTAAGTCTAAGTAATTTTCACATACGTTATTCTATCCCCTTTGCCAATATTTTGAGTGATATTAAACAATTCTAACTCCGTAAATACTTTAATATGTGATAAAAATAAAAATAAAAAATAGTGTTTAAGGAACTTCCTATCCCCATGTTCAAGAAAAAGCTGACAAATTGGCTATTGGATAATTGTTTTTTATGACATTGACGAATTTATGGAGTATTGTAAAAACCCAAGATGACAAGTACTAAATTTTTACATTTATTTTAAACTCAAACTCAAAGCATTTATTTCAAATAAACCAATTAAAGGCACTTTTGAATTGTCAAGGTCGGTGAGGTAGAAAGATGAAGCTAGTTGCCCATTCCAAAGCGTAGGTACCTATGGAGAAGAACGGGCAAGAAACTCCATGGACACTCTTTTAAAATCATGATATTATTACAAACAGTTGGTTACATCATTATGTTGAAATTGTCAATGTGAGAACGATGTAAAAAGACGTGCACATTAAAAGCGTCCGTAATTAAAACAAAAATAAATTTACAATTTAGAAATTAAAACAATTACCTAATTTTAATATTATTAATTAAAAATTATTATTGTAAATCGCCAAGCTTGAAATGAATTGTACTAAGCTGTGTAATAACGACATTTGTACACCACATGTTGTGGTAGAATGTACAGAACCTATAAAAAATATTAACACCATACTATGTAAAACTACATTCTTACAAATACATAAATAAATAAATAAATAAAAGTTTAAAGAGTTGAATGACCCTTTTCTGTGGATGTGGGGGTAGAAAAATATAATTTGTTCCAACATCTTATTGTACCGTTCAAATAGTAATAACGAAAAGAGAGCAAAGGTTTAACTTATTATTTTATCCTTCATTCATTTAAGGTAATTGTCGATCGATAAGTTGGTCCCGGGTATTATTCGTAGATCTTTGTCAGTCTTTATGGGTAGTCAGAATCCCGAAAGTCTGACAACCCATCTTACCAAGGGGTATTGTAATTGTATTACCCGGTAACTGGGTTATGGAGGTCAGATAGGAAGACGCTCCATTAAAAAAAACTGGTATTCGGCCTCATCCGGTAAGACTGGAAGCTGATCCCAAATAAAATTGGAAAAAGGCTAGGCAGATTGATAGATTAATTTAATGTGAGGATAGGAAATAAGTCATCGCTAATTTAAGGTGATGATAGGAAATAAGTCATCGCTAATTTAAGGTGATGATAGGAAATAAGTCATCGCTAATTTAAGGTGAGCATAGGAAATAAGTCATCGCTAATTCAAGGTGAGCATAGGAAATAAGTCATCGCTAATTCAAGGTGAGCATAGAAAATACGTCATCGCTAATTTAAGGTGATGATAGGAAATAAGTCATCGCTAATTTAAGGTGATGATAGGAAATAAGTCATCGCTAATTTAAGGTGAGCATAGGAAATAAGTCATCGCTAATTTAAGGTGAGCATAGGAAATAAGTCATCGCTAATTCAAGGTGAGCATAGGAAATAAGTCATCGCTAATTTAAGGTGAGCATAGAAAATCGGAAAGCTGCCACGCTCAAATGGAATTGGGCTGGACACATCTGCCGTATGTCAGACGATCAATGGCCCAAACTTACGACCCAGTGGGTCCCGCTTAGTGGCAAACGACATCGCGGCAGGCCCAGACGGAGATGGCGGGATGAGCTGGACTCTTTTAATAAAGATTGGTCCTTGTCAGCTTTGGATAGAGAGAGGTGGAAAGAGAGTAGGGAGGCCTTTGCCCAGCAGTGGGACGCTATAAGCTAAAAAAAAAAAAAAAAAAAAATAGAAAATAAGTCATCGCTAATTCAAGGTGAAGATAGGAAATAAGTCATCGGAATGTAAGTCTTATCTCAGTATGATTAGGTATTCATGAGAATGAATTTCGATATTTCTATCAAACTGATGGCATTCATTCTAATTTAGGTATACTGTACGACCTTCTGCCCGTAACTTCGTCCGCGAGCTTGTAACCCGACCCATCCTGTCTTCTTCCTTCGTTTTCGCTTAGCATTGTTTTTGTTCGGCCCCTAAGGACCCTAGCGTAATGTTAAACAGCCTATAGTCTTTCTGAAGAATTGGTCTATCAAATGCAAAAATATTTTCTGGTACTGCTAGTTCCAGAGATTAGCACGTTCAAAAAAACAAACTCTTCAGCTTTATTATTAGTATTTATGAGATAAGACCACATTGAGATAAGATAAAGATCAGCCTTTATATGCCACCATTTAAAGCTGTTCATTGGTCTTAAAAATCTCGCTCTAGCTCGTCTAAAACTCATTCTCCAATTTTTCAAGCATAAATCGCTATCCAACCCAGTGACATAAAAATCAGTCCCAAAGGTTTAAAAAAACAATAACGTAAGTGATTGAGGTCTCCTCCAGGACCTAATTACGTTACTCACTCAAACCATTTTTCGAAGCGTCGAATATCGTTGAAGGCAATGAAGGGCACCCAATTATTATAAGTGATAAGCTATCGACCAAAATTGCTCTTAATAGCCAATCCTACGTAAATAGCCGACCCCAATATAGCAGAATGGCGCTAATTCCGGGAAAATATTCCAGATATAGCAATTATGTGTACCTTATAAATGAAGTGCTTTGCCATAGATTAAGAGCCTTCATCCCGCGTGGGGTAGCAACGTCACATTTATAGTGGTGATTATTTAATTAAATATAAACAAAAGTACATATTTGTTTCAGCCAAGCACGATCTATGTTGGCATTTATAACTATGATTGACATTTACTCTAAAATAAAAAAATATAATCGTAATAAGTAATGAAAATAGAAAATAATTGACAATAATATGTCGATTTTTATAAATAACAAAATAGATACAACCTTAAAAATACCAACGATAGAGTGCTTGGCTGAACAAATATTTTACTTTGATTTAAACCTAATAACATAATCACGAAAAACCACTTGAAATACGAAGTTGCCAGCTCGCGCCGGATGAACGCTCTTAATAAAATCTGTTGGTCTGCTAGGTAGGATGTTCACGGAGTATTGGAAAAATACTCCGTTAGTGTGCATACACACGTGCGACATGCTTTGATGAGTTCCTGGGGCCACTTCTTCTTCTCAGCTAGCAAGCACTAGGAAGTGGTGAATGGTGGGCGTTTTGGGGGACTGTCTTATGTAATTTTGACGTTTGGAAAGTGCAGTTTCTCAGCCTAATTTGAATAAATGAATTATGAATTTGATTTTAATGGCAACCATCGCCAGTCGTCCACGGCTGCAATTTTGTGTAATCTGTCCAGAATTATGTTTTCCTGAAACTTATGTAAAAATTAATTTGAATTTAATCAACCAAACTGAAATATATGTTATTATAAACTAGCTTCTGCGCGCAACTTCGTTCGCGTCAAATTTCTTGCTGCTCCGACCCACCCCGTCGCATCGAATGGCCTGCCTTGGGCCTGCCCGTGCGAGTAATTCGTATTGGTGACCTTTTTCTTTTTGCTCAGCTCCAAAGGATCCTAGCATGATGTTATATAGCGTATAGCCTTCCTCGATAAATGGGCTATCTAACATTAAAATATTTTTTCAATTCAAGCCGGCAGTTCCTGGGATTAGCGCGTTCAACCAAACAAACTCTTTAGGTTTATAATATTAAAGTGTAGATTACTTCAAATTTTACGTGCAATATTTGTAAAAATATAATAGGATAGAAAATTTATTTTGTAATCATTATGGTACATAAAAGGTGTTATTTATTATTAGCTGCTAATCGCGGCACCGCCCGTATCAATGTTGAAAATTACCCAAAGGGAACCATATCCGGGATGAAACTTTTCATACAAACTTCCACTCCCTATTAAACAAGGCCAAGAGTAGGCCCATTTAGTAATAAAAAATAACAAAGTCCTCTTACGGGGGGGGGGGGGGGGTTCCTCAAATCCTTTCTTTTCTGACGTCTCTTACTCAAAATCTACCTCTGTACCAAATTTCATCTTCGTAGGTCCAGTAGTTTTTGAGAATTCGTGCTTAATCAGTGAGTAAATGAATGAGTGAGTGACCTTTCGCTTTTATATATATGGATAATGAGCCTGTTGTGTTGTTGTGTCTCATTGCAGGAAAAAAGCCCTCCTTCTGTCTTTCTAAAAGGTGAATGCCTCAGGTGTATTAAACCTAATCGATTGAACGAAAACATAGCCATTATCGTTCAAATCCACCGACTACAAACATTCTCTTTTTTACCTTCGTTTGTACAATCGCTATATCTAAGTGAATTTGTTTGAACATCAGTACAATTCAGCTCGAACAACGAACTCATCACAATGACCTCTTGACTCACAATATATTGACACGAAAGTGAGCGTATGAATTAGACAAGCAACCAATCACGGTTCTGTTCTAACGATATACAGGGTGTAGCGTAAATAGTGGTCCACCGTTAAGGATTCGATATACCAGATAATTTACTATAACATATTACAATTTTAACCATTTTTACCCAAGGATTCCGAAAAAATAATTTTTTGTTTTTTATTTACGTTTCTACCTTTTGTAACCAACGAAAAAATTTAATAAATATATTTTTTGTTGAAACTACAACAACCATATTTTTTTTATGAAATTAAGGTGTAATGAATTTTTGAAATGAATATTTTTTCATTGATTACAAAAGGTAGAAATTTCGTAAATAAAAAACAAAAAATAAATATTTTCGGAATCCTTGGGTAAAAATGGTTAAAATTGTAATATGTTATAGTAAATTATCTGATATATCGAATCCTTAACGGTGGACCACTATTTACGCCACACCCTGTATGTTCTTATGCGCCAGTGATACCTTTTGTAAGGGTTGTGTTATTCATACTTAAAGATAGCACACAAAGTTGCTAGTCGAATTCTATTTACAATGTTGAAGAAAACCCTCGTAAAAAATAACCGTAATTTTTGTAAGTCAGTGTTTTGGATCGGAATTTGATTTTTTTCCACCGACTTCCGAAATGAAAGTAATTCTTCAGGTAGTGTTCTTTTGTAAAAAGGTTTTTTACTCTTCACTTTTTAGTTATTATACAACCCGTTTCTTGAAATTTTCCATCACCATATCAGCCGAAAGACGTCCACTGCCGGACATAAGCTCCCCCAAAAGGGGGGGATTTGCCATAATCGCCACGTTTGGTAGGCGGGTTGGCGATCGTAGTATGGTGGTCAAATGCATAGAGAACGCTGCTGCCCATTCTCTAGTAAGTCCATTAGTCGCCTTCTACGACACCCACGGGTAGAAATGGGATGGTGCGTTCTTTTACGTTCGACACCCCACGGAACAAATAGTCCATACCGTGGTGAAATGATGACAGAATCATTATGTCAACATTTTTTTTTTTTTTTTTTTTTTTTTTTTTTTTTTTTTTTTTTTTTTTTTTTTTTTTGGGCGGGAAATCATCAAATAACTTCTCCCGCTCTGGGTGGAGCGGGAGGGCGTGTCAGACTTCTACTGACTAAAACCCACCCGTGTTCCCTGAGTTGCCTGTGTGCTAGGGGCCGCGGTATCTCTTTCGAACAACCCGCACCCCTAGCAGGATGTCAACATTAATCAGCATAATTAAAATCAATTATCTTTCCCTGATAATCTGATCTCACACTATATATTATTCAGACATTCATCATCATCATCATTCTCCAGCCAATTTATTAGATGTCGGCGGAACATATCTTTTTCCTCCACACTTTTCTATTAGTCATAATTTTGGTTGTCACCTTAGTCGCCGCAGGAGCCGCCCTGGGCGTCGGGAATCCCAGGCTGATTCCCGGCCACCGTAGGCGCGGGCTTGCGGACGACGAGTTATGGGTAGCTCGCTGTCCGGTAAGGAACAAGCCCGGGTCGGCGCGTTGTGTTCCACGCGTGCTTCAAAGAGATATCAGCACGAACTGGTGGGGTCCACAATGGCCGATGCCTGCCAGGGGTGCGGATTGTTCGAAAGGGATACCGTGGCCCCTGGCCCACAGGCAACTGAAGGAACACGGGTGGGTTTTAGTCAGTAAAAGTCAGAGCGGGTAAAGTTATTTGATGATTTCCCACGCAAAAAAACCCCTTTCTAGTCATATTTTCCTTTCTAGTAGTGCTATCTTTTACACAGTCCATCCATCGGTTTTTTGCTGTTCTCCTACTCTTATTACTATTATTACTACTCTCTCTATCCACATTCATACTCAAAACTTTCTTCGCGACATTATTCAGACAACATAACCACAAAAACAATTTCCACCACAAATCCCGTATAACATACCCAATTCTAAGGTCAAAACAAGAATTTCATTTCCACAATCCCGCAGTACGATTGAATCTCCACATAAACATTCAAAGTCCGTTCAAACATTTGAGCCAATATTGGAACAACACAACATACTTCCATTGTTTAATCCTGGAGGATCGGAATCCAATCTGGATGTTGGTAACAAAGAACCAGTCATCCACAATAGTCGCTTGGCACACAATACCGGGACAGATTTGGACCAGGTTTCCTTAACATTTGGTAATCCCTTAATTTACATTTTATGTACTGTGATACAGATTAAAATGATACGTATTGTGAACCGTTAAAGTAAAAAGTCGAATGTTGATTCGAATCTAATTATTTAAGTTAGATATTATCATATCTGCTTTACTAGTGCATATGTTACCGGCCAAACCCAATTTCAGGCCAAACTAGTTTGTCCTAGGCCAAACAGACTTATCCTACGCGTGATATGTCGCAGCCAACTAGCTTAATTAGCCATTTCGTTAATAGCCTTTGGAAGTAACGCTCGCCGGCCGCTCGCTCCGCTCGCTCGGCTCGCGCGCTTTTGGTCACAGTTCTAACCTAACCCATTTAATCGGCGTGCCCCAGCTTAATAAACCAGTTTGGCCTAGAACAAACTAGTTTGGCCTGAAATCGGGTTTGGCCGGTAACACATACAGAGATAATCGTAGATGCTTCATTTTCTTTACTTATAAGTCTAACGGCCATGGAAAATAGTGGTTTTCAGCTGCATCCAGTTAGACTGGAACCCGACCCCAATATGGTTGGGAAAAGGCTAGGCAGATGATGATAAGTCAAACGGCCCTCCGCGAGTTGGCTTTGGCCCTTTGTGTTGGCTTTGGCCTAGGCACCGAAGACCCGGGACTATTTGGTCCCGAGATATGCAAAAAGACTAGCTTTTTCCCCAAGCTTACCCCACGTAGACGTCGGAATTTATCCTACGGGAACGCACTACTGGGATAACTACCTGTGTGTCAAATTTCATGTGTCACGTGAACAGACAGACAGAATGACACAGAGTTATATTCGCTTTATAATATTAGTTAGGAAGTTTGCCTGTAAATTAATTAATGGATAACCTTGAAATGGTTCATGGTAGAACTAATGGCCTTTCAGAAAAAAAAAACATTTTATTTGTATTACCCCTCAAAAAAAAAAAACAACCGTCTTCCGAAAAAAACACTACAAAGTGAAAAACAACTAATTTCGGAAGTCGGTGTCTTTGGATAGGTATGTATTTAAATTTTTTGTCACCACCTTCCAAAATTAAAGTAATTTTTCACTTTGTAGTGTTTTTTCGGAAATCGGTTGATTTAAAAAAGTAATTACAGATAAAATACGAATAATTTTTTTTAATTAGTTCCACCATGAACCATTTGAAGGTTATCCATTAATTACCGGACACCCTGTATGTACAAATATGATAAATTCTCTCTACAATAACCCCGTTTGGTTATTGTAGAGAGAAGGAAAGCGAAAAGGAATAAATCACTTAATATTTTAGCAATCAAAATAGATTCTACAAATCCTCCTATGTTAATCTGATTTTTAACGCAAATGGATATCCGTCAAAAATTGCGTCAAAAATCACTAAAAGTTTGACAATAAGAACGATAAAGTACTTTATTGTCACAATAACTGTACCAGCAAATAGGATTAACTGAAATGAAATTGAATTTCAAACTAAAGCTTACAGAAAAATAAAAGTAAATGAAATAAGCAACAGGTATTCTTTTCCACCAAACAAAATAAAGAAAGGGCCACACTATTATTGTTGAACAGTGCTCCCCACATTTATTATTATTTTATCTTTTCGGAGAACAACAGACTGATACCTAATATTTTTCGACGAGATCCTTGTTATTTCACTCGGTTCTGATATATATTTATCTAGGGGAATAAACGTTTACTCTTCACAATCATAACGACAATATTTTCGTAATCAATCCTCCTTTTCCCTAACTTCTTAATGTTGCCATACAAAAAAAAAACACTGAACAAGGAGTTTTTATAGCGGCCAGACCTTTTTTACCTTTGAAACCGCAATAAAATATTGTAAAAATTCATCATATCGCCGTTTTTGCAAAAACCCGCTGTAGGTACATAAATTATTTAAATTAAAAAAACAGCTACAGGCGACCCTTTTAAGCCTTTTAAAATATCGTAACCCCAACAAAAATAAATTTGAAATCGTTACGAATGGTAGAATCTAGATCAACGGTTTTTATGTCTGGCTTTGACAATAAATTGCTAACAAGGGACTGAGTTCAGTTTACGTTGATATATTTTTAGTATCCCGAATTTGAGCTGCCTTCAATTTGTTATCAATACGCGCAGGTTATCAGGGGTGAACAGCGTATGTGAATTCTAAAGGGTATACCAATATTGAGCAAAACATTTTCAATATTTTTAGAAGCTCACTCATTCAAACAAATTTTATTTAAATTTTTTGAGGCGCATTGTTAATCGTGTTGAAGTCAATCTAGTAATTTCGTAGATAAGCCTGACAGGTTTATTTACTACTGAATGCGCCCTGACAGTAATAAAAATCACAAGCAAAAGTGTATTAACATTATCGAACACGCCATACTGAAGTATTTATCAGAAATAGAGGCTATAAAAATCATGTTATTCTACAGCATAAAACATCGCTTCAAGCGGCTTCGCTACTCATTTTCAGCGGCATTTCCCACAATTTATAGGCAGGGGCTGTAAAGTCGGTACACAAATAATAATATATTGCCGTGTAGCAAATAAGGGCGCTTGGTTTTATGATAGCAAGCAAATTACAACAGTCGATCGTGGTGCACGGAAAACGGTAATCAAACCAGCGCCGCTCGGTCCTAGAGGGTGTGGTACACGTCATAAGAGACAGCGGTTTTTAAAATTGGTCTTTGTGTGCCTACTGTATTTTCGTTAAAAATTGGAACAGTTTCCATAGTAATCCGTTCTGGTACCCGCCCGTAAATAGACCACATCAAGTTTTACAAAAGTTCGACGTTGTAGTGTCGTCTAAGTAACCCACTCTTCACTAAGCATGCATGTGCCATTTGTGTCACCAGTGTGACAGTTTCTTTCTTAGCTATGTGACATATTATCATCCGGATACGGTAAGTTCCGTGTGGTGCCAGACGTAAAGAATAGAACCATCCCATCTCTACCCGTGGGTGTCGTAGAAGGCGAATAAGGGACTTGCTAGAGAATGGGCAGCAGCGTTCTCTATGCATTTTACCTCCATACTGCGATCGCCAACCCGCCTGCCAAGCGTGGCGATTATGGCAAGACCCCCAAATTGGGGGAGGCCTATGTCCAGCAGTGGACGTCTTCCGGCTAAAATGATGATGATGATGACGGTAAGTACTGTAATGATCATATATTCAGATCAAATAGATCCACTGCTGGACTACTTGCAGGCCTCCCCAAGCATCGCCACACCGACTGTTCCTGTACTTCTCGAGTCCAGCGGATTCCCGCGGCCTTCAACTGGTCATCGATCCACCTTGAGGCCTACAAACTATTCAAGTAGTAACTAGTCAGTCCTGCTATCATTTTACATAGGTACTTGCTAAAATTTACCACGGAATAACTATCCTCAGATAGTTACAAGCCAAAATCATACTAATTCAAGTCAAACTCAAAACGTTTGTTGCAAACAAACACCTAGTAGGTACAAATATTGGTATTTTATTATGTTGGTACCTACTTCTGACAGCAGCCTTGCCTTGCCAACGTTGCAATATTAGCAGGAGTTTTTTAACATGAATAGCACATGAAATCCTTTTAATTAATATCTCATTTGTGAAGGCCGCAGGGTGTCTTGTCTTGTCAATCTTCTGGATGCGGGAAGCACAGAAACGATCAAAGTGGAGGTCTTTGTCCAGCGGTGGACGTCTTTCGGTTGAAATGATGATGATTTAAATATAATGTAATTCAAGCAAAAAGCTTATAACTTAAAGGTCTTGCTCACTAAATGGTTGTTGCAGCGCTGTCTGCAATGCGGGGAATTATGGCCCTCGGTCATAGCAAGTACGGACTTATTCGATCCGATCCCGATGTAATCTGCCTCCAAATTGCCACAGTCGTGAAAAACAACACTTGGACTGAAAACATTGATGTTAACATGTAATTAAGGAAGTGGTTTGTTGGAGCATGGCTTTTTGGATGATCGGAGAAGTTTCTTGCACATTCTTCTCCATGCGAAACTACATTTTGGAAGAGGCGACTAGCATCTATTCCATTTTAATGTAAATGTTGACGTTCAAAAGTGCCTTTTATGTGCCTGTTTGAAATAAATGTTTTGACTTTGTCTTTGATCGGTAATTTTCGGATCGGATTTTGTTGCACATAGACTAAAGTATAATTTAATATCTAAGATTTTTTCTAGGGTTAATTAAACATCCACACATCCTGGTATATTGTTTGTATATTATTTTTAACCACAAATTTAACCCAATATGGTAGGGCAAGGCTCCTTCTTCGTCCCCATATTTTAAGCATTTATAGCTAATTAAAACAGCAAAAATATATTCCCATTACATAAATATACATATTATATTACTCAACAAATCAAGTAGCGTAATGAATTAAACCGTGCCCAAATTTGATTCCGGTGGCAAATAAAAAACGGAAATTCCCTCAAATCATAACGGAAGATGGCAACATTCTTAAAGTAAATTGAATGTAGGTAATTTACGAAGGAAATGGAACCTTTATTTATTCACATTATACAGTTACAAAGAGGTAAATTTATTTTACCGTGAACGGTAATTTTTGCTTCGAGATATTTCCTCCTTACTCGTATGTTTAGTGAATGATGAGATTAAATATGCTTACGTTCCTACATTTCTTTTTTTTTTGTTATGAATTTCTAAGTATATATAAGATTGGTTGGCTCAGTTATTGCTTAGGGTATTTGCAAAAGTTCTATTCATGTATAAAAGGAAATCCGCGTTTGGAATGCAATATTCTAGTTGAACATAAAACTTGGTTACAGTACAGACTAAGGCGAATTCACCAAAGTAGACTTTTATAAATTCTGACGTAACGATATTATCGTGGACGCCCACACTAATCGGCCTATAAATGTTCCCACTGCTAGGAAACCGGCCTCCTCTCGTTTAGAGAGAGTGGCCGTACTCCACCACGCGGACCCACTGCGGGTTGCTAAATGTCACATGCCTTCGAATTTTTGGTTCTAGGACATGCCGATTTCCTCACGTTGTTGCCTTCACCGTTTTTAGAGCAGTGGTGATGAAATAATTTACACAAAGTACAGTGCCCGTCTGGATTCAAAGCTACGAACTACAACTCGTGACGGCCGTTACCACTGAGCTACCACTGCTTCTGCAATGTCGCCAAGGTTTAGATTATAAAAACGCCAAAAGAAGCTGAATGCCACCAGCTCTTCGGAACCGCGTTTAACAGTACCAACATTTTTGTGGAATATTTCGTGCATTTTCAACAGTGAAATTCGTCCTAAAGGACCATTATAACCAGAGATCGGATATTCAAATGCATGTTCACCTAAAGTTGAGATGTTGGCTAGCATGGAATGCGCTTTTGTATAGAAAAAGTCTTAATTTAGGTAAATTATTTGTTTATTTTTTGTTTTAACTAATAGAAACCACCCCTCCTCCAGTACATATACATATTAGTATCGGGTTAAACATTAATTTCAAATTAATACACATCTGAATAGTTATGCAATCAAGAATCCCGGGGTTTTTAATAAATATTACAAATCCTACTAATATTATAAACGCGAAAGTTTGTAAGTATGGATGTATGGATGGATGTTTGTTACTCTTTCACGTAAAAACGGCTGAATGGATTTGGATGAAATTAGGCACACAGATAGATTATTACCTAGATTAACACATAGGATACTTTTATCCCGGTAGTACGTTCCCGCGGGATAATTTCCGACTTCCACTTCCAAAGCTAGTAATTTATAAAGCCGCTTCCATACTTTCATAGCTAAAAATTATCTGTAGGTAAATATTCATCCGAACTCTGATTACCACTATACCAGTTAAACTAATCTGCAACGATGCCGCCCCAATTACCCACCAATATGAGATGTATAATTTAATGTATATTTGATTATAACGCCGGCGGCAAACCACTTGGCAAATAGACCCGTGCCATCGGAATATTATAGCAAAAACGAGTACCTGTATCCTTTATACTAATTTAAACAAATATTCATCGATCGATCGATCGATCAGGTTAAGCTACGCTTGCCGAGGTTACTACGCGGATGGGTGGCCATCTTTATATTTCAAGACCCTTCCATGCTTCGGAAAGCATACGTAAAGCCGTTGGTCCTGGCATGTCGTGGATCTTTTACGGGTGTCAGAACCGCGAAAGTCTAACAACCAGTCCTACCAATGGTATCGTATTACCCTGTAACTGGGTTGTGGAGGTCAGCAGGATAGTCGCTCTTTGTAAAATACTGGCATTCAGCTGCATCCGGTTAGACGGAAAGCCGACCCGAACATAGTTGGGAAAATGCTAGGCAGATGACTGACATCGTAGTTTATTCAATTGGCGATCATAGCTAAGTTAAAGATACACCAACCAAGACAAGCTTGATTCTAGAATCATAGCTTGCCTTGGTTAAGCTACTAGTAACCTAAACTAAATTCAAGATAATGTCTGAGCTTTAATAGATACCACAGTCTCTATTAAAGCTATTAATATTAGTCTCTATTAATATTATTAATATTAGTCTCTATTATATTATATTATTAGTATTATATTATTAGTATCTATTAATATTATTAATATTAGTCTCCATTATATTATATTATTAGTCTCTATTAATATTATTAATATTAGTCTCTATTATATTATATTATAAGTCTTTATTAAACCTCTGAGTTCGTTTAGGTGTTCCTTCACAAAGTAATGATCATTTTTTTAAGTCGTGATCTATTTTGTAAAGTGTTTGTCAAAAAGAACTTACACAAATAAATAGTATATACTAGCTTACGCCCGCGGCTTCGCCCGCGTAGAAGTCGGAAGTTATTCCACGGAAACGTACTACTGGGATAAAAAGTATCCTATGTGTTAATCTAGGTTATAATCTATCTGTGTGCGAAATTTCATCCAAATCCGTTCAGCAGTTTTTGCGTGAAAGAGTAACAAACATCCATCCATCCATCCATACTTACAAACTTTCGCGTTTATAATATTAAGTAGGATCTTCAACAAAATCTCTCACCTCCATTACTGAACGAATCGAGTTACAATCTCAGGATAAAAGGAGTTTCTTTTATAAAATCCTTATTTTCTTTCCCTCAAACATAACGAGGAAAACCTTCTCGATTCGTCCTAATAAAAACAATCTTGGAGCCAAAGTATTGTCAAACAAAACACTTGTTTCATTCCAATGATGGAGTGGCTTTTTAAAATTAGAAATATAATTTTTAGGGTACCATACCCAAAAATGAAAACAGAAGCACGTCGGTCTATCTGTTTGTTACAAGATATCTTTAGAACCGTAATAACAAGCCATTGTAAATTAATATCATAACATAATACATGACATCACGTTCTTAGGTACTGAGTTTGCTAACCCTCTGAGAATACAGGCGTAATGTTATTTTTTTTTTTTTGGTTTTGGCTTCGCACGGTTTGTGCATTTAGCCACGAAGTTACGAAACAGTCATGGTCGACTTTAGTTAGTCAAATCAAAGTTATTGTAAAGCGATAGTAACTTTACAACAACCTAGTAGGAGATTTTGGGGGGAACACGAAAAGTCCACGTTAGTCACATATTTTCACCTTCACTACACTTGTGCACTCACACGTAACTAAATTGAATAATTCACTACCAAAATTATACAATTTAATTCGTTATTTCACTAAATTTAATGAAAATGAAAATTCGTGCGACATGTTCCAACGCGATCCCGCCAAAAACTCCGTAATGTTATATTGTTTGTAACTATTGTTTGTTGACATAATACCACACCTGTATTACCCCGTAGAGTTACGCAGAGGTGTACCTATTTTACCGTAATAGGTTGTATGCAAAAGTCGACCGTATATTTTGCAGGCTAGCAGTAAAATAACTTCAGTCGCATTCGAACATTCGAGCTTTTTTATTAAAATAAGCTTTCAAATGAGTTCTAATAGGTTTATTTACTTCGAAAAGACAGTAAAAATAAAAGCGCGTTGATGTAAACACGTTCGTTTGGAATATATACAACATGTAACAGAAAGGGTATATACATACCAAGGGCACGGCTTCTTTGAATGATATCAAACGATATTGGAAGGTTTTTTAATCCTATCTTCACATGTTCGGAAGTTATGAGAATTTTTAATACCTTGATATCAGATACCGAACTTTTGCAAGTTTCCACGTTACTTTGGCAAGTAACGTGGAAAGTTATTGACCTACGTAGTGCGGTGACACGTTTGTTATGATTTGAATTGAAGAAATATATGAAACCAATTTGGTATCGATTATTAGAGTATTTTATTTTGAGCTGAAACTATGTAAAGTGATTCTATACCAGCTGTTATCTTTAGTGCTTAAGGATAGCAATAGGGTTTCTGTTACAACCTGTATAAATCTAATAATCTTATTGTTCTTTTAATTGAATAATCTTGTTCCTCTGACAGCTCACAAGAGCCCTTATAGTACACTTACATTTCGCCAGTTAAGTTTACACATGGGAAGTTAGTTAAGTTACATGTAGTTACCGAATATGTGTAACTGTCTAAGTATAACCACTCTCGTGGCAAATAACAATAAAAAGGTAAACAATATATTTTTGGTGATACAGAACCGTTAGTGTGCGAGTTCGACTCAGTTTTAAGATGGAACAAGTCCACATTTTTCCCATACAAACTTCGGAAGTGTATTACAATCCACTGTTCGACAATGTACATCAAAAATTAAACATGGTATGGTTTTATCTCATTATTAATATTGTCTGTATGGAAACAGAATACTAAATTAAAAAGCCATTAAAAAGTTAGGAGCCAACAAAGATTCGTTTTTCTTGCTAATTTAACCTAACTTTGGACGTGTTTAAGTAATAAAAGAAGTGTAAAATCTCCAAAACCAAGTCGGTACCAACAAAGTTCAACTATCGTAAAGTTCAATAAACTTTATTGATCATTGATTTATGCAGTGGTTTTTTCATAAAACCCGATCTTCCAAACAACTTTTCTTAGTTTTTTATGGTTCGAATGGTTTTCTATAAATGATCCTGCATCTCACTCAATAACGTTGTGCGTGTAGACTAGCGTCTAACTGCTCATCACTGATACTATCTCTGTCGGACACGAAGCCTGGTGAGACAGCGTGATTTGTAGCCAGGACCACCAGTGAGTTCGAGCTCGCGACTAGGTTCCTCTTAATGCATATTATTCAGGCCCCAAAATGGTGTATCTCCTATTTATATTAAAATTGTTACAACAATGGTACAACTTTTATCATTATCGGCTCCTGTCGAAAGTTTTTGTTTGATATTGATAGGTTTCGATCTCGCATTTCATTTTGAAAATAGAAAGACCTTGACATTAGAAATAGAAAACAAATGAATGACGGAATCTATTTATAGTAATTGTCTGTTTTTGGTTTGAAAATGTCTTTTGGCTTCAACGATTCTGAATTTAAGTTTAAAACGAAGGTAGGTACGGTAACGGTGACGATAGAATTAATTATTACTTGAATGTTTTTCTGTTACGACGCGTAAATGAATGGAATTAATAACAAAAGATTTATGTAAAATGTTCATTTGCAAACAGCCTTTCGATTGACCTTTTTAAAGACCACTACTCCTAAAACGGTGAAGGAAATCATCGTGAGGAATCCAGCATGACCTAGAACCAAAAAACTTTTTCCAAAAAAAAAACAACCGTCTTCCAAAAAAACACTACAAAGTAAAAAATAACTTTAATTTCGGAAGTCGGTGTCTTTGGAGCTGTATTTGAATTTTTTGTCACCGCCTTCCGAAATTAAAATATTTTTTTACTTTGTAGTGTTTTTTTGGAAGTCGGCTGTTTTTTTTTTTTGGAAAAAGTTTTTTTTTTCACTTTTTAGTGGTTCATATGTGTTTACCCCTTCACAGCATGCCGGCGTGATGTTATGTTATGAACTGGTGTAAGCAATAGACAGACATGAGATTTCAGCAATCCCAGTCCATTTGCTATCATTTATTGAGGAGTTCCGTTGCCTATCTCCGAAGTTCTTCATCAGATTTTCACCAAATTGAAATTGAATCACTCCGAGAAAGTACTCTTCCGAAAAATACCCAAATCGCTTCGTGTGCCTATAAAATTTTAAGAGTTTTCTCTATTTTTCCAGGATCCCATCATCAGAACCTGACTTGGTGATCATAGGACCACCTGGGAAGTATACCCTTTCAACAAAAAAAAATCCAAATCCAATCCAAATAAAAAAAGGTTCCGACGAATTGAGAACCTCCTCCTTTTTGAAGTCGGTTAAAAAATCCAAGGAATGACGTGACAACCACCAACCTGCAGTGTGCCAGCGTGGTGGATACTAGACCACTTTATCTCACGGAGAGCAGGCCTGTGTCTGAGCAGTGGGGACTTTATAGGCTAATTTTACTTATGCTTTGGAGCTAAATTTTAGCGAAATCTGTTTATCAGTCAGTCAATCTTGTCATGAGAGTTCTCATTTTATTTATTACATCGATATAATAAATATCACTTTGTGTCTTTCCAATCTAGTACGTACCTAAACTTGAATATCATTATGCCTAAGAAGCAAAAGATAACCACTAGATTTAATCAATCGATTTTCCATATAGGTAAGTACATCTAGAAAGCTTTCTACGAAATAACACATATTATAGAAACTTCTCATGATTAAATCATTTAAATCCCGTCTGAGTATCTCAGGAATTTCTACCGCTCAAGGCATCTCTATTAATTCTGTTATTATAAATAGCACTTTGAAGACATGCCTTGTGTACATATATGCGCCTTAAAATTATATGCCATATATGTATATTTTGTAATGTAACATAAATACAGAATACAATTTTAATCAGTGCGCAAACTGTAAACATGAATCCAGCAAAGATTTCTACGCTAAAGGGTGCTCCTAGAGACTTAGGGTACGACTCTAGGGTAATCCTTCTAGACCCTCTAAAGTACAAATATTCCGTCGGTTATCAAAAAGAAAATCTGCAAGCATAAGCATTAAAATTCATTTTTTTAATGATTTTTTTTCAATTGCCAATTTTATATTATGGCTCGTGACCAAATTATAACAACCGCTTGGGTCGATGGAAGGTTAAGCTAAGCTTGCTGCAGTCGGTTCGTGGATGGGTCCATTATATATCGAGACTCCTCCTTGGAAGCCCAAAAAGTCTGACAACCAGGCACGAAAGGATCGCGGGCATCGTGTTAACCAGTAATTGGGTTTTGGCAGTCGAATTGTCGGTGTAATACTGGTACTCAGCTGCAACCGGTTAGACAGCAGGCTTAGCATGACGCTTTCTATTTCTACGAAGAATAGACAGTGCTTTTTCGATACAAAGTCACATTTCGTTTTCCATTTTTGACATCGCACCGTTGATATCCTTCTAGCTTCTACAATCTGTCATTTTGTCTTTCGTTTCTAACGATCTTTGTGTAGGTCTTTTTATATATGTAGACTATTTCAGAAGAACATTTCTTCCCAAACTATCAAATCACGCTGACAACAAACTTTCTACTCGACGGGCACAAACTATATACGATTATCTACAGAATCATGATTCGTTTTGAACGCATAACTGTGATAATTAATAGAAAAACATAGCTATCTTCTCCTATTGTACATCATTTAGTTAATAGTCATGTCTATTCTTCCGTCGATAAATCGGTGCTCGTGCTAAGCCTGCAGGAACCCGACTATAACATAGTTAAGAAAAGGCTAGGCCGATTGATTGAATTTTAATATTACTGTTTCTATTTAGGATAACATAGAATCCAATCACAAAAATATTTGCAATAATTAACCCACTAATACAGACTTAAAACTTATTTCACCCTTTAGGTGATTATCGACCTTAATGATGAAACTTTTAAAAACAAAAGGTTTAAATCGACGTAAACATGAAAAACCGCTCCAACACCGCATTTTGAACGTAAACCTCCATTGATCGGAATCACGGCGCAACTTTGCGGGCAGACTTGGTAAATAAAAAAAGTTGGAATCAAAATGGCGCCAGTTTAATGCCCACTCAAACAAAGCGCGAAGTCTAATGGAAGCCACTGAATTTTAATCCAGATCAAACGACCTCCATCGATGGCGGCCTCTAGGTGAGAGTGCAACAGATGAATTATGAATTTTTTATCATGGTTTTGATGATCGAGATGATTTTTTTTACGAAAATGTGTTTAAACGTTTTGTTTTGAGTTCAAGGCACTATCTCGTCGAGATGCTTGCTTAAAAATGTTCCTTTATTTAATCATTTGGAGACTTCAAACTTAAAAACAAGTATTTCAATTAAACCATTTACTTTGAATTGTCAAAGAAGTCGCTCAGTCAGAAAGATGAAGCTAGTTGGCCGTTTCAAAGCGTGTAAGGTTCCTATGGAGAAGTAACTCCATAGATATTCTTACTGATCCCATTTATCAAAACATTAACAGGTTCTTTTAAAATTTTCAAAGAAGTCTGCCAGTCAGAAAGATAAACCCAGTTGCCAATTCTAAAGCCTAGAAGGTTCCTATGGAGAAGAACAAACATGAAACCCCATGGATAGGTTTAATGGCCTCATTTTATATACAAGATAAATTCAAAGAGGAAGATAGATTCATGGGATAGCGAGTAAAATACGTATTGCTACGTCATCGCTCTTTTCATAGCCCTATCTTATGGCGAAAAGTTGGTATCCCAGGACTTACCGTACAAAGTCAGAACTCTGATTCCCTTATAATAAATCCGGATCATAATCCAGGCGCAGGGAATAGAATAAATATTTGTTACTAGACATAACCGCGGTTTTTCCGGAGTTTTACATATTCATATTCATTCAATGTATTCCATACTCTAAAACAAGAAGTTACAAAGAGCTTAAAGCTAGAACTTACGAGATGAAGTTCTTATTTTTACCGGCTTGAAAACAAGAGGAGGTTCTCAATTCGGTTTTACTTTTTATTTTGTTACCTCAAAACTCCGTAATTCGGCTTATAGCCGATTTGAAAAAGTCTTATGTGGTTTGAAAGTGTAGGTATACTTACCGAGTGGTCCCATATAAATTTGAAAAAGATAAAGATAATTTTATTTGTCAAAACATGTGTATACATGCAAATTAAGCATCCATTAAGTTCTGATTAGTGGTTTTTCAGTTAGTTTCAATAGTATGCATTTTTTCACTCAGTTTATCTTTTACTAAGCTGTTTCAATAATTAAATTTAGTGTCACTGTTATTTATTTAGCAAGTGAAGGTATACAAATATATGTAGAGTACGTACCACCACTGAAAAATTAAATGTTTATTTTTTTTAAACAACCGGCTTCCAAATATATTTTTCGTCAGAGGGTAGAAATCGAAATTACGTACAATCGTTGAAAAAACAAAATTAAACTATCTGCACGACGACTACTTAGACACACATCCACTTCTTGAATTCGGTTTAAAATAACACAAAATATTTATAAAATCTCTAAAAACCAAGCATGACTACAAAAAGCAAGCTTAGCAATTCCAAAGAGGGCTACTTAAAACAAGTTCATATAGAATTAGCTATGCTAATGTTAGCTGCATATGAGCCGACCTGACCTGTTTATGTAAAGTACCGGTCTCTATGTACAAACGTACATGTGTGCTATGCAGCATAGACTAGATTCGGGCCAGGGTCGCCTTTTTTGATGCAAAAGATAAAGATTGGCCGATGAACGGAAGTTTTAATATCAGGGTTAGTTTTGCATGGATCAGAGTACAAAATAAGTAGCGGAAAGCTGATGCCATATTAGTTCTTGAGGTTTTATTTATTTGAGTTAATTAAGGTCTATCTATTCATACACAAAATATCTGAAGGGGTCATTGTACTCAGCATTATGAACAACTTTTACTATGGGGCCAAACCTGAAATCACGAACATAAATCAGCTGTTCCCTACATTTTGACGAGTTATGCGAACATAAATGTAGGGAACAGCTGATTTTTTTTTCGCGATTTCAGGTTTGGTCCCATAATAAAAGTTGTTCATAATGATGAGTACAATGACCCCGTTAGATATTTGGTGTATGAATAGATACACCTTATATATTATATCATCATAATCGGTGAAAGCTTACTTCATAAGTAATGCAATGAGCCTACTAAATCTAGTATCGAGCAAATACAATGGCTATAGCAGTATCGGGAACCATAGGATTAAAAAAAACCTATATAAAAACATATTTCGCCTCATATTGGCTGTAAATGTTTTCGTAATTGTAAAAATAACAACAATCGAAGAAAGTTTACGTCATAAAGAACACAATAAGCTTAAAAAATCTATTTATGAGCGAATTAAAAAGCCAGAGTAGCACCGGACAACTAAAAAATATACCAAAATCCTTTAAAGCCGAATACTACTGACCGTCAACAAAGTGAGACTAATCGCAGGCACAAAATTTTACATTACATCATTTTCTCAGCCTAGTACATTCACTAATCGACATAATTATGTACTTATTTTCAAGGACGTTAATACACATTTGAGTCAACAATTTCATCCTTGACAGTATCCAAATAGCCCAATAAATACTTTAACAAGGACATAATTCAAACTAAACTTTGTTAATCAGCGGCCTTTTTCCACTTTATCTGTTAATTATCGCCGTAACTGAAAGTCTGGAGTTTAACGAACTTTCCTAACTTCGATACAAAGTTGGAACATCTTCGTATATCTAAGAGATATTTATAAGAAAAAACAACCTTTCTAGCTATAATTTGGTTAATAAATAACAGTTTTGACGACATATAAGTGTACTTATAGGTGGGTACACGGCGGTACACGCTAGCCTGCCCTTCAGGCCTTCAATACAAGTGTGGTATTATGTAGCAGTATTAGAGCTAATTGTGAAGAAACTCGGAAGTACTACTTACTGCTATATCTATGTGTACCACCAAGCAACTTTGTTCTGTATCAGTTTTAAGATAAGGGTGTTTGTGTTGGTAATCACAGTTATATAAAACATTGCAACTATCTCTTTAGGCTGACGACACACCTTTGTCCATCGTATTACAAATTATAATAGGGGTTGGTCACCTCTAACAATCATAGTTATATTAAATCAAACTAACAATGTGAAATCTTTGTAAAAAAATAATAGTTTAAAAAACTAAAAAACACGCTTTAAAAACCAAACTAAAAAAGTAGAAAATAATTTAATTAAATTAAAAAGCGTGGGGTGCTTTTTGAGGTATTTTTGTAAACAATTAATGTCAAGCACTCCACGCTTTTTAATTGAATTAAATTATTTTTTAATTTTTTAGTTTGGTTTTTAAAGCGTGTTTTTTGTTTTTTAAACTATTATTTATTTTCTATTTTTTAGTTCTGCTAACTACAAAAGCGCGATTTTTACAGTTCTTTTTTTCCTTTTTTATTCTATTATTATCTATTTTTTTTAATTATTGAATTGTCATCGGTCCTCGATAAGTTTTCAAAGTTTAAATGAAATCTGACCGTTTAAAGTGGGTCAAAATCGCGCCCTAAGGAGTCGGTTACAAACAAACAAACATGCAAGTGAAGCTCTAATATAAAGCGTGTAAAAAATACACATTCTCACGACACGTAGAGTGCGTTTATCGAATCTCTTTTTCACTCTACGGACAGGAGAGCCAACACTATGGGGAAGGGTCTAGGATTTAGGCAGAAAATCTAGGAAAGACGTGTGAATGTGAATTCTTGGATAGTCAGATTGTCCCCGATGCCATGTCGGCTATTTAACAAAACCGGTAGGTTTTATTAATTAGGCCCTAGGTAGCCTTATTCTCATTTCCCTTACAAGAACGTAAAAAAAACATTTACCTACGTTTGCATAGCTGTTACTAAGCAGTCAGCTAAGCGGGTACGGCGTAGCAAAGGAACAATACTCAAGTTACCTGCAAAATACATTTTCAAAATGATTTACTCAGAATTCAGTTCCCAATCGATTCTTTCAATCTTCCTACCTGTGTAGGCTTGAGTTACTAGGGGATAGTAACAAGAATTCATGAACAATTGAGTTTCCGAGAGCCGGGGCAAATCTCACTCTTTACACAATAATGGATTTCAATTTGTTTTCTCAATGTAGACTGCGATTGGTATTATGTTCTTGAACGAGGTAAAATATTAATGCAATCCGCTTTATACGAGTATCATTCCTGAATTGTAACTCAAATTGTTCAGTTGGATAAAATTGCGGTATTTCCAGTTTTAATATTGGAAAATATTTTAATGAATATTCATTTTATGGAAATTCAGATATGGATAGATACTGGATATTAATCCGTGTTTGGTTAAGATTCAGTTTTGGAATAATTGTTGGGATGGATTTACAGGGTGTAAGGGACAGCGACGCGTAAACTGTAACCTTGAATGATGTACATGATGATCGGGGGATCTAAAAAAAAATTCCAAAAAAAAACAACCGTATTCCGGAAAAACACTAAAAAGTGAAAAATAACTTTAATTTCGGAAGTCGGTGACTTTGGATATGTATTTGAATTTTTTGTCACCGCCTACCGAAATTAAAGTTATTTTTCACTTTTTAGTGTTTTTCCGAAAGTCGGTGAAAACATTTTTTTCTCTTTTTAGTTATAGCACCTACCAACACACCAATTCGAAATTTCATCATCCTTGGGGTCAAAACAATACATATTTATGCGATCGCAGCAATCGCGGTTGATTTGCTGTAATTTTTTGAAGAGTTCTGTTGTCTGTCTCCGAAACGCATAAGCAGATCTATATGAAATTTAAAGGGGACCACACGGGAAGGACTAGCTTTCAAATAAAAAAAGAATAATCAAAATCGGTTCACCCAGTCGAAAGTTCTGAGCTAACAAATATTTAAAAAATAACACTCGAATTGAGAACCTCCTCCTTTTTTTTGAAATCGGTTAAAACCATGTACATCATTAACCGGTTAACCGGTTTTTGTCGGTTATCAATAAACCAAATTTTATTTTAATAACGAAAGAAAAATTTTAAGGCAAGGAGGTTTAGAATCATATACCAAGGTAACAAGTTTCAAATCGATGTCCCTGCTACCCTGCATAAGTGGTCAAAAGTTTTCTCCGTCTATTGTACTACTCTTCAAGCACAAGGTCAATAATAAAGTCTAGAAACACAGAAAATTTGAACCACATTTTCAGTGCAATACCTGAAATCGTATCATGAGCTGCGTGTCCTGTTGTCTGCACTTTACAGGAACCGATGGACGCTACTGAAAGTGCCAAACGCGTTGAATATTTCTGCGTTCTACAGAATCCCGATACACGCTACGAAGAAGATTGTAAATACAAAAAACATAGTTGGTTACAGCATCTTCGTTAACAACCAACATTAACACAGTTGAGTGAACTTTCATTGTCTTAGCGAATGAGACAATTAACCCTTAAACAAAGAATCAAAAACAAAACAGGATCACGTATCTAAGCAGCAAAGTGCGCAACAAACAAGTCAATCAGATGTTCAGTGGAACAAGTTGTAACAACACGCTCTAACTCTTAGCACAAACGTTACGGATTTAACGCGATTCCACCAAATACTATAATTAAGCCGAGACTCACCGCACGGTTGAAACACGGAGTATGCAAGAATGGAGTGCTAATATACGGTGAACGGAGTCAACCTATATTGGTCAGACGCGTAAACCCCACAGGTACCTAGTTCCGTTTGTTTTTTTTTAATCATGTCGTTTGCTATTCCGCTTGACGTCATTACGTCAACGCCAGCTGTCACTGAAAACCGGCGCTGGGGCTCTGTTTCGTACAGGGTTGTAGCACTATGCTGAACGATGGCCGTTTTGCGTATGTGTAATGCATATTTTCCACCAACTTGTTCGTTTTTGTGTTTGTTTTCTTTTTCTGCGTCATGATTAGGGCGAATACTACTCGTGGTACTCGTGATTCATTCTTGACTTTTCTTTCTAGGGCGGTCTATGCATTGCTATTTGTAGGTTATACCTAGACTTTTTATTGTGAACGACTCATGACGCAACGTCGATCTAAGGCATAAGAACGTGTAAATCATTGTGTAGGAACCACCCAATTTTTTTCACTAGCTACTTGCATTTCAATCAACTGAGCCTATCGCAGTCCACTGCTGGACATATGTCTCTCCAGGCTGCGCCTCAACACCCTTTCCACGCCACCTCCACTAGACTTTGTATAGCAAAATTACAAACGAAAGTACAATTATAAAATAGAACTGGGGCTCTACTCCCTTATCACAACATCCGTAGTTTCGGCTGAAATTACGGGCGTTTCCTACTCGTGCGGAGTAGGAAACGCCCGTAATTTCAGCCGAAACCCGTACTTAAGCCGTACTTACGCACATGACAAGATACTTTTGACCGTTGACACTTTTGTTCCTAATCTGTTTTCCCGACCGATATATTTGGTTTCGACGAATCAACTACTGTTGGACGGGCCCGAATCTTCGTTGACGGACTTGGAGAGTAAAACACTTAACACCAGCCTTGTCTCATAAAATGGCGTAAATTGGTAGAGCAACGTATTTAATGAGCATTCCATTTACATAACTTCGCAATGTACACTCGTTTTAGACGCCAGATTATCCCTATGAAGGGAGATTTGCTAAATTCCTCCCGAGCAGAGTTATTCGAGCGCTGAAATGTGCCCACCGGCTGACGGTGGAGCTTAATTCTTGAAGGCTCTTTTTATGTTAGCGGCAATATTGCCTGGCTGGGATTTTGGCAACATCATTGTAGCTTTTAGAGGCTTTGGTACTGGTAATTAGTCTTTGTATGCAGTGTATATGACACTGCTACAGCACATTGTCGTTACTAAACAAGGTGATCGAATTATTCTTATTTTTAGATGTGTGGTGATTGAATTATTTATTCGATAAGATACGATCCTAATACAATGATATGATACCTCAACCTTTAATGCATAGTTTAACTTTCACTCATAGCTTATAATTGATAGAAATAGTGTACATAAGTGTAAATTAGAGAGCTGAGGTGGTCCAGTGTTGCCCCGACTTACTAGTTGTGAGTCGTGAATTCGAACCCAGACAGGCGTTTTACTTTGTGTAAAAAAATTCATCACCACTGCTCTCAATACGATGAAGGAAAACATCGAGAGGAAACCCGCATACCCTAGAGCCAAAAACTCGAACACGTGTGATATCTACCAACCTCACTGGCCTGCGTGGTAGATTGCACCCTCTCTCGAAGTGAGGAGACCCGTGTTTTTTTTTTTTTGGCGAGCATCTCGTATTTGACCTTGAGAGGCCGTGACTGCTTAACCGGGCTTTCCTGGGGCTGCCATTAAGAGTTAACGCCTCCAGCCAGGGCTTAAAAACTAAAAACTTACATACTAAGCGACTGCACGCTGAGGACACCCCCTGTGGGGTAAGGCTGGATCAAAATATTGGCATTATTATTATTCGGGGAATTTAAAGCTACTGGCTCAGCTGCGGCACGGGCTGGCGCTTCAACGAGCAAGGGTCGGTCGGGGGTCTCGACGTTACGCGCCGTTACTCGGGGTCTTCGCGGGGCGCGAGGACCTTGGTGGCGAGGTCGGAATGAGGAGACCCGTGTCCGAGCAGTAAATGCTATGGTACGGTTGATATTTTTCAACTGTCTCACATTCTGTAAAGAAACCATTATCGTTTTAAAAAGTACCACCACTTATTTTAAGATTCTCGATCCCGTTTAGAGATTTTATTATAATTTTAAAGCACTTTCAAACTTCAACTCCCGATTTAATCTTTAATGACCAGGCGATTATACAGGCTTCAATAAAATCAGCCAAGGTTATCCTAAATCTAAAAGCCGCCATCTTGGTCTTTGTTTTACACGATAATTGCGCCAATTACATTGAAATACTGACTTCTGAACAATTAAGTTATTATAGCTACTTGAAATTGGTGACCTACTGTTTTAGGTTTAGGCGAGTTAGTAGTAATTGATCAATTACTTTTTATCTGGGTTTTATTTAAGGATACTTTTTTTTTGTATTTAGTACACCCCTTGTTTTCTCTGCGACTAAGTATAGCTATAGTATCTACATACATTTACATGAAGGAATCCTTTTTCAGATTCCAGGTTTATTATCAGTCTAAAATTGTACCTAATTACATCCAAATCCGTCGAGCTGTTTTGTCGTATAACCAAACAAACATTGATACTAACGCATTTTAATAACATAACATAACATCACGCTTGTAATCCCCGAAGTGTTACGCAGAAGTGTGTGCCTATAATACACCCACAAATTCAGTGTAATAGGGGGCGAGTATATGGCTATTAACTGGCCAAAAATCGAGACTCAAGACTGCTAACGAGAAATTTCTGATAGAAAAACCCAATAATCCTACTAACCTACTAATATTATGAATGTGAAAGTTTGTGAAGATGTTTGGATGTTTGTTACTCAATCACGCAAAAACCACTGAATGGATTTGGATGAAATTTGGCACACAGATAGTTTGAAGCTTGGAATAACACATAGGATACTTTTTATCCCGATAGTGCGTTCCTGTGGGATAATTTCCGATCTCCACGTGAGCGAAGCCGCCGGCGTAAGCTAGTGCTGTGTAATGCAGTAGCACTTGTAACCACTAGACCAACGAGACAGTTCACGCTGATTTTATATTCAAAAATATTGTCATTTTCTCAGACAAATACATTATTTTTAATTCCCGCACACAGAAAAATTATACCAAATAAAAATAGACTATACACCATTGCCCAAGTTTTTTTTCTAGTTGCAGATAGCAAATTAGTTCCCTGTAGGGTCCTCTGGATTCTAACGTGGCGTGCACGTTGCATAGGCACTACAATTTTTTAATGGTCTATTCATTTGTTTTAAACTCGTTATAACCAAATTCTGCAGTCGACAGCTCAAGAGCACTGGTGGTACGATAGGTTATTTTTTTAGTCATTAATGATTTATTTATAACATGGTGTATTGTGTGTGTTGTTTCTGTTGCTAATTAGTAATGAATAAAAAATTATATGCTATGTTTTGTAGAGGGCCTTGTGGCTAAGTAAGTAGGCTATGCTAGCCGCAGTTGGTCCGTGGATGGGTGTCCATTTTTAAATACCAAACTCCTCCGTGCCTCAGAAAGCACGTTAAACCATTCGATCCGGCTGTCATTCGTGGATCTTTGGCAGTCGTTACAGGTCGTCAGAAGTCAGACAAACGGCAAGGAGGCCCGCCACCTCACCGGAGATCGTGCGGTATCCCCGGATCCCCGGATCATCCTGATTTGCTTCTGGTTGCGCCAACATTCAAAATATGATTGACATCCGTTTTTCCTAGACCAATCACTTTCCCGCACATTCCTCGCGAATGAATGAGAAGCATTCGCTCGGCCATTTTTGTCGCAAAGAACATCTGAACCGTATCGCGTGCGGGAGTGGCGTCGGCTGCCCCGTTTGAAAATATTGATAACTTGGAATTCACCGGATTTTTGTTTGTAATAAGACTTATAATCAGCAGTTTGTGTTTAACGTGTGAGGACAGTCACTTGCAGCTCAACTGCCCAGGAACAGTGAATAGTGAACCGATGCACAGACGACGCTAGCACGTGTTCCCGTAAAAGGTTTGTGCTTCCTTCCCTAACTATTTCGGGTTGTATTCTAATGTACTACACACCCCCGCAACTCGTAAAATACCTATCGCCAAGCGTTTGTCAATCGTTTTGTTACGCATCGCAAATACAGTCCACTAAACTAGCCCCATGCGCCACCAACTTCCTTAACATTTCATTCAAAACGTGCTACTTGCCTAATACGTATTTCTAATTGCCTAATTCGTGCGAATCGACTAATAAGTCATTAATTATTTTAAGTATGACGTCGGAACACTCCAATGAAAGGCTTTGAGACGAAAAAACCACAGATTCTTTTGCGACCTTATCCAACTCCATTAAAAATAAATTCACACTTATAACGCTATTATCCGCAAGAAAACTTTAAATAGGTACTGTACAGCAATATAAATAAGTTGAAGTCTTCAGGGAACTTTGTTAAAGCTATTACGAATGTCTAATTAAGCTATAAATGTCGACTCCTCTTCACCGGGAATTAATGTTTTGAAAGTTCCACGTAATGGAACATAATATCAAAATTTTGCATACCAAAGACTTGTTTATTTACTCTTGACTAGAGATTTGCGCGCGACTTTGTCCACTTGAATTACACCGAATTTCATCCGTTTTTTTGTTAGCCTACACTGTCCCACTGCTGGGAAAAGGCATCCCCAAATCCTTCCAGGCTTCCTTTCCCAGAGCCACCTCGATCCAGCCCTGCAATACGCATCTAAGTCATCTCGCCACCTGTTCCTGTGCCGGCCTCGGCGGCGCCGTTCTTTCTCAGGCACCCACCGTATGGAGACTTTTGCGTACTGTGCATGCGGGTGACTAGACCCGCCCAGTTAATTATAATTTCACATATAAGAAGTCTTATTTATTTTTCAACTATTCCCTACAGTCGTGTTGGTCTCGCAGTTACAAGCGGTATTGCTGAACATGACGCCCTGGGTTCGATTGCCGTGTCTCACGAAGTGTTATTGGATTTTTTCATCCGGATTTTCTAAGTGGCTGCATTTATGCGCGGTTAATGGAAATAGGCTCGCCTTGCCCGCTATTACGGTACACCTCTGCTGAATCTTTAGGGGAATACAGGCGTAATCATGATGTTATTTCTTTAATCAGAGTTCAAACTTTCTTAACACTAACCTCCTTATTTATAAACGTTGCTTAAAGTTAAGTAGTGATAAAGTGACTGCTTAAACATCTTTTAACTTTGAGCAATGATTATTATAAATAAGAGGGTAAGTGTCATCTCAATCGGTACATTAAGGTTAGCCGTGAAAACGTAACAAACCGACAGACAGAACAGTTTTGCAATCTCGATCGTTAAGGATGAGTCCCTTATAGAAATCCATCAGCTCATGATTCGTCCATTAAACAATTATAATTCCTAACTTTCCTAATAATCCTTCCTATATGTGTTATATGATTCATTCGCTTCAGCGTCGTATAACTTTTACATCGGATATGTTCTCTTGGGGATAGGCAGATATGTAGCTTCGATAGCGGCACATGATACGGTTTTAAATTGATGTCGACATACGTATCATTTCGGCGACGGGAAATCACGTAATATCTTCTCGTCCTATATAGGTACCGCAGTATCTCAAGACGAAAGTCTTTGACCAGTGCGTGTTGCCAGTGATGACCTATGGAACTGAAACGTGGTCGCTCATAATGGGCCTTATTAGAACGCTAATGGAGAGGGCTATGCTTGGAGTTTCCCTACGTGATCGAATCAAGAACGAAGAGATCCGCAGGAGAACCAAGGTAACCGACATAGCCCGAAGAAATGCCAAACTGGCAGTGGGCAGGGCACTTTGCTCGCAGAACAGATGGCCGATGGGGCCGAAAAGTTCTGGAGTGGCGACCGCGCACCGGAAGACGTAGAGTTGGAAGGCCTCCCACAAGGTGGACCGATGATCTTGTGAGGGCCGCAGACATCCACTGGATGCGGGAAACACAGAACCAGTCAAATTGGCGGTGCTAGGGGGAGGCCTATGTTCAGCAGTGGACCTCTTTCGGCTTAAATGATGATGATGATATCATTTGGGTGGATTTGTAAAGGTATGTGAATAAAGTTTCTTGATTACATAATTTTTTATTCCTTCTGTGCATAAAAGAGCTTTGTTCTGAAAATGAAAAATAATAAGCCCTTAGTTAATTTATAACACCTTTAGTACAATCAGATCGAGCATGTGTCTTTAGCCTTACTTTAAATAATAGGATTCAGTATTTGCGTCACAAGACTCTGAATTTATTGGATTGAGAAGAAGAAAGCGTTGGAAGGCCTCCCACAAGGTGGACCGATGACCTTGTGAAGGCCGCGGGAATCCGCTGGATGTGGGAAGCACAAGACTGGTCGAAGTGGAGGAGCCTGGGGGAGGCCTATGTCCAGCAGTGGACGTCTTTCGGCTATTGGATTGTATCAGGTAATATTAACGCTCTGTGAAGGTGCAAACAGATAGTGCGAGGCATGAGCTTCGAAGGGTCACCCATCCATGTGTCGCATAGCTCTGACGCTAAGGCTTCACTATATATTATAAAACAAACTCCCCCGCCGCGTCCGTCTGTTTGCGACACCAATAGACAAAGTGATTTATGAGAAAAATTCAGGTGTATAATTTTTTTAAATTGGTTAACGCGGGCGAAGCCGCTAGCAAAAGCTAGTCTGACATATAAAAAGTTTTTCAAAAAAAAAACAACCAACTTCCAAAAAAACACTACAAAGTGAAAAATAATGTTCATTTCGGAAGGCGATGACAAAAAATTAAAATACAGATCCAACGTCACCGACTTAATAGGTAATAAGTTATTTTTCACTTTGTAGTGTTTTTTTTTTAATGTTTTTTATTTTTCACTTTTTACTTATAGTACCTACCCCACACAATTCGAAATTTCATCATACTTGGGGTCAAAGCAATGCATATTTATGCGATAGCAGCAATCGCGGTTTGTTTGCTGTCATTTTTTTTAAGAGTTCCGTTGTCTGTCTCTGAAACGCATCATCAGATCTGTAAGAAATTTTAAATGTGACCATTTCGGAATAATCGCCGATCGGATCATTCGGTTCCCTACAAAATGGTTGAACTGGATGGTGCTGATCCACGCGTCAAGTTCGTGAACGGGTGCCGTCGGTTGAGACTGGTCATCTCCTAACTTCCATGGCTTATTTTAAATCTTATATTTAGAATTGTTTTTTTTTTACATTGTACTCACATATTGTAGCAACAAGAATAATGTTCCCAAGATTTTGTAATACCTAACATGATTAAAAAGAGTGTCCATGGAGTTTCTTGCCCGTTCTTCTCCATAGAGATCTACGTTTTGGAATTGGCAACTAGCTTCAACTTTCCAACTGGTCGACTTTTTGACAATTCAGAAGTGCCTGTAAATGGTTTAATTGACATAAATGAATGCTTTGAGTTTGATAGCTTTTTAAGGCATACTCTCTGTTGTTTATTACTTTGACTCAAGAATCTACAACAAAGCGTGTTTGAGAAAACCGTACATAAAGCTACAGTTTCTTTCAAGAAATCTTTTACAGCTTCACAAACAGATACTATCCACCTTATTTCTTACCAATACCAATACATAGACATATGTGTAGGTACACACAAAGGTACGTAAATATAGCGTGTCGGTACCATTAACAAACTTCTCGTAGCTTGTGTTACAAGTAGTTTGTTCCGCGTTAACCATTCCACAGTGAGTTAAGATTTCTATAGGGTAGTTTGTACAAATGTGCGCCAGAATGTGGGTCTTTGTTTAGTTTGACGAGTTAATTATAAACAATTGAATGTGGGTAGGTATGTAGCTTGTAATGCGACTTCGCATTGTCGCTTTTGTCAACGTTTTTAAGCTTGTTAGGGGAAAAATAGACAAACAGTCAGTTGCAGAGACGAACTTAAAATTTTAAACTCATAATTAAGTACTAATCTTCCATTAACTCGTTGGAGAAAGCAACATTAGACTCGATTTGAATAGTTCTTTAAGTTTAAATAATGAAGTGTCAAACGAGGCAATCTGTCACAGTTTTTGTTGCACAAAGCAAGAAGCATTAGCGGCTTAAAGTTTTTTTGTGTAACATAATTAAATTAATGAAATCATTAGCGTTAATGATACTAATGTATCATTACATAATTGTAATGTGGCATTCATCTTTGTCTTTGCGCAACTGGGTGATAAGGTTTTTGATGCACAAGTTTTAAAAGAGTTTTAATTTTTCTTCTTGATGTCGCTGGCACGACAGTTATTTAATCCTGTTGGCCAAAAACTTCACCACTTCCACGGCGTTATCAGTGGCAGCGCAGAGGTCACATTGGCTGCATGTTTTGTTTTGTTGTTTTGTTTTGTTTATTGTTGTTTTGTTTTGGCAACGAGGTAGCCCGTTTTGAATATCTTAATAGTTTTGTAATTTTCTTATTTCAAAGGCATTTTTCTGTAGTTTTTTTTTCAAAGACATTTTTCTGTTTCTCTTTAAATAGAAATTTCAAGTAGATAGCCTAGAAATACAATATGTTGATCTAAACTAATATTATAACAAGAAAAGATCAATAGATTTGAAGACTTGTATGTTTGTTTGTTTCGCTTTCATGGTAAAACAGCTGAACGGATTTAGACGAAATTTGGCACATGTGTAGAGCATGACCTGGATTAGGACTTAAAATAGTTTTCATCCAGATCGAGACTTATGTAAGTCAAACTTCGAGGTGCAACTAGTGAGTGATAAAACTGAAACGAAATCACTGGAAAATTAACAAATTAGTTAAGTTCGCAAAACATTTAGAATTTCTAGATGTTCTGCGGACTTAACTAATTTTTAAATAAAATTACATGGTCATTCATTCTTTCAAGTATTTTACCGATCTCCACGTTACCAGATAATAAACTTTTTTGTAATAAAGTCACATTGATGGACATCAATGTGACTTTATTACAAAAATCATCAGTCTGTCCATCAATACTATTTTTAACCGACTTCAAAAAGGAGGAGGTTCTCAATTCGTCGGAACCTTTTTTTTTTGTTTTTTTTTCTTATTTTGTTTCTGTCGTTTTTTAGAAAAAAAAAACCCCACTTATCTACATTATCTATCGATATACGTATACACCGCGACATTTTAGTCGTCTTACAAAGGTGGTCCACTCAATGTATCCATTACAAAATACCTCTAGGCGCGGTTAAAACATTGTTACCACTAATTACCATTTTTTTATTATTTTTATTATGCATTTGTTTTTTCATAAATGATTAGTAGTTATTGGATACATGAAGTGGGCTGCCGTTGTAAGATGACTAAAATGTCACGGTGTATATAAAAATTAATCCCTATTTCCCTTTGTCATGGCATCACACGTGAACGGTAGGACCAATTTTGTTAATTCTTTTTTTGTTGTTTTTTATTGTGCGGAGAAAGTTCTTAAGAAGGAAAAAATAAGAAAGTTGCGCGTAACATAATATATTCATAGTTAAGACAGGACAACGTTGGAGGGACAGCTAGTTTTCCAATAAAAAACAGCTCACTTTTTTTTTCATTGCTTTTAGCTATAAAATAACCGTTTCCAGCGTACTTTTGTATGTTTTATTATGATGTAATTCCTTACAGTCTAAAATAAAGAGTATCTATCTCATCATCTGCCTATCCGTTTCCCAACTATTTTGAGCTCGGTTTCCAGCTGCTGAATTATTAATTGTCCTTGTATTTTATATGGAGCGACTGCATAACTGACCTCCACAACCTAGTTACACAGTCCCAAAGAGTATCCATTTAGTTTAGATCGGTGCTCTAGCACAACCTTTATGTCTGGAGGATTTTATTTTGGTATTAACTTTTGTTTACATTTTTAATTTTTAGATTTCGTTTCGCTTGAGTATAGTTTTCATTGATTTTTTTTATTTTTTTGCTAGCTGACATAATTATGGCAAATAGTGTAAAAAAAATACTTAATGTACTGTGTCTCGTAATGTTGATTACTTTGCCATAAGTACCTACCTACTATTGTATAGAATAAAGTTTTTCGATCTGAACAGTCGGCTGTGCTGTGGAGGGAGTTTGTTGCGCCATTTTTTCTTCCCAGTTAAAGCACTAGGAAGCGGCGAAGGGCGAGTGTTTTCGGGGACTGTCTTATGTAATTTTGATGTTCGAAAAGTGCTGAATACATGACTTTTGATTGTGTGCATTGATGTACAAAAAACCCACGATGCACAGTCTCAAACAAAAGTAACACTCAAAACTGTCCCCATCAGTGGTTATAATTATGGTAACACTTTTTTTTTGCAAATTCAACCTTACACGCATGACTTAAAGTTGTTTTTACAAAGCAATGTCCATAAAGACTGACTGAAAGATAACTGACGATACTATTTGACACCTGCGCACATTGCGCCCTATTTATGCGGACGTTTTTGAGACGCTGATTGTGAATCTTGGGTTTTAAGTATATCAATTATTGTCTGAGTGAAAAGAGGCAGTTAATCCGTAGTAGTACAAATGAGATGGTAGGTACCTAGTATTCTTATCATTCTATTTTCAAATAGATTTTTCGTTCCAAATGAAACCGAATAGTCAAAATAGGCACAGTTCACATGGTAGGGCCACGATATGCCCAGAGCGCGTATTTCCTGGCCGCTTCAAGCATCGTCTGCTCGTTAAAACACTCCTAACTAATTTGTTCAACAGATGTGAATATGTGGGGCTTCACAACTATGGGTAATAAGCTTTATTTTTGTTCGCTGACAACCCACGTTGTGTCGAGTGACATCATTATATAGTAATGAGGAAATAATTGTGTGTTTGAGTATGGACTTATGATAGTTAGGAATGAATTGTATGTTTTAGACTATGTATGAACATTTTGGTATGCAATGAAAGCTTTAATTAAAATAGGGACAATAATTATGACCCTTCGAGAAAATAGTAACACTGTCGTGCTAAGTTAACTCTATGCCCGATTGCTGTAAAAAGTGTGATTTCAATCAATTGTGCTGTTATTTGTACATCCTCCACAGTCATATGGGTCGACGGACGCCCGAAAGACTGACAACCAGTCTTTACAAGGGGCATCGTTAATATGATACCCCAATAAACCCAGTTACTGGGTTGTGGAGGGCAGATAGGCAACCGCTCCATGTAAAATATTGGTATTCAGCTACATCCGGTTAAACTGGAAGCCGACCCTAAACATAGTTAGGAAAATGGTAGGTAGATTGATCGAATTGTCCTACGGCAAAGCCACAGAGCAACACATATTTCTTCTCATACCAATAACACATAAAGGACAAAACTCAACATACAGGACATAAAGAGTATAACAAAATAATTTTTCGAATTCAAAACTGCAAAATAAAATCCAATTCGTAAGCAGCTTTCGATAACTTACTTAGTACTAACTTCTTGCCCTGTACCCTTCGATTCACTGCAACTTGATTATAACTTACTTTTTGCGCTGCACAGAATTTTAACTTCAGGTTCGTAAAGTGTTTCAAAACTATGAGAAGGTGCCTATCGTAAGCGGAAGTAAACTAAGTTATAATATGTTTTCAAACTCTCTAGTAAAACCGCTTGCAAGTGGTAACGACTTGCGCAAGTTTAAGGGTGAACTTGTGCAAGTATGAAACTCACACATCATGCATGTAATTGAAAGTGTTATGGAGCTTTGTCGCTTATCTTCGTTTTTTTTTAAACAGTACATTTTTATTGAATGTGTCCTAAAATACAGCTATGAATGATTGTTATTTATTCATTAATATTTCGTGTTGTTCTTAAAAACATTAGAATTTTGGAGTCAAGGAATTCAGCGCTTAAGATGTTTTAATTATGGCACCTATACGAACTTTAGCAATGAATATTCACGTGAATCCTTATCAAATTAAGGGCTTAAATTTTTCAAGGCCAGATATTTTTATCCGATGAATAATTTTAACAGTTCAGACCAAAACTATAAAATGTAAATTTTATACCTCGTTTGGAAGATAGACGTCTGACGTTAGACAAATCAGCCCAAATTCAAGTTAATATTCATTGCAAAAGTTCGTTTAGGGGCAAAAATTAAAATATCTTCACCGCTTGTATTTATTGACTCAAAACCTCTCATGTTTTTAAGAACAATACTAAACATTGATTCTGACATTAATTACAATAATTCACCCTCAAGCTAGGTGGAGTGACGATCTTCGCAGGGTTACTGTTAGCAACTGGATGCGAGTTGCCGAGAATCGAGTTAAATGGCGTGAAATTGAAGAGGCCTATGTCCAGCAATGGACTGCTGTAGGCTGATGATGACCGAAATAGTATAGCCGACGAAATACCTACTGTTATTTTACTGAACGAAATCTGCGTGATCGAATCAGGAATTAAGAGAACCGTAGGAGAACTAAGATAACCGACATAGCCCGAAGAATTGCCAAACTTAAGTGGCAGTGGGCAGGGCACATTGCTCGCAGAACAGATGGCCGATGGGGCCGAAAGGTTCTGGATTGGCGACCGCGTACCGGAAGATGTAAAATTGAAAGGCCTCCCACAAGGTGGACCGACGACCTTGTGAGGGCCGCAGGAGTCCGCTGGATGCGGGAAGCATAGAACCGTTCGAATTGGCGGAGCTTGGGGGAGGCCTATGTCCAGCAGTGGACGTCTTTCGGCTGAAATGATGATTTTATTAAACTAAACTTCAGTGCTATTTAAGCACAAAATCTCTTTAAAACTGCCAACATTTACTAAAAAACTTAATCCCAAAACCTAATAACACAAAATATAATAGGCTTACACGAAATTCCCGTACAGCTATCATTATACACCGTTTATTGAACCCATCTCGATTCAGACATCGAGTAGTAATTTGATTCGATGCAATGCATGGAATCGAGAGAATCCCAACTCGATCGGCTCGGAATTCTATAGTAGCCATCATCTGTTCCCTCCCGGAGATGATGTAAATCGATACTACTCTTGTTTGAATAATAAGATACCCGTAACTATACAGTGCTGCAGCATATAATACATGCTGTATACCAGCGTATACTATACGTCCTTTGTTTAGACTTTCAACCCGAATAAAACTCGTTAATTGTAAAAGTACGTGTTACTCGATTTTTTAAAGAGATGTGGTAAAGAAATGGTAAGTTAGAGGAAAAAATAATTGCATGAAATTGTTTTCTCCTTTTTTAGTTTGGTTTTTAAAGCATGTTTTTTAGTTTTTTAAGCTATTATTTATTTTCTATTTTTTAGTTCTGCTAACTACAAAAGCGTGATTTTTTCAGTTTTTTTTTTTCCTTTATTTTTTCTATTTTTCTCTATTTTTTTTTTTTTTTTTTTAATTATTTAATTGTCATCGGTCCTCGATAAGTTTACAAAGTTTAAATGAAATCTGACCATTTAAAGTGGGTCAAAATCACGCCCTAAGGAGTCTGGTTACAAACATAAAACAAAGAAACATACAAGTGAAGCTAATATAAAGCGTGTAAAAAGGTCATGTTGAGTTTTTGGCGGGATACGGTTGGAACATGTCGCACGAATTTTCATTTTCATGAAATTTAGTGAAATAGCGAATTAAATTGTATAATTTTGGTAGTGAATTATGCAATTTAGTTACATGTGAGTGCACAAGTGTAGTGAAGGTGAAAATAAGTGACTAACGTGGACTTTTCGTGTTCCCCCCAAAAACTCATATTAGGTTGTTGTAAAGTTACTACCGCTTTACAATAACTTTGACTTGACTGACTAAAGACGACTATGACTGTTTTGTAACTTCGTGCCCTGTAACGGGCCATTTACTTGATCGAAAAGAAAAATTACTTGACACTGGCTAAATGCACAAACCGTGCGAAGCCACAACCGAAAAAAAAAAAAAAAAAAAAAAAAAGGTCATGTTGATATGCGATTGTTTGGGTATTTTAGTCAAACAAAGCTTTCATACATCTCTCAGTACCTACTTACCTATAGAGCGGTAATAAAAAAAAAACATAATAAGATATAAATCCGCGCAGCATCTTTCAAGCTTTGCTCGTAGCGATGCGAAGCGTAGCTACGGCGTAGCCGTGCACTACGCTACACTAAGCTCTTTGTACCATTTGAACCAATCTTGTTTTTTTTTTATTACTGTATGGTCAATAACCTATCTCTCTGTCATGCCGCTTTAATTTATCCAGATGGTAAGGTAGCCCCTGTTTATAATTATAACATATATTTTATATTTCTGAAGACTTGTAGGGCTAAAAAACATAATTCCTATACACTGTACGATGTCGCATCGTAGCTCGGTGCGACTGACGGTGCTACTTAATTGTAAAATTTTCTTTTTTTTTTAATAAAAACAACCGACTTCCAAAAAAACACTACTACGTGAAAAATAACTTTAATTTTGGAAGAAGGAAATTAAAATACAGACCTAAGTATGTATTTTAGTTTTTTCCCCCCGCTTCCGAATTTAAAATTATTTTTCCCTTTTTTTACCATAAAAGTTTTTTTTTTTTTTTACTTAAACTTTATCTATATCCGACGACGCTAGTTACTTATCTCTTTTGGTGACTGTATCTACACGTGTACAAATGTTATTGTTGTTATTATTTTCGTCAATCAGTCACAACAGCGTACTGGAAGACGTATCGTTGGAAGGCCTCCCACAAGATGGACCGATGACCTGGTGAAGGCCGCAGGAATCCGCTGGATGCGAGAAGTGTAGTGGACGTCTTTCGGCTGAAATGATGATGATGATGAATCATAACAGCAACATGGCAGAGATCGGATATTCGGATGCATATTCACCTAAAGTTGAGATGTTGGCTAACATGGAATGCGCTTTTGTATCGAAAAAGTCTTAAATTAGGTAAGTAATTTGTTTATTTTTGTTTTAACTTATACAAAGCACCCCTCCTCCAGTACATAAACATATTTGTATCGGGTTAAACATTAATTTTAAGTTAATACACATCTGAATAGTTATACAATCCAAGAATACCGGGGTTTTTAATAAATATTACAAATAATTTATAAAACCGCTTCCATAGTTTCATAGCTAAAAATTATCTTTAGGTAAATATGCATCCGAATATCCGATCTCTGAACATGACATATGACAGCATGTTAAGTTTAAAAAAAAGTTGATAATTTCATCTTCTCATTGAAGGATGTCACCACCCACATTCCATCTTACACTCGTTCCCGCTCGTAAAGGTGTCTATTCACATTCAACGTGATAAGGATAACAATACACAGAGATAGTACCTTATCATTCCTATCACGTACATCTATAGGCTGTTGTATTTTCACGGCACGTCGGCCATACTTTTGACGTCGGTTGTAAACATGAGATGGACGTGGTGACGGTATGCTGTATCATGAGACCTTTAGTGAGAGTATGCGGTATAATGTTACGGTAGGAGGCATATTATTTTTAATGATTATTATTGTATTAAGCTTTTGTTTTTGTTTTATGGTTCGGGGTTCGAAAACTTTGGCTGAATATAGAATAGAATAGGTACTAGCGACCCAACCCTGCTTTGCACGATTTGTACAACTTGAGACTTTCATATTATATGGAAGTTACATATTTGTCGGATCGTCAGGATGGTTTGAGCTACGATCAGCCATCAGGCGTGTTTATGTGGGTATCGTGCAAATAAATAACAATTACTCAGGCAAATAATCACTTTAAGCTTTAATAACTTTTTACAATAAATTACAATTAGGAAGATGGTTCAACAAAACGTAGGACAGTTCCGAAACTTCTTCACTGCTCGATCACCAGGTTAAGAATGCCCCAACTTGGCGCGTTCTCTCAACCTCGTAACCGAGCGGAAACGCCCGACTCTGTCAAAGCGCGTCAACTCTAGTCCTGCTAGTTGCCGCTAGGTGGCGTGCCTTGTTTTGTTGTAAACGTCAATTGCCGGATACGACATATTAATCTGTAAAAATATTCCACAAAGTCTAAGCCTAGATCAGGGGTCTCCAAACTACGGCCTACGCGCCAAATCCGGCCCGCCAGTTCCATCAATCCGGCCCGCGACAGCCAATGTCTTATTATTGTTACTACTGCTGTGATAAATTGAAGAAAAAAACACAGAATTATAATAACTCGGTTTTATTTCGTTGCAAGGTATAACTTAACGACAGTAATGATGACACAGAAAAAACTAAAGTAAACTAAAGCATATTAATAACTAACAAAAAATTGAAATGAAACTCACTAATCACAGTAAAACAAAAAACACTAATGAGATTTATGTAATTGGGATTTTCCACCGACAATAGTTTGTAGTTGTAGATAAATTTTACTTGTACTAATTATTAAAAGAGATTTAAGATGCTCATCGGTTAATTTAGATCTGTAAACATTATTTCTGTACTTTATCTTGGAAAACCTTTTCTCATACAAGTAAGTAGTACCAAAAACAGAACAAAAAACACGAGCAAATTTATGCAAATTATCAAATTTTACCAGTGGAAGACTCTTAAAAAATTCCAACAAAGATGAATTTTGATATTTGTTCTTAATCATATCATTGCACTGTAAATCAATCATTTCCATTTGGACTTCCGGAGCCAGGGTTTCAATGTCAGAATCAAAAGGATTTTGAAAAAGCTTAATTTCATTCGCAATTACATCAAAGTCTGAGAAACGAGTATCAAAATTTATCTTTAAAACACTCAATGTTTCGATTTCAAAATCGACGGGAAATTCAGTCTCTGTAGTGTGGCTGAATACTTCACATGTTTTAAAATGGATAAAACATTTTTTACGTAACTGCGATTGAAATTGTATTATTTTCTGCCTGAAGGATTTGATATTGGTGAATAAATCAGGGAGAAGCTGATTTTCTTCTTGCAATCTTAAATTCAGTTCGTTTATATGATTTGTCAAATCGACATAGAATGCTAACTTCTACAGCCATTCACTATTTTCTAAATGGGCAAAACGGCGATGCTTCTCAAAAAAAAAAAAAACAATCTCGTCGTTTCGTCTCGTTTTTCACTTGTATGTTTGTTTGTTTGTATGTAACCGACTCCTTTGAGCGCAATTTTGACCCACTTTAAACGGTCAGATTTCATTGAAACTTTGTAAACTTGTCGAGGACCGATGACAATTCAATAATTTAAAAAAATAAATGAGAAAATAAAACACGCTTTTGTAGTTAGCAGAACTAAAAAATAGAAAATAAATAATAGTTTAAAAAACTAAAAAACACGCTTTAAAAACCAAACTAAAAAAGGAGAAAATAATTTAATTCAATTAAAAAGCGTGGGGTGCTTGACATTAATTGATTATAAAAATACCTCAAAAAGCACCCCACGCTTTTTAATTGGATTAGATTATTTTCTCCTTTTTTAGTTTGGTTTTTAAAGCGTGTTTTTTAGTATTTTAAACTATTATTTATTATTAAAGTCTGTTATAATTCACAAAGTCATTCATTCATTCACATCATTCTTTATTGTTTTAAAACAAACAAGACTGAACCCTGCTTTTAACCAATACAGATGAAAATACCCTTTGTAATTATATCAGACGAATCAAAATGTTCTATTCATTCAATTGGCATATACACTTCCTTTATTTGACAAGTCGTAACAACAGCAGAATTTACATCTTCGAAATGAAAAATTAATTTAAATTAATTTAGCGAGCCTTTCGGGGAAATTGATTTAAATTTTCCATAACGAAATGAGGCATACAATCATCGGCCATACTTAATATTCCCGTTCCGTCGAGCAATTTTAAATTAATCTCGTCTGCTCTATAGGAAAGCCTTCATTACAAAGATCCTTTTCAATTATGGACTTAAAAATTCTTACTACACAAATTAGGAAAGCTCATCCTCTTATTTTTAACCAATTTCAAAAAGGAGGAGGTACTCAATTCGTCTGGGGTTTTTGTTCCGCGGATATCTCCAGTAAGTAGATCGACTTAAAAAAATCTTTTTTTTTTATTTTAACAACAAACAGCTACAATATAAAACATAGAAACAAGAAATACACAAAACTTATAAACAATATTGCAGCCCACAACGCTGTTCACGAGTTAATCTACTTTGCGTATCTTGATGATTTTGTAACACTTCATGTAACTGTCACTGTTGCTTACATAGCAAGCAGTAGTATACGAATTGGTGTGGGTCCAACCCGCGGGTGCAAAAAAGTGAAAAATATAAAACTTTCACAAGAAAAAAAAGGGAAAAATAACTTTAAATTCGGAAGTGGTGGAAACTAATGAATAACAAAAAAAATAAGCTAGTGCGATCTTCTAGGTTGTACAAATTTATTCATATTTTAATTTCCGTACCCAAATGATGCCAACGGAATCCTATAACTAAGCCTAACTGATAGGTAGACAGTTTGAATGTCCACAGAATGTGTATTTCTGTTGCCGCTAATACAACAAATAATGAAAATAAAATTAAAGGGAGTGCACATACAAGTTCGTGTTTTTTTTTAATGGGCTTGTATCTCACGGCCCGTAATAGATGCGACATTTTTTTTAATAATATATAATATAATATATATACATAATATGTATTTCTATTGCCGTTATAACATAAAAATAAAATAAAGTAAAAATTAAAGGGGGTTCTTATACCAGAAACGTGTTTTTTTTTTAAATACAGGACTCTTCGTGTGTTGTCCAACTCGCAATTGGCGAGTTTTTAAACAAGTGGCATAAGAATTTTGATATAAAAATAAATATTGTTACTTATGTTGGTAAAACTGTACCAATAAATATGTTCTCTTTTTCTTTCAAGTTAGCACCGAAGCCCTCGGGAACGACAGCTGTTTCTTAGACCAATGTGTACAGGATCGTCGTCAAAAATACTGATAACGTGTCATGAAAATACAAAACCAACAAAACGTGTTAAGAATAGTAAGGGACACTCGATACGATCCACTTTTATCATGTAAGACACGCACTGTGGCTCCAGACCAACAATAGACTTCTCCTGTGAGTGGCAATAGGTGTCATATCTTTACTAATATATACGGTAGTGAGTCTGTTCATCTGCAAAGTATATTATACATACATATGTTCCCACTGCTGCGACACAGGCCGCCTCTTTTCGAGAGGAAGTGGGCCCTAATCCACCACGCGGGCCCAGTCCGGGTTGGTAGATGTCACATGTCTTCGAATTTTTGATTCTACAACATAGTTTCCTCACGATGTTTTCCTTCACCGTTTTGAGAGCAATGGTGTTGAAACAATTTACACAAAGTAAAGCGCCTGTCTGGGTTCGAACCTACGATCTAAAAACTCAAACTCAAACTCAAAGCATTTATTTCAAATAAACCAATTACAGGCACTTTTGAATTGTCAAGGTCGGTGAGATAGAAAGATGAAGCTAGTTATAAAACTAAGTTATGGCCGTTATCACTGGGATAGCCCAGTGATAACGCCAGCACTGGCCGCCAGAACTGGCCAGCGGCACTGGTCAGCAGCCCTAGCCGCCGAGAAAATACCAAAAGAACTGAAGTGAAAAGGTAATTCGCCGTCTAAAACATCGTATGTTTCCTATTATAACTGTCATACATCTTTAATTTTTTTAACTTTTAAAGCCGTACGCAGACAACATAATTTTTCCCCAATATCTCTTGAAGACAAAGCCTTGAAACATTGTCTGAAGTTACAAAGGCAGTTTTGAGCGTGTTAAATCGGGTACTTGCGAACTTTTGCCCCCAGACACGCATCGCATTTGAGCCTCACTTTGAGAATTCCGTGTTCTTTGCTATCCTTTATAATTAAAGAACACTTTTCTCCCCTACCATTTTTGCTTTTTGATGTTTTTTGTGTATTACTTTTGGCTGTACTAACTCGTGTCAGGTTTCAACGTTCTTTTAAACGCAGGGTCACGTTATTATCAAATCAAAAATATAATAAGCTCCTGAAAGCTTTTTTCGTTGAAGAAATAATAAACGCTTTGAAAGCAACTCCCACTACCTAAGCCTTCAGGGCTTCAATAACTACCTATACGAAATCGGAATAATCATGCCATATATTCTAGAGGCCACCCAAAGCGCAATGGAGAAGGCTATGCCTCGAGTGTGCCTACTTGTTCAAATCAGAAATTTAGAGATCCGCAGATGAACCAAGGTAACCGACATAGCCCGAAGAATTGCCAAACTTGGCGGCAAAAGCGGCAGTGGGCAGGGCACATTGCTCGCAGAACAGAGTGCGTTAGCTCAAATCTTTTAATTTATGACTAGAAAGGAGTTGTTTTTTTTACTACAACTTTTACGGTGACCAAGAAAACGAAACAAATATTAAAAGCTGTACACTCATGAAGAAAACTGAGAAGTTTAATTTTGAACATAATAAACTAAGCAAATCTTTCTAACAATATCAAAACATAACTACAGAATCTCACACCTAACCCCAAGGAACTCCTCTAATTTGTACAAAGTACACATCCCAAATATACAAATAAAATCACTAGATCATTTAGCCAGGCTGTGACAAAAAGGGGGCAACCACAGAGATGAGGGTTCTAGGCAAACACATGGTGTAGCTAACTGCTGAGTAAACGTTACGCAACCCACTGAGGTTTCGAGTTACAAATTCACTCATAATTTGATATAGGCTTTGTTTACTGGTTTGTGGTGGAAATGCTTTCGTTTGATGTTACTTCTGGTTATCTCTAAGATGTGAAAATGTATTTAGTTGTTGAACTTGAGTTGAAAGCTTGAACGGAAAAAAACTGACAACAAAATCACACTATAAATTCTTAACCTCGATTACCTTATAATCGAAGCCTTACATAATAACGCATAATCAGCCTATAATGTTCCCACTGCTGGGATACAGGCCTCCTCTCTAAGAGGGAGTGGGCCATAGGGTCCAGTAGGGGTTGGTAGATGTCACAAGTCTTCGATTTTTTTATTCTAAGACAGGCCGATTTCCTCACGATGTTTTCCTTCACCGTTTTGAAACCACTGGTGATGTTTTTAAATACACAAAGTGAAGTGCCTACCTGGGTTAAAACTCACGACTTTATAATTAACCAAAACAAAACAGTGTGTTACACAAAAATCCAGGCAACATCACGATTATCTGCCGCAAAATCTGTCTCTGAAACATTCATCTTATTTATTACACAATATAAAATCAAGTAGCTGTTCTTTTCTGTCGATGTGACCGCTTAATTCTTCCAAAATACTCGGCAAAGTCTAATTCGGATTTCACTATCAATTAGAGTATTTATTCTGGAAGGTATACAGTACAATAAATTGATACTAAACTGGTATATAACAAAGAAACGTAAATGTGTTTGTGCGGGTTGCAAGTATATAAAGAAAACTAAAATGCCGCGTAAAACAAAACAATGTTAGGCACATTTCTATAAGATCTTTAACAGCCTTCTGAACGATTCTATTACTAAAGAGTGTAGTAGATAGCTTGCTCGTTCAGTGTAATGGTTATTTTTATTACCCTATTTGGAATGAGCAGTGTATTGCTTATTTAAACTTACATTTATTTTGTACGGGAACGATCATATGTGCCGACAGAAAGTGGTGTTTTATTTTGAGCAGTTTTTTATGTTTATTGGACGCCCAAGGAGGACATAGACCACAACCCAGTTGCTGGGTAATACGATACCTCTTGGTAATACTGGTTGTCAAACTTTCGGGCTTCTGTTCTGACTACCCGTAACGACTGACAAAGATCTACCTACAACGGCTACAAACGGCTTGACGTGCTCTCGGAGGGTTCTCAATATGTAATGGATGGTCACCCATCCACGAACCGACTGCGGCAAGCTTAGCTTAACCTTCGATCGATCCTTGCGTTTGTCATAGTTTAGCCAGGAGCTCCTCGAGCAAACAGCTCCCATTCGCGCAAATGCCGATTCGTTCAAAAGTTCTGTCGTGCAATTTTATTATTCTATCGTGCAAGTTGCAGTGCAATGCACTTGAAGTTTTAGAAAGGTCGTTGTGGTGGAGTGCTGTCTCCGACGCTCATACCTGTGTGGCAGTCTGGTCCTGTATACTTTAGACAACAAACCCCGAAACAAAGGTGACCGAAAGTGGGTGCACATTTTATTTGGCTTTCAGCTATTCAATTTTATTGTATTTAATTCTTTACATTCTTACAATTATCTTAGAATGATAGTAAGTATTATTGATTGATAAGTCAGTAAGTTAAAGCCGACTTTGCTTTGGCTACTCTCTTAGAAAAATTGACACCTCGCCGCTGGACCGTACACATTGGGGATTGCAATATACGATTGAGTATTTGAACATTTTGGTGGAAAATTATAAGACAAGCCATTTAGGTAAGGATTAATATTGATTGCCCATTTATTTAATAAACATAATACCATAAGCTGTTATAACACGAATATGCAACCGAGTTTCGTGAATATCTCTCCCAAGAGCGATGTTAAGACTTTAAGAGATTAATGCGGTCTACAGCCCCAGTAAGCCTGCAGTATATTCTATCAATGCTACACTTTAAGTAGTTCTTAAATAAATAATTAGATACATAAAATACCTGGACATGCACTTTACTGTAAAGTATACTTTTTGGCACTTTACTTTGTGTAGTAAATTATTTCATCACCACTGCTCTCAAAACAGTGAAAGAAAACATCGTGAGGAAACCGGCATGTCCTACAACAGAAAATTTGAAGATATGTGACATCTTCCAGCTTGGAGGAAGGCCGTTTACCACTTCACTGGTCCTCATTAAGAAGCCAGGGTGCCCTGCGGACTCTCCGTCCGCTTACCGGCCCATCGTACGGACCGAGATTACTACCGTCACCTCCTTCTGCGAAACAGTAAAGCTCGTGAAGAGGAAGGCTGTGCAAGTGAGGGAGAGGCAGTATATGCGCCGTCACGGCCCTAGCCTCCGCAGGAAACGCCCTGGGCATCGGGAATCCCAGGCTGATGGCTACCGTAAGCACAAGCTTGCGGACGGCGAGTAATGGGTAGCTCGCTGTCCGGTGGACCAAGCCCGGGTCGACGGCGTGTTGTGTTTCACGCGCGCCTCAAAGAGATGTCAGTGCCAACTAGTGGAGTCCACAATAACCGATGCCTGCCAGGGGTGCGGGTTGTTCGAAAGAGCTACCGTCACCCCTGGCACACAAGCAACTGAAGGAACACGGGTGAGTTTTAATCAGTAAAAGTCTGACACGCCCTCCTGCTCCACCCAGAGCGGGAGAAGTTATTTGATGATTTCCCAACCTCAAAAAAAAAACCCGCACTGGGCCCGCATGGTGAATTATGGCTCACTTCCTCTCACAGAAAGCGGCCTGTGTCCCTGGCCTAGACTGATTAAGCTATGATGCAGTTTCACTCGTAACCTAATGAAACTGCTTCTCTGCTTTGCTGCTGAGATTTTAATTTGAAAGAGTGTCCATAGAATTTCTTGCCCATTTGTTTCCATAGGAACTTGTACTACCTACGCATTGGAACGTGTAACCAGTTTCATCCTTTAGACGACTCGTAGACTCAAAACTTCCTTGATTTCATTGAAATAAACGCTTTCAGTTTGATTTTAATAACACATTATACAATATTTTCTTGCAGTTCATAGTCCATCTGCGCGTTGAATTTCATTGAAATCCGTAAGTAACTAACATGTAAACTTAAAAGTTTACATGTTTATAACCTTCTAGTAGAATTTTAATGCAACTTCCGTGTCTCGCCGGCAAATGGGTTTTTTTTTTTTTTTTTTTTTTTTTGGGTGGGAAATCATCAAATAACTTCTCCCGCTCTGGGTGGAGCGGGAGGGCGTGTCAGACTTTTACTGACTAAAACCCACCCGTGTTCCCTCAGTTGCCTGTGTGCCAGGGGCCGCGGTATCTCTTTCGAACAACCCGCACCCCTGGCAGGCATCGGTCCTTGCGAACCCCACCTATTGGTGCTGACATCTCTTTGAGGCGCGCGTGGAACACAACGCGCCGTCGACCCGGGCTTGGTCCTTACCGGACAGCGAGCTACCCATTACTCGCCGTCCGCAAGCCCGCGCCTACGGTGGCCGGGAATCAGCCTGGGATTCCCGACGCCCAGGGCTTCTCCCGCGGCGACTACGGCCGTGAGGGCGCATATACTGCCTCTCCCTCACGTGCGCCGCCTCCCTCTTTGCGAGCATTACTGCTTCGCAGAAGGAGGTGACGGCTAACCATTCACTCTCGCTCCGTACCATGGCCTGCACCAGGGCCGGACGCGAGAGATCGCCGCCGCCGATCGCCTCCACGAGGACACGGCGGTGCTCCGCCCAAGCCGGGCAGACCGCCACCGTATGCTCCACCGTGTCCTCAGGGCGATCTTCGCAATGGAAGCACCCGGGCGTTTCCTCCCGCCTTATACGAAACAGGAACCTCCCGAAACAACCGTGTCCGGTGAGGACCTGCGTCAGGCGGAAGGTGAGGACGCCATGCCGCCTCTCAAGCCACTCCTCAAAGAGGGGACTTACCGCCGCTATCGTGGCGTGCCCAGCACTGGGTTGCGACAATCGCGCTCTCCATGTCGCCATGAGATCCCGCCGGAGCTCTGTCCGCTGCACCTCGATTTCTCGCGGCAGCGGAGTAACGCCCCGGCGTTTGGCCTCCTCGCGCCACTCCCAGACATGCGCGAGGACCTTTGCCTCCAGATCCCATGGCGGTAATCCGGCAAGGAGGCCCGCCGCCTCACCTGAGATCGTGCGGTATCCCCGGATCATCCTGATCGCCATGACCCTATGGGACGCCTTCAGCTTTCGCGCTGGTTGGCGCCTCAATGTAGGCGCCCACACCGGCGCCCCGTATAGGGCCATGGACCGCACGACCCCCGCGTAGAGCCTCCGGCAGGAGGCGTTTGGCCCCCCTAGATTGGGCAAGAGCCGCTTCAAAGCAGCTCCGGCCCGCTCCAGTCTGGGAGCCAAACGTCGGAAGTGTTCCGCGAAGTTCCACCGGCTGTCGAGGACGAGTCCCAGGTACTTCATCGTCGACTCGACGCCGATGTGAACCCCTCCCGCCGTTATCTGGGAACCCGCCGGTGGCGCATTCCGAGGACCATGAAAACACATGGCCTCGGACTTGTGCAAGGCCACCTCGAGTCCCAGTTGCCGGATCCTATCGACGATTGTCGCAACCCCGTCTGCCGCTAAGTCGGCCGCCGCCTGGTACGACCTCCCTTGCGCCAGGACCAGCGTGTCGTCAGCGTAGCAGACTACGCTGACGCCGCTAGGGAGGTCGGCGCGCAGCACCCAGTCGTATCCGATGTCCCACAGATGCGGCCCCAGAACCGATCCCTGTGGGACACCGCACGACATCTCTCGCCGGTTCCACTCTCCTTGGTGACCGGGGTAGATGACGGCCCTGTCCGTCAAATAGGCCTCGACCACACGACAGAGGTAGGTCGGCATCCGGTGATACCGGAGTGCCTCCCTTATGCAACTCCAGGGCAGGGTGTTAAAGGCATTGGCGATGTCTAGAGACACCGCCAAGACGACCCCACCCCGGGCCACAGCATCCCCCGTCGTGAGGGCTCGCACGCGCATGATGGCGTCCACCGTGGAGCGCCCCCTGCGGAAACCGAACTGGCTCTCCGCCAAATCCGGCCCCACCCGCACCAGCCGCCCGACGAGGCGGTCTGCAATTACTCTTTCAAAGAGCTTGCCCACCTCGTCGAGCAGCACGATGGGCCGGTAAGCGGACGGAGAGTCCGCGGGGCGCCCCGGCTTCTTAATGAGGACCAGTTTCCCCGTCTTCCAACGAAGTGGGAACCGGCCCTCCTCCAAGCATGCGCTTAGGAGCCCTCTTAGTCGAGGCCCGAGAGCCTCCAAGGCCAGGACCCAGGCTTTTCCAGGCAAGCCGTCGGGTCCTGGGGCGGTACTCTTGGCATTCAGCCTACGTACCGCCACTCTCAACTCTACCTCGGTCACCTCTGGAGCATCGTCGTCGTCGTCGGTGTGGTCCGCATCGGGCACCGCAGCAGGCGGAGCCATGGGCGGGGGAGCGTGCTCCCCTCGCGAAGGGAACAGAGCGCTCACCACGTCCTGCACGAGCTGAGGCCGGAGACTCTGCGTCAGCGGGGGAGCCCACGGGCGGATTTTATTCCGCACCGTTTTGTAGGGGCGTCCCCACGGGTCTCTATTCAGAGTCTCCAGCGACTCCTCGCGGGCCAGCATTCTAGCCCGCAGGATCTCCGCTCGGAGGGCGGTCTTCGCCGCTCTGTACCCCTCGTACAGCTCCGCCTGAATGGCTTCCGTATCCGGAGGGCGGACACGGAGCCTGCGGTGCCTGGTGTACTGGTGACGCGCAGCAACGCACGCCTCGCGCAGAGCTGTGAGCTCCGGCGACCACCAGTACACCTGGCGTGAAGCGCGTCCTGGCTGGACCCGAGGCATTGCCACGTCACAAACCTCGGACATGGCCTCCTGGAACCACTCAACCTCGTCGTTGATGTCGGCAGGCCTGTCCGGTGGTGACACCCAGGCCTGCACGATCGAGGCTTCCAGGAGGAGCTCCCGGTCCAGCCGCTTCAGCGCCCACCGCGGACCACACGGGGCCCGTTGGACCGGCGCGCTCGAGGTCTGGGCGGAGACGTCAAACCGGATGTACCGGTGGTCGGAATACGTCTCCACCCCCTCCATGACGCGCCAGTCGACGACACGCGGCGACAGAGCGGGGCTGGCGAACGAAATGTCCACCACCGACTCACCCCGCATCCGCACACACGTGGCGACAGAACCCCGGTTCAGGACGACCAGGCCTGTCTCCAGAGCCCAGTCCTCCACCATCCTGCCCCGCATGTCCGTCAGACGGGAACCCCAAGCCAAGTTCTTGGCATTGAAGTCCCCGAGGACGAGCACGGGGAGGGAACGGAACCCGACGACGACGTCTCTCAACTCCGCTAGGGAGTTGTGGAACTCGGCGAGAGTTCGGCTCGGGGAGAAGTACACCCCTACCACGACAATCTCCCCGAACCGGGCTGCTACGCAACCCCTTCCCCTCTTGGCACCCTCGAGGGTCGGGGTACCGGCGGCGGCCGACGAAATGAGGGTCACTGAGCCGCTCAGGTCCTCCACCCAGTCATCCCTGGGCGGGACAAAGTACGGCTCAGCGACCACGGCGATGTTAATCGACCACTGCGCCATGCTCTGGAGCAGCAGGTCCTGAGCGGCGGCGCAGTGGTTGATGTTCGCCTGGAGGAGGCGAAATGGGGCCATTAATGGCAGTCCATTTCAACCCCCTCCGGGGCCCCCTGTGTGGGCCCTGCCGCGCTAGGAACGGCGGCGGCGACGACGGTGGAGGCGGCAGCGGCGGCGGCGGTGGCGGCAGCTGCGGCGGTGACGGCGGTGGCGGAGGGTTTGCCCCTGCCCCGGCTCCTGGTTTCGGCGGGTGGAGCGCAGGCCCTGCTCCCAGCCCGGTGTTCGGCCGGCTTGCCAGCCGCCGCACATACATAGCAGTGCGGCGTGGCATTGCACGAGCCGGCCTTGTGACCGGGCTGACCGCAGCCGGCAAATGGGTTATGTATAATTAAGTGCCAACTCATTAACCGTAATTATAACGAGCTCGCAAATTAAAAAAGATGAGACTTTGTGTCATTTCAGCTATAAAAGTTAAACAGACAATGAACTTGAATGAGGTGGTTGACCTTCCGAAAACAGTCTGCTCATTTTAGTTGGGTAAAGAAATAATACCTTTAGATCCGAATATGTAAGCAACACTAGTCTTTTAATCCCTCTAAGCAGTGGAAAAATAAATCTAAGCTCACTTTATTACTAAAACTTATATTGAACTAACTACATATTAACACATAACGATCAGTTTGCGCTACAATTTCTGGCTTTATCAAATGTACTAGTCATTCTGAAATTAATTTAATTTACACGAAAAAAATGTTGATATTAATTCATTTGGAAATAACATCGATTGTAAAGAAGGATTTCAACAGACTTTAGTTTAAAGTTTTGACCCCCACTGTTCTTTATCTCTTATTATTAATAATGGACGAGTTTATTACTAGTTAATATACATCATGCAATCAGTAACATAACACTGTCACAATACACACTCCTGTAAACCAAGATTTGTTATAGCCACGATTAAAGATCCTTGCAAGGACTCTCCGAGTCTCAGGGGCATGATTTAACTGTCTACGCAACCAAATTAATCAGAATAAGGAAACAGGAAAATAGTGAAAGAATTCTATGACCTTTCCTATAAAGTCAGCCATATCCTATTATCATCAAAGTTTTTACTTGGAAAACAAGTTTATTTTCTCGTCTACCACAGAACTTATTTTTCATCTGCTCTTTTTTTCGAATAATGTCTACCTTCTTATTCATATTCTAGGCTTACGTAGGTACTTAAAGAGATTCCCAGCCCCAAATAAGTGTGTACACTAGCTTACAAAATGCTCAAATATAACTTTATATATTATTCAACGTTTTTAGATGATGGGCTTATGTAAACAAAGACCTCTGGCTTTCAGACTTCTTAACATCATTCCTGTGTAAATACTTTTAGGCAAGTTTGCAAAAATATTTACTTCAATTTAGTTATTCTTTGTCTGTATACAATGGTCTAATTTGGCATAATATTATTAGAAGCTGAAACTCTATTGAGTTGCAAAAATATCTAAGAAAGAAAAACAACACAAAAATATCGGTTTGCATTTAAATGGATTCGTAAAAGAGGCTTTAAGAGTAACAGAGATGAGATTTAATGTAGCATACTCAAACTACAATTTAGTTTTCACTATGCCCTTGAAGAAGCGTTGACCCATTGCAATTATTCTCCATAACATACAAGTACAGTCAAAACCATTACTCGTTGAAACAAACAATGAATCTAATAAAAACGCACACGAAACATGCTGAAATAAATCTTAGTAGAAATGCAATAACACCCGATCACGCTATAGATAGAAACAGTAAGACAGCTCCATACAGCGAACACAGACGCACGCAAACATAGACAAGTCGCGAGTGAGCTTGCACTCACTGTAAGTAGACGCGTCCCTATAGTATTAATAATATTTTTTTGCGGTGGACGAGGGCCTCTCCCCGCTCTACTTGGGTAAAGAGAACTGGCGCAAACCTGTAGTGCTTGACACTAAAGATCGCATGGAGGTATGGCAGAGTAAGGAGCTTCACGGACGCTTTTTCCGGGCCCTACATGGACCCGATGTAGACCTACTAGCGTCCGTAGCCTGGCTGCGTTTCGGTGACCTCTTTGGGGAAACCGAAGGTTTTGTCTGTGCAATTATGGACGAAGTTATGATGACGAATAATTACCGGAGATTTATTGTGAAAGACGGCACGGTTGACATCTGTCGGGCATGTCACCGTCCAGGTGAATCAATTAGACACATTCTCTCCGGGTGTTCTCGTCTAGCTAACGAGGAGTACTTGCATAGACACAACCTAGTAGCCAGGATTATCCACCAGCAACTTGCTCTGAAACACACAACTTGCTCTACAGCCTTGTGGAATCAGAAGTGCCATACTACAAGTATATGCCCGACCCAGTTCTCGAAAATGGACATGTCACACTGTACTGGGATAGATCCATCATCACTGACAGGACTATTGTTGCCAATAAGCCTGATATAGTGGTGGTGGATTGACTAGAGCGGCGTGCAATGATCGTTGATATAACGGTCCCGCATGAGGGGAACCTCATGAAAGCCGAGAAAGATAAACAAATCAAGTATCTTGACTTGGCTCACGAGGTTGTCGATATGTGGGATGTGGACTCCGCGATCATTGTACCGATAGTCGTTACAGCAAATGGCTTGATAGCAAAGAGCCTCGGCATCATCAGAGGAGGCTCTCGTTGGGCAGCTGGGTCAAGGGCTTGATCCAGAAAGCGGTACTCCTGGACACGGCTCGCATTGTCAGGAGGTTCCTCTCTCTGGAGCTCTGACCGCCGGGTACCTTGGACCTTGTTCCCGATACCGGTGGGCTACTATTTTTTTTTATATTTTTAAATGTTTTTATATTTTTATATTAATATTTAAAAATGTAATTTATATGTGTTTTAAATGAAATAAAGGACAATAATAATTTATTCATTTCTGTAAGCCACATCTGTATAATTATCAATATAAAACCTTTTGGAAGAAAACCATTAATAAATTGACAAACAAAAACGAAATAATAATGAAAAAACTAAAGAAACAGAAAACTACGAATAAAATAAATAATAGTTTAAAAAACTAAAAAACACGCTTTAAAAAACAAACTAAAAAAGGAGAAAATAATTTAATTCAATTAAAAAGCGTGGGGTGCTTGACATTAATTGATTATAAAAATACCTCAAAAAGCACCCCACGCTTTTTAATTAAATTAAATTATTAGTTTGGTTTTTAAAGCGTGTTTTTTAGTTTTTTAAACTATTATTTTTTTAAAGCCAAAGTGGGAATGCACCGTGATGTGGTCGCAGTGGACAAGGGGCTCACCCCGTTGTCCATGGCTAAAGAGAACTGGCGCAAACCTGTCATACTAACTATCGATGACCGCAAGGAAATATGGCGAAACAAGGAGCTTCACGGGCGCTTCTATCGGGCCTTTCATGAGCCCGGTGTAGATTTCTCAGCGTCCGTATCCTGGCTACGTTTCGGTGACCTTTTCGGGGAAACTGAAGGTTTCGTCTGTGCAATTATGGACGAAATTATCTTGACGAATATCTACCGGAGACATATTATGAAGGACGGGACGGTTGACGTGTGTCGGGCATGTCACTATCCGGGCGAGTCTATCAGACATATTATCTCTGGTTGTTCTCGTCTGGCTAACGGCGAGTACTTGCACAGACATAACCAAGTAGCCAGGATTATTCACCAGCAACTTGCTTTGCAATATAAACTTGTGGATTCTGAGGGACCGTATTACAAGTATGTGCCCAACCCAGTTCTCGAAAATGACCATGCCACATTGTACTGGGACCGGTCTATTATTACTGACAGGACTATTGTAGCCAATAAGCCTGATATAGTGGTGATAGACCGGTTAGCGCGCCGCGCAATGATAATCGATGTTACCATTCCAAATGACGGGAACCTCGTGAAAGCTAAGAAAGAGAAACAGATTAAATATCTCGACTTAGCACACGAGGTTGTTGACATGTGGAATGTGAACTCGGCTGTCATTGTGCCGATTGTTGTATCAGCCAATGGACTGATGGCCGAAAGCCTCGATCAACATCTCTCGAGGCTCTCGTTAGGCGGTTGGGTCAGAGGCCTGATCCAAAAGGCAGTACTCCTCGATACGGCTCGCATCATGAGGAGGTTCCTATCTCTGGAGCCCTAACCACCGGTAGCTTGGACCCTGCTCCCGATACCGGCGGAACACTATTTTTTTATATTTTTAAATGTTTTTATAAGGTTATTTTAAAAAAATATTTAAAAATGTAACTTAATATGTATATAAATGAATAAACGAAATAATAATAATAATTTATACTAATATTTAAAAATATAATTTATATGTGTATTTAATTGAATAAAGGAGATAATAATTATTATTATTTATTTATTTCAAAAAGTGTGGTACAGTCTGTTACAATAAATATAATTTAACGAGTTAGGGTTAAATCTAACAGAAAAAAAATTGCAACATAATTTGAATCTGCGTCTTAGCTAGTATTTTTCTTTTGAGGATGGGAAATCGTCAAATAACTTCTCCCGCTCTGAGTGGAGCTGGAGGGCGTGTCAGACTTTTACTGACTAAAATCCACCCGTGTTCCTTCAGTTACCTGTGTGCCAGGGGCCACGGTATCTCTTTCGAACAACCTGCACCCCTGGCAGGATAGCTAGGCTACATGGTAACCTATTTATTAATTTTTATTACGGGCTGAAATCCTCATGGATGTTCTCCGCCCTGGGGAGGGCGGAGTGGTCTGTTAGGCTCTTACTGACTAAAACCACCCCGGTGTTCCGTCCCATACTTGCACCAGGGATCACGGGATCTGATGCGACTTCCGCAATCCCCAGCTAGTGCCGCCCGCACCGCAGAGGTGGGCCACCTCGAATTAGGGGGGAGTGAGGTATTAAACTCACCCTTACATCATAGAGAGGCGCGCGTGGAGCACTACGCGCCGCCATCTCGGGTCCTAAGGAATAGGGGGCGACGGATTTTCCCAGACGGATTTTCCGTTGCCCCTGGACCCATTTAGTGACATTCAATGACTATTTATTGAAATCATGATTGAGGCCAATTCTAACTTAAAGAGTTGATTTGATGATTCTGATATAATTCTATAAAAAAACATAGCGAATTATTATTTACCTCGAACTTACAATATAAAAAAAACGTAAGAAAACAAGTATTTCGTGGACTACCTAATGCATCCCCCTTGGTGGAGCTAACCTTCTGCACCATCTGTATTGTAACCTAACTGCTGGCACTCGATCTCATTTGAGAATCATTTTTACGACTTCACGAGTTTTGGGGAAAATTATTATCTCGTATTTACGGTGTGAATTGTACGGTTAGTGGAGATTCGTTTTATGATACCCATGATGCCTCAAATGCCCAGTGGATGGAAAAAAGGGGAGTTTTATGGGCAAACATTTCGACCTTTGGATGGCTCGCGAGGTTTTATTACGGGAATCGTAAATTCCAGTGGGCACTGAAGTTTATTTCTTGATTTGTTGTTGATTTTAACAGCGCAGCGCTTCAGAATCGTATAAATAATTTTGTAGTCTGAAAATAATTACATTTCCGCACTATAAAGTGAAAAATCGTCACTAAAAATTATACGATAGTTTATCTTTGTTCCCTTTTCGAGATAAAAATAATAAACCAAGCGACTAAGATTACCTATTCAATTAGTTAACACATTTACAAGGTTTTTTTTATTTTGGGTGGGAAGTCATGAAATAACTTTTCCCGCTCTGGGTGGAGCAGGAGGGCTTTTACTGACTAAAACCCACCCGTGTTCCCTCAGATGCCTGTGTACCAGGGGCCGCGGTATCTCTTTCGAACAACCCGCACCCTTGGCAGGCATCGGCCCTTGCGGACCCCCCCAGTTGGTGCTAACATCTCTTTGAGGCGCGCGTAGAACACAACGCGCCGTCGACCCGGGTTTGGTCCTTACCGGACAGCGAGCTACCCATTACTCACCGTCCGCAAGCCGCAAGTACGCGAGAGATCGCCGCCACCGATCGCCTCCACAAGGACACGGCGGTGGTCCGCCCAAGCCGGGCAGACCTCCACCGTATGCTATACCGTGTCCTCAGGGCGATCATCGCAGTGGAAACACCCGGGCGTTTCCTCCCGCCTTATTCGTAACAGAAACCTCCCGAAACAACCGTGTCCGGTGAGGACCTGCGTCAGGCGGAAGGTGAGGATGCCGTGCCGCCTCTCAAGCCACTCCTCAAAGAGGAGACTTACCGCCGCTATCGTGGCGTGCCCAACATTTACAAGGTCTCACGTGCCTACGAAAAAGGGACAAGCTATTGTAAATCATCTTCCACTTTCCAGCAAGTGAACGAGAACAACACAGTCTATTTATGGCGTACATTCTGTCAACAAAACGTGATCTTCACTTCGTCAGACGTAGATCCTTCGCACTACAGAACATAACACCTTCATCTAAGGGGAGCTACAGACCTACTGGGGATGGCATGATTTATTCGGCCCATCACGGCGGCAAAATCAAATATATTTGTTTATATAGTCTTGGTCGGCAGAAAGCCGCTGGATTTATAACCCGATTTTAATAACTGTGCACCTGTCAACGTCAAAATATTGACATGATGGTTTGGTACCGTCAGCAATTTGCATCAGGTATTTTAAACGAAAATAACAATGCAGACGACACGGGAATGCAGATCCTACCTGCAGGCGTCAGTGGTGATGTAGAACGGGAAGCGGACAGGTGAATTCGATTTTACCAATCTTATAACACTATGACAGCCCCAATCATCATATTCGCATTTTCCCGGTTGCATCCTTTCGGAGTCCGAACTTTGACAGCCCAAAAGTGCACAGTTATAATAATCTACTTATAGCTCGAATTGAACCGATCCGAACATGATCAAGTGCGGGTAGATGCCGAAATAAGTTTGATGATCGGCACGAGCCGAATTAATGCCAATGTCGAATATAGTAACAGAACAAATATTGCCGAACAAGTGTGTAGTATCGCTAACGTCACCGTGAAGCACTTACCTTTACGTCGAAACTTGATAGCACGTCGGAAATAGAACAAATATTGACGTGACAGGGCGTTCTGTAAAAAACAATAGTGATGTTTGTTTTCACCCTTTAAGTAAAGTGATAGTCGGAATTAGATCATGTTACCGTATTTTAAGTGCGGTTATGCTTGTATTGTGTGTGTATTTTAAGCTCGTACGTTACCCATATCTATTGTAATGTCAGCCAGTACTTTAGTCTGTCTCCAACATAGAAGTAACATTGATTACCATTTACCACACTAGCTTATTGGACTAATAAGTTAATAGTTTCCTTACGCTGTTTTTATAACTACGTATCATTCAAAAGAGCCGCCGGTCCGTACATGGGTGACTATTTTTGTATACCAGGACACCTCCGTGCCTCAGAAAGCACGTTATGCCGTTGTTCCCGGCTGTCATTCATAAACCTTTGACAGCATTTACGATTCGTCAAATGCCCGAAAGTCTTTCCAGCCTTACTAAGAGGAATCGAGTTACCCTACTGGGTAAAGTTAACAAAAGTTACTACTTTTGTTGTTGTGTGGTTGTGGTGGTCAGATAAGCATGCGCTACATGTACCTATACACAAGAAAAGTTTTTATCCAGTGCGCAAGCTGTAACCATGAATTTAGCATATATCATTCTAGACCCCCCCAGCGCAGATTTTTTTTTTATAGGTTATACATAAAAGAATCAGCTGTTTCATAAAAAAGTGCAATACCTACGCGGTCAAAATGTATGGAACAGCAGTTTTTTTTTGTATAAGCGATGAAAAATTTCTGCGTTGGGGGTCTAGAATGATATGCTGAATTCCTGGTTACAGTTTGCGCACTGAATGAAAACTTTTCCTGTAAACTGGCACTCAGCTGCATCCGCTTGGTCTTGAACTTGCCTTCCACAAGATAGTTTAGAAAAGGATGATGTTTTATGACTATCATTCATGATTTTTATTAATATAGGTTACCCTCAGGGGAAAACAGGCGTCATTTGATATTATTATACCTCGAAGAGAATCAACTACTGATTTTACTGTAAACTTTTGCATGATCTTATCATGTCTTAAGTATATTGTTCCTTGAAAAACTTAAAACAATGACATTTTGAAAGAAAAAAATCGAAGGCATACCCCTCCCGCCCCGTATTTTTCCGCTAAAAAAAGAGAATAAAGACATTAAAGCTGTCAACATCACACAAAATAAATGAAGAGCGAAAATCTGAACATTCCTCGAGGTACCTATATAAAGTCAAGGCACGAGCAAAATCTCTCTGTAAGTGCCGCGAGCAACACAAAGGGAAACCTAAAAAATTGTTATCCTTTACCGTTTGCCGATCGTCAAATACACAAAGAGTGTCAGCGTGGACACAACTGGGGAACGTTAGGGGTGAGGCAAAGCTGGCTTTTGCCTCTCAAAAAAATAATTAATGTTTTTTTTTTCAAATCATTTTGTCCATGGGTTTATTAAAAGAGAAGGTTGTTGCGGTTGATGGTAGATGATAGGTACAGAACGTCTGGCGATACCAGCTTATTAATAGGTCTTTACCTATGAAATTGCCGTTTTGTATGAAAAAATTTAAACGAATTTTTTTCATGTATTTTTTATTTGTATTAATCGAAGTAATCACCCATGCAGTCAATGCATCTTTGCCATCGCAGTGGCAGTTTATTGATGCCCTTCTTAAAGAAATCAGCTGGACGGGAGGCAACAAATTCTTCAAAGGCATTTTGCACTGCCTCTCGGGTATTGAATTTTTTTCCCGCCAAGAAGTTATCCAAATTCTGGAAAAAGTAGTAGTCTGTAGGCGCAAGGTCTGGTGAGTAGGGCGGATGACGGAGAGCTTCCAACCCCAGTTCTTGCAACTTGGAGACCGTCTGCTGTGCAGTATGAGGTCGCGCGTTGTCGTGCAGGAGCAGCGGAGACGAGCGATTGACCAATGCTGGTTGGAGATGTGCCAGCTTCTCCATCATTGTGTTCAGTTCTTCACAGTACACATCTGCAGTAATGCTCACCCCGTTTGGTAAGAAGCTGTGATGAATCACACCGGCGCTAGACCACCAAACAGTGACCATCACTTTTCTAGGGGTAAGTTTTCGTTTAGGGCATTGTTTAGGTGCTGAACCAGGATCCAACCAACTTGCTGAGCGCTTGCGGTTATCAAACAGAATCCATTTTTCATCGCAGGTAACAATGCGGTTCAAAATTCCTTCATTTGTGTGTCTGTTGAGCAGTGCAAGGCACGTCTCGACGCGTACTTCGCGCTGACGATCATTGAGTTCGTGGGGCACCCATTTGTCAAGCTTTTTTACCTTGCCAATTTGACGCAAATGGACCAATATTGTTTTGACGCTAACGTCGAAAGCTGCTGCTAATTCAGCCGTAGATTGTGTATCATCAGCTTCCACAATCGCCTTTAATTCGTCATTGTCGACCAAAGTCTTCGGACGACCGCGAGGTTCATTTTTCAGGTCGAAATTTCCAGAACGGAAGCGAGCAAACCAATAACAGGTGGTGCGTTGGTTTGTAGTGTTAGCTCCGTAAACGTCGTTGATGTTGCGTGCCGCTTGTGCCGCGTTGCTGCCACGACGGTACTCATATTCCATAATTACTCGAATTTTTAACGTATCCATGATGACGAAAAAGATTGAAATGCGATGAAAATGTAACACTAATCAATAAACAAATGACTACTTTTGGAAAAAAAAATCCATGTTTTTAAAATAAAATTAATTTGAAATTAGAATTCTTACCCAAACAAAAATTATTTTGATTTGAAATGGCCAGTACTGCAAAACGGCAATTTCATAGGTAAAGACCTAATATTATTGATCCAGTAGGCCGCAGCAACTCCCCAAGTGGGGGTTCATGGATGGCTCAGACCTCCAGCGTGTTTGCGGCGTCTCTCCACAAAGAAAGAAAGAAAATATATTTATTTAGCACAGACTTCAAAACACACAATATACATTAAACAGCAGGAAAGAGTAAAATAAAAATTAATTGAAGGTGTAAGGTGAGAAGTCAGAAACTAGCATTATAGTGTGCCTCACGGCTGCGCTAAAAAGGTCCAGTTCAGCATAAATGCCAGACAACTAAAGCCTAACACTACAGACAATGGCTCACCTCCCATCTTGCAGCACATGCGCTGTCACCTGCATACAAACAGGATTCGCGCTGCTGAATTATGAGCTAAACAAATTTAAAAACTTTAGTTGTTTTTTTTTTTTTTTGTATAATTGTTGCCATCGACAAGCTTATAAGCAGATAATTGGCCCACTGCAGGACAAAGGCCTAATCAACTTACTGATCAGTTACGAATATATTGAAGGTAAAACTGGTTTTCATACTTTCGGGGTTTTAACGACCTGTAACGACTGCCAAAGATCTACAAATGACATCCAGGACCTACGGCTTAAGAGACTTTCCGTGGCGGGCAGGGTCTTGATATATAAAGACCATCCACGGAGCAACCGCGGCAAAACGTAGCTTAACCTGATCGATCGAACTGTGCGGCTGTAATTACTGAATCACAAGACGACGGACGGATTGAATTGCTATTGTTATAATTATTAAATAGACTGACAGATTCCATTACTAGTTACCTGCACAAAGGATGTCATTGCCCATCTCCTTGACATAATTGTAATTAGTTTACAATACCTGAGGGCAATAGATATGGCTCTATTCACTTGATTAGTTTTAGTTAACTTCGGCTTTGGCTATTCTTGATTATTATAAGTATACGGCATTTACATCAGCCATTCGACCACCGACTGTGATAATGTATGAAAAACAAAGGGCACTTATGCTCAGTTCCTTACAAAAAATTTGAATTTAAAAGAACCCCCGACCCAAACAAGACCTCTAAAAAGCAAAAAATATATATTTATTGGACTTTTAAGTTGTAGGTAATATTTTGATCAAGGCATTGTCAAGTCGGGGGATGGCTAATGAAAATCCTAGGCCTCCTCTGTTTGGCGTTTTCATTGACCGTCCCTCGACTTGACAATGCCTTGATCAAAATATTACCAATAACTTCAAAGGCCAATAAATATATTTTTTTTTACTTTTTAGGGTTTTTGTTTGGGTTGGGTGGGGTTTTTGAAAATTTTTGTTTATAGGTACCGAGCAAAAAAAACCTTTTACTTCCGCTTTTTAAACTTAATGTCTCGCCTTATTCTGCGCAGCGTTGCGTATGTTTCCCACAGTGAAGTTTATTACTCATTTATCCCCATTTCTCGTCCTGCTCATCATTTATCTATAACCTATTCTTTGAGACCTTTTCAATGAGCCCAAACACGATACTTCTGCTGTTTGTTGGTGAGTAACTTGGGTATCCTGGAAATTGCAGGTGATGCTCCAGCATCGTTCAAGGTTACTTTGTTCGTCTAATATCATTGAAGTAATAGAATACCAAATTTCGACTCGATCAGACCCATGAGAGAAATAAAAAAAATAATTTCGGTGGCAAAAAACGAAATTACAAAACCAAAGACCGAAATTTATTTTTCACTTTGCAGTATTTTTTTCATTAAAGTACACAAAAATAAATCCAAATGCTGAAAAATAAATCTCTAACCTGAACATATTTCTAACAGGGTAGCACGTAGCTAAAGTAACGAAAAACTGCTGACGTGGTTTAGGGGTCTATTCTGTCATCAACATATACCAGGTGAGATTTTGAAACTATTATATAACGTTATCACAATATTTTCTATTTGCCACGACTGAAAAAGAATATTGAACTGCTCTCCACTATCGATACTCATAGTTTAAACTACATTTCAATTGATACCTAAACTGCATTTTAAATATTAAGATAAGTAAAATATTATAAAGAGCTTTTTTTATTGTATGTTTGTTTATTACGCTCGCGAGCTAAAACTGCTTAATGGAATTTGATGATATTTGGCACACGGGTAGACCATGACCTAAATTATAGAACATAGGATATTTCTCTCGATATTCCCACGGGGTCGAGTGTTATGCGGGTAAAACTGCGGGGGTAATTACTATTGTTTTCGAATTTGTGCACATTTTTAAAACATCCTTATCGACATATTCGCTTTCCTCACTGACAACTTAGCTACTGTGTTTTCTGAATCAATATTATGTACCATCAATTTAATAATATCTTAAATTTGTGCACACAAATATAGGTAATACCTACACACGGGGTTTGTGTTTGGGGTAAACTATAATACAGTAATCACATTAGAGTCCTTTTTGACTACAAACGATATTATTTCATTCTTAAAATCCCTTTTGAAGTTTCGTCCCAATTCACCCCTACATCCACCCCATTTGAGAGTACTTTAAATTTTTTATCATCCATTTAGTAAATTTAATTCCAATTCTTACTGGTGGTGTCAGTAAGGAATGGAAGTAAAATTAGCTACCCTTATTTCTTCCACAAAATCCAAATAATTCAAGGTAGTGTCTTATCGAATACTCTTAGAATAACTGTCGTCACTGGCGCAGCTTTTACCGGATGTCATGGAGGGACCGCATGTGACTATGGGCGCCGGTTTCCCCTCTCCCGGCTCAAAAGCTGTCCACGTGTGACGTCAGACCACACCATGTTATGTATAGCTTGCAGTAAATGATACTTTTTGTTAGAAAAATACGAATGGATAGAAGCTGCGTTATTTTGTATCATGAGAGTAGGATAAATACAGTATATCGCTGGGTGGTTAACAGAATGAAGAGGCCGTTTTTTAATTCTATGATAGCCGGGACCAACAGCACAACGTGTATTCCGAGGCACGGAAAGGCCTTGGTATCTAAACATCACACATCCACAAACCAATCGCGGCCAGCGTAACTTAATTTGATGTTTTGTAAAAAAAGAACTGCATTCCTATACCTATTGGGGACTTAATTTTAAACCAGAAAACCAATTTTCGTATTTAAAAACGTTTTAAAAAAATCTTGGCGACAACGAAATGTACCTTTGTACCTTTTCTGTGTGCGAGATGTTTAAATAAATAAATAAATGCTAAAAACTTTCAAAAATATATAGAAACTTGAGATATTTTTAAAAATTCCGAGAATTGCCCCTCCGATCTAAATAAAAATCTTGTTTTGTAATAAGGTTGTGAATATTCTGCCAAGGGCCCCCAGGCATAAAAGTTATCAAACAAGTGTTAACTAACTCACATAAAATCTAATGCAATTAATTATAATACGCTGACTTCGTAAAAGGTTACACATTTAATTTTTGTAATCTCATTAATATGATGCTCGGGCCTCCAAAGGAACGCAAAATTACAATATTTCTGTAACAAGCACTACTCTTCAAACGAATTGTTCGGAGGTCATGAACCTAAAATATGGAAACAATTGCTCAAGATTACGTTGATAAATTATTCTCGTATGTATACAATGTGTAACTTAAATAACGCACAACCTCTGAAGGGGTTATTGTACTCGTCATTATCAACAACTTTTACTATGGGACCAAATATGAAATCGCGAAAAAAAAGTCAGCTGTTCTTTACATTTTGACGAGTTATGTGATTACAAGTGTATGGAACAGCTGATTTTTTTTTCGCAATTTCAGGTTTGTTCCCATAATAAAAGTTGTTGATAATAATGAGTACAATAACCCCTTCAGAGGTTGTGCGTTATTTAAGTTACACCTTGTATATGTAAGTAAGTAAGTATGAGAAATATACTGTAGTTCTTGACAATTGAAACAAGAGAGAGACATGTGCAGTGTTGACGATAATGCGTCGACTGCTCAATTACAGGAGCGAATAAAATAAAATACGTGGACTATATAAAAATCTGGTGTATAACGTAAATACAAGTTACAATAAAACGTAGTGTCTTGATCGTGGTAAGATTGCAAGTGGTCCTCGAATCGGCGCGGGAGCACGCGCGAGTGCCAGAGCGCCGCCTGTGCACCCCTCAACCGCCACTGACGCCCGATGCTGATGCCGCCGTCGCGTCCTCGCGCCCCCTCAGCCACCGCGCGCCTCCAACCAGTAGTAGGCATGCCATGCATAGACATGCAGAGTTATACTTGTCCATACTCTCAAATTGTCGCGCCCACTGGGGAAGCTTTTCGACTACCAGTGGAGGGTAGCGGGGTTTCCTGGTTTTCTTTTCCTCCTCTTTGCCAGGAGGGGCAGAGGGAGGGGGGCTGCGGGGTTCGTGGTCCTTGGTGGAGTTCCCGGTTTCCGCGTCGCGTCCGAGAACGAGATGCGCGGGTCCCTCTGGGGAGATAGGGCGGCCGCCACGCAGGGGCGCTTGGCCTCTTCCTCCGCCTCGTCCGAGCTGCGCTGTCTCCGTTGCGCGGTGCGGGGAGGTTAGTTGTCCCTGAGGAGTAGGTCTGCACCCAGATCAAAGTTTGTGGTTGGTGCTGGCGACGGCGGTGTCCTGAGCTGTGCCGCCGCGGGTATGTTCGGCAGGGACGTGCTAGGTCCCTTATAGGTAATCTTATTGCTACCAACCGAGCACAAATCCTGACTCCGGGCTGCTACTGAGAAATTCCTAGTCGAAAAACCCGAATAATACTTTGCCCGACCAGGACATCAAACCCAGTATCTCATGCTCAGCAGTTGTCCTTGCGACCATTAGACCAACCACCAAGATTTAACTTAATCTAAGATGATAATACTGATTATTAAAATGCTTACCATTTTAATAACACAGATAGTTCATTGTTTTGTGAGTGAATGACAACTTGACAAGATAAATACAGCATTCTTAAAATTAATCGATCCGTTTATATTAGGTCGATTTTAAATGAATGAACGATGAATATTAGGTACTGGATGATTAATAACAGTCACAATTAACTGAAATATTTACATTATCTATACCTTATCTTTACATACATACACATACATTCCTATAAATAAGTTTAAATAAATAAAGTTGAAGTGTCTGTTTGTAATGTCAAAACAACAGATTTTTACTAAATACATATGAAAGTATGTATAAACGGTACTTATAAACAAAAAAAAAGTATTTTTTTGTCTGTCTGTCTGTTGGTTTGTTCCAGGGCTGCCGAAACGGCTCTACCAATTTTGACGGAACTTTTACTGGCAGATGTTATGAGAAGTCACATATGAGAAATCCTTATACGAGAAATGTGTTTAGTAAAATACATAGTGTTCAATATTTAACGGTGGTATGGGCCTCTTCGTATGCGACCGACTAGCACTTAGCCACTTTTATAAGTAAGTATTTAATTTAATTTCAGATTTTCTGTTGAGCTCATGTTAAATTCATTCGCGATCAACTTGGGACACTTCGTTCGACCATTATTTTCTCTGAAATACCATTTTCTTTTTCATAATTGGCGTTCTGTAGTACATTTATTATTAAACTATGTCTGAAAACGAACTAAACTCATAATAAGCAGTGAAGAGATCTAAACGAAATTACTCTTGGGATTTGTACGATGTTTATTTGCCTACTAGCTGTTGCCAGCGGTTTCGCCTGCGTGGAGAAAGAAAATTATCCCACGGTAATTTACTACCGAGATAAAATACTATAAACTATTTACAGGATAGGATAGTATGATAAGTAAGCAATGGCATACTTATATTTTCTTAAAGATATTAACTCAAAATGATTATTTTATTTTGTCATAATTACTTGTATGCCCCTATAGTAAACAGTTAATGTATTCCACATTCATTGTTGCCTCTCCCTCACGTGCACCACCTCCCTCATTGCGAGCATTACTGCTTCGCAGAAGGAGGAAACGGCTTCACATGCAATCTCGCTCCGTACCCTGGCCTGGACCAGGGCCGGACGCGAGCGATCGCCGCCACCAATCGCCTCCACGAGGACACGGCGGTGCTCTGCCCAAGCCGGGGAGACCTTCACCGTATGCTCCACCGTGTCCTGCGGGCGCTCTACACAGTGATATCAGCCGGGCGTTTCCTTGGAGCCTTATCCGAAACAGAAAACCCCCGAAACAACCGTGTCCGGTGAGGACCTGCGTCAGGCGGAAGGTCGCCGTGGCGCCTCTCAATCCACTCCTCAAAGAGGGGACTTACCACCGCAACTGTGGCATGCCCAAGGATCAATGGCTTAATGTGCTTGCCGAGGCAGAGGAGTATCACATCCCAACTTCCAAACTACTAAGAAATTCCTAATAGAAAAACCTAACAACATTTTGCCCGACCTGGGAATCGAACCCGGGACCCCTCGTCAAGCAGTCGCCAACTACCTACATAGTTATCGTAAGCAACATTATTGGTCTGATCAGTCTACAATAACATAGTAACAATACATTTTACGTTTATCTCTTCCAAATCATATTTTTAAGTAGGTACCTTTTATTATTCTGATCCAAAATTATCCAACAGACACACTTATTTATGAAACCCACGTACTAATTGGTATTCAGACAACGTTAACTTGGATTAAGTTGATACACAGGTAGATAAAATATAAATGTTTTAACTAAAATATAATTCAATATTATATTTTACATTTTCCGGCCGACCCGTAGCGAAAATGAACTGAGATTCGCAATTTTTTTCAACTTTAGTCAATAGAAATACTTTTCTTCAGTCAAAATTAGCATTAAATTTTATTAGGTATAGGTACGAGTATATGTTAAAGAGATAAATATAATTTTATTTTGCAAATATGGGTATAACAGATACCAAAATTGATTACAAGATCAGCCATATTTTACCATGTAGGCATGTAAAAGATACACAAAAAAAATACATACTAAATTACAAAATCTTTTTCGTTAAGGAACTCACTTAAATTGTAAACATTTCACCACTAACTTTGAAGTCTTTTTTTTAATAAAGAAAGTGGCAGCTCTCTCCAACGTTGAATAAAAAGTGTAAAGTGCGATGTAAGAAAATAAAATAAATAAAAATAAATAGGCCCAGTTCAGCATAAATGCCAGACGACTAGCCTAGCTAGTACCTGATGCTGGTTTTCAACTGGATCAGAAAAGTGAGGTGTCCAGTGTAAAACATTGTCAGGGAAGGTCTCACTTTTTATTTTACTTACACTAAGCACAAACAAGACTCCGACAGACTCAAAACCCTATTTTCCTTCCCAATTTACAAGACAAACTACTTAATATGACTTAAAAAGCATATCGCATCATTTCTCACTGAAACTTAGTGTGAAACAACTCAAGTTGGGGCGTGTGCCAGAACGATAACAAGGTTATACGGAGCTTGTCTACCGACCTCCTGTGATTAATTATAAGCAGAGAGGCGAGAGCAACCGACGTCACAATTAACCCGTTAGCTACGAATTTCGGGGCCTCAGGCGACGACGACGACGACGACGAAGCGACTAGCTATCGACTATTTTATCGCTCACTAGCGATGCCAGCGGCTTCGCCCACGTGCGTGTAGGTCCGTGTTTTATACATATAAACCTTCCTCTTGAATCACTCTGTCTATTGAAGAAAACCGTATTAAAATCCGTTGCGTAGTTTAAATGATCTAAACGTACAAACACGAAAAGCGACTTTGTTTTATACTATGTAAAGTTATGGAAGAAACATACGATGTACACGGCGGTAGAAACATTGCCGGGCTAACTGTAATCATGGATTCAGCACATATGAATCTAGACGCTGAAAATTTTCTTCGGTTATTCCCCGACGAAAAAACGGAGGGAGCTCTCATTTTTATGTATGACCACGCATAACTTTTTACAGAGTAGTCTGATTTTGATCATTCTTTTTTTGTTAGAAAGGGTATTGTACCCCGAAGTTGGTCCCATATAGATTTTGAAAAAAGTCTAATCCTAAGGGTAGGAAAACAGGGGATGATTGATTGTTCACTTACAGATTTTAACGCTGAGTTGTGTAAAAAATAAACTTCTTCGTTGATCTAATGGTCGCAAGCGCTACTGGTGATATATTTTTTTAGTGTAGGAAATAATCAAATAACTTCTCCCGCTCTGTATGGACCGGGAGGGCGTGTCAGACTTTTACTGACTAAAACCCACCCGTGTTCCTTCAGTTGCCTGAGTGCCACGGTATCTCTTTCGAACAACCCGTACCTCTGGCAATACCATGAGGGCCAAAGTTAAGGCAAAGTGTTATTGGGAATCTGGAATTCCTCAGTAGCAGCCCTAAGTCTGGATTTGTGCCCACTATAACACTTAAAAATTACAACTTTTTGTAATTCATAGCTTCAAAACACCGCAATTTCAAATAAAAAAGGTGAGCAATACAAGCAATAGTCAACATCTGTGATAAAAGCATCAATTTTGCCGCGTTAAGTTTGAATCTACCTGGAAGAATGCTAGTTTTTCTTTCTTGTTGGCGTGAACTGAAAATTAATACCCTTTTTTCTTTAATTAATTTATGGTGTAGAGAATGCCAGGCGTCAGTGCAACACGCACAACGGACCGAATGGGAGTCTACGTGCGGAAAAGGGAGTCCCATCATCAGTGCAACACGACCTGTGGAGCGACAGACGGAAACAGTCGCAAGTCGCGTCGCAAGTTGTTTCGCTCGAGGCCGTGAACGGGGTCTTAGAGAGACGCGGCTACATTGTTTCGTGATTGCATACCTGTTTAGAGCGGCTATACATTGTACTATAATAGATATTAGCAGAGCTGAACTCTGTATATAACACTATTCTTGTTGGTTTTCTGTCTGCATTGAAATACAATGTCGAGTTTTGTAAGTAATAGCGTAGTGACAAGGCAGCTTTCACTTATGAAAATACTAGCCAGCTACTTGGCCAGCGGTTTTGCCGGCGTTGGTGTCGAAAATTATCCCACGAGAACGTACAACCGGGATAAAAACTATCCTATGAAATAATCCAATTTATAATCTATGTGTGTGCCAAATTTAATCCAAATCCGTTCAGCCGTTTTTACGTGATATTGAGTAACAAACATCTAAACATACAAACTTTCATATTTATAATATTAGTACTGGTCCTGCTCCATAGGACAATCTAGAGTCTAGACAAAATCAAACTGGTTGCTAATTGAAATGTATAATTAATTATATTTATGAGATTGATTTACGCTCAGTAATTACTTTAACTCACACACAGTCAGTGTTTGAGTTAAAGTAATTACTGATTACTTGTTAATATTCTAGGAAAATCGTATACTTACCTTTACAATGTTTGTAAATGTGTGAGCACCATGTACCTATCATAGAATTAATTTGTCTGTATTGCTTCAATTTGATTCTTTTTTAATTATTATGGTATGGTAATTTTATTCTGGGTGCATCGTTTTCACCCATAATCATATAATGAATTCTATTATGTTAAATATTATAGGTACGTAAAACATTTTAAAAGAGTAACGGTGGAGTTTCTTGCCCATTCTTCTCCATACGAAACTACATTTTGGAAGGGGTGACTAGAATCAATTCTATTTTAATGTGAATGTTGACGTTCAAAAGTGCCTTTTAAGTGCCTATTTGAAATAAATGCTTTGAATTTGAGTAGGATTATACAACTAATCGGAAAATATTTATAGTTTTAAGCTAACCTTAGACACCAATGATGGCTCTCCTTCTCTATTTAATCCATCCAAAGGTTGTCTTTAAAAGATCGGTTCTACCGATAAGCCCACTCATTGTGTTAAGCTGTATTAAATTTCCACATTTATGTATATATCGTGGCCATATCGTAGATTTGCTCACTTCATGAAATACTCAAGAACTTCATGAAATGGTCGCATTTCATGAAATTCTCGTCTTCTTCTGGTTCTTATATTACAGAAGAAGACGATCGACGTCAGGTTGACGGAACCCCACTACGTGGGGCTCCTATTTCTGTCTGCAGGGTTTAAAGGAACCTAACCAAACCGAACCTCGGGGTGCCCCTGATGTCGACCATCTTGTCGAGCATTTCATGAAGTTAGCAAATCTAAGATATGGCCACGACATATATATCAATGACTTATATGTGGTAGGTACAAAATAAAGAGTACATAATCAGCTTAAAATGTTCCCACTGCTGGGACACAGGCCTCCTGTCGATGAGAGGGAGTACGCCATAATCCACCACGCGGGCCCAGTGCGGGTTGGTAGATGTCACATGTCTTAGAATGTTTGGTTCTAGGATATGCCAGTTTCCGCACGATGGTTTCCTTCACCGTTTTGAGAGCAGTGGTGATGAAATAATTTACACAAAGGAAAGGGTTTGTCTGGATTCGAACCTACGATTTACAGTAGAAGTATTGTATTCTAATGATTTACGGTAGAAGAAAACACCGAGAGCTGAGAATCTGTAATAACACGCAGTAAGCAATCATCATTTCAGCCGAAAGACGTTCACTGCTGGACATAGGCCTCCCCCAAGCTCCTCTAAGTTGACCGTTTCTGTGCTTCCCCCATCCAACGGATTCCTGCAGCCTTCACAAGGTCATCGGTCCCTCATGTGGCAGGCTTTCCTCTTGTGGGATGGCCCCATCGGCCATCTGTTCTGCGAGCTATGTGCCCTGCCCACTCCCACTTAAGTTTGGCAATTCTTCGAGCTATGTCGGTTGCTTTGGTTCTCCTGCGGATGTCTTCATTCATGATTCGATCACGTAGGGAAACTCCGAGCATAGCCCTCTCCATTCGTCTTTGGGTGACTTTTAGCCTTCTGATAAGGACCGTTGTGAGGGACCATGTTTCAGTGCCATATGTCATCACTGGCACTGGCATTCGTTTATTTTTAGTTTTACTCACTGGTCAAGATGAAAGTCTTTGACCAGTGAGCAATACTAGAGATAAACGAATGCTAACTCATTGAACAACATAAGGCTGGGTAGTATTGGACTAGTAAAAGAACATAACTTTCGATCTATCTTTCTAGATAATCCACGATACCCAACGAACCTTAAAATCAAATCATTGTCTCCAAAATCAAACATCGTTACACCCACTTTCGCCAAACAAATCTCATGTCAAAAACCTTTGTTAAGCTAGAATGATAATAATTTATGTACATGTCAGTTCGCTTCCTTACGCATGTCATTTTATATTCAGGCACGTAGCGTCGTGTGCTTTAATTACGTGGAAGTGACCTATTTCCTCTCTCATTCGATGTTTTCCTCGAAGTAGGTTATGTTGTTAAAAGGGTGTCGGGGGGAACCTCGTGTTTAAGAAATGATTATATTTTGTGTGTTACTTTAATATAACATAACTCAACGCCAGTTTTTCCCGAAGGGTTAGGCAGAGGTTTCCCTATTTCCCTATTTTGCCAGTTATGTTTAAGTCCCATGTAATGGGTGGCAAGCCTATGGGCATCATCCAGATACAGTACGTCAGAGTACGGGCTAGTACTGAGAAATTCCTGATGGAAAAATCTGATAACTGTCACTTTAATATAATGGTGATTAAAATTAGCATGTTGCAATGACGTAACGCCTGAAGGTTTAAAAAACTGATTCTTAACCGACTCGTTCAGCGTGCAGTTGCCTGTCCCACTCTAGTTTTTTTCTATACAGGGTGGAAGGGTCATCGACGCGCAACCTGAAGGCATGAATTCAGCATTATAATTCTAGACGTAGAAATGCGTTGGTTATCAAAAACAAAAATCTGCTGTTTCATAGAAATTGCAATAGCTGGGTCAAGATGTATGGAACAGCGAATATATTTTTTAATAACCGATGGAAAATTTAAACGCACGGTAATTCAGAATCATGTTTTGAATCCTGCCACCCTGTGGATGTAGACTTTATAAATGAATCAAAGACACTTTTACTGAGTTAAGCAATCATCGTAAGTAAAAGAGAATCGTCGTATTGGTCTGAAATCATGATCAAAGCTGTGATCTTGTTGATTCTGCCAAGAGTAGCATCTTCACATCCCATACAATAATATGAAACAATAGAATGGGATGTGAAAAGGCAATATACTTCGGTTTAAAGACATTTATTTCTCAAAGAACAAATTACAGTTCACTTAAAGAGAAACTTAACTAAATTAACAATAGGTTGTAGTTTATATTACGACGTTCAAGCCATTCAAGAAACTGAACACTATAGTATCATAAAAAAAAATATAAGTATATATATTTAAAGAGCAATTTTGCACTTAAGTGTAAATAAAATTCAAAACAGTACAAGCTAAACTTGTGTCTATACAAAAAAAAAATACAAATAAATATAAACTAAACTTATATGTCTAAAATGTAATTCCTAAGGCCTTTTTTAAATGTTGGTATGCTTGTACACTCTCTGAGTTTTTTAGGTAATTTATTGTATAGCCATTGTATAGTTTTTGAAGGTGAAGATAATGTAAGGTGTAAGACATGCGTAAGTTTATCCCAGACAAACTGTTTACCTAGTTATATATAACCTGCAGTCAACCCAACTCTATTAAATTAAGCTTTGCAGTAGGTAAGCACTTCATCTGTATACGATGTATGAGATTTCAGGATTTTCAGCATTCTCTCTAGCTGGATATAATAAATCCACTGGTTCAATTTACATAGAGATAAACTTTACAGTTTATTGAATGTAATGTTATTCAGGCTTTTAAAGATTTAAATAGAGTCTCGTATTGTTTGCTTACAAAAGACGAATGTAAGCCAAACTAATCTGATTAACTTGAAATTCACTTAGCTTAGCATATGTTTCTATTAACAGAAGCCAGGTTGGTTTTATTATTCATTCAAAATGGCTTTCTTGAATATCTAAAGTAATCTGACTGATAGTTCATAACTTTAATTCGGTACTTTAACTGTTTTCACTTGAAAGTGTATAACTTAATTATAATTTCAGAACGATGCAACATAGTTACATCATCGTTCTCTTACGCTTATTCCAATTTATTTGGAATCATCCCAACATGTCTTTTTGTGTTGCTGGACGTAAAGAATAGCACCATCCCATCGCTTCCCGTGAGTGTCGTAGGAGGCGACTAAGGGACTTACTAGAGAATGGGCAGCAGCGTTCTCTATGCATTTTACAACCATACTGCGATCGCCAATCCGCCTGCCAAGCGTGGCGATTATGGCAAACCCCCCCAAATTGGGAGAGGCCTATGTCCAGCATCGTCATCACGGTAGTCACCCCCTTTCTAGCCATACTATCTTTCGCACAGTCCATCCATCCGTTTCCTTGGTCTTGTTTTACTCTTATCTCCATCGACATTCATACTCGACACTTTCCGCACGACATTTTCCTCATTCCTCCGTATCACATGTCTATACCATGACAACCGGTTTTCGCTCAACTTTTCAGATACTGGTGCCACTTTCAGAGTTCCTCATAATTATGTAAGTACTCATTTCTTATTCTATCCATTCACGTTACATCGCTTGTCCCTCTTAGCATTCTCATATCAGCTGCAAGCCTTTCATTCATTCTTTTTGTGGCCTAGTGTCACACGATCTGTCAGCCAACTAAGTTAGAACCAGTTACCTGCTGCCCTTGAAGAGTGCACTTGACCAAAGATCCCAAAAACCTGCCCAAGTTCGTGTTAGACCACACACAATTACGGGTTCCGTAATTGAGATGAATTTATCAGATGAACAAATTTAACATAGTAGGAACTTCCGAAGACCCTCACAGTAAGCCCATTCATTTGATATGTCACAAGGTACAGTTTGCAAAACTTTGTTTTTTTATATATTAGGTCTTTACCTATGAAATTGCCGTTTTGCAGTACTGGCCATTTCAAATCAAAATAATTTTTGTTTGGGTAAGAATTCTAATTTCAAATTAATTTTATTTTAAAAACATGGATTTTTTTTTCCAAAAGTAGTCATTTGTTTATTGATTAGTGTTACATTTTCATCGCATTTCAATCTTTTTCGTCATCATGGATACGTTAAAAATTCGAGTAATTATGGAATATGAGTACCGTCGTGGCAGCAACGCGGCACAAGCAGCACGCAACATCAACGACGTTTACGGAGCTAACACTACAAACCAACGCACCACCTGTTATTGGTTTGCTCGCTTCTGTTCTGGAAATTTCGACCTGAAAAATGAACCTCGCGGTCGTCCGAAGACTTTGGTCGACAATGGTGCCGATTCTGTTGTACACCGAACTAAACTAACTAAATTATCACTAAAATTCCTTACTTTTGACTATGAGAATCTTAAAGCTATTCTGCAAAAAATAATCTCTAAACTAAAAAATTATTTTGACAGAACTAAAATCGAATTTGACAATCGCGATTCCTGCAGGCTTAGCATGACGCTTTCTATTTCTACTCTACTGTAGAATAGAAATCGCTTGTCTACATTTCTCGGTGAAAAATTGACAACTGTCTACACGGAAACGTCATTTTTGTCTAGTCTTCCGTCGACAAAACGCTTCTCTACGGTTGTCGTGCCAAGCCTGCAGGTGGTGTTTTTTTTTTCTTTTGGCTTCGCAACGTGGTACTTGTGTGCCCTACGCAATGATTTTTTTGAAGAGCTGAATGAAGCGTGCGCAGGGGGGCAGCCTCGACGTTTTTTATATGGAATTTAACCCCCCCCCGTCCCGATCGTCGTGGCGTGCAGTCGTGTTTTTGAGTGCTCGCAAAATTTTTATTCAAAAATCTAGTTAAAAACGAGTTTAACAACTTTAAATACATATCATCACATGACCAATAGCATCAACAGTAAATTAGTGTCAAATCAAATCTGTATGTGAAGATTTAATGTGTTATTAAACAGAAACAATTATTAAAACATAAGTGAAGTGTTGTGTCAAACGACTTGTGACTAGCAAAAGTGAAAGGATCGACGACCGCTAGTTCATGAGAAGGTCACACACCTCGCACCTCGACAATTGATATTGAGAAACAAATTACCTATTTCAATATATCTCGGCAAGCGCGGTTGGTCTAGCGGCCGTAGCTTCCGCACCACATTAGTACTAATCAAGACTACGCAAGTTCGAATCCAACAAATTACAAAAATATTTTTAGACTTTGTACAACATTTTATTGTATTTTTGTATTTTTATACGAGGTTTTGCGTGCAGCGTAGATAGTTGGTTTTCAATCATGCCGATAAATCGATCACCCCCACCCACACCTATTATGGTTACCGCTGCGCTCACAACGCCGACAAATTTACTACACCATAGCTCATCGGAACCGGATATGGCCAAAAAAGACCAATCTATCGCTGACGACTGTAAATTCCCTAATATTACTCACCGGAATAAACGAAAATACACTGAATCGGGATTGGATACGGACAACCAGGTTTCTATTTATATGGCAGAAATAAAAGCTATGTTCCAGGAGTTCAAAGACGAACATATAAAAAAAATCGAGAAGATATATGAAAGTATGGAAGAGATTAAACTCCAAAATTCTCAAATTCAATCATCGGTAACATTCCTGTCCCAAAATTATGATAGTTTAAAATTGAAAATTGAATTCCTTGAAAATCAGCTAGATGAGGAACGTAAATCGAATGCGTCATCTTTTCAATATTTCGAAGAAAAGTTAGAAAGACTAGAGTGTGGTGCTAGATCGTCCTGTGTGGAATTAAAGAATATCCCTGTAAACAAACCTGAGTCTAAAGAAAATTTATTAAACTCTGTTTTCAAGGTCGCCTCCGTTTTGAATGTATCCATACAACCGCACGAGGTCAAAGACATCTTCCGCATAGGAACTAAAGACAAAGACAACAGGACAATCATTGTAGATTTCTCCACCAATCTCCTGAAAGAAAAATTTATTGAAAAGTTTAAAAAATTCAACAAAGGTAGTAAACTGTCAACAGAACATCTAAAAATTGGAGGGCCAGTGAAGCCTATATTTATTTCGGAAAACCTTAGTCCTAGAATGAAAAGGTTGTTTTTCCTTGCCAGAGATTTTGCGAACACCAACAATTTCAAGTACTGCTGGATAAAAAATGGTAAAATCTTTCTTCGTGAGATGGATGGTGCACCTCATATTCTGATTAAAACTGAATCAGACTTCCCGAGGAAAACAGACTCAAAGTGACTAGTGATCTATAATCATATCATTGTTAAACCGGTAAAGGAAATAATATGTTGTAAAAATACTAACCAGCTAACCACACTAGATCCTATAAAAAACATGTACCTAAGTATCACCTGTAAACCTTGTTATCACGATGCTACGCGCATGCAAATTTCAAAGCTGTTACTGTTTTGTATACGGTTTGCTTTACATATGCAAACCACACTAAAGTTATCCACAAATTACGTTGGCACACCATACTACACTTACCCTCACACCCACAACCACACATACAGACTTACGCGCATCATTAGTATATTAAAACTCTCTCGCATCTCTCTCACAATCTCCCACACCTGGTTATATCGTGCAACCTTGTTCATCTCCTACTATAGCCTAAACTTAAAACTAACGTGCTACAATCCGGACCGAATACGTTGGTTTGCTTCAAGCCCTCACTGGATTGTTACTGCGACTAATTTGTTTCCCTCTAGAATTACAAATGAATGAAAACACCGAAATTACACACGAACTAGAGCAACTATCAGTCTCGACATCTTATCAGTGTTCTCCAGAACAATGTAATACGTACTTAAATAATGTTGTGAAAGGTCTTAATATATTTCACTTGAATATTAGAAGTATAGGCAATAGTACTAACTTTAACAATCTTCTAATCCTACTAAACAGAATTAAGGTGCATTTTGATGCTATTGTTTTATCAGAGTGTTGGTTGCGCAAATGCCCTTACCTTCCTAATATACCAGGATTTGAAGCATTTCAGTCTGATCACGCGAACCAAAACGACGGTGTTGTTGTGTATGTTAGACAAAACCTACGTGTCACTGTCGAAATTCCGATATTTACGGATGCGAATTGCTTGATTTTAAAATTCGGCACAGAGATAGCCCTTTTAGCAATGTACCGATCTCCGTCGTTCCGTAATACTAACAACTTTATTGAATGTCTGGATGTTACTTTGCACTCATTAATGTCATTTAAGACCATTGTTTTAATTGGCGATATCAATATAAATATCTCCCAAAACACGAATGATATAAATTCTGACATGTATCTAAACACAGTAGCGTCCCATGCAATGCTCCCTGCACATTTATTTCCTACTCGTAACAGCGCCTGTCTAGATCACGTAGTTATCAAATCAAACAAACCTGCTATAACCTTAGTCCTTGATTCTACTATTACGGACCATGCTCCAGTAATTGTGTTTTGTAAATTAATATTTGATATAACTAAAACCCCCTCAACTTCGCGCCGAGTAGACGTGGATGCATGCGTTGCAAGCTTAAAAACTGCAGATTTTTCTTCAGTGATGAATTGTGATGATGCATCTACGGCTGCTACTGAATTTGTTAATATTGTTTCTACAGTGGTCAATAACAACTCTGTTACGCGCACTATCCCAAGTAAAAAAAGGATTACTAAACCCTGGATCACTCCGGGGCTTTTGAGGTGCATACGGAACAGGGATAATCTTTGCCTTAAATCAAAACGAAATCCTAATAATAGTATACTACAAGTCACATGCAAGCGGTACAGAAACTTCTGCAATAATTTACTTAAAAAAATTAAAAGGGAATATGAACGAACCGAGTTTGAGAGACATCAAAGGAATCCAAAGGCTACATGGAAACTCATTAAATCAATATCTAATCTTCAAAACAACAAATCCTCTGCTACTGAACTTTTATCCATTACTCCCGATCCTTCAGATTCAGTGGATAAAGTAAATGCCTTCTTTGCGAATGTGGGAAAGACCCTTGCATCAAAAATAACTAATGCACACTATACACGCTCCTCTGGCAACAATGCCTGTCCTAACTCTATGGCCATTCTCTCAACAGACTGCGATGAAATTGAACGCATCATACTCGGCCTCAGGGCCAATTGCGCCGTGGGTTGGGATGGCATTTCTGCTGCTTTGATCAGGGCTGCCCGCGACACCTTAATCCCTATTATTTCGCACTTATTTAACCTGGTTCTCACATCAGGAGTATTTCCGGCTGTCTTTAAAAGAGCACTTGTACATCCCATCTACAAGAGTGGGGATAGGGGCAGTGTCAATAACTACAGACCTATCTCTGTTCTTACAATTATGTCCAAAATTTTAGAAAAAATTATAAATAGTCGTCTACTTAATTACCTTAATAAACAGAATATAATTTCAGCAAACCAATATGGTTTTCGATCAGGTAGAAGCACAGAAGATGCAGTATTAGAAGTAACTGCAACTATAGCAAAAAATATAAAGAATAAACTCAAAACTATAGCAATTTTCCTAGACCTTTCAAAAGCTTTTGACACAGTCTCTGTTCCCCTCTTGCTGGAAAAGTTGGAACGAATTGGTGTTAGGGGAGTGTGTCTAGATATTTTTAGGAGTTACCTGAGTGAGCGTTCTCAAACCGTAAAGATAGGAAATCACGTTAGCAATCAGCAATTTTTAACCTACGGAGTCCCGCAGGGTAGTGTCCTTGGACCTACCCTGTTTCTTATTTACATAAATGACCTATGTAATCTGGCTCTAACTAACGCTAAAATTATAACCTATGCGGACGATACCGTCATGCTCATTCATGGTAAGGATTGGTTGGAAACCCGCTCATATGCAGAGTCCGCTCTGCTTGTTGCAATGAAATGGCTGAATAAAAACTTGCTAACCCTCAATGTAGAAAAAACCAACTTCATTACATTTGCTCCAAGCAGAGCCTCTCAACCCTCGTCTCCCTATGCTCTGACGGCGCATAAATGCGGATTAATATCGACTGATTGCACCGGTTGTACTCAGATTACGCGCACCCATAGTATTAAATACTTGGGTGTTATAATAGATAGTACGCTGACATGGAAGGAGCAAATTGAGGCTCTGGTTTCCAGGGTCAGAAAATTAATATTTGTTTTTAAAAACCTGCGAACATCTGCTGATTTTGCCACACTACGAACAGTTTACTTCGCTCTGGCACATTCCATCCTAAAATATTGTATTGCAGCTTGGGGTGGGGCTGGTAAGTGCTTAATGCTCCGTCTGGAAAGGGCGCAGAGGGCAGTGTTAAAAGTCATGACTCACAAACCTGTTCGATTTCCCACTACTGAACTGTACGCTCTTTGCGAGTTACCAACAGTCAGACACACGTTTCTTCTTGCTGCAGTATTGCGTAAACACTCAGTCCTCCCATTCGACCCTGTTGTCGTAACACAAAAACGCAGAGCTGATAGAGTCTGCCAGGTGGAATCTGCCAGAGTTCAAGTTGTTCGGCGGCAATATCACTTTCTTAGCTCCACTTTGTATAATCGTGTCAATAAACAGCTCAATATATACCCACTGACCTTGCAGGAATGTCGTAGGATCACGGATAAATGGCTTCAAACACTCACTTATGAAGAATTAGAAACATATGTAAAAACTTAAATCCACTTTCCAATTACCCTTTATATGTATAATATGCGCAATCGGACACATCTCCCACAAACATCCTCACACACACACACGCACACACACACACACACATATACTCCACCCACAGAACACACAAACCTTCCATACAGACACACAATCTCACATAAAACTACGCAGTGAAAATATTGTTTAGTTTTCTTAATTTTATGTTTAATGTTTCATTTTTATATTTTAATTTAGTTTTTAGTCTTTTTTGCTTCTGTCTCAATTTTGTGGAGGTGGGCGTTAATGACTGCGACACAGTATTATACTAATGCAGTTGTTATCGAACACAAAGTTTCTGTAAACTGAGTTTTTATTTCAATAAATTTATTATTATTATATATTATTATTATTAATTTTTAACTTTTTGTTTGGAAAATAAAAAAAATATTACCTACATGTTGAGAATATGGGGCTTGCGGGTTTATTAAAGGGGGTCGAAATTATCATCATTTTTGCGATAGGACACACCGTTTTCGAGATATAAGCAAACGAAAAGAAAAAAAAAGATCAGAACTGTTTTTGCAACTGAAGTCGAAGTGTTGGTGTGAATTTTAGTTCATGACCACTAGTTTTATTCCACACATTTTTAATCGCGATTAAAAATAGTCAGATTTAGTTAGAAAAACTAATATAGTCAAAATTTTTGGTGAAAAACGGCAAACTCAGAATAGCAAAATTACCATCTTCACTAAATTAAAAATTCAGTGCAATCTTAGTGCTGTCAAACTAAAATATAGTTAAGTTGTGTCACTTTGGTCAATTTCAGAATAGGAAATCGTCGTTTGACAGGAATAAACTAAATTTTGGTGATTTTTAGTTTAGTTTAGAGAATTTTGTGCCAACAGAATCGGCACCATTGACGAATTAAAGGCGATTGTGGAAGCTGATGATACACAATCTACGGCTGAATTAGCAGCAGCTTTCGACGTTAGCGTCAAAACAATATTGGTCCATTTGCGTCAAATTGGCAAGGTAAAAAAGCTTGACAAATGGGTGCCCCACGAACTCAATGATCGTCAGCGCGAAGTACGCGTCGAGACGTGCCTTGCACTGCTCAACAGACACACAAATGAAGGAATTTTGAACCGCATTGTTACCTGCGATGAAAAATGGATTCTGTTTGATAACCGCAAGCGCTCAGCAAGTTGGTTGGATCCTGGTTCAGCACCTAAACAATGCCCTAAACGAAAACTTACCCCTAGAAAAGTGATGGTCACTGTTTGGTGGTCTAGCGCCGGTGTGATTCATCACAGCTTCTTACCAAACGGGGTGAGCATTACTGCAGATGTGTACTGTGAAGAACTGAACACAATGATGGAGAAGCTGGCACATCTCCAACCAGCATTGGTCAATCGCTCGTCTCCGCTGCTCCTGCACGACAACGCGCGACCTCATACTGCACAGCAGACGGTCTCCAAGTTGCAAGAACTGGGGTTGGAAGCTCTCCGTCATCCGCCCTACTCACCAGACCTTGCGCCTACAGACTACTACTTTTTCCAGAATTTGGATAACTTCTTGGCGGGAAAAAAATTCAATACCCGAGAGGCAGTACAAAATGCCTTTGAAGAATTTGTTGCCTCCCGTCCAGCTGATTTCTTTAAGAAGGGCATCAATAAACTGCCACTGCGATGGCAAAGATACATTGATTACATGGGTGATTACTTCTATTAATACAAATAAAAAATACATGAAAAAAATTCGTTTAAATTTTTTCATACAAAACGGCAATTTCATAGGTAAAGACCTATTATTTTTTTGTCTCCCAAAAGTGACCTCCGTATTCAAAATTCGTTTACTTACGTTACGAGTCCGTGTTTGGGTTACACAAATTCGTATGTGTTTCAACTTAATAGGTCCATTAGATTCGGAACTAACTGGCAGACAGACACACGAAGAGTCCGTTAAGGGTTCCGTTTTCCCATTCGCAATTACGGCAGCCTAAAAATACAATACAAATATTCCGACAAGTAACAACTAGTACTTCGTTTTCGATACACGTGGAAGAAAGAAGCGTAGCAAACAATTTCGTACGAGAATAAAATATCTCCGTATGTAGTCAGTGTATAAATCCTAAGGATTTTCTAACGCTCATGACTAGGATTTTCACATACACACACCTATATTTCTTCACGCTAGCATGTTCTACGTAAGGGTTCTTGTTTTCGTTATAAATTTGGATTTAGAGGAAAAAGAAAATATTCCCGTTGTTGTTTTGCCAATACTGAATCTGTGTAGAAATAGCACTACCTTATCGGTTGTTTTTCGTATTTTTGGCGAGTATTTTTTTGATAATAATCTGCTAATCCACTAGATACCAAGAAAAGATTTTCCTCAATTTTTGTGATATTAAAAGAAATAAAAAGCGTGATGTAATACTATTTGTAAAAGAAAATAGAAATAAAGACAATAAGGATTATATTCGTTCCCAGTAGGTAACTACAGTCACCAAAAGAGATCAGTAACCAGGGTCGTCACATATAGTTGAAGTTAAGCAAGAAACCGATGGATGTTTTTGAATGAAATTTTATTTGACAATTGAACTGTTTGTTTTCTATTGATTTTGTTTTAATGCATTTCTATGGGTACAGTTGTGCCCAACCTTTCGCAGAAACAAGGCGTAATGTTATGATATCTATAAATAGGTAATTTTACTGATCCCGTTCGACAGAAGCATCCCGTTAACTGTTAATTATTATACTCAAATTATTCCCACCAGGTACCTATTGCTAAACATAACTGATACGCGTAACGTGCTCATATTTTATCACTATCAGCGGCTACACGCACCTGTCAAGGCACAACAAGTACCGAAATAGGCACTTAAGTATCCACCACACAACAATCCACCTTAAATTTAAAGCTATAGGGTAGAATATAAGTTGGAGAGCCGGATAGAAGCAGCAAAGTTAATGACTGACACGGAGAAATGTCGAAAAACAGATTGTAAGAAATTTATCAGTGCCTCGTTCTCGTGTGTGGGTTACTTTGGGTTGCCAGCGATCACTCAAGTGGTTACGTAACCACGTGGTTACAGCTGCGATTATGGTAATGGAGGGACAGGGTTCATATTTTTAATGGGGATGTTAATTAAGTGGGTTTACTATAGATACACTCTGCATAACCCTTTGGGGGAAACAGGCTTGATGTTGTGTTATTTGAATTATGAGGGTTAAATATGAGGAGGACAAGATCATTTAGAAAGGTAGGTACTTGCAAGGTAAGGTAAAATATGCACAGGATAAAATTTTAACCAGTGCGGAAACTGTAAACATGAATTCAACATATCATTCTAGACCCGCTAGCATTGAAATTATTCTTATTAATACAACCTTCTGAGTTCTAAGTAAGACAATTTGAATTTCGCGAGCTACCTTCTGCCCTTCATGCTTCCTCCTAAATATTTTAGGGCCCCAATTCTGCATGGTTACAATAAAAAATTAAAAAATATTTAGGTACTGACATAAATTATACAAACAATTTTATGAATTCATGATTCCCCGCGGAATCTTACTACGTTCAAACTACGTCAATATCGTGTTTTTAGAAACCAATGTAACGGTTTTTTTTTTTTGAGGATGGGAAATTATCAAATAACTTCTCCCGCTCTGGGTGGAGCAGGAGGGCGTGCTTTTACTGACTAAAACCCACCCGTGTTCCCTCAGTTGCCTGTGTGCCAGGGGTGACGGTATCTCTTTCGAACAACCCGCACCCCTGGCAGGCATCGGCCCTTGCGGACCCCACCCTTTGGTGCTGACATCTCTTTGAGGCGCGCGTGGAACACAACGCGCCGTCGACCCGGGCTTGGTCCTTACCGGACAGCGAGCTACCCATTACTCGCCGTCCGCAAGCCCGCGCCTACGGTGGCCGGGAATCAGCCTGGGATTCCCGACGCCCAGGGCTTCTCCCGCGGCGACTACGGCCGTGAGGGCGCATATACTGCCTCTCCCTCACGTGCGCCGCCTCCCTCTTCGCGAGCATTACTGCTTCGCAGAAGGAGGTGACGGCTAACCATTCACTCTCGCTCCGTACCATGGCCTGCACCAGGGCCGAACGCGAGAGCTCGCTGCCGCCGATCGCCTCCACGAGGACACGGCGGTGCTCCGCCCAAGCTGGGTAGACCGCCACCGTATGCTCCACCGTGTCCTCAGGGCGATCTTCGCAATGGAAACACCCGGGCGTTTCCTCCCGCCTTATACGAAACAGGAACCTCCCGAAACAACCGTGGCCGGTGAGGACCTGCGTCAGGCGGAAGGTGAGGACGCCATGCCGCCTCTCAAGCCACTCCTCAAAGAGGGGACTTACCACCGCTATCGTGGCGTGCCCAGCACTGGGACCAATGTAACGGTAAGGAATTGAAATGTCATATTCTTTATGTTCCAAGACAATTTGTCGATATTAATAATACGATATTAGCAGATTTCGTGAGTGATTGACGTGGTTACGAGTAAGGAATCGTTAAGTGGTCATAGTGAGTTCAGGCACCGCTAGTTTTCTTTTCCACTCGTAACATCAAAACCTAACTTAAAGCGCAACTTCTAGCGCAGCCGTGAGGCACACTTTGACGCACTTTACAGTTTTTGTTGGTTTTTTTTAATTTTATTATTTTGCTGTAGGTATATTGTGTGCCTTTTTAGTCTGTGCTAAATAAATGTATTTTCTTTCTTTCTTTCTAAAACCAAAACATTTATTTCCCATCACAGCCCTCTTTCGCAAGATACTTCACCCCGACTAAGCCCCAGTCAGCCCCATTGAGATCATAATCCTGCAGCTGTTAGAACAATCTCGGGGAGGGTAGAATATGTACCTATACTATGGGGTAGAATGGCTGCTAAATAATTACAGATCATCCGGCTCCGCTCGCGGTCGTGATTTTGATCGATTAGAGTTCTGATTGAAACATAAATGTGGAATATACAATACGTTCATATTTAGTTGTTTTTTCATGTAACGCTGGAGTTTCTTGCCCATTCTTCTCCATACGAAACTACATTTTGGAAGGGGCGACTAGAATCAATTCTATTTTAATGTAAATGTTGACGTTCAAAAGTGCCTTTTAAGTGCCTATTTGAAATAAACGCTTTGACTTTGACTTTGACATTTATTGCACGATGGGTTGGTTGTTATCACAATGGTCAGTAGTATAAATAGACCCTGAAAATAGATAGGCAGTCGGTCCATGTAAAATGCCGTGTGTGTACCTCCACAAACCAGTAACTGGGTAATACGATACCCCTTGATAAGACTGGTTGTCAGACTTTCGGGCTTCTTGCGACCCGTAACGACTGTCAAAGATCCGGGAATGACAGCAGGGACCAAAGGCTTAACGTGCTTTCCGCGGTACGGAGGGGTCTTGGTAAGTAAAGAAGGTTCCATCCTCGGACCAACAAGCGGCAAGCGTACCTTTACCTGATCGATCAACCCCTGCGGCACCCAGGGGTGCGGGTTGTTCGAAAGAGATACAGTACCGTTGATTACCTATGCTCAAAAAAAGAAAAAAAAACTATGCGGCCTTACAGCCACAACTATAAGTTTATCCTAGTATTTCTAAGATATGTACTGTATTTTACCAATTTTTATTTTTTAATATATGTTTATTTATTTCTATCTATTTTTTTTTTCAATCAAAATCAAGTCATTTATTCAAATAGCCATATGTCAGCTAGCGCACGCCAATATACCAACAAAACATAGTAATTAAACTCAAGCAGAAACAAGTAAATAATAAAAAATAAAAAAACAAAACAATAAACGTAAACAGAACTCAATACCCACATAAAAGCCTCCAGGCATAAAGGATGTGCCCGCTTACATAATATGCAATGCTGCATTATGTTAGACCAGTCACCACAAATTATAATATATTCTTTTCCACCATTAATATCCCTATCATATAAAAGCCCTGCTCATTACAGTTATTTTCGCACCCTACCATAATAACCATTTACAGGATTACAAACGCGTTTATGAATGAAACAGCAACCCATTCGACCTGCGAAATAACGACAAACACCATTTAATACAAAACAAATGAATCAAAATGCTATCGCTTTTAAAAACAGTAAGGTGACGTCAACACGGACGTAACAAAATCGCGGCGGGATTTTATCGCGCCAGCTGGATTTTCAACTCTCAGTGTTAAACCGAGCATTGAGAATCCAATAAAGCGCATCTCAGCGCAGTGAAAATCCAACAGTGAGTTTTAATTTTCGATTTTCAACACTCGGCGCGAAGCAGAACGTTGAAAATCCAGTGCGTGGAAAAATCCCGCGATTTTATTAGGTGCGTTCGTTTACGTCAACTTACCGAATCTAAATTATTTCCGTTCCGAGTAACGGAACAGTTTCGAAATGATCCCAAAACAATAGCAGGATGAATATTTACGGTTTATTCATGAGTCGACGAGGGAATTTAACTGCGGACCGACGATAAGGTTGAAACGGATATGGATACACAATACTGATCTGAACATTATGTTTTAAGGACAAAAGGGTCGGTGTTCAAATCGGAGAAACAATATGATTTGACGATGTTACGTATTGTTCCGCTTTTGAATGTTCTGTGTTCGAGATTTAAATGTTTTGTTTATAATTGCGATGCGATACGTAATGGGTTGTCAGACAGACTAGCACATCACGATACTCCAATCTGTTAAATTTCTTTGACAGGTTTTCAACTTTATTACAAAAGCATAAGATTCATGTTCAACTGGGAAAATTTGACAGTTTGGATAGCTAGATGTGCTGATATCTGTACCTAAGTAAGTATAGGGAGAAGTGCGGTGCAGTGGTGGGCCAGCGGGATCAACCCCGACTTACGAATTAGTAGGTCTTTCTCTTTAGTTTGTGTATTTGATTTCATGATCACTGCTCATCAAACTTTTTTTTTTCGGGTGGGAAATCATCAAATAACTTCTCCCGCTCTGGGTGGAGCTAGGGCGTGTCAGACTTTTACTTACTAAAACCCACCCGTGTTCCCTCAGTTGCCTGTGTGCCAGGGGCCGCGGTATCTCTTTCGAACAACCCGCACCCCTGGCAGGCATCGGCCCTTGCGGACCCCACCATTTGGTGCTAACATCTCTTTGAGGCGCGCGTGGAACACAACGCGCCATCGACCCGGGCTTGGTCCTTACCGGACAGCGAGCTACCCATTACTCGCCGTCCGCAAGCCCGCGCCTACGGTGGCCAGGAATCAGCCTGGGATTCCCGACGCCCAGGGCGTCTCCCGCGGCGATTACGGCCGTGAGGGCGCATATACTGCCTCGCCCTCACATGCGCCGCCTCCCTCTTCGCGAGCATTACTGCTTCGCAGAAGGCGGTGACGGCTAACCATTCACTCTCGCTCCGTACCATGGCCTGCACCAGGGCCGGACGCGAGAGATCACCGCCGCCGATCGCCTCCACGAGGACACGGCGGTGTTCCGCCCAAGCCGGGCAGATCGCCACCGTATGCTCCACCGTGTCCTCAGGGCGATCTTCGCAATGGAAACACCCGGGCGTTTCCTCCCGCCTTATGCGAAACAGGAACCTCCCGAAACAACCGTGTCCGGTGAGGACCTGCGTCAGGCGGAAGGTGAGGACGCCATGCCGCTTCTCAAGCCACTCCTCAAAGAGGGGACTTACCGCCGCTATCGTGGCGTGCCCAGCACTGGGTTGCGACAATTGCACTCTCCATGTCGCCAAACGGCAAACATCGTGAGGAAACCGGCACGTCAATTCGAAGACATGTGACATCCATCAACCCGCACTGCATCTTCTGACGTTCCGCGCCGCTAGTCATACACTCCCTTATTTATAAACGTTGCTTATAGTGCCATGGTAGCCTGTTTTATGACGTGTTTTGCAATTTGGTGGTCAGTGACGGGTTTTCTAAATTTCATGAATCAGTTATTTAATGGGATTCTATGAACTTGGAGGTTGTATTGCTGATTCTTATGATTACAATTTTGTAAATCTATATCTTTTACGGTAGCGAATCATATTTTGTTCAACATACAATCTGAACTGGCTTTTGTTTTGGATGGGAATTCATCAAGTGACTTCTTCCGCACTGGGTGTCAGACTTTTATGCCTAAAATCCACCCGTGTTCCTTCAGTTGCCTGTGCCACGGCCACGGTAACTCTTTCGAACAAATCCGCGACCCTGGCAGACATCGGCCCTAGTGACCCCTTCAATTTTGCTGACATCTCTTTGAGGCGCTCGTGGAACACAACGCGCCGTCGTCGACCCGGGCTTGGTCCTTACTGGGCGGCGAGTTACGCCGTTCGCAAGCTCGAACTTGACACTGGCTTGCAAATTGCATTAAACGTAAGAAAATTTGAATTTTACGGGCTATCCTGGCACTTCCCCCTATATTATTTTACATTTAAACGTCTCTTAACCTTATGCAACCTGTAATGAAAAAAAAATGCTTATTCTCACCATTCCAAGTTACAATTTTAACACTATTCAACATTTTTGGGATAATCATAATAAGGTGCATAGAGTATTGACCCCTAACCCCAGAACTAGGTGGGAACTTGTACTTATCTAATCCATTATAAATAAAGTGCATAGATTTCAGAACCACTAACATCATTCAGGCCTATCTTTAAAAGACGTCATGTGTTATTACAGGTTCTATATGATGTAAATTGTAAGTTGCTGATACTTAAATATCTAAAAGCGAAAAAGAGTTTTCTATTGCAGAAAATTCGTTTATCATAGATAATGTTTTCATATTTTTTCGCCATACATTTTCCACATGTGTGCCGTTTTCACACCCAGTTATGGAATATGAAAATGATGATGGTGTTACTTCCGTCACTTTTGTGGGTGGTATCGTAATTTAAATACGCTAAAAGTAGCCATGAAGCGAGAAAAAATACGTATATTTGAGGTTAGGAATTTTCTTAACTTGTCATGTAAAAGTAATAGGTGGGCTACGTCATAAAGTAAGTCAATTCACAAGAGGCGAAAGTTTCTCATGTAGTTGCTTCTTACCGTTTTCCAAACAATTAAAGTGACAAATGATCTTGAGGATCACGTATTTGCGCGACAATCGCTTCTATTAGGACATAGCCTTAACTTGCATACTTGTTGTTTTGTAATTTAAAAACACACGTTTCCCGTTGATATTGGACCCCTGCCAGCTCTCATTAATAACTGTAAAATCAATATTTTCTACTTACAAAAATATTATCCATTTATAAAACTGAAGGCGAATAAATCGGAGTACGGTGTTGTTCGGATACGATTCACAAATGTAATCACCAAAGCTTTTTGATTGTGACAATCGATCAATCCGGTATATTTAGAACACATTGAAAATGTATGGAGACAATGTTTTTTAAATGGGTTTTGAATAAATATATCTGTACCCCTATACCTACATACGCTCCATTATGGTTTGAAAAATATATTGGGTAGGCCACATAACATGACGTGTAGGAAGAGACTTTTAAAATTTTAGAAATTATTCCATAACTTATTCCAGATGTTTGCTTATTTGAGCATTAACTTATTCTCTAAACGACTGCAATAGACTGAAAAATTCCATTTCCTTTGCCTAGATTTCGAAATTCCATTTGCAATAAATATTACGTCTACGGAAAAGCAAAACTCTTTTGAAATTCGAACAGCGAATTTGACAGTAAATTAAGCATGGCCGCGTTGCGTTCAGAAACAGCGTTACAATCTGGCAGCGCGGTAGGAAACATTAAAAAACTAACAAAGTGTAACGAAACGGAATATCTGAGCGAAGCGATCTCTGGGCTTTTACTGCCCGACTGTAATAGGCCAAGCACGTAAAGCTGCATACATATCGGAATACGAAATATTGTTTTAAATGCAGAAATTGTTTTTTTTAGTCAATAGTTTGCCCACTACTTGGCTTGGGCGTCATTTAGCTTGAACAATTTAGAAAATTATAAGCTTTAACGTTGCAGGACTTGTTATTAAAATCTTTGAAGGAAAATTTTAGGTGGTACAAATGATTTTCATCACCTGCGATTTTTTCCTGTATATTCGTTGGTTCTTAAGGTACATTATTTGGCCACAGTTATGTGGAATAAAAAACACCTCCCTTGTTACACAAATTAATAAGTAGATACTTTAATAAATACCTACATACTTTGTTGTGCCCATTCGATACGAAATAAGCCAATTAGATGACTTATTTTATTGTTTTCGTAATTAACTGAAATGAAAGCATTAGCATCTGAAATGGAAAATTATAAAAAAAAACAGTACAACAAGACATGCTTCCAAGATAGATTTCCAAAAGATTTCACATTAAGAAATTTCCTTTATAAAATGCTATCAGAAACGGCGAATACTCAAACAGACTTGTAGCTTTAAATCCTTCATATAACTTTTAAAGCAATCCTTTAGTATTGTTTGAACAAGATTTACTAAGCTCCCAGCGATCAATCATTTCCATTTGTCCTATCTTGATCAACCCACATTTAAGGACACGCATTGTGTATGTTTGTGCATTTATAAATTGTCATTATTTGTACTCGACTATTATAATAATATAGTACTTAGCCGTAAATAATAACAGTTTTAAAGTGTAGTTAAATAATCATTTGTGTCTAATAGGATGGTTCAAATTAAATTCAGGGCATTCAACGTTAGCAAGTTTACAAATTCGTACAAAATAAGTTACCAAAAAATAAGTAAGAAGTAGGTACTTCAAGCAACCAATAAACTCAGCCTAACGTAGTCCACTGCTGGACAAAGTCTCCTTCCTCTCGCAGAGTCTCTCTCACTTGATCTTAAAACATCGCGGGATAGACGACAAAAAGACTAGGCAAAGTTTCCCAAACGCTGGCCAACCCAACTGGATCCTTCTGTCGGCTTCTTTCTCAAAGTGGTGTCTATTGAGCTGGATGACTTGCCCTAAGTAGACATATTCTTTCACAACTTCGAGAAACGACCCTTAGATGTGGATTGGACTCGGCAAAACGTATGAATTGTACTTGACTTTCGTGTAATCAATATTCATGCCAAACCCAACCCGGCAAGAGGCTCTAGGCTGTGCACTGCAGCATCTGGTCTACTCACTCACGGCCATTATGACGATATCATCGGCAAAGCGAAGGTGTGAGTTATACTAACCAAACCAAACGGACTAAGGTTGATGTATGGTACACAGTTTCAGGGATTTTACATCCCTTTATCTGACCCCTTTGAGCACTTGGATGGGGCTGCTTTTGTGATCCTGAATCTGGACAATCATCGTGGCAGCGTAATGAAATTCAATTTTGTGTAAGTAAGTAATTACCTTAACAAAATAAAAAACGTGTTGTTTAAAATTTATTTCATCATAACTTTAATCTATGTAAATAAACCTCTTACGGGTCAACTGTGTAAGCGCTCAAATGTGATCAAGTCCCCGTCGTCAACTCATAAACTCGATTTACATCAAGCTTGCCTACAAAATATTTCAAGGTATATTAGCTATTACTCGTATAATTTCACGCCAGAGTTTTTATTACTCTCGGCCGCTTTCGACAGACTCAAGTGATAATGTACCCCTCTCTGAATACATATATAGGTAAGTTCAAATCGTCCCTTAACTCCATTATTTTTCGTTCAACGGCTTATACCTAGAGGGCAAAAAATTGTTCGAGAATTTCTCGGTACGCAAAATATTTTACCCCTTCTTGGAAGCGGAGTATTAATACGATTTCTAAAAAGTTTGTTTATAAATATATTTTTATTATTATTATATGATAATCAAATTGAGATACAGATTAACAAATTTTAGCTTAATTTGACGGGTAAGCCGGTACTCGACTTAAATAAATTAAGATATAAAGGCTATTTAAATTTCATAAAAAGTTGATACAGAAAAGCAGTTCTCATTTAATAAAAAATAACAATTTGGAGTCAAATAAATTCTTTGCAAGACCAAAATTCGGAGTTCCTCTAAAATAATATTTGTTCCGTTTCGAATTCATGAATAATTAATTAGTTAGATATTTTTAAGATACTATAATTTTTATATACCTTTTTACATAGGCACCAAGACTAATATGCTATGTGATTATTTAATCAATTAAGGTTACCTCCAATCGCCTGAGACACAGGATTACCTAGTTCAGGCACAAATCATGAGTGAACTTGACGTAGATTAAAGAAAAACTGTAAACATTGTACCTTATGTTTTTGAATAAAAATTAAATTTAATTTTTTTTTTTTTTTTTTTTTTTTTTTTTTTTTTTTTTTTTTTTTTTTAATTCTTTGTAGGTGCCCATGTAATAAGCTTTTGAGAAAACGTTTTCTTTGTCTGGTCTACAGTAAAATATATTCAATCCAAATTCAATAAACTGATTTTCTTTTTGCCCTTTGTACCGTAACAGAAAGTTACCGTGCTACGAAAAATCTTCCCGACTAAAACTAATGTGATAACCGGATCTACAGGAAAACTTATTTACAAAAGATGTGTCAAATTTGTCAAACCCGCTACCTGTATGTCGGCGGCTGACGTAATCGGATTACCAATACGAGTTATGCTACAACATAAATCGGATTACCGAATGCCTGCGTTTTAACCAGTTTTTCTTAGCTTGACGGTAAAAAATATATTTCCCGGCGATTTATTTAACAGCAACTTTATTACGGCGAGGGCTTGACGTATCGCATAATTAATCAATGGTACCCTCAGTGTTGCGCTGCAATCTTTCGTATTCCTGACGATCGATCCCTACGTTTTACATGAATAATCGGGTGCCTTTGAATCGAGTGTCGAACGAGTCATTAGCTAATCGGATTATCTGTGATACCGACAAAAATCAAGTGATTGGTCATCGAAAAGCTTTGTTACTTTACCTTTGCGCTTTGTTTTCTTTTTGCTTGCGTAAAATCTTTTATTTTTCCTGAATGAAAATCGAAATTCTAGTCAACACTACTGGTTTAAGCAACCTTTTTATTTTCTAAACTAGGTACCTACTTAGGGTCTTATTTGATATGTATCTATGTCGGTTTGTAATTCAAGATTTTATAACAGGAAGTCCAACACCTCTTATCAACCTACTATTAGAGCTAGCGTGTAGTATACCACGAACATAAATTTTAATAAATCCAACACTTCAGTGGCGTCACACCCCTAAACAACAGTGACGCGGCCATTGTTATACACAGGAAGGCATTTAAGGGCTCACACTGACCCATAAAAGTCAAATTTTATATTGGGTCGCGTGGAAATAGTGGGATTTATCGTCGAAAATAATGCGGTGAAAAATTGGGTGGCCTTACCTACTGATGTAATAAAGATTATCTACGTAAAAGTTTGTTTTAAACACAATACAAATCTTTTTATCTAAAAAAAGAGGTGATTAAATACATGTGATGCAGTAGACGATGATATGACTATTTCTATTCCTATACTAGCTTATGATTCTCTTGTATATGGAAAATATAATAACCAACTGTGTACACAAACCTAACATAGTTCTAAAGGTACAAAAGTAATTGCAATAATAAATCTAGACAATACTGAACAACAAGACAGTTGTAACAATAGAACTCGATAGCGCCTACAAAAGTAATAAAGTTATCAAGTGGCTGCTGCCATGAAAGTGAATTTATTGATATAACTTAGTAGTTATCGCCACCTGTGCCTTGGGGATTTATTCGACAAAATGTTTTTCTTGATAACTAATGTTTTTTTCAAGATTTTCCGCTGTTTGATGTAATAATAAATAGGTAAAGAAAAGAATTGAACTTTCTGTGTTGTATTAAGTGATGTGTTGCGTAAATTAAGAAAATGAACTATCATAATTTAAATGTTAAAGGAGTTTGCATATTCATTGTGCCGGTATCCAATCTAATTTTGGGCAAAGGCCAGAATGTAAATAAACATTTTAAAAATCTCTGTTCATTTGTTATAAGTATTGCGTTGGACGCCATATTTTCCATTTAGGGCTCTTCATAAAAGGCAAAGATTCAGCATCACCCTAAACAAAGGAGTAGTTCATTCAGAAATAGTAGTAACTTGCAATTCATTTTGCTAGCTATAACTTTAATACTTTGAAACTTGCCCGACACGAGTCTATGTCGGGCGCCAAAACGAAACAGTAAATAAAAACTATATAATTGAAGAAAAAATGATTCAAGGGTCTATATGATAAAGTCAACAAGTTTCTCAAAGCTGTTGCTAAGTGAAAAAATTGGTAAGACAATAAATAAATTACGTATCTGTTTATACTAAAAGAATCGGAAATCTACAGAAAAAGTTCGTAAAATTCCTAAACTACGAATCGCGAAGTTTTGAGAATGTCGATATATTTCATTCATCCAAAAAATCATACCGGAAACAAGTCAAGCAGGTATTGTTTAGTAAAAAAGTTGTGCCATAACTCACTCTTAAAAAGTTAAAATTAAAAATATATATTTCATCAAAGCACGTTCCAACTACTAAGTAGAAATTTATTTACGATGTTAAACATAATGTTTTGGGCGGAGTATTTTAAACAAAGTACTTATTTCGTTTTAAATATTTTGTTTTATTTTGTTTTGTTTTATGTTATTTTTCCGTTGTTTTTCCTTTTGTTAAGATAGTCATAGTATTTGGGTTAGTACCCAACATATTTGTATCTTCCAATCTTAATGTAGCAATGTGTCAACAGTCGTACTTTTTTGTTTACTTTTTTACTTTTTTGTTTACCTATTTTGATTTTGATTTGTATAACGTTTTTCTTTTTTCTTTCGCTACTTCTAGCTAGCCTAGCTCTATAAATGTCGTGAAACTCTGTTATTGGCTTAAGAGATATTTGTTTTTCATAACTCATGTGAATTAAGTATAAGCTGTTGAGTTTCCTAATAAATAAATAAATAAATAAACATTTTGTCCCACGTTGGGCGCCAAAGTAAAAAAGTATGTTTTATTGTTCAACTGCAGGAAAACTCGAGAAAATAGAATAGTAGGTATGTGAGACGTAGGAAATGAGATAAGATAACAAGTTTCAACGTTGTCGCTAGGTGCTTAACGTAGTCCAGTGTTGGGCGGCAATAGAAAATTAGAAGAAAACATTAGGCAAGACGATAATGTTATGAAATTTTTGCGAGTTAACCTTCACTAAGACAAGATTTTCAAGCTGCTTAATTGCATCCACAAGCATAAAATTTGACTTTATACAGGATTACTCGTAATTCGACGTATTTCCGTCAGGAGCTGATGGGCCAGAATGCAACAAATTGAACCCCCCATATGTATGGCCGAAATTCAATAGTTTTCGAGATGAAATTGAATAAAATGAAAATATTGGAAACAAATTATTCTTAAATCGCTCGTCATTTTAATTATTTTGTTGAATTAAGTACTTAAAATTATGTTCATAGCTTAATTGAAGTACCAGCTACGATATAATTTTTATGGTACCCCTTCAATATGTAGTTTTTATTTATTTATCCGCTTATATTTTATATTTTACCGCTATCAGCCCCTGACGGATATACGTCGAATTACAAGTAACCCTGTATACAGAAAAAGCTTTTACTTCATATCAACGTTTGTGCTACCAACATTTCCCCGCGTAAGATTAGTATTCTATCTTGTTTTTTTTTAATAACGTTCAACCTTTTGACAGCTACCAGCTCGAAAACTACCACGCACCAAAATAAGGGACGTTAATTTTACCGTCAATTTATCTCAATAACCTTGGCAAGGGATCCCAAAATGTCGGAGCTCGGGTTTCATGAAACAGACGGCCTGCTGTGAACATCATACATAAGTAAATAGCTAATAAAGCTCCGACGGGCCACATGTGCCATAGAGACCCTATTCAAAGAGATTGTGTACTTTTATACTTTCTATAAGTAGGAACAGAAATAGAACTGGGTTCTGCGGCTATGCCTATGTGAGTGTGACCTTTGAGGGTAGTTATCTGCGTGTTTTTTGTATTACTGGAAGCTTTACTCTGGCTTGTATGCTTGAGTTAATCTGGAAGGCAACTGAGTAGATTTCCGTTTCTTGTAGGTTTTTTCGGGGCGTTTGGCAGTGTCTGGAACTCTGGATATACCTAGCAGCCCGAATAATGAAATGTCTATATTATCGCTCTTGTATCATAACTTTCCAGTTTCGTATAAAATTATTTCGAAAATCTCCTCGTTTATATAAGATCATATAGAAAGGGTCAAATTAAATTTGCTGGCAATACTTTACTTGCCCACGTGTTTGGTGTCAATATACAAAATTAATGAACCAAAAATAAAAAACAAAAACACTTCGGGACTGCCGACAGAAGTGAAAACTTGAACAATTACGTGTGTATTTTTTAAATCGTCAATACATGATTTCACATTGGGTCCTTTTTTTTTGGGTGGGAAATCATCAAATAACTTCTCCCGCTCTGGGTGGAGCGGGAGGGCGTGTCAGACTTTTACTGACTAAAACCCACCCGTGTTCCCTCAGTTGCCTGTGTGCCAGGGGCCGCGGTATCTCTTTCGAACAACCCGCACCCCATTAGCTCGAGGAAAGCACACACACAAACTCCTTTTACACTAACTCAATCCTCACTTAGGCGAAAGAACGAAATTTGCAAAGTTCCCTTCACACGCTTTGCTTTTACTAAACGTTTCTTTTACTACCTTGGCCCGTTTTTATACAACAGAATTAACAAAACTATACCTTTACATCAATCCTCTTACGAAATGTGTAAAAAACAGATAACTGACTTTTTAACCACTTTAAACTACGACGACACTGAATATCTGCTCACTTCACAATCTTAATGACTTCTCTAATACTCCATATCTAAACTCAACCCCTTTCACTTCAGTTTACACATACACCACACCTATAACACAGAACACAGACATACACAGCTACATTACAAAACACACACACACTACACCTACAACACAAAACACACGCACACCACACCTACATCACAAAACATACACACGTACTTACACTTTTAGTTTAGTATAAGTTAAATACGTTTGTACCTTATAGTTCTAAGCAGTCTATTAAAATGTTTGTACCCCTGTGGGAACCTGGGCTGGCGAACCTTAATACAGGTTACTATGTAACCTAGCTAGGACGCCTGATTCAATTATGTTACTTTATTTCTATTCTACTTAACCCTAAATTTTAAAAATTATTTTATTGTACCAGACTGTACCACACTTTTTTTTTGAAAGCGTTTGGTGACGATGACGCGAGTTCCATGATTTTTGTTCACCCAAAAAGTGCTCAACGCACCTAAAGAAGTTTTCACTTCAAAAAAATCTTCATTCCATGGGCGAAGGCCAATGCCCGTAATTGTTCAGCTGTTATTATAAGTTTTCATGGTAATTGGATATTTTTTATGAATTTTTAAAAACCAATGTTCACTGTACTCACAGTGACATTTAATGTTTTGAATAAAGTTAGAAATATAAAACATAATCAGCCTATAGCGTTCCCACTGTTGGGACACAGGCCTCCTCTCAATGAGAGGGAGTGGGCCATGATCCACCACGCGGGCCCAGTGCGGGTTGGTAGATGTCACATGTCTCCGAATTTTTGGTTCTAGGACATGCTGGTTTCCTCACGATGTTTTCCTTCACCGTTTTGAGAGCAGTGGTGAAGAAATAATTTACACAAAGTAAAGCGCCTGTCTGGGTTCGAACCTACGACCTACAACTCGTAAGTCGCGGCTGTCACCACTGGGCCACCACTGCTAAATACTAGAAATGTTTTGTTGTAGCAGTTTCGATATCCATACCTAACACGTGGGTGAAGTATTGCCAACTAATTTAATTTGACCCTTGATACAGTCGCACTCCCGCAATGTATTTTATAATTATGGAAAATTATCCTATCATCATCATCTGCCCAGCCTTTTCCCGACTATATTGGGGTCGGCTTCCAGTCTAACCGGATGCAGCTGAATACCAGTATTTTACATGGAGCGGCTGCCTATCTGACCTCCACAATCCAGTAACTGGGTAATACGATACCCCTTGGAAAGACTGGTTGTCAGACTTTCGGGCTTCTGACGACCCGTAACTACTGTCAAACATGCACAAATGACAGCCGGGACCAACGGCTTAACGTGCTTTCCGAGGCATGGATGGGTCTAGGTATGTAAAGATGATCACCCATCCACGGACCAACCGCGTCAAGCGTAGCTTAACCTGATGGATCGACCCGTGCGGCTGTTATTACTTAGCTTCCTATAAATTGGAAAAAACCTCGTCTTGAAAATGCGGCGTAAAACATGCAACGTTGATGTTTGAGCTCTGCTGGGATGGATCAGATGAACTGAGTAATTGATTAATGGGTCACGCTAGTAGGTGCGCCTGCAAGCTTGCGGTTCACTCGTGTTTTTACTTTCCTTTTTTTTAGCTAACTAAAGTAGGAACTTGTTTTCCGGGCTCATTACATTTTAATTAATTGTTTTATGCATGTGGTGTTAACCTTTAAGTAATTGTTGCGCTGTAATTTAATTTTAAGAATGTGTTATGTCACTTTAATCAGTGTGAACAATTTTTGGCAAACCTAATAAAAAAATAAATGACTGTTCCCCATGTTTTTTTATGCGGCGATGCTGCAGTTGTTTTATAACTGACTTCAAAAACGGGGGCGTTTCTTAATTCGGTTGTATTTTTTTAATGTTTGTTACCTAATACTTGAAAACCGATTTAAAAAATTGTTCTTTTCTTTGAAAGGGTATATACCTACATACAGAGTAAATAAGTGATGTTTGAGTTAGCGTCAATAATACGTAAATTTTCCACCGAGTGTATTATGTTGATGGTAATGTAATAACTTCCGGTCACTGCTATTTACTAAGCAAGTGAAGGTAAACGCATTTGTGTGGGGTAGTATCACAACTAAAAAGTGACAGTTAAAAAGTTTATTTAAACAACTTCCAAAAAGCAATACAAAGTAAAAATTACTTTAATTTCGGAAGTCGGTGGCAAAAAAAAAACAAAATACAAAACGAAAGTAAATTTTCAGTTTATTGTTTTTTTCTTTTGGTAGTCCGTTGTTTTTTTTTTTAACTTGAGTTTTTGCTAGAATGCTGCTAGAATTCGTGTAGGTGTTTGTGGTTCTTCTCTGTGCGTTTTTTTAACTATTTAGGTAACTACATAGCTGTATTTTGACGTGGGACATAAACACAACGGATAAAGCGTTTTCAATAACTAACGGAGAAAATATACACCGTGAAATTTAAATGGTTGTTTTCCCGCGGCAGGACAACTTGCCATAAGGAGTACTTTCGAAGCATAGAGTAAAAGTAAAAACATTAAAACGTTTTTGTTTTAAAATAATTAAAAAAATATTCATCAACTCGAAAACGTGAGAATCAATAGTAACCCTAGAGGTAACTTGTAGGTACTACTTAAATCACACGCGCCGCCGACAAAGGAAACAGCGATCCATAAATGTTCAAAGCAAAATAAACTCTCGCACGTGGTGATTTTTCACAATGGTTAATCTGCCATTTTTTGTGTCTAATATTTTATTTGTTTATAAAAGTATTGTATTACCAAGACAAAACCATTTCGCTGCGGGAAAACAACCATTAAAATTTCATCGTGTATATTAATAATTTTTTTATTTACCCAAAATGAGTATACACAAGATGGACCGATGATCTGGTGAAGGCAGGAATCCGCTGGATACGAGAAGCGCAGAACTGGTCGAAGTGGAGGAGCTTGGCGGAGGCCTATGTCCAGCAGTGGACGTCTTTCGGCTGAAATGATGATGATGAGTAAACAGAAATGGCATGCAAGACTTTACAATAAATTAAAACAGGCATGAAAGTCAGACAGATGAACAGTCAGTGATGAATGTGTGTTGTGGTGCGTGTCAGTGATCTGTTCGTCAGTCATCACGTGTGTCGATGATGTCATATGTGTTGTGTTAAACGAGTCATGTGAGATTTCTTATTTAGCAGATTACACCCTGATCCAAGCTACGGGAGGCATCATAAACAAAAGAAGCATACCCCACGCAGGGTGAACATAAACTGCCAACACAAATAACTCATTTCGCCGCTATACTTAATGCTTAAGCGTTGTTTTACCGTTGCATAATAACAAATACAGCCTTGTATTAGCGGGTATGACAATAAACTGGCATATATTACGTCGTCAGTCGCACAACGAGCTATTAAACGCACGACATGTCGCTTTATGACTATTTCTTGTATAATAATCGTACTACGGGGTTATACGTACATAATGGCCTGGTGTGAAGAAACATATACAATTATAAAAGGATGACAAGGTCCGTTATTGACACGTGCATAAGAACAAAGTTTTGTATAAACTGAGATGTTGCATACGATGCGTCAAAGCGTCTTTGGATGCTACGACGCCTACGAGGCTACGGCGTAGTCGCGTAGAAGGAAGGATGTGAATGTCCACTAGATTTTCAACGCACTGCTTAACGCCGAGAGTTGAAAATCGAACAGTATTTTTTTTTGACGCGCTGGATGCCCTTTTGCATTCTCAATGTTCGGCTTAACACCACCACCGTGAGTTAATAAATTAAAATCCAGCGAGCAAGCAAAATCGTCGCGTGAAAAAATCGCCCGTGAGTACTCAAGCAAACAATGAAGCCTTATAATAGAGTTCGTATGTATGTATGAAGTATGTAGATACTTCAAAAACAGACAGTAACAAATCAGACAAGTATGTGAATTCTATTCTAGACGTGTTATTTCACGAGCAATATATTGGAACACAGTTTTCTTTTCTCCTTTCAGAACGAACTGAAGAATATTTATATTATATATATACTGAAGTCCCATAAGTTTATAGATAGCTTCTATAGCTGGGAGCATAATATCAGCAAGTTTGCTAAAGTGAGAAATCCGAATACAAACATGGCACGCTAGGATAATGAAGTACCTAGCAGCTTCTGTGTCCGGCTGACCATAACCCTCTGCCATCCTAGAAAAGGGTTTCCATGAACTTCCCATGAAAACTAAACATACACCAAAGCGTTGAAAAAAGACGAAATTATGCCAAAATAACTTACAAAGAGATCTCTGAAATCCCTATAGATACTTAGCGGTAAAATATGCTAGAAATAAATAACACTATCTCACGGTATTAATGAGAGAAGATGGACAGAAAGATACCTATAATTTTACGAAATGGAGCAAAATTGCAAATGGCTACATGAGGCGACGATAAAAAGAACAGCAGGCAAAGGTATTACGACTTTTTATTCCTATTTGCTACGAGGGACAGAATGTAGCGAACGTCCAATGTGACTTTTTTTTATTTGAAATTGCAACGGAATTATCGGATCGAGAGAGCATTTGAAAGATCTCGACGACCACATTGTGTTTATGGAAATTTTAATGAATTTAAAATGGAATTTTCTGCACGTAGATATCGGATGAAAAGGAATGGAAACACGTGAAAATGACAAAGAGAATAGTGAAACATTGAACAATATGAGAGGAAATAACAAAAAGAGGTTACATAGACAGGCATTTAATTACGCTTATATGCATGTTTTTTATGTTGGCTTGCCTCTCAAATAAATGTACCTAAGTACTACATTAAAAACTTAAAAAAAAATAGAAGTGACGTATTATTTATTCTGCCTCGTTGGTCTAGTAGTCGCAATCACTACTGCCGTCCCTGGGTTCGTGTCCCAGGTCGGGCAAAGTGTGTTGGGTTTTTTTAACTGGAATTTCTCAGTAGCCTCTTTCATTTCTATGCAGATAGCATAAAGCTCGCCCCTATTATATGGGACTTATACGAATTGTGGGTAGATAGGCACACCTCCGCCAAACTCTTCGCGGAAACAAAGCATGCTATTATGATATGTTTATTTATTTTACACTGGCACTGGATACCAGAAGGCGGTCTTCGTCGCCAAAGGAGGCCTAGGACAAGCTGGCGCACTGCTTTAGAGGCGATGGGGGACTGGCTGGCGAAGGCAACATACAGGGAAGACAGGAAAGCTGTGGAGAAAAAAAAGTATATAAAGGCAAAATTTTGTATTCTGGTAGAAATTATATTTGACTTCCTTATTAATAGATTAGGGGTTTGACCACGAGTAATCATGAAAAAGCGAAAGAATAGATAGACTAGAGAGCACATTAACCTGTAGATATAAAAAATACCCTTCACAATCACAATTGACGCTCAAAATACTTTCTACGAAAAATAATAAACAAATCGAACAATACGTTAACAGACACCTAGGTATATACCCGCCTATAAAATATTATCCGCCAACACATTCCAAGTAGGCAGCCATTGTTCCTTGAACAAACAGTTTTGGCGCACAATGCGAGTAGATATTATGGGTGTGGATCGACCTGGGTATGGCGGAAACACTTCGTGTGTAGGTACAGACGATCTTTATTGTGGCGCAATATCTTACCGGGAACTGCGTAAAGAATAAGGTCTTATGATGGCTCCTCTTTTGTAAGGTGACAGTAGAGTCTGGGGCGTGGAATAGGTAGGTATGTCACTACTCGTATTATTATGGGTTATTGATTTCCAGTCTTAGGTGACGCGATGTGGGTCAATTATGTGAAGTGAATCTGTTTTTCAGAATAGTTTTCTGTCTGTCTATAGGTTTAACTAGCATGGCTAACTGTGGCTGGCTATCTAAAAACGGTGGTTGCGTTTTGACTCCAAATGTACAGAATGGGCATAGATTCAAAAAGAGAATATCATTCCACTATGATATGTAGATACTTAACTAATAAAGTTAGCAACGTTTATAAATAAAGGGATGAGTTGTTTACGGATAATTAGTTAGGGAGGTACTTGAATTGTAACTTAACATTTCATCCCGAAAACAAAAGAGAAAAGCCGAAAAAAGTAGACTGCAATAGAATTTGAACCCTGTCGTTACTAGTATGTCATTGAGTTTGTTGTTCCACATTTGAAAATTATTTCAGATACCGATTTCAAGTACCTAATTATAGTTAGGTATGGAGCTTAAGTTTGTGAGTTTTTGTGTATGTATTTGCGTGTGGGGATTATGATTTATACGTCAGTGGTGGGGATGCGTGCGTGCGTGTGAGTGTGAGTGACCAAGAGAGAAAAGGAAACCAAAAGCATTTTATTAGTGTGAAGGATGTGGCAGACCACAAACAGTTGTACCTATACTAATTAATTATTGCGCGTTTTCATTGGATCCCTATGTACTGATATTTTTTTTGCAATGTTTTTTTTAGTAGTAGGTCAGAACATAAAAAAAGAGTTTAAAACATTCGCCCATGTACAGACGCCAGCACAGCAAGCTACCCCAATCTGTCAAATTTCTTTGATAGATTTTCTACTTTAATGCAAAAGGATAAGGTTCATGTTCATTTGGGATAATTTGACAGTTTGGGGTAGCTTGATGTGCTGGCGTCTGTACCACCTACTGGCACCCAACCCATACCGTGGTCCTTTTTAAATCGAAAAGTGATGACAAAGAATTCCAATATCAACACGTCCAATTTACCGTGCTCACAAAAACTCTTTATAAGAATGTAGAACACGAAAATAATGTTCGCGGGCGCTTGATGAATAACAATGATTAATGACATCGGATAATGGCGCCTTGGTGCTCCATTGAAGCGCTTTCTTTGAGTTAACCATGTTAGGGAAAGACACAAGGTAGGTACCTACCTACATCTGTAGATAGTTGGCCGCTGATGTGGATAAATCTAAGTGTCACACATACCACCGTTGTAAACCTATATTCTGGCAAATAAATGAATTTTAATTTGAATTCTGCTTAGACACAAAGAAAGGAATATATATTATTTTGTGCACGTACTAGAATTATCAATAGATATGTAGCATAATCAGCTCCTCCTCTATGTTCCCATACAAAAATGCACTTCTGACATCTATCTGCTGAATATCCATATTATATTTACTAAGTAGCTATTGCTAATAAAATCCGTAATGTAGGTAGTTTAGCTACTGGAGCATAAATCTCCGAGTGATCAAACTTATCTTCTTGTTTAAAGCCTCTTACAACTTAATCTAGCTTTATAAAGATCCTTATTTCCTTCTTTCTTTATCCTTATTTATTTCTTTATCCTTATTTTCTTCTTTCTTTTCTTCTGGTAAACTAACTTCTTTCCATGTATTATTTTTGTTTAGTGCTTCTAACTCTACTTCTATTGCTTTTAGCCATTCTTCTTTATGTTCTCCACTAACGGCTTCTTCATAAGTTAATTGCTCTTCTCCTTGTGCTATCAATGCCATCTCATAATCTTTTGTCCATACAGGCTTCTTAACTTGCCTTCTATTTCTATAAATTGTCTTTTCTTCAGATGTCTCTTCTTCTGCATCTAAAAATTCTTCTGTACCGTGTGGTTTCGGATTTTAAGAATAGCACCACCCCCTCTCTTCCCGTGGGTGTCGTAGGAGGCGACTTAGGGAACTTCTAGAGATTGGGATTGAGCGTTCTCTATACATTTTTTTTTAAACCATAGGTACTGCGATCGCAGACCCGCCTGCCATGCGTGGCGATTATGGCAAACCCCCGCCCCCAATGACTAGCACCAAAAATAAATGGCCCCTTGTGCCCGGCGGTCCGCCTACCCTTGGCTACGGTACCGGTCAAGGCCACGGCGAGGCAAGGGGTGCAAAGAATCCCCGGAAGAGATCCGGCTACCACAATCACCGAAAACTGGACGTAGCAACTCGTCGGTCCGGAGTGTACGCGTGCTGTATAGCACGCGTACACTCGGGACCGACGAGAAGATCGTCGAACTCGAGGAAGAATTAAGCAGGTTACGATGGGGTATTAATCAATGAATCAATCATTTATTTTGTTAAACATTGGTATGGTTACAGTTAGTATTTTCTAAAATATGTGCACTATGTTTTGCCATTATGGGCGGGCCATTTTAGGTGGTGGCGGGCTCGACCTTCACAACAATCAGCTGATGGCGAGTCGGAGCAACTAGTCACCCGCAATAGGACCTGCGCAGTTGAGCGCCGTGAGCGGGGATGAAGGAGTCCTAGGGGTTTGAGCCAAGCGGCTCTGGTTGTAATGTGCCCGTGAGGCAACACGCCCCCTTTGGTCTGGATTTCAAGCGAAACGGCGGCCCTACCCTATTGGGTAGGGCCACCGTTTCGCTTGAATCTGAATTTGGCTATTGCCAGGGGTAGGGAAATGGCCACAGTGTCCCGTCAGAGGGCCACAGGCGAGGTGCGTGAGGTCCGCGGAAGTTGCCCTCGGACGACCGAAGCGGTAGGTAAAGGTCATGCTGACGGCGTAAGTGAAGGTTGTTCAGCTCGTTGGGGGCCAACCTGAACGAGCACCCGATGTCGCACTGTAAACCAGCCTTGCGCACCTATATATCTCTGGTAATCCTAACGTTCGAGCTTATTTCACAGTAAGACGTTCCCAGGTGCGGGCTCCATGGTGGGTGGGAGCCAGAGAGACGAACTTTTTGTACTATTTAATATGGATGCCTTAAAGCCAATTAAAACCCATACTAAAGGAGTGGAGGCGAAAGCCGATGAAACCCCCAAGGGAAGTGCTCGCACTTCTCTGGCCCCTAGTCACCCTGCAGCTAACGCCGCAGGATCCATTGCGGGCGCCGGTCTAGCTGTGGCGAGAACCACAACCAAGACCAAACTGTACAAGTCCCAAAACAACCAGAGGACTTCGGCGCTGATTGGGACGTAGCGGATAAGTAGGTCCAACTTCGAGAAAAAGGCCAATCGTCGAATCAGACTCGGCTAGGCAGCGTTCGGGAAGCTCCGCAATATCTTCTCGTCCTACATACCGCAGTGTCTCAAGACGAAAGTCTGACCAGTGCGTGTTGCCAGTGATGACATATGGAACCGAAACGTGGTCGCTCACAATGGACCTCATAAGAAGGCTTAAAGTCACCCAAAGGGCAATGGAGAGGGCTATGCTTGGGGTTTCTCTGCGTGATCGAATCAGAAATGGAGAGATCCGTAGGAGAACCAAGGTACCCGACATAACCCGAAGAATTGCCAAACTTAAGCGGCAGTGGGCAGGGCACATTGCTCGCAGAACAGATGGCCGATGGGACCGGAAGGTTCTGGAGTGGCGACTGCGTACCGGAAGACGTAGAGTGGGAAGACCTCCCACAAGGTGAACCGATGACCTTGTGAGGGCCGCAGGAGTCTGCTGGATGCGGGAAGCACAGAACCGGTCGAAGTGGCGGAGCTTGGGGAAGGCCTATGTGCAGCAGTGGACGTCTTTCGGCTGAAATGATGATGATGATGATGACCTTTGCTAAGTTGAGGGAAATTTTGTTCTCCTAGTATTAAAAGTTTGGATTTTTTTAAGTAAAGCCAAGTTTGTAATGTAGAGTCAGTTGTGAAGTAGGTAATAGTTATTTGCATTGAAGTAATGTGGAAGTTAGTTTTATGATTGTGAGTGATGTTTACATTGAGGAAGGGTATTAGAGATTACAATCTGGCATCACTATTATGAGTACTTAGTCTGTGGTTTTCTACATTTAACTATGCTCTCTAGTAAAAAGTACTCTGTGATGCACTCAAAGAGTAAAGTAATATTAGGATGCACTCTCTCTTACAATGGCGGTTGCTATGTATAGCAGTATGTTGTGGTAAATTAATTTAATAAAAGGTTTTTCCAACTAACACTCTCTTTCTCTGGTGTTCCATATAATATTCTAACAGATACAAAGACGTTCAGAAAAGACTATGAAGAGATGCAACATAGGTCCCTCTCACTGGGAAGAGTTGGCACAGGATAGACTTGCTTGGAGGCGGTTGGTAAAACAAAATATTGACTTTGAAGACCAGCGGATGAGAGATCTCGACAGCAAGCAAGATCACCTCAAGAATAAACCACCCTCCAACATACAATATCATTACCACAATGGCATTCTAACGTGTCCGCACTATGCACGTACCTGTACTTACAGTCAAGATAGGTTACATTAGCCACATAAGAGCACACGCTTGTAACCTATAGTTGTCGAAAACAGTCACGGGAGCTGAAATCGGCATGGGATTAATTGATGGTATATTTTACAAGTCATACTTATGATTGGTAGTCAAACACTCATAAGTATAACTTGTAAAATATTAGAGAGGGTAATACTAATTGAAGTGGTTGAAGTATTCTAAAATAAAATAAAACCATATTTTGATATTTAAGAACATCGTAATTATTGCCATAAAAAGAAAAATATGGGAACTAAAATAGTAATATAGAAAAATGAGTTACTAGGTACCGATTGTAACTTCTGTTACAAATTGCCTAAAAAAAAACCTAATAATTAACTAGTTTAAATCCATATCAATTTGGCTCCACACTTTGGCTAGTATTATAAACATGCCATGGCCTTATAAATCTAACACATATAAAGCAGAACCAAGTAGAATATATATTTTCAACATCAAATAAATTATTTTGGCTTTAACATCAGAGTATATTTTGAAATATTATGCAACAGTATCTAAATTTTCACTATAATGGCATCTACACAGTATTATGACTTAATAGTATTACTCGTCAATCTCACAGAATCCTGATCAAATTATTATCAACTCATTCATCTAATTCATACATTCTCCCAAAGTGTGGCAGTACATTTATTTATTAAGTACACATAATTATAACTTCTCAGTCAATAAGAAGTACCCTATTCTTGTCAACTCTCACATTGGGAGCACTCCTCAATTTCTTTATAAACTTATCAGCTATGCGGTCATCCACTTCCCGGCCAGTTGCTTCACTGTACTCTCCCAAAACCTTCTTCTGCAAACGTTTGAATGGTACTTCATTGCCTTTCTTTTCCAAAACAGATAGGATTACTGCATGCCAGTTGAATTTGTCACCGCTGACTGCTAATTCCCCAATTTTGGCAACATTTTGGTCATGGAGACAAATACTCTCTTCAGCTTCTTCTTCCTCAGTCTTGCTTTTCTTCTTTTGAGTTTTTCCTGTAGTTGCTACAACAGGCTCAACAGGCTCTGCCCCATTTTCAATAGCTTCTTGATTTCCATTAACACTATTAACAGTATCCTGTCTCTTGCGTTTTTTGTTTTTGCCATTTTTACCTTCAGTGATATTTTCATCACCATTCATTGATTCAGTCCTATTCTTCTTCTTTTTACCTTTCTTGCTTTCTGTTTCTTCTTCTACTTCTTCAGGGAGTGGTGCTGCAGCACTCTGTAGCTCAGCTTCATATTTTTTGTGTTTTTTCTCTTCTTTCTTTTGTTTTTTAGATAGTTTCTTTTTACCAACTACCTCGACTTCACCATTCTGTTCGGCCTCACCATTTTGTTCTGTGTCCCCATTCAATTCTTCCGCAACGTCTCCTGTACCATTTTCTTCTGATTTTTCATCGGTCTCCTCAATAGTACCATTTTCTGGTTTTTCATCTTCATTAACAGATTCATCTTTCTTTTGATTTCTATTATTGGCATTGGATAACGCTGTCAGTTTTACAGAGATCAAGTCCCAAGCTTGATCAATGTCTTTTAGATTTGTCTTTTGTCCACAAACATTCTTAACAAAGTTAACGAATTTGGGTTTCTTGCGTGGGGTGTTGTTGTGTTTGGTGATGGTCTCAATAATTCTGAGCACATTCCTTGGTGCACTCTGTTGTTCATCTAGGACGGAGGTTAACATTTCCACCCATGTATTCTGTTTCTTCTCACCTTTTTTTTCTTTGGAAACAAATCCTTTTCCAGAGTAGCGTTCCTCTTCCGTTATACATTTTATGTGTGATTCATAGTCCTTACCACTGTAAACAAAAATTTATCATTCATTTAATTTTATATGCTCAACAATTAAGATGTATTAGATAAGAACTCCGAAGCATAAAGATGGCCTATAGAATATACATATTAAACACAAACAAAACAGTTTATTTTCAAGAGCACTAGTATTTTGTCACATTGCCAAACGAGGCCTACTTTACAAAAAATATTAGCTTGTTTATGCCAATCTTAAGCGAATAAGGTCAATGACATAATTAAAATAACAAACACAATGAACTATCCACAAAGAATTGTATTGTAGAAGTGATTATGACGTGACGATTATGTTGAATACTTTGTCAATAATCACTATTAAATACGTCATTTGTTTCCTGATTGGCAACAACAACATGCTTTCGTTGGCACAATTCTATTTATAGCACAAAAATTATATATAATAGACAAACTATTTGATCAACCTCTTTGTTTACATAAAAATACGGTCACGTAAACAAATATCATGCGGTAATAATGTATTGCATACTCACTGAAAGTCTTTAAAACAATCCATACAAGACAAATTGGGACTCCTGTTTCTGCATGCTATCATATAATGTTTCTCGACCTTAGGTTTGGTCACAGACTCTCCGCAATGACCACACGTGAATACGACCATCGCAATATTTAAATAAAACACGTGTTTTTAGAACGGAATTGTTTTGAATACAAAAATTATAACCTGCAAAGAAAATGGGCGTGTTATTATCTAAGTCTATTAATAATTTCTAAATATCATTGAGGCGTTAACAATAAGAATAATTATTTGTACTAACGTACTTTTGACAATGTACAAAAAGAAAATTGAAAATTTGCTACGATTTTGTGAAACTTTTCTCAAAATTGTCAAACTACCAAATGTCAAAATTTTGTTCTTTTTTTTCGATTTGACATAAAAAACGCGCGTTCCACGTCGTAAAAAATATTGAAGAGTTGTACACATAAGCATCACGATTAATCGAATATTTGAATTCGTTTTTCTTATGTGTATATTTCAAACTATAGATAATGCTGACAACATTCACATAAATCTCAAACCAACTCGGATATCAACCAATTTTATGTAAGACTAGCAACGTAGGGAGCCAACTCAATCCGTTACCGAATAGAGATAAGTCAAGAAAATATGTCAGGAAACTAAGAATTGGGAATATTACAAATCCATTCATTGTGGTTCGTGACTTCGTGCTTTAGTGGACTGCTAACGGGCACATAATTTTTTCTGTGTATGGTAATTATGGTAACACTAAGTATATTATTATACCATGGTAACACTGATGATTATCAATCAAATTGGTTTTGTCTGTTTGCGGCTGGGTGTGTCCAAAAATTAATCATTTTAACGAAAATTCAACATGAAATAATGCTTTGCTGACAGAAAAATCCATAAATATCACCAAAAATGGATATTTACTTTATTTTAGCACTCCTACCCGTTCTTATTGGTAAGTTAATCCACTTAAAAAACGTTGTAACAAAGTTTCGACAACTATTTATTTACAAGTGGAATTCTTGTTATTAGCCGTTAATTACCGGATTTTCATCAGGATAACATTCAAATCAATGAAAGTTGTGTAAACAATAATTGCCAATTCACATTGAGTGTAACAGTTCGTGTAAAATAACAAACAGAAGCTTCAAGACAGTACCCATGCTCTGATTCAAACGTTTTTGTATTTCCTAACAAGCATACTAACAAGCATAGAATAGCCAGCTTAGTTAAAAATTAAAGGAGCTGAACTGTGCTACTTCTAAGATATTCTAGATAGACATGTAATCTAAAATATTTGTAGTGATCATTTTATTACTGTATCTAATACTTACCTCTTACTCATGTGTCCTCATATTTAATTTTAATTTCATGTTTGAATAGGGCGACAATAGTAAAAACTCTCATGAAAGTACAATGAACATATTTTGGTGGTGAAACTTCTTGAAAGAACCTCTTTTATTTTCAGGTATGACAACAGCCAGTATCTACGGCAGTGAGAATGTGATCAATGGCATAGGTAAGGAACCTAAAGTGGAAGGACAGGACATGATAACTTGGTGCACCACATCACTACTAGAGACTGAGAAGTGTGAGAAACTGTCCAGGTCCGTTGTACAGGACAAGGGACTGTTTGGAAAGGATTATATTGAGCTGCAGTGTAAGAGGGTAAGTGCATACTGTTTTAAAAGACTTAGAAGATATTGTCACTAAAGTATGAGTTATTGAAGCTGTGTTCCACAAAAAACATCTTTTTCTATATCTTCATACATTGTCCAACCATACATATGGCTAGATACTGTTGTATTTTATTTAGCTACTAACTTCAACCACGGCTTTATGCATACAGAATTTAAGCCTTCTATAAATTGGTACATTGTATAATAAACCTTTGTTCAGACCAAGGATTACTTAGTCTAGATTGTCTTCACAGACTGCCATCTACATAATAATATTGTCTGCTGACAATAGCTCATTTTAATTCAAACTGTGTATTCAGTATATAGTAAGAAGTTTTTGAATGAAATTTAATTTGATAAACGAACTGTATGTTTTTTATAAATTAAATTAAATTCGAAAACATCAATTGGTTTCTTACTAAACTTCAAACATATACAATAACCCTGGTTATTATCTCTTTTGATGACAGTACATACTTAATTTATTAATTTTGCAGGCTTTTGACACAGAAGAATGTATGACATGGGTGGATAGAGGAGAGGCATCATTGCTTGGCCTTGATGCTGGTGAAGTGTATGTCGCAGGCAGATACCACTCCCTTGTGCCTATTCTACAGGAGGTAGGTTTATCTTTTTTAGGTCTAAAATTGTGGCTGTAAGAGAACCATGGTAACCAACTAGCCCAAAGAATCGCCTAACTTAAGTAGCAGGGGCCTGGGCACATTGCTCGCAGAACAGATGGCCGATGGGGCAGAAATATTCTGGAGCGGTGACCGCATACTGGAAGACGTAGCATTAGAAGGTGTCCCATAAGGTGGACCGATGACCTGGTGAAGACTGCAGGAGTCTGCTGGATACGAGAAGCATAGAACCGGTTGAAGTTGCTGTGCCTGGTGTGGTAAAGACATTCACTGTTGGCAAAGGCAGATGATGATAATGTGGCCATAGCAAATACAATACTTTTAGCATTGAAAACCTTTTTAAAGTCTATAGCTTTTCAAATTTTTATTGCAACATTGACACTACAGTATGAGAAAGAGGACTTGATTTCTGTAATACAGGCCCTATGTTCTATGTTATGGGTTTGGTTTCTGTACTTAGTCCTTCAAGTGGACCATTGTGCGTGAGCCATGGCGGCCTTCGGTTGTTATTCCAGCCAGCCCACCTCCCTCCAGAAGTTGGTTATAATTCCTGGTCTGTTGAGAATATTCGTGTAACATTTGGGTGCCCAGAGGGTTTCTGTTCTAATCTGAGCTAAGCCTGTGCATTCGAAAAGCACATGCGCAACAGCCTTTCCTCAGCCTCCATGCAAGCCCTGCACAAGGGGCTATCCGTTATGCCTATTGTGTAGAAGTGTTTGTTTAGCGGGCAGTGTCCCGTGATGGTACCAGTCACTAGACGCAGATCTTTTCTGTCCAGGCGTAACAGACGTCTGGTCAGCCTGCCATCCAAGGATGTCATTGCTTCCCTAGACTGCCTGCAGCCTGGTGTATTCCTGAAGCCACCTGCGTAGTTGGTTGAAGGGAATGGGCAAGATGGGCTCGGGACCACAGACTGACGTGCTGGATGCCCTCCTGGCCAGTTCGTCAGCAGCATCGTTACCTAGTGATCCACTGTGTCCTTTTATCCATTGCAGTGTCACAGTGTTGCGGTTGGAAAATACACATCCTTGATCCAAGCTCAGAAATCATACCTAATACTCAATTAAAGGCCCAAAAATTTTATATGTTTTCTCTATTTCTATCAACAGTTATATGGGCGTGGGGAGCCCTACCAATACTCCATTGCAGTTGTCCGCAAAGGCGCTCTACCAAACGTACAGCCTGGTTATGGCCTGAGTGCATTGCGAGGGACTAAGGCCTGCTTTCCGGTCGTAGGAGCGCTGGCGGGTTGGGTGATGCCGATACATGTTGTAAGATTTCAGACTATAATTGAAGGCTATCTTATTATTGATAATCAAAGTCAAATCGTTGATTTCAATAAGGTCCACTTGCGCCTTCATGGGTTTTCTTAAATAACTTAAAGTTAACAGCTTTTGTGCATCTTGTGCCAGTAAGAGTTAGAGGTAACCTAGGGACAAGCTTTTAAATTTAACCCACTGATGTGGGAGAGTTCGGAATGAAATGATGAATGAATGAATGATGGAAGAAGTGTCGGCAGGGCACGAGAACAAACTACGACGCCCGCATCCCCGTTAAACTTATGGTTCATAAAACAATGGCTACGCCTTGCATGGATCAGAATGTTGGGCCACAAAAGGGATGAATTAAAGGCAATTGCATGCAGCTGATTTGAGAATGCTAAGGGGAATGTGTGGTGTTACACAAATGGATAGAATAAGAAATTAATAATAATAGAAAATCTGATTGAAAAGTTGTGTAGAAATCGTTTGTTATGGTATGTATGGGCATGTGATGTAGGGAATAAGGAAACTGTCGTCAGGAAAGTTTTGAGTATGAATATGGATGGCTATAAGAGTAGGGGAACAATAGGGGGGGGGGGCATTTTAAACAAATTTCCATCCATATGTAGTTATGTATCATGTTACACATGTTTATACAAATAAATGCATCTTTATCTTTACCAAAGAAAAGATCGATGGACTGTGTGAAAGATGATATGACTAGAAAGGGAGTAACTACGGAGATGACGACTAACAGAGAAGTAAGAGCCCAAATACATGTGGATAAATGCAGGAGAATGATACTGGAGGTAAAGCGTAATACGTTTTTACAGCTAATGCAAGAAGGCGGGCTCAAAATAACAGACTGCAATAATCACGTCAAATCTGCGATCGAGTTCTTTGGCGACTCGTGTGCGCCCAATTCACTGAAAGGGATGTACAATCCGATTGGTGAAAATTCTGACAAGTAAGTGTAATACTCCCTTTTTCTGTAATAGTAATAATTATCATCCTGCAACCCTTTTCAAAACTCAGACTCGGTTTCAGTGTAACAAAATAAGGTTGAATATCAAAATTTAAGAGTAATAGAACGAATAAATTAAAATAGTATTAGAACTGTCTGGAAATTTGTGTTTCTAAAATGATCCAGGATTAGTAAACAATAGTGGGACTATTGGTTACTAAACTTACGGCATACAATTTTTTTTTTAAGTACACCCATAACTTTGGTGATCATGTGTTTGTGTGTGGGTGACAAATACCTTGTTCCAATTTCACATCTCGCCTGTTCTGCCCGAAGGGTTATTCAGAGTATACCTAGAGTAGACTACACCCACGTTTCGCCAGTTATGCTCTAACCTCCTTATTTATAAACGTTGCTTAACGTAAAGTAATGATTAGCGTCTGCTTAACCATACATTTTTGACGTTTAAACATCTCAGAGTAACTTTAAACAACGCTTATAAATAAAGGGTTAATGTCATGTAATGGAAGCGAGCCTTACAATTTTATCACGAAATATTTTTATCTAGCACAATAACATCACGCCTTGTTTCCCCGAAGGGTTGGGCAGAGGTGTACTGTAAACGTACACCAATAATTCGCCAGTTATGTTTAAGTCCCATGTAATAGCAGGCGCGCCTATTGCCATCAACCGAGCACGAATCCAGAACTCTGGGTTGCTACTGAGAAATTCCAGATAGAACAACCGAATAACACTTTCCCCGACCTGGCAATCGAAACCAGGACTTCATGATCAGCAGTAGCGCTTAGTACCACTAAACCACCGAGGCTATCCTAACTAAATAACTTTACTTTGGATTAGACATTTAGACAAACCTTTTTTACAGTCCGTTCAACTGATTATGACTTCTATTCCATAGGCATAAGGATAGCATTAAAAGCAAAAAAGTGGTTACAATACCAACTGTTTACTGCAGATGCCATTTATCATGCTACCAACGCAATAGAAGTCAAAATCTGTTGAACGGACTGTAAAAAAGGTTTATTTAAATGAGTATAAGTTACTTCCAAAACCCTTCTTCCACAGACTATGCAAGTTATGCACCGGCGGTGCAGGCATCCGCTGCACTCTCGCAGACCCTTACGCGGGCTACGAAGGAGCCCTACGGTGTCTGATCGCGAACAATTCGGGCGACATCGCCTTTGTTCGAGACACGACAATCCAACATGCTCTACTATCGCATCAGATACTTGGTGAGTACCAAAATAACTAGACAAGACAACCGTCTGGCCGTAAAATACTTTTCGCAAGAGAATAATAAACCTTTCTAAAAAAATAATGGCTAATAAATATTGTTCGTTTGCCTGTAGGTGGAGTAACAGAGGACCAGTTCGAGCTGATCTGTCGCGATGGGTCGCGGCGACCGGTCACAGACTCGGAGAACTGCAACTGGGGTCGCGTGCCTGCTGACGCTATCGTCACCAGCAGTGCCGTGTCCAGGGAGCAGAGGAAGAGGTAAAGAACTGATGCTTAGAAAGATCTTAAGACTGGCTGAATTTGGAGATGAGAGGGGAAAAAACGCATGCATCTATGCTTCCTCCGGGACATAATATATGCCTTTTGCAAACGAACAAATTCTTATTCTGAACTACAAGCGATTTTATAGCGATTTGCTCCTGCTTGTAACGGTTTTGTACGATTTGGCAAATATCGAGATTTTCTTAATAAATTTAAGTTTTACCTGATTGATATTATACACATAATGTTCTGGAATAATAATATATCTAAATTATAGTGCGAACCGCATCAGAATCCACTGTGTAGTTTAGAAATATAGAAGGACTAATCGGTCACACAGACAGACAGGTCAGAATACATACAGTACCCGGACGTAAATAAACAAAAATTTTGGCTTTGCCAGTTGCGGTTCTGTCAATAATACAGGCTTTATGGCATGTGCATATGCCATATTAACGTATGTAAATATCTTTGAGGGGCTTGGCTAAGTATTTATAGCCGGACGTGGTTGGTCCGTGGATGGGTTGACATCTCTACATACCCAGACTCCTCCGTGCCTCGGAAAGCAAGTTAAACTAATAGTCCCGGCTGTCATTCATGGATCTTTGACAGTCTTTATGGGTCGTCAGAAACACGAAAGTCGGACAAACCGACTTACCAAGGGGTATCGTACTACCCAGTAACTGGGTTGTGGAGGTCAAATAGCCAGTCACTCCATGTAAAATACTGGTATCCAGCTGCCTAACATAGTTGGGAACAGACTACTATTTTCATTATACGTTTTACAAACGAATCATTCTTTTACAGATACCAAAATCTCTTGCAAGTGATGTTCCAACTATACGGCGAGCCGAACCCTCTGAACCGCAACTATAACATGACGAGTGCGTTCCAATCCGGTGCCCCGTTCAATCCGTACTCGACTACTGAGCCGTCGCGGTATCCATATGACTCGTTCAACCGAGATAAGTTTGGTAATAACAACTTTAATAGCAGGCAGAATGAGTTTGAAGACGATATGAATAATAAGTGAGTATTGTGTTTTATTTTACTCCATTTATTAAACGTTTCCAATACGCGGTTGCCACTCCAGAACCTTCCGGCCCCATCGGCCATCTGTTCTGCGAGCCATGTGCCCTGCCCACTGCCACTTTAGTTTGGCAATTCTTCAGGCTATGTCGGTTACCTTGGTTCTCCTACGGACTGGATGCGAGAAGCACAGAATCGGTCGAAATGGCGTTGCTTGGGAGAGACCTATGTCCAGCAGTGGACGTCTTTCGGTTGAAATGATGATTAGACGTTTGTTCATAAAGTGTCGGGTTAAAATGTAAACGAACCCTGGATGCAATACCTTACTAAAGGGAATTAGTAATACATTTTTTTACGCATAATATCTATATGTCACCGTATATTTGTGAATACCGTTAGTTTATAATCTATCTCCCGAGATTATAAACTGTCGATAAATTGTGAACTGCACCATACTGCTTACCGACCGAATAGGTTAGGTTAGAATTGTGACCAACCGCGCGCGAGCCGAGCGAGCGGTGGCGCGGCAGCGGCCGGCGAGCGTTACTTCCAAGTTAGTGGCAGTTACTAGACTATTTGGTAATAGCGCAAGGTATTATCCGTCTTGATACCAGTTCACAATTTCACGGTTTCACTTCGATAGATTATAATCTACCGAAAAATAATTAGTTAAATTGTAAGCAATATGTTACGGTTCACAATCTTTCGACAGTTCACAATCTCGCGAGATAGATTATAATCTAACGGTATTTACAATTTAACGGTGACATACGAGGGTGCGGGTTGTTCGAAAGAGATACCGCGGCCCCTGGCACACAGGCAACTGAGGGAACACGGGTGGGTTTTAGTCAGTAAAAGTCTGACACGCCCTCCCGCTCCACCCAGAGCGGGAGAAGTTATTTGATGATTTCCCACCCAAAAAAAAAAAAAAGGTGACATACGAGTATATATTATACGAATAATTAAACTGAAGAGATTTTTTGTTTGTGAGTTTGAACAAGCTAATCACTGGAACAACCAGTCGGATAAAAAATAATCTTTTTGTATTTGATTGTCCTATTTTTGAGGATACGCTATTTAACATCACGCTAGAACCCAAAGGAGCTGAACAAAAAGGAAAAAAGTCACAATAAACGCTAAGCGATAATGAAGTAACAGCGCGAGCAGCCAGTGCGATACGATGGGGTACAGAAGCTTGTCATAAATAATAATGATCTTTTACAGAGCAAGTACTATGCCGCCTTTCAAGACTCGCGTGGATTCTTCAGGACAACCTATTGAAGCACTGTTCAAACTGTTCAGATCGAATGAAACCACAGACTTATTATTGCAGGTAAGTTGTAACAAGAAAGCATTTTCTTAAATTCACGGTGCGTTTTGAACCCAATCTCTACAAGAAATTAAGAATTTACAAACAGGGAAACATCGTGAGGAAACCCGGATGTTCTAGAACCAATAACTCGAAGACATGTGACATCTACCAACCCGCACTGGGCCCGCGTGGTGGATTACGGCCAACTCCATCTCATGGAGAGGAGGCCTGTGTCCCAGCAGTGGTAACGTTATAGGCTGAGTATGTATGTATCTCTTTAACCGTAAATAATTATGAAAGTAAAAAAAAATATGATATTTTCAAGTCTTTTTTGCATACAGTGACGGAATTCAAAACTTAATTAAGCATACTTTAATGCATCAAAAAAATCATCAAAGTCACCTCTTAATTATCTTTAAAACCAGTTAATCCCTTCAATAACAATTATAATTATAATTAAAAATATACCATAAAATTCCAAATGCCAAACTGCATCCAGTGATAGATTATTATTTATTATTAAATAGGTAATATCTAGTTTTTACGATTTTATTTGCATTTTTACGACAATGCTTGCTCATATATTATTCGAATTTATTACAATAGATTTTTACCCGTATCGGATAGCAATAAGAACTATTATCGCTCATAACGACAATATTTAAAGTTACCAGGACCTTAAGTCGCGGCTGTTACCACTGAGCCACCACTGTTCAGCTGGTAGTTAAACCGATTGGACAGGTTCACCCAATCTGTGGTTTTTTCCTCAAAATACCATTTCAGACACCAATCCACAAAGTCTTAACTCTTAACATAATCTGACCAAGATTATGTCTGGACTTTAAAAGAGACTGTGACCTCTGAGTTTGTTTCGGCCTTTCTTCTCAGAGTAGTCAGATAGGAAACGCCGACCTCATCTAGTTCTAAAAATATTATTGACGTGTAAAAATGTTTGTACAAACCGACTTATAGAAATAACATTATTTATCATTTAACTAAAAATAACTTCCTAATCTTCTCTCCAGGACGCAACAGTAAACTTCCGCATACTAAAAGAAGAGGAACAGGCAGCCAAACACATCCTGAACAACAAATTCGTAGGAGAACAGGCAGAGAAGGCGGTACTCGCTATCAGAGACTGTCCTATCAAGCGAGCCACGTTGTGTGTCACCAGCGATCAGGAGATGGACAAGTGTCTCAAGATGAGGGTAAGCACCCACATATGTTTCTTTACTGTGTCGTCATCGTCATCTGCCTAACCGGATGCAGAGTCGGTCTACCCCCTAAGTGAACACATACACACCTTCCTCTTGAATCAATTCAATTAAATTTTTATTTCAGGAACAATTCACATTGTGTTTGAAAACATACATAATAAATAAATAAACAAGCTCATTAAAATTATAAACTAACACATTCATAATACAATAAAATACAAAAATTAAATTAAAATTTCACTATCATTACAGCTGCTATTACATACTAATATTACCCAGTCTCACATTAACTAATAATAAAAAAATTAAAACATGGTTAAGTCATTCTCTATCGAATACAAACATTTCTCCAATAGGAACGCTTTGAGTCTTGACTTAAATGAGCTCTTGTACATTAAAGTTTTTAAGTCCAACGGCAACCTGTTAAAAATCCGTCTGTCTATTGATCTGCCTATTGATGGAAACCGCAATAAAATCCGTTGCGGAGTTTAAAGATTCAAACGTACTGACCAGAAAAGTGACTTCGTTTTATACGATTTCTCGATTCGATTTCTTCTCAGAGTAGTCAGATAGGAAACGCCGACCTCATCTAGTTTAAAAAAAATATGATTGACGTGTAAAAGTGTTTGTACAAACCTACTTACAGAAATAAAATCATTTATCATTTACTATGTAGAGATGAGTGAACTTTACAGTATGTTCCTGATGCCTCTATAAAACTAAGTAACGCCATAACTATTTTTTTTTTAAAGAACAAGCAAAATGTGATTTGCGTTTCAAGGTTGTTCCACATGGGTGTTTAGCTCAACGCTCAACTTTCTGAGGCGCGCACGGATCAGGCAAATACACCTGTCACTGACATTTAAACTTTATCTAACAATTTGTTTGCATCCCAGGTGGCATTAAAAGCAGCATTCCTGTCCCCCACCCTGGTGTGCTGGCGCGGCCACAGCACGCGGCACTGCGAGCGCGCCATCGCCGAGGGCGCGGCAGACTTCGCGCTCTTTGACGCGGCCGACATGCTGCACGCGGCCAACACGCACCGACTGGTGCCCTTCATGCAGGAGGTAACATAACCAGTCTATAACTCGCGTTCGACGCTCCGATTGGCCCTTCACCAGTCTGGGGCCAATCGGAGCGCCGAACGCGGTCGATGCGTAAAGTCGAGATGTTTAAAAGAAATTCACACTAGGGATTCAGATATCCCGCGCTTCGGGAGGCATTGTCTATCTTCGGAAACACGAACGCGCGATGATGACATCTAATATAGAGCGGTTCCAACCATGGACAAAATTATACATTATCAACTCTATGCAATTCCATAAAACATTTCAAAAGTTTTGAGTTGATAAAGTATTACCTACTTTTTAACTTAAATATGAATCATAAAGATTAATAAATCAAGTTAACCCATGAGGTTCCAGTAATACAGCTTCCCTTCTCTAATTCCTTAGATTTACTCAAGCGGCGACAACTGGTACTACGCAGTGGCTGTAGCGAAGGAACAAGACCCGGACACAGATCTGACGTACTTACGTGGCAAGAACACCTGTCACACTGGCTTAGGAAGAGCAGCAGGATGGGTGTTCCCGCTTGCTTACCTTATATCTAATGGATGGATCAGGTAGGGAATGTTTTTTTTTTTTTTTAATGACCACCACACTACTTAGACTTAAATATGAAGTGATTTTTATAATATATTTGTTTCTAAGCGTGAGTGAAGGACGAGAATGGTTAGTAAATAGAATATTGTGTTTTGGGCAGACAAAAACAGCGTAATCAGCCTAAATTATGTCCCCACTTCTGGGACACAGGGCTCCTCTCGAGAGGAAGCGGGCCGTCATCCACCACGTGGTCCCAGTGAGGGTTGTTGGATGTCACGAATTCCTTGACTTTAGGACATGCCGGTTTCCTCAAGAGGTTTTGCTTCACCGTTTTGAAAGCAGTGGTAATGAAGTAATTTACACAAAGTACAGCGCCTGTCTTGGTTCGAACGTAAGACATACATCTCGTAAGTCGCGGCTGTTATCACTAGTCCACAACTGCTCTGTCTATGAAACAGCAATGTCTATGATTTTACTAGCTGTTTTTGGTGGTCCGATTCAAACGTAACATAAACTAAAAACCGATCACAAAACTAGACTCCGATTAAATCCGAAAGTAATCGAGGATTCCCAAAAAATTTACATTATTTATCTTATGATAGTCCTTTTTTTCGTAGCCTTTAATGCCCACTGCTGGGCGAAGGCTTCCTTACTCTCTTTCCACCCCTCTCTGTCCAGAGACTGCCAGGGACAAATCTTTATTAAAGTCCGTGGAGTCCAACTCCACGAAAATCCTTACACAGAAATAGGGAATTACACGCGTTTTTGAAAAGTATCTTTATTAGATTCTAAAATGCTAATAAACCACTTTAAAAAAACACAATAGTTTTATTGAATCGATTACTGCCATAGAAATGCATTTAAACTTTCATGTTTCGCGCGTAATTTGACGAAAACGTTGTACGCAGCGGACGCCATATTGCTCTGTAGGTATGACGTCAGTTAACTGTGTAAACAAATGCGCTGATATTTTGTATGACAATTGTTTATAATTTAAAAAATGAGTTATTATTCTACTTACCGTTGGTTTGCTGTTCCTAAATGTTAGATATTATTTCAATTAAAATTACTTTGGTTACAAAAGTAATAAAAGTACAAAGTTGTTCAGTTGATTAGTTTAAACAGCGGTATTATGTAATAACATGACGGTTACTATTTCATGGTGTTCAAAAACAGATTATAAAAATTAAATCTTTGTTTTTTTTTTTTGTTATTTCATGAACTAAAACCAACATTTTCCGACTGCTTTTTGCCTAATCTATCTCAATAATATATTTTTAGATTTTTTCTCCTATACAGTAAAATACCCTATTAATCAAGGTCCAATGTCCCGTGTCTAAAAAACTGAGACTTGATGTCGTCAGGTCGTACGGCTGTGACGGCGCGCACGCCGCGGCGGAGTACTTCACCAAGTCCTGCGCGCCCGGCGCGCTCAGCTCCGAGTACGTGGACTCGGGGACTGTGCCGCACGACAACCTGTGCCATCTGTGTCATGGGGCTTCCTTCAGGTCAGTTCAAGATATCTTATTTACTTTTAACAGGAATCTTGATGCAGCTTCACTAACTCTGCGGTAAATCGTAGATAGAATTCCTACTTCACCTTTGTTTTCACGGTGAGACCTTTACAGAATACCACTAAATTGCAAGGTATGTGCTTACTTAAAACTTGGTTTTGTATTTACAAAGAAAGAAGTGGATGTCATGTGTGTGTGATGTGATGTGTGAGTGTGTGTGTGATGTGATGTGTGAGTGTGTGTGTGTGATGTGATGTGTGAGTGTGTGTGTGTGATGTGTGAGTGTGTGTGTGTGATGTGATGTGTGAGTGTGTGTGATGTGAGTGTGTGTGTGATGTGTGAGTGTGTGTGTGATGTGATGTGTGAGTGTGTGTGTGATGTGTGAGTGTGTGTGTGATGTGTGAGTGTGTGTGTGATGTGATGTGTGAGTGTGTGTGTGATGTGATGTTTGAGTGTGTGTGTGATGTGATGTGTGTGATGTGTGAGTGTGTGAGTGTGTGTGTGTGTGTGTGTGTGTGTGTGTGTGTAAATGTATGTCTTTTTGTAACTTTTGTGCATTCAATTTTGCATGATTGTTCATGTTATTTATCCGTCAATCGTTCTCTCTTCTGATTATCAGGAGAACGGATGACAAATATAAAGATGACATTCTAGGAGAGCATCTATGTTAGGGTTTCTTGTTCAACGATATGCTAAAACTAGCTTGTAGAAACACTTCATTTAGAAATGTAGATAAACCACGCACAATGGTCCATTTAAAGGACTAAGTGCGGAACCCAAACCCATAACATAGAATGTATATAAACGCAATTTTAGTTGAAAAACGATCGTAGGTCTGTTGTAGTATCATATCGTATGTGGGTTTACTGGTACTCCTGTGCCTAACCCTACGAGGAAATACAGTTATTGCGCACTGGATTTGCATCTCTCGGTGTTGAGCCAAGCGCAGAGAATCTAACAGACAAACCGCGCCTCAAAAAGCACACTGTTGGATTATCAACTCTTGTTAGCAGTGCAGTGAAGATTCACTGCACGAAAAAATCTCGCTGCGATTTTATTACGTTCGTGGAAACGTGAGTTTATTTAGATGTGATGATGTTACGATCGTAGGATGTGTAAACGGATATTTGGCAAAAACTAATATTTCAGAGGACGCTAGAACATACACCTCTGCCTAACACGCCTTGTTCGATTTCCAATGAATGTTTTCTGAACAGACGCTGTCGCCGCGACGCAAGTGAAGACTACTTCGGCCACGTGGGCGCAGTACGATGCATGGTGGAGGGGGGCGGGGACGTCGCCTTCGTGCGACACTCGGCGCCGGCCGAGGTGTCGGCGGGCAGGCGGCGCGAGTGGTGGGCCAGGGATCTGCTGCCTGATGACTTGCAGTTGCTTTGTCCTGATGGTAACTGTCATCATCTGTTTAGCCTGTTTTTCAATTATGGTAAGGTCGCCGGGTCTTACCGCGTGCAGCTGAAAATGCCAATAGATATGGTCGACCTCTAACTGCTTTATTGCACATTTGACAATAATTTCCAGTAAATTGAAATTTCACTAAGCATGTGGTGTTAACATAATGGACCCTGTCGTTTTATGACGTGCAATTGACTTTCAACCTTATGGTGAAAAATTATTACGAGGTCAAAAATACAAAAGCGTTTGTCAAAAAATTACCACATTCGCACAAATGTGGATTTTATAGCGCATTGAATTTTTAACTTTCGGTGTAGAACCGAGAATTGACAATCCAACTGAGGGCATAGCAGCGCGTTGATTAAACAATGTTCGATTTTCAACTCTCTGCGCTAATGCGCAGTGCGTTGAACATCTAGTGCGCGAAAAATCCCGTCGCGATATTTTTACGTCCAAGTAAGTGGTTTCAACAATTTTGTACCGAATACCCACGTGGCTCTGCTACAATTTCTTTCATTTATTATTTAACCTATTGACCGCTTAGTTTTATATCAATTGGCGAGTTCCCAGCGCCCAGCTCATAAATCAAAAAGTTAATATACCCAAGGGTCGTGCATTTAAATAAAACTCAGAACGGACATAAATGTTCTGTCGTATAAATACGACAGAGGCGGCACGGGCACGAAGACGTTTGTCGTATTAATCAGACTGGGGCGGTTAATGATTTAATGGCAAAACGATAAAGACGTTATTTTGATATTAATTTGAGGTCTAATCTAGCTACTAATTATTATAATTATTATATTAAAATGTTACAACCATCATCACATTCGCCATTGGCTATGTCCCCAAAACTAGCTAATAGGTAATAAGGGCAGGTTTCCGCAACTCCACGTCAAAGCTCGTATTTTGCGTACGGGTGGGAGAATCTGTTATTCGAACCACCCCAGCTCCTCAAGGAAGGTCAGCAACGCCTTGGTGTTACTGACCATTCCACAGAGGCTTCCTGGGTTACCGAAGTAGTTTGCCCTGTATGTGGCGACCACCGGGCAGTTTAAATAAATAAAATAAATCATTTAATTCAGGCAACCGGCGGGTTGCCTGAATTAAATTATTAGCACATGAGCCACTGTCTCGTCTGTCCCCCAAAACGAATAAAACCTTTATCCTCAGGTACTCGCGCAAAGATGCATGAATACAAGCACTGCAACCTAGGCAAGGTTCCCGGATCAGTATTGATGGGCAGACCGAACCATACCGAGCTAGATACCTTCTCCAATCTTATGGTGTATGCTCAGCAGTTCTATGGGGCTGTTACGACTGATGAATTTAGGTAAATATCATTTTATTTTGTTAGCTTTGACTTGATAGATATTTCCCATAGAAATAAGCTCAGGGCTGTTGTTGTAAGGCTAATACACTCCCGGACTCGTAAATCAAGCGTCAATGTAAGGTATAAGACCTATTTAGTGCAGTGGTAGCCCTGTGGTAACGGCAGCGACTTACAAATTGTAGATTGTAGGTTAGAACTTAAGCGGAACTTTACTTTGTGTAAAAACATCGTAAGGAAACTTGCATGTCCTAGAACCAATAATTCGAAGACGTGACATTCGCCAATCCGCGCGGGGCCTGAGTGGTGGATTATGGGCCAGTACCTCTCACAGAGTTGAGGCCTTGTCTCAACAGTGCGAACATTAAAGGCAACACATTAAAATAATGATGAAATAAAAGAAAAGTTTTTGAGCAGTTCTGTAGCTGATATACTAGCCATGATTTTGTTGTAGTAATTTTTTCGAATTCGCTCGATTTACGAGTCCAGCCAGGGTACCAACCAGTTTTATATTTAAAAAAAAAAAAACACTAAACTAAACCTTCTTTTCACAGTTTCTCCATGTTCTACTCCCTACCACCGTATTCGGACCTAATCTTCAGCGACGTGGCTGTGCGCCTAAAGCCTTTGCCTCACACCAAACGGTCAGCGGAAATAGTCGCCGGCCCCGCGCTTATTCGAGCGGCGAGGATAGTGTCCTGTGATGCCCCTCAAGCGTCGTACTATGTCGCTTCAGACCCAGATTTTTTGTCGCACGCTTACAGCAATGGTGTGGTCGGCCAATTGCTTGCGACAGCAGTGTTTGTAGTAGCAATCTTGAGATAATTTATTTTTATGTATATGGCTATGGAGTAGTGAGGGAATGGAATGTTTATTTGCGGCCTGCATTATTAAGGAACTTAATAAAATGTCTATAGTCGGTAGCTATACATGCCCCCCTAAAGGGTTTAACAGAGGTAAACCAGTAATAGTAGCATACGTATTATTATGATAAGCAGCACAATATTGATTAGCACAACTGCACAATAAACATGCGCTACACACGAATTGAAAATGAATCTCTGACATCACAAAGACAATCATTTTTATTTTTGGTACTCCATTCTTTCACTAGCCCAAGTTAGTTCGTAAGACAATCCATTCCTGAGTGACTTAATTTAGATCTGATCTATGATTATGTTATATCTGACCTGACATAGAATAAGTAATTGTTTTGTAATGTTGCAGCTTTTAGAGATAAGATTTACATCCGTCCAAATGTGTGCCTTAGATTACCTAGATATTATTTTTAAGCATTTATTTTCTACCGTCCAAGTGAATCTATACCTATATTTTTATTAAATGAAATATTTTTAACACAATACGTATTTTATTTACACCTGTTACAATAATCGTTTATGGTGATAACATTCAAATCCTGTCGGTAATACATCGAAATCTTTAAAAATCATTCTCAAATCAGTTCTTCGACAGACTTCCCTGATCGATTTACGTTCACATTCGCCATTTGTATCGATTCTCCTTGCATGTTCCCTCCACTTTCCAAATATACAATTAGATTTCGCCAACTCATCGTTTATAAGTGGTACCAAGCCAGTGCATTTTGGTGTGAACTTTGCACATAAGTATAGAGCTTTCCATGATAAATATCTAAAATGATTGATACAATACACAAACATGAAATCACTGGGCTTGTTCTTGATTAACATTTCTATCATAGAATTACTCAATTTCACAGCTACCCTCTTTTTGTAAAGTGACAGAAAATTCTTCATTTCTTGCTCATCGCATAGTACAGCCAATATAGTGCACAAATTTAGTAGCAAATTTGTTAGCTGACAAACAAAAAGTGGTAAATATGTGCCTCCATATTAGATTTTCATTATTGTAGTTCAAATTAAAGATGTGGCTGTTAATTTGAATCCCTGATTGCCCAATTCGGCTCTCAATAAACTTATGTATTTCAGAAAATCCACTTGTGAATGCAATTTTGTAGCTCATTTGTCCAGCAAATATGTTATTGGCTCTACTAACTTGCATTGTAGATGTGTTGTAACCATATCCAAGAAAAAATATATCTTCACTTTGTTTGATACTCTCATGTGGAAAATTCACCACCGTTTTTTCATAATTTACATTTCTATAATTTGACAATGCTTCCAAAAAAGATGAAGCATCGTTTAAAGAGTCAGTGATGTACAAATAATCATCAACAACTCTGATAAATAATTTAACTTGATTTTCAGTGGTTTTCAAATGCTCTGAAAAATATATTTCATCCAAATATGTGTAATACAGTTCAGATAGAGCTGGAGAATATTTGTATCCTTGAACCAATCCCTCTTTCCATTCATAGACTGTTGATCCAGCACGGATTAAGATTGGCTTTCGCAACTCTGTTACCAAATCTCGGTATTGCTGGGCAATTTTTTTCTTCACATTCATACACTTTTCAGCCTTCTGGCAGTTCATATGTTTCTCTGATAATATTTTTGATAACTTTTCTCTATTTATGGAACCAAAAGCGTTGCTGAGATCAGTTTTAATAAAGTAAAGCTTTGGCTTATTCGCAGAGAGCCATTTAGCATGCAGTGTTTTGTACTGATTTTCAAGTCTTACAAGCGGTTTACCAGTTAGCAATCTTAAAAATTTCAATCTCTCCCTAATTTTATACTTTTCAGAAATACTCAGTGAGTCATTTTTGTAACAAACTATTGGTCTGCAATCATTATTTAGCTTCAATGTTAGATATAACTTTGGAATATCTTTTTTTAGTATTTTCAATTTCCCTCTATCAGCAAGACTGTGATTTCTCTTGGATTTTTTACCTAATGAATACGTTTCACATTTTTGCATTACTTTAGTGAATATCATTTTGGAAACCTGCTTATCATAAAAACTTTGCCACTGATGTTTCCAAAAATAATAAAGTTTGTTTTCATTCGCATCCAGTTTGCATGTGGTAACGTAAAAGTTTAAACAAATCATTGATGACAGTACATATTTCAATATCCATAGTATGATTTTCAACAGTATACTCCTTGCACTAATATTTGGAAGACATTTCCATGGTGATATTTCCAAGTCCCATCTTGCAGTAATTTTTTCAAGAATTAAATGTTGGCGTTTCATGCTGAATACAACAGTCCGAACCAAATTCTTGAATATTTTACTATTTTGATTGCTTCCAAAGAAGTTTCTTGGACATATTTCGCATAAAGCTATCCAGCTATTATTAAAAATAAATTCTTTGTTTACTGGGTGTAAGTGTGGAATATTATCCTCAGGGTAGAAGTTTTTGAAATCTAGTTTGGATTTATTGTTCAGGTTTGCTTTAAGAGTAGATAGAATATTTACTAAAGCAGGTGGCAAATCACTCACCATGGTACCATCTTCAATGAAAAGTTTGTAGAAAGTTTCTTCATTTTCGTTTTGTAAAATGTTCAATTTAATTATATTTCCAAATGACCTCACATTTTGCTTATTTGCGAAATATTGGGATAAACAAATTGGGCCGTCCATAGCGTCATTTAAATAAAAGCATATTCTTAAATTGTGGATTACTTCATTGAAAAACTGATCTCAAACCTGCTTTGCATTTTGAAATTTCCGGCAACTTGTTACGACATGTTCGCGCGTGCGTGAATGAATTACGGTTGGTTCTACCTGTTTTACGTGTAGTTTTGCAGTCATTGCAGTTTTCTGAGATTTTTATGGAAATTAAAAGCATAAAACACTATGATAACGGTAACACTCACTTCTTATATTCAATTATAGTTTAAAAAAACTAATAAAATCAAACTAATCAATAAAAATAAATCTTCAAAATGATAGATCAACAAATATTTTTTGGAAACGGAACGTAACATCATTTTTCGCGCCAAAATATAGGCTTCGGCTTATTTTGATAGGCCAACAACCAATAGACTAAAAAAATATATCAGTAGTATGTCTTATCAGTAAATGATATGCATATGATATGTATACGGTTCAACGTGATATTAAACCACAAATAACATTTTGACATTCATTTTCTTATCTGTCGTAAAGCTGACTATACACTATACGTACCAAAAGTGAACAGTGAACAATGCAAGGTCACTAGCTTAAAACTAAATTAGAATTCCAAATCTGGCAAAACATTAATTACTATTTTATTCACCATTTATTTATCCGCAAACGACAAACCGAAAACATTATCCTCTTTCTAGGGCAGTCGGGTAACAGCACAGGTAAGGGTAACAGCAATTTTTTCCGTGGAGGTGGTGGATCACCTTTGTTTTGACCTGTCAAAAATCTGACTTTTGACAGATGATAAATGTAAACAAACAATCTAACAGGCAAAAGTTATCAATTTTAATTAGGTTTCGGTATGTGGAAAAGCACCATAATAATAATCGTAAGATACATTATCGGACAGTACACTTGATTGCGCCTATTCTGTAATACTAATTGGCATTTCAAGTCGAAAGAAGAACAACAAGAGACAGTGTTCAAAAATGTCTAAACAAGTGGTCAGCGATATGATGAAAACTTTCGTGACTAGCGTGCAAGCGGTGCTTCCAGAAAATCTTATCAGAAAGTTTGTGAAATACAATCCTACGAGTCAGCAATTAAGTATAGATGGAGACAATATCAACTTACGTAATAGAAACGTACATTTGATCGGGAGCGGGAAAGCCGTGCAAAATATGGCCAAAGAGGTTGAAAATATCTTGTGTTCGAAAATTAAACATGGAATTATAAGCATTCCTGCGGGAAGTTTGAGTCATAGACCATCGAATCCGAATATATTATATCATGAAGGAGCACTGAATAATCTACCTGATGCCAATGCTCTGGGCACAGCTGAAAAAATTAGAGAACACATTACAAAGCTTGGAAATGATGATTTACTCCTGGTTTTACTATCTGGTGGGGGTTCCGCCCTCATGCCTTTACCTAAACCTCCTATTACACTAGGCGAAAAAACTACTCTAATAAAGAAATTAGCCAATGCAGGTGCAGACATCAAGGAACTTAATACTGTGAGAAAAAGGATTTCAGACTTGAAAGGAGGCCAGTTAGGAATAAAGGCACAACCAGCTGAAGTAATGGCTTTAGTACTTTCTGATATTGTTGGAGACCCATTGGACTTAATAGCCAGTGGACCTACTACAGAAAATGAAGATGACCCATCTCAAGCAATTAATATAATTAAGAAATTTAAACTAATGGAGCAACTTCCAGAATCAATCAAAATAGTTCTGAGTGAGACTAATAAAATAGAGGAATTTCCTAGAAAAAATGTAAAAAATTATGTAATTGGATCAAACAAAATAAGTATAGCTGCAGCTTTAGGAGAAGCAAGAAAATTAAATTATTTACCCATCCCTCTATCTGAGGTAGTCACTGGAGAAGTGAAAGAAATTGCTTCTGAATATGCTAATCTGACAAAACATTTTTGTGAATATTTAAAAGGAAAATTAAGTTTAGATGATTTGAAACAGCAAATTCAGTCTTGCAACGTTCCAGGAATTAATTCAAAAGTCTTGGAAAACGTGTTTATAAGTCCAACAAATAAAGACCTATGTCTAATACTCGGTGGAGAAATAACAGTAAATGTGAAAGGTTCAGGAAAAGGAGGCAGAAATCAACAACTGGCCTTAGAATTTTCAGATTTTCTCCATAAAACAAAAGATAGTTTTGAAAACTTTGATATTTACTTCCTAAGTGCTGGGACCGATGGGATTGATGGCCCAACAGATGCTGCTGGTGCTATAGGATATCTAGATTTAATTTCAGATGCTCAAAAAGAAAATTTAGACCCCCAGAAGTACTTGGCTGAGAATGATAGCTACAATTTCTATAAGCAATTTAAAAATGGTAATTTCCATGTTATTACTGGCCATACACACACCAATGTGATGGACATTCATTTGATAATTATAAGGAGAAATAAATAAACTTTTCTTAATTAATAATTTATTTTATTTATTATGAAGATGGTTTCAAAAACAGGCTGAGTTTGTCTTTCTTTACTTCTTTTTGCTTGAGCTTGGCTGAAGCTAGCACGGCCTTCTGGCATAGACCTGCAAACTTGTCCTTTTTCTTTTTATTGTTGTTTATTACTTTCGGTTTTTCCTTGGTAGCCAGAGCATTATTTTTGTTTTGCAATGAGAACACATCAAGTGCATTGGCATAAACATTGATTTCTTTCTTTTTTACTAGATGTGTCTTCTTATTGACTGGCTTTTGTAAAGTATTAATTTTAGGGACTTCTGTTTCTATGTTTTTGTTGTCATTTTTCACAGTGCTTTCAGGTTTTATAGTTTGTTTCTGCGGCTTTATTGAAGGAGTAACATTGCTGTGTTTACAAAATGAACAGATTTGCTCCTGAATCAAGAAAAAAATATTATAAAATAACATGAAACCTTGTTTTCATGAACACCCACATTTTGCCTAGTTACGTTTCAGTCCCAGATAATAGGGGACGAGCCTATTGCCATCCACCAGCACAAATCCAGACTCAGGCTGCTATAGAGAAATAAAAAAGAAAAACCCAATAATTATAAAAAAAATCTTGACGGTCCCTACGTACAAACCCCTGTGGTAGATCTATGTTTGTTTTTGGTAACCTTCAGGCCAGCTTAATAAGTCTAAGATGGCAAAATATACTTTGAAACCATCATGACATTACATTAACTAGAATATGACGTACACATGTTTGAAACTTTGAAGAGCTTACCTGTAAAATTTGACTTTGGTAGTTAGGGGATTATACATAGGGACCATCGATATTAGGTAATTAAATAAAAGAAAACTAAACAACTAATATACCCAAATAAATTGGGATAAGGGCAGGAGAATCATGATAATAATTAATACAATAATTTATATTTTTATACTAATATTTAAAATGTAATTTATATGTGTATTTAATGGAATAAAGGAAATACAATAAAACTAAACTATTACAGAGATACTTATTTAATGTTGACTGAATCTTTATTTTGAACATCTATCTGAAACAACAATAAACTCTAATCTATTCGAATTGTTTTCCTGCAAGAGTGTAAGGATACTCACAATATTGTTACTGTGTAGTAACTCTTGCTTGCGTCTCACATATTCTTTCTTGCTTTCTTTTGTTTTACGAGATTTATATCTCTGCTTTTGCCTCTTAGATAATTTGATTGACTTTACCTGCAAGAAATACACATTAATGAGCATGTCTGTTTCTGTTACCTGTTAGTGGTCACCCATAAATTACGTCACACGTTTAGGGGGAGGCAGGGTGTTCAAGTATGCCAGAGGTGTCATGAGTTTTGTGATGTCAGATGTATTAAGAAGTATGTAAAGTAGTCAAATTCAAAACATCAACTATTTAAAAAAAACTATCCATATTACTAGGTTTAATTTAAAATTACAAAATACCACTACGGGGGATGTTACACAAATATTTTCACCAGTGCAAAGAACAGAGGACTCCTAAAATCATGAAATTCGGGTGACATAATTTATTGATGGTCCTTTATCTCAACTCTGATGGAAAATTGTAGATATGTAAGCCAGCAGGTAAAAAACATAACATAATTTTCAACATTTCTTACATTTATCACAGTGTCTTTTTTCCATTCAATACAACAACTTGGACATCTTAACTTCGGAGAAAAATATTTGTCAGGAAGGCCATATCCTCTTGTTATATCTTTACAGCGCATTCTAAAAAAAGAATAACATGGAATGTAATCTACATAGAGTTGCCTAAAAAGCCTCACGTATCGTTTTCTTACTTACAAGTAATAACTTTTTAATAAAGTTTTAGTTTCGTCATTTTCTGAACGAGATATTGCTGCAGCAATGTTAAATAAAAAACCTACTTGGGCTTCGGTCATTATAATGGCTTATATTATCACGGTTTCGTAATATGAATTATTTCACGAAGCTTTCTGAAGTATCCACAACAAACTTTTGTCATTCGAGGTTATAATGGTTCTGTTATCAATTCTGTGTTAAATAACAGTTTACGTATTTACGTTATTTTTTATTACTGAAAATCTCTCTCCTATATTTCAGCCTCTCGCTTATAAATGAATTATTATGTGTTAAATTATTACTGAACCGTTGTTATGAACCACGTTTGTTTACATTTTTGACATAACAACAACTGACATAATAGTTTTCGTTCGAAAAAACAAATTGTTGCAGGTATTGTAAAGAACGAAGGAAAATACTTACGAAATCGATTATTTAATCAGTCTTTACCTACTTTCCTTTATCAGAAACATTTAACTCTTATTATCTAACAACTTCAGTTTTATTTCTTGATATTCGTTATTATTTATTCAAGTGTTTTTTTGTTCTCAAGTTCTGGACGACTAAAGAAAACTCCCGCCAAAATGCCAAATGACATCTGTCAAAATTGAAAAATGCGACTGACTGTGACCGTGTTCTTCACGCGCTTCTCGCAAAAGTAATATTTTTAAGTGTTGTAAACCACTTGTCTCAATAAATTAATAATGGATGATTACCAATAAACTTGTTATTTCTTATATTTCCAATAGACATTTATTAATTAGCAAGCCTATCTGTATATGGCGGACTGATCGCAACCGATGCGCTCGAGAACAAGTGAAGTGTTTGTGTAATTAACGTGTTTCTTTGTTATGAATTGATAATGTGTTAAGTAATAAGTGTTGTATAAGTGGAGTGGATTATTTTAAGATAGTTGTGATCACTGAGTACCTATTACTTTAAAAATGGATGTCGCCGATACCTACGCCACACAAAGCCAAGTCAAAGACGAGGTTGGAGTTCGTTGCCAAAAGCTTTTTCAAGATTTCTTAGAAGAGTAAGTACAAATCTATGTTTACTATTATTAATAGAATGATTTCACATATAATTTAAACAACTTTCTTTGTTTTCAATTACATAGAGGTTATAAAGTAACTCCGTTCTTTCCACACAGGTTCAAAGAAGACAACGAACTGAAATACGAGAAAAATGCCAAAGAGCTCCTCAAACCCGAACTAAGCACCCTAGAAGTCAGTTTTGATGATGTTGAGAAATACAACCAAAATCTTGCAACCACTATAATTGAAGAATATTACCGAATATACCCATTTTTGAACCATGCTATATTGAATTACGTCTTGAGCCTTGCTGATAGTAGTATGAAGAAAGATTTGCAAGACAAGGAGTGTTATGTGTCGTTTGTTGATGTGCCGACAAGGCATAAAGTTAGGGAGCTGACTACGGCAAAGATTGGCACGTTGATAAGAATCTCAGGACAGATTGTTAGAACCCACCCGGTGCATCCCGAGCTGGTCTTGGGCACTTTTGTCTGTTTGGATTGTCAGACAGTTATTAAAAATGTTGAGCAACAATTTAAGGTGGGTTTTATTACACAGCAATATTTTTAATATCAATCAATATGGACTGATTTACAAAAACGATGATGAATGGTGTGATATATATATTTTGTCATGACCTATACAGGTTGAAATTGAAAACATGCGACAAACCGAAATGGGAGATTGTACTCATCATTATGAACAACTTTTACTAAGGGACCAATGATGCAATCGCGAAAAAAAAAAACATCTGTTCCCTACATTTATGTTCACATAACTCGTCAAAATGTAGGGAACAGCTGTTTTTTTTTTGCGATTGCATCTTTGGTCCCTCAGTATAAGTTGTTCATAATGATGAGTACAATCTCCCATTACGGTTTGTCGCATGTTTTCAATTTCAACCTGTATAAAAGTACCCACAGTTACATCACACGGACTATCATCAAATTACTTTTATCTCATGCAAAACAAACTAAATAAAATGAATGATTTTTTGATTTTTATGATTCCAGTACACAATCCCAGCAATCTGTCGTAACCCAGTGTGTGCCAACAGACGTCGCTTCATGCTGGATGCAGATAAGTCTGTGTTTGTTGACTTCCAAAAAGTCCGCATTCAGGAGACGCAAGCTGAGTTGCCGAGAGGTTGCATCCCTCGCTCCCTTGAAGTTATACTAAGGGCTGAAGCTGTAGAGTCTGTGCAGGTAAAGATAAATCATAATTATATTTATTAAATGTTTTCATACTTTTATAGATGTTTTCTTTATTGAATTCACAAACCGGACTTGAACCCAGGAAGGGTTCGTGAATGTTTGATATTTTTTATAGCAAACCACAGTAGAAAATAAGTTTGTAGATAGAATACTTATTGTTATGTATACACCATCTACCTATACTATAATATTATAAAGCTGAAGAGCTTGTTTGTTTGTTTGGTTGAACGAGCTAATCTCATGAACTACTGATTTGAAAAATATTTTTGTCTGTTTAGGCTTTATAACATCACGCTGCGACCAATAGGAACGAAGCATCAATAGAAAATTTGCAAAAACGGGAAAAAATATTCCATTTTAATAACCGTTTACGCAAAAATCATGTACGATGGAATTGTTCCTCTTTAAAAGTTCTAAAAAAAAGGCCGCGACAGCATTTGTCTATCTTTAAAATTGACTCACTATCACCTTTTTTTATAGTAATCTTTGTTCGAAATTAAAGTTATCCTAATAAATATGTTATTAATCACAAGTATTAATTGTGAACAAAATTGTCCTTGACATCACTTGATTTCAATCAACATCTTAGGAGATATCATAATTTTAAAATAACTACGCACTCCATGTCGCGCAAGACTGACCGGCACCCTAATTGCGTAACTCACGATTCATCATAATTTGTTTCGTTTTGAAACAAATGGCTAAACCATTGCTTCATATGTTCGAAAAGTGTTTCTGCTCAGCAACGTAAATAACGCAATGAATATTGTTGTACTGTCAAAATGAAACCGATTATGATTAATCGCGTGTTACGCAATTAGGGTGCCGGCCGCCGGTAGCTCTTCGAGATATGTGGTCGGCTCTACGGAACAGTTGAACTCAGCGAACTGATTTTTTAAATTTGGTTTTGCAATATCTCAGCGAATTATAATACTTTTTAAATACACTTTCATTTTGTAGTAGTTTTCTATTAGGTATTGTTTTGTGAATTCTTTTAAAGATTGTTTTTTTTTTTTCACAACGGGACTTACCGCGATTGGTTTTGAACTTCGTCTAATGTTTCAGCAACATTGCTTTTGTTTTTTTTCTTTTGTTTCGATGTTTTTTTTTTCCTATTTGAGCGGGTATAAAATTAGTAGGTGTCAAACCGCGGTGCACAGCTATGTTATAACAGTTTTTGAAGTAACTCTGCCTGTAACGCTTTCACGGCTAAAATACTGAATCAATTTTAACGAAATTTAGTTTAGAGTAAGCTTAAACCTCTAGGAAGGACATAGTAATATTATTTATCCAGCCGCGATAACTGATATTCACGCGGACGAAGTCGTGGGCAACAGCTAGTATAAAATATACTTCTCAAATTATGTTTTGCTATTTACTTTCAGGCTGGTGACCGTTACGATTTCACTGGTACACTCATAGTAGTTCCAGACGTAGGCTCCCTATCATTACCAGGAGCTAAGGCTGAGCTGACTACCAGGACAAGGCATGGCAATGAAGGACAGATGGAGGGCATCAAGGGACTTAAGGCTTTGGGAGTCAGAGAACTGCATTATAAGTAAGTTTTTTGATACAATGGGTTTCTCTCTAGACTAGTGTTTGCAAGGACTATTAGAGTGGAATCCTGACTTGGATTCCAAGCTATGGCAAGTATTATTACATTGGCTGTATCGTCACTTCCATAACTTCGCCACATCCATGGCTTTGTCTTTGCAATGCAGAGGTCACTTTGACTGCGGACGGATTTATAAAATTATTTTGTCGTTTAATTTTTTTGTTCGAAAGAGGTTTATCCCGAAATGGTCCCATTAAAATTTCATATAGATCTGATGATGAGTTTAGGAGACATACAACGGAACTCTTTAAAAAATTACAGCAAATCAGCCGCGATTGCTGCTATCGCATAACTATGCATTGTTTTGACCCCAAGGATAGTGAAATTTCGAATTACTACGCGTCTACGACCGCATTTCTTGGACGTGGGGGTATTCCTTTAGATTTTTTTTTACTAGTACATGAAATCACGGGTGATTATAGACCCTAAACTAAATCGCGTCCACAGATTCATCAATTTAAAAAAAATTGTGACATAAACTATAATCACCTATAAACAAAATAAAGGGTAGACCTTTTAAAAGATGGAGTGACGACATCATACAAATAGCCGGAGAATTATGGCCCAGACAGGTAAAGGATAGAGCCATCTCAGGAGGCTTTCACCGCAATAGGCGGCCCTTACACCTAATAATATTAACCTTATTTAAGTACAAAAGTAAGACAATAAATAAGTACATACCACAAAAGTACATTTAAGGGATAAAGATAAAGCTAAAGGCCTGAGCAGACGAGGAACTTTTGTCCGCGGAGGACAAAAATCCCCGAACATATTCCAAGCATTTGCGGGGTACTTTTAGTCCTTCGTGTGCGTTATTCGATACAGTTGTAAGCGATCTATTTTTAGCCGATAAAAAGTCTGCGGACAAAAATCCCACGTCTGCGCAGGCCTTAATAAATAAATAAAAACTACTCACCTAAGTTTTACTCACAGTTCATTAAAAATAACAATGCATTTGTTTCTGGTGTTGCTTTACTTCAATTACTCCCATAAGTAGGCATAATTAAAACTCCTTTCAGCCACTTTATGGGCTAGTTACTTATCAGTATTATTGATGTAAAATTGAACTATTGTAGCAGTTACGGCTCATAATCAGTCATTAACATTTATGAGTTTATGCTATGAGCATGCTACTTAATAAGCCATGAAATTATATGGCTTGTGTACGTAACAAAGGTCTATAAAATGAAAACAACATCACATTCTGTATTCCTTAAGAAGGCGGGAAGCGTTGCCTTAAGGTGCAACTCCCATTATGTCAACCCCAACTTACGAGTTGTAGGTCGTGAGTTCGAAACTAGGCAGGCACTTTTCTTTGTGTATTTATTTTGATCACCACTGCTTTCAAAACAGTGAAGGAAAACATCGTGAGGAAACCAGCATGTCCTTTCAAGGACATGTGACTTCTACTAACCCGCACTGGGCCCGCGTGGTAGATTACATCCCACTCCGTTTCATAGAAAGGAGGCCTGTATCCCAGCAGTAACGTTGGCTAATAAATTATGCAGGTTATGCACATTTCGCCAGTTATTTTTGTTTTTAAGCCCTATATAATAGAGAGCTATTTATTAAAATTTGCCAATAACACATCAATAATAATAGACATACAAACTCAAACAACGCTATTACTGAGAATTTCCTAATAAAACAATTGAATACTGCTACAATGGAGTTTTATATTGTACTTAAATATCACCACAACCACAATTAATTATAACCATTTATCTCATCAACAGGACAGCCTTCTTAGCTTGCAGTGTGCAAGCAATATCGCGAAGATTTGGAACTGCTGACGTGGCCACTGATGACCTGACCACCGAGGATATGAGGAAACAGATGACTGACAAAGAATGGGACAAGGTAATTCAATTAAAGTCAGCTAAATTTCTTGCATGTATTTCTACTAGGAATGTAGGGTGGAAGCACTGACGTGGGGTTAGCATTGGGCCAACAAACGCAACATCTACCTAGTATATCTCCTATAAAACTTCTTATCGACAGGTATACGAGATGTCCCGCGACCGTAATCTGTACAACAATCTGATCACGAGTCTGTTCCCGAGCATCCACGGCAACAATGAGGTTAAAAGAGGAATCCTGCTTATGTTGTTTGGTGGAGTCGCTAAGACTACCATTGAAGGTAAGGTTCTATAGTAATTTAATATGATTTATAATATCACGCCTGCCTTTTTTCCCCAAAGTGTTGGGCAGCGGTGTAGCTAATACTACACGCACATTTTGCCTGTTATGTGTAAGTAACATGTAATAGGGGCGAGCCTATTGCCAATAACCGGGCATGAATCCAGGCTTCGGACTGCTACTGAGATATTCCAGATTTAAAAAAAACAATAACACTGCCCGACCTGGGAATCGAACCCAGGACCTTGTGCTCAGCAGTAGCGCTTGCGACTACTAGACTAGCGAGACAGTTATTTAATTATTACCCAAAAATGCAGTGGAGGCTTTAATCCGTAATGTTGCTAATGCTCGTTTTCACCAACATGAGGCGAGACCTATACAGGATAAATTTTTAACCAGTGTGCAAGCTAACCATGAATTCAGCATAGCATTCTAGATCCCCTGGCGTATAAATTTTTCAAAAATCAGCTGTTCCATACTTACATTTTGACCGCATAGGTATTGCACTTTTATATAAAATATCAATATTTTTTTTTTTGTATAACCACCGAAAAATTTTTCGTCGGTTATACAAAAGTTGAAAATCCAAGAGCGGTGCTTTTATTTTTACTTATAAAGGGTACATTTCTTAACCAGTGCGCAAACTGTAACCATGAACTCAGCATATCATTCTAGACCCTCCAACGCAGAAATTTTTCGTCGGTTATACAAAAAAAAAATCGGCTGTTTCTTAGAAAAGTGCAATACCTACGCGGTCAAAATGTATGAAACAGCTGATTTTTTTTTGTTACGCAAACAAAATACCCATATGACTGAATTCGATTCAGTATACAATTATGAACAAACTACTTTCAGGACTTGCATCTATTCTGTTACATTACACCTTGTATTTGTCGGACAAATTCATAATTTGTAACCCTTTCACCAGGTACTACCCTCCGAGGCGACATAAACGTGTGCATAGTCGGCGACCCGAGCACCGCCAAGTCTCAACTGTTGAAGCAAGTGAGTGAGATCAGTCCGCGCGCCGTGTACACCAGCGGCAAGGCTTCTTCTGCCGCCGGTCTCACCGCAGCCGTCGTTAAGGTATACCATTCAAATTCAAATAATTTATTCTGGATCATAGGTTTAAAAGATAAGATAAGACATTTATTTGTAGAAACATGAGTATACATACAAGGCATGTAGGTTGTTCATAAAAACAAAAAAGATCCGTCATGTTCGGCCTTTGTGGCATACAAATACATAATAGGTAAGGTATTTAATCAAAGCTAAAAACATAATTAAATTTGCACACAAACTAAAAATTAAATTTAAACAATAAATTGTAGATTTTAATTAAATTATCCTATCATCTAATTATAAATTGTCAAAATAATAAAATGCAAGTAAATAATCGTTAAATTCGTCCGCCATTGAGGCATACAAAATTCATATGATGGCCTGATGTGTTCATGAATAGTTAACGAGTCTACCACTAACGAGGCACAACTCCAGCTCTAACTACTAAGAATAATCTAAAGAAAACACTCAATAACACTCCCCAATGAATTCCAACCGACTCAAAACCTCAGTTGGTTCCACCTGCTAATTTATAGCCGACGGCGACCTCTTACCATCTGGTGGGCCATTTTCTACTGAAAAACCACTGTTATTATAATAATTATGATTGTTGTACACAGGACGAAGAATCTTTCGACTTCGTAATAGAAGCGGGCGCTCTGATGTTGGCTGACAACGGCGTGTGCTGCATCGATGAGTTCGACAAGATGGACCTCGTCGACCAGGTGGCCATCCACGAGGCCATGGAACAGCAGACCATATCCATTGCTAAGGTATGTAGGAGTAGGGTATCTTGAGGAATATTGAATGAAGAATTCCATGATTATCTCAACAAACTCAAACAACTCAACTCAAACACAAAGCATTTTTTTCAAACAAGCTCTCGCCAGCGGCTACGCCTGCATGCAGGTCGGAAATTATTCCACGGGAACGTACTACCGGAATAAAAAGTGTTATATATGTTAATCCAGGTTATAAACTATCTGTGTGCCAAATTTCATCCAAATCCGTTCAACCGTTTTTGTGTGATTTCACGTTTACAATATTACTAGCTTTTTCCCGCGGCTCCGCCCTCGTGGATGTCGGTTATCGCGTAAAAAATATAGCGTACGTCCTTCTCAATATCCCAGGCTATATCTCTGCCAAATGTTATGACGATCGGCTCAGCGAGTTAGAGAACAGACAGACAGTCACTTTCGCATTTATAATATTAAGAATAAGTAGAAACCTGTCAACTACCGGCTAATATTTACTATTTATTTATTTATTTATTAGGAAACTCAACAGCTTATAATTAATTCACATGAGTTATGAAAAACAAATATCTCTTAAGCCAATAACAGAGTTTCACGACACAATGAGAACAACACAACGAGAACACAACACAAAAACAGACGACACAATGACAGAAAGAATGACGACAGAATGAGACACAATTAATTTTCTATTGTAATGGCCTCTTATAGGGGCCGCGCGGTACTTAACGGACGATTCGTCTATATAGAATTGCCTGATTGTAAGTTGTAATTTTCCATATAGACGAGTCGTTCAAGATCGATTCGCAGAGTGCCAACACAGAAAACAAAGTGCGAAATATATTAATGTAAGAAAGTCGTAAAAAGATACTAAATCATAAAGATGATGTGGATGAATGAAAAAGAACCGTGAGTACAGTATCAGTAATAAACAGACTCTATATTTTATTATTTTTCCATTTCCTAGGCTGGAGTCCGCGCCACTCTAAACGCGCGCACGTCAATCCTCGCTGCTGCCAACCCCATCGGCGGTCGCTACGACAGAGCGAAGTCTCTACAACAGAATGTGGCGCTTAGCGCACCCATCATGTCCAGATTCGATCTGTTCTTCATACTAATAGGTACATTCCCTTATTATTTAAAAATAAATAGAGTATCTGACTGGCATTCTTTTTGAAATGGAACTCTTTGGCGTAATCATGAGGCATACATAATTTTTAAAACAGTTGGGAACATACATGTAAAGTAATGACCGATTCCTATAATCATTTACGGACCGCAATTGGATAAAATTGAGAGTTACCAATATTGAAGCAAATACCTCTTAGCTTTACATAGTAGACCCTCCCATATGGAAGTAGCTATCGCTGGCAAAATTTGTGTATGAATCTATTTATATGCCAAATTTGGCATAAAAAAATAGCAGGTAAGCAAAACTATGCGTTTTTGTTTATAGGAACCGAGCATTTACCTACATATCGCCAGTAACAGTAACATTTAATTATCATGTAATAGCAAGCGCTCCGCTCCTAATGCCAATTTCCAGGTATAAATCTAGGCTACTTAAATTTTACCCATCACCATAATAAGTGTATAATGTTCCCACTGCTGTGACATAGTCCTCCTCCCCATAAGAGGGAGTGGGCCGAAATCCACCACGCGATCCCAGTGCGGGTTGGTAAACGCCACATGTTTACGAATTTTCGGTTCTAGGCATGCCAGTTATCTCACGATGTTTTCCTCCACCGTTTTGAGAGCATTGGTGAAGAAATAATTTACAGAAAGCAAAGCGCCTGTCTGAGGTCGAACCTATGACCAACAACTCGTAAGCCGCAGCCGTTACCGCCGCCACTGCTCTCATTTTACCCATAAGAAAACCAAATAAGAATTTGTCTGGCCCAAGAATCAAGTCATCATCATCATCATCATTTCAGCCAAAAGACGTCCACTGCTGGACATAGGCCTCCCCCAAAAGGGGGGTTTTGCCATAATCGCCACGCTTGGCTAGCGGGTTGGCGATCGCAGTATCGTGGTAAAATGCATAGAGAATGCTGCTGCCCATTCTCTAGCAAGTCCCTTAGTCGCCTTCTACGACACCCACGGGAAGAAATGGGATGGTTCTATTATTTTAAGTTCGGCACCACACGGAACAAGAATCAAGTGACACTCAGCAATAGGGTATTTTCCAATTTATTAAAAACTATTCTAATTTGAAGATTGGGACGAAATATTCAACAGAAAAATAATAATAAAATATTTATATCGATTTTCTCAATTAAAATCAAATAAATTTTTCGTTGTTTTGAATTTACCGCCAAAGCGCTCCTTTCGATGACTTTTTATCACGTGACCACACGTGACGTCAGCTTTGTGTAAACGGCACCGGTACAAATACTTTGTGTGGCGCAGTTTTAGAAGTATTTGTGCACAGAGGCACCGCACACCAGTAATACCACTTTCTATCCGTTAAAAATCTTGTTAAATTATAAACTCGACATTCACATAATAACTTTATATTTTAGTTTACACAAAGTTGACGTCAAGTGTGGTCACGTGATAAAATGTCATCGTAAAGAGCGTTTTGGCGGTAAATTCAAAACTACGAAAAATTAATTTAATTTAAATCGTTTTTAATTGAGAAAATGGATATCAAACAATTTATTTTTAATTTTCTGTTAAATATTTCGTCCCAATCTTCAAATTAAAATAGCTTTTAACAAATTGGAAAATACCCTATTACTACGGACCACAAGAAGACCAATGGCACATCATCATGTCCCTAGCCTTTTCTCAACTATGTTGGGGTTGGCTACCAGTCTAACCGAATGAAAGAAAGAAAGAAAGAAAGAATACCGTTTATTTGGTCACAGTCCGTAAAACACAAAATACAATAACAAATTAAAAAAAGTGTACAATAAATAAATAACTACAACAGTGTGTGCCTCACGGCTGCGCCAAAAAGGTTCATTTCAGCATTAATGCCAGATAGACTGATGCTGTCTGACGCTGGTATTCTAATGAACCTTTAGGGAAAAGTGACGAAGAGTACAAAACAGTTTTAACATAGGTACCTAATACATAATTGCATAATTGCATTGAATGCAGCTGAGTACCAGTATTTTACATAAAGCGACTGCCTTACCGACCTCCACAACCCAGTTACTGGGCAAAACGATACAGAAGACCAATGACACAGCCTTTTAGTTAATTTTAAATTTTCTTCCACTATGCTGTGTGCCTAATAAATTTTCTGTCTTTCTAACAGACGAGTGCAGCGAAATGGTAGACTACGCTATAGCCAGGAAGATCGTCGACCTACATTGTAATAAGGAAGAGGCGTACGACTGTGTGTATACAAGGGAAGATCTGTTGAGATACATTGCTTTCTCGAGGTCTTTCAAGCCTATTATTACCGAGGTGAGTGAACATTTTTTCTTAGAGAAATGGTCCTGATCGCTATAGGAATTTTATTCTAATAATTCGAACTGTAAATTTCCAGCATGTTGTTCTAAAACAGAGGTTCCCAAACTTTATTTTCTCATAGACCACTTTCAAAATTATACTGGTTTAAGTGGACGGTGTTTGCTACACACATTTCTGCCATATTCCCAAATTTTTCCAAGCTCGTGGACCATTCCACGCTATCTGTTAGGATTGCATGAAAAACGTAGCTCCTAAAAAAATCTTGCGACAAAATCTGAAACAGAATCTGATAGCTTCAAAATGCTTTTTTTTTAGTCTCAATACCACCATTCATTTTAAACTACAGGTGTATAGGTACAATCAAGCCAACATTTTTGTTTTTTACTATCGAAACCAGAAAAAATCTCGTGGACTTGCAACTTGTGAGCCCACAAGTTTTATGGTACTCAAGACTGGTTGTTAACGCTGAATGTTGACAAATGCACTATTTTGCACATAGCTAAAAGCAATCCTCGACAAACTTATCGTCTCGGTCTCCAAAAAGTCGCAGTTGTTGAGACGCCGAAAGATCTAAGTGTTATTATGTCCAACGACCTAAAATGGGAAGCACAAAAACATCAATCTACTTGATAACGTGCATAAAACGGCAACCAAGATGGTACGCACCATGCGTAATTTATCTTAAGAGCAGCCCCTCACAGATCTTCGCCTCAAGGACTTGGCTCATTGAGACGTACAATATACTAACGGAACACTACGAAATCCCCAGCCTTCAAGACCTTAACACTCTGAATGTCGACAAACATTTGCGTGAGCATTCCCTAAAGTTATGTTACGGGAAAAATAAAAACAAAAAAGCTTTTAAAGCAGTTCATACTAACCATGTTGTATCAAGCAATAGGATCACGGAAAATGTTGTGACGGCTCCCACAGTAAATTGCTTCAAGAATCGACTAGACTTATTATATATCTCCAAGTTGTTTGATACAATACGCATCAGCTGTAATAATAATAATATAATAGTAATAAAAAACATGATTCCCTTTGGACCTTACAGATCTTTGGTTTATAGTTATCAGAAAACGAACACAGTCTATTTTTCGCTTCTTTTCTAATAAATCACACATAAAAACAATAAGTTTAATCAAAATACTGTTATGCACGGGTATTACTTTATTTCACAATAGACAGTTTCGCTTCCTTCCCCTTTCCTAAGCAAACTGACTCGCGGGTGCGCCGCTACCCTTTTTGTATGCAATTACTGCCATCTCGAAATGATCGTTATACACTAGCCAGAACCAGAACTTTCTCGAAACAACGCGGAAATTCCCAAATATTTAATAACAGCTAATGCCACCTGTTAGTATGTAGCTGAAATACATAGTACAATACATAGTATCAGTAGTCACTACTCGCCACTAGATGTCGTTAAGTGTCACAATACACAGTAGTAATTGAAATGCACAAAAAGCGTATGTTTGCTTAGGTCGCGCACTTTGCGACTAGTCTAGAAATATAGTTAAGAGCAGAAATATTAAAACTGTTTTGGCCCTTGGAACATACAGAAAAAATCATTAAGGCTTCAAAGTTTGAAAACCCCTGCCTATACAATATTTCATCCCCTATTTAAATAGGGGGTTAACCCCGTTTAGGTAATTTCTCAGACCTTAGTTATAAAAAGAACTTTTGATTAAAACGTCATGCTTATAAATCCAGGGGGTACAGCAGGGCGTTGTCTGTGAATTAATGAATTTAACAATTTTGTCGTTGATAACGTGCTGCTCGTGTATAACAGCACCGCAATTTAATACACGAGCAGCATTTTGATGACAGCAACAGTCGTCGGCATTCGTCGACGGCTACAGTTATCTCTTCCGTTGACGCGTTTCGCTTGTGTATAAGCACTTAGGTAGATTATCATGGTATGTCCGTACTTAACTTCTCACACTTAACTCCAGGACGCCGGCAAACTTCTAGTAGAATATTACACAGTCCTGCGTCAGCGTGACGGTGGCGGCGCGGGCGGTGGCGGCGCGTGGCGCATCACTGTGCGACAGTTGGAGTCCATGGTGCGCCTCGCCGAGGCCATGGCCAAGATGCACTGCAGCGGACACGTCACGCCGCAGCATGTACACGAGGCATACAGGTACACTACATCACCGTGCGACAGTTGGAGACCATAGTGCGCCTCGCCGAGGCCATGGCTATGAGCTATATTATCTATGCGATACATAAACTTACGTCTTTTTCTCATGGGGGTTAGGCAGAAATACAGAACGTCACCTGTTACGATCCTTACGTACTGCTTTTGCCTCGTAAATGTTCATACATGAGGTCATACACGCACGCCGGTTGTTTGTACTACGCACCTGACCTTTCTGAAGAACTTCACCAAAAAGGTCACTATAATTATGTTCTCCTAAGGCGTCCCCTTACGGTGTTTCCCCTTTTTTTTTTGTTGGGTGGGAAATCATCAAATACCTTCTTCCGCTCTGGGTGGAGCGGGAGGGCGTGTCAGACTTTTACTGACTAAAACCCACCCGTGTTCCCTCAGTTGCCTGTGTTCCAGGGGCCGCGGTATCTCTTTCGAACAACCCGCACCCCTGGCACGGTGTTTCCCCTCACATCTGCCTAATAAATACATTTTGTTAGCCATTTTGTTCCTTCATTCGTCCTCTTAAGGGGAACCTAGTCGCGGGCTCGAACTCTCTGGTGGGCCTGGCTAAAAATCACGCTGTCTCACCAGGCTTCGTGTCCGACAGAGATAGTATCAGTGATGAGCAGTTGACGCTAGTCTACACGCACAACGTTATTGAGTGTGATGCAGGATCATTTATAGTAAAAAAAATTAAAAAAAGTTCTTTGGAAAATCGGGTTTTATGAAAAAGCCAATGCATAAATCAATGACCAATAAAGTTTATTGAACTTTGTCGGTACCGACTTGGTTTTGGAGATTTTACACTTCTTTTATTACTTAAACACGCCCAAAGTTAAGTAAAATTAGCAAGAAAAACGAATCTTTGTTGGATCCTACCTTTTTAATGGGTTTTTGTTTTAGTATTCTGTTTCCGTACAGACAATATTAATAATGAGACAAAACGATATCATATTTTACTTTGGATGTGCCATGTCAGACAGTGGATTAAAACACTTCCGAAGTTTGAATGCAAAAAATGTGGACTAGGTTCTCTTTAACATGACCAAACCATCTAAGCATACTCTTTTAAATTTTCGTCACTACATCTCCTTTTAACCCGCACCGTTGTCTTATCACATCATTCCTCAGCCTATCATTCACAGTCACACCTGCAACAACGACAAAATGTTGTATATTTACAGTGGATTGTTGTTACATTTCAGATTGCTGAACAAGTCCATCATCAGAGTGGAACAGCCTGATATCCACTTAGATGAAGACGATCCTCAGTACGAACCCAGCATGGATGTAGATCAGGAAATTCCTAATGGTGGTAAGTTTGATGTGTTTACTTTTTAACATCACTAGCTGACCCGGCGAACTTTGTACCGCCAATTTCGTGCCGCGAACTTTTTGACACATTCAATTTTAATATATGTTTATAGATTTTCTTTATATTTTCTCACCGTTTAAACCTTCCTTGGACTTCTACAAATTTTTCAAAACCAAAATTAGCTAAATTGGTTGAGCCGTTTTCGAGTTTTTGTGACACTAACAAACGTCATATTGAAAATAGAAAATTATGGCAGTTGACTAAGAATAAAAAGTTAGCAAGAGAAAATTAGAGACAGAAGATAGTTTCTGCTGGACAAAGTAGGTTTGCGTTTTCTTCCAAATCTATTCATAGTGTAAAACAAATTTGCTTTTCGTGTCTGTCTAGACATGACCGTTTATACCTAATTAACTGCACAATGTATTTTGATTTGTCTTTCAGCATAATTTAGAACATTTATTCTGGAAGGTATATGTGCTCATAAATCAGTGTATCCACATTGTGGAGTCCACAACAGCATATTACACTCATGCGAAGATGGGCCGCGCCGGTTTGCTAGTTTTTTATTAAACCTAGAAATCAAAACTATACACATCTAAACGCATTTTTCACCACCATTTTTATTCGTCTCGGTTAATTTATTAGACAGATTGTCAGTTAAATTCTGCTTTTTTTTTAAGATAATACTTGTCAGCACACTGGGGTGTCTCCAGTGTCCTAATAGTTATCAAGCTGAAATTATCAACCTATAAAGGGTTACCCAAGTTAATTAAAGAAAAAAAATTCAAGGTTGATCTTTGGTGTTTTTGTACTTATTTTTAACTAGTTTTTGCCAACCGGTTTCGCCTGCGTAGAGATTGGTGTATTATACATATGTAAACCTGCCTCTTGAATCACTGTCTATTGATGAAAACTGCATTAAAATCCGTTGCGTAGTTTAAAAGATCTAAGCGTACAAACACGAAAAGCGACTTAGTTTTATACTATGTAAAGAAGTTGCTCTTTAAAGGCAAATGCGCAACGAACTTGTTAAAGACCTAACTAAAGGCATCACTTGCTGCTGAACCGATTTGGAATTTTTTCGTTTGGAATCATAGTTCGAATAAGGTTTTTAGGGAAAAAAAATCGAAATGTTTCAAATTCAGGATTTTAGGCTGGAGAATATCTGTCGGGTCAGGTAGGTAATTATAAAAATATGTTATTTCCAGATACCCCAGTGAACGGCGACTCAGCTCCCAAAAAGAAACTGACACTATCGTTTGAAGAGTACAAATCATTGAGCGATATGCTGGTCGTGTTCATGAGGAAAGAAGAAGTGGAAGCTGAAACTAGGGGTATGTTACATGTATTATTTGTATCAATAAATTAAAGAAAGAAAGGAAATACAAACAGTAAAAAAGGAGCTTTTAAAACTAACAAAATCATCATTAAAAACAAAACGAGAACAAAAGACCTGTGCGAGACCAAAAAGGCTCCTATCTCAGCATGATGCTGCGATATTTAAAAAATTAATACGTCGCACGTATTCTGATAGGGCCCGCTGTGAGCACTAGAAATCACGCCTGTATTCGCTAAAGGGATAGGCAGAGGTGTATGTTAACAACACGTTCATGGTAACAATTTGTCATCGAAATTGTTTCTTTATGTCGTAGCAGCAAAAGCCATTTTCGTGTTTCCGCCGTACGGTTGATGTTACATACCGTTGATATACACATTTTGCTTTGTTACGATTGTTTATTATTTTATGATTTTACTCATGTACAGTCAACAAAAGAGATGAGTAAACCAGGGTCGTCGGATATATTTGAAGTTTAGTAAGAAACCAATAGACTTTTTTGAATGAAATGCATCCAGTTCGCCTGTATGCTGACCCCAATGGGAAAAGGGTAGATGATTAAGTTATAAGAAGGTTTCAGATTTGTATTTAAAATTATAACAACAAGAAATTGATTTTAAATGTTTTACAGGAGAGGAAAGTGCTGGCATGCGCAAGAGTGCAGTCGTGAGCTGGTACCTAGAACAGCTGGTTGGACAGGGTCAGATTGAGAATGAAGACGAACTACTTGAGAGAAAGACCTTGGTGGAAAAGGTTATTGACAGGCTCATGTACCATGTAAGTTTCAAAAGTATCTCCTTTTATAATTTATTTCCTATTGTTCTCGATCTCTTTGGTGTGGTAAATCCACATTTTGCCAGCTATGTTTACGTCCCACGTAATTAGGGGCGAGCCTATTTCCATCAACCATGCGCTAATCCAGACACCAGGCTGTTACTGAGAAATTTCTGAAGGAAAAACCCAATAACACAATTGATATCCCGACCAATTGTACTCTGCGCTTCTCCACATTTAACTCGTCTGCTTCAAAGCAAGGATGAACAGGCACCTTCTTGACACTTGTTCCATCATAGACCTCAGCAATCGTTTTCCATAAAGCGTGATTGAGGTAAAAAAAAACACCTGAATGCCTGGAAATTGAACCCTGAACCTCACGTTCAGCATTAACGCTTGCGGCCATTAGACCAGAGGCCAAGAATATTTATTACAATATACCCATAGTATATTCTTCATATAAGCGGGCCATTTAAGTATTACGTAAGCACTACAGGGGGGCGGGGCGGTCTTTGCTTACTTTTGCTGACAAGGGGGACGGGGGGGGGGGTTAATAATTGCAAAAAATTTGCTTACGTAATACTTGAATGGCCCCTAACGTGCAACTGAGCGCATGATACGCCTTTTGATTTCGTTCTCTTTTTATTTATGGATTTACTGTAATATTTTTTTCTGCTTCCAGGACCAGGTAATAATCCCTCTTTCGACCACGGGCCTCAAAGCTTCGCAGAAGTCATCAGATCAAGAAGTAGAAGACGATCCTCTATTAGTAGTTCATCCAAACTATGTTGTCGATACGTAGGTCACATTCCGTGATTAAGCTCATCTTTTTCAATAAAGTTTTTTAATCAAATATTTTCATTTTTAATTAACTGCCATTACTATAAGGAGCCACTATCATTGACATCGAAACTATAATAGAAATAATGTGATAGCATGTTCTAAAAGTTTGTCAAGATTGGATTAAAAGACCAGGGGGTCCATAATGGTCACTTTTTTTTCGGTATCATAAACTGATCATATAAAAAATCGTAAAATGGTCACAAACTGAAAATTCATAATATTAACTGCATACAATTCATATCACTTTGGGCGCTATTTACATTGACAGTAACAAGCTGCTGACGTTTAAGTTAACATAAAAAAAATAAGTGATATTTGCAAACAACACTAAGATTCAAGTTGACCACTTTTTATTGAAACAAGCATAAATAACATTATACACAACATTCAGAGATACAGAGCTGATATATAACATCTTATTAATTAAAATTTAATAATTATTCAACTGTTTTTCTATCTTTTCTCCAGTATCAATATCAATTTTCTCCTCAACAGCAATCACCACATTCTTAGCTGCATCTTCAGCCAGATCAATAACTTCTGTGACATCAACATTTTTAAATTTTTTCATACATTTAACATTAATTGTAACTTCAGGCGCAGTTGGCAATACAGGTGGCCGGGTAAAAACTGAATCTGTTCTTGGTAGTTTGGTTACAGTTATATCATTAGGCAATTCATTTGATAAGATCATTGGCCATGTGAACAAGACATAGAAGCGTTCAAGAACCTGATGTAAATACTCCTTTAATAATATGTTACGCCTGCAGAGAACATGTAGATTTATAGAGTCACTGTATTGACCTGTTGACATCACACATGCCATTATGGCTCTAGCACCGGTTATGGTTGCCAGTTGCGGAGGCAACACATACTTTCGCAGGCTTAGCATTCGTATGTCTTGAAAAAGCGTAGGATTTCCCCAAACATTAGGAGCATCTTTAACATTTATAGTTGGTTTGGAGGGCTTCCGAGAATAGGATTTTATTTTAACTAAAGAAACATCTTGACTACTATCTCCTAAAGACGGATAATCTTCTTCGTAAGTGCTGCTTCTGTAAGTATCCTCCATAAGACGTGCATTTAAAAATATTAAATTTTTGCGCAGGTTTGTAATGTTTAAGTCTGCAAATGAAACAACATGGTTAGGACCTAAAACTAAATGATTTTCTGGAGTTTTCTTTGATTCTGTTTCTTTTACTATACAATTTACAAGATGCACAACAATAGCATCATTTAATTCTCTGTGATTAGACAATTCATTAAGCTTCTTTTTCTTAGCCCTCTTTTGGACCTTTGTAATTAAAGAATTTTTTAAATTTTCTAGTGCTTGTATCAGGTTTCCACTGGCTTCCCCGTGATTCAAACGTCGCGCGGCTCGTCGCGGTGCATGTTCCAAGCTTAAATGAGGATGTTTTTTTATCCATTTAACTAGGGTAACATATCTAGATCTAACTTTTGTTCTGGTTATGTTTGGAAAAAATTGGGCAACTGTTGAAAAATTCATATGAGGCTCTTGGTTGGCCATCAATTGAATAAGTTTCTTGTCATCTTCAACGGTCCATACAGTTGACACTCTCATTCTGTTCAAGACTTGATATCTCGCACGAATCTGGATCATAGATCGGCCAGGTAAATAAGAACTCATCCTCCTAAAATTCTCTCCAAATCTTTGCACACAGTTAAGAATAACTGCATCTTCCTCTTGGAGGAACCTGCCTTTCCTCTGTTCAATGAGTCTCATATACTTATTATAGATTTGGATTTTAGTTCGGTTTTCCATTGCTGCAGCTATCTTCCCCCATGGAATGTAAAAGTCTTCTTTGAAATATTCTATCAATCTCTTTAGGTATGTGATCTCCTCAGTAGACCATTTCTTTCCAGTAAAAGCGTTGGTCATATTTGTCCGATAGTATACAAAACACTGATACCCAGTCCTGCCAGTAGCTAGTTTGAGAGCAATTTTATCCCAATCCTGCTTGCCATATTCATAAGCAATTTCCTGTAAAGATTCATGTTCCTTTTTGGTCCAACTAGTTTTGCTAATTGAAGGATGAAAGAATAACTTCCAGAAGGCTTGATACTCTTGTGCTGTGTGCCTTCTATTTAATTTGTTTGCTAACATGTCCCAATCATACTCCTTATCTATTGGAAGAGCTACCATAGCCAAAGGCAGTTTACTTACTTTATCTATTTCTTTTCTAATTGCCATTATTTCTCTTTCCACTGTTTTTGATTTACTTTTGCGTTTTAAGATAGTTATTTTATCATACAGCTCATTTTTTTTAATATCTATTGACAATTTGTGCATCATGTTAACAAATTGAGACTTGTCTCTTACTGTCCATCCAGGTGATGAAATGACTAATGAGAAGTCGTACATCTGAGATTTTGCTAGTTTAGCATCATCATTATCTGGAGCCGCAAAGTTCTGGCTGTCCTTAAAGTAAGGTCTACCACAATTGATGTAGCGGAAAGTTTCATTTTTATCATTCTGCAAACCAACGCTACCTTGAACCAGTTTCAGCTTCTCCCGGCACTCATTCAGCCGTGAGGCGAGATCTCTCTCCAGTCTCTTCATCTTTTCGTCTAGTAATTTGTTTGCCGACAAAGATAGGTCTATTTTAGCTAATGCTATTGAGGATTCACTGCTTCTTTGGTGTGTTCGTGGGGTCAACGTGTGGCTACGCAACTTCCCCGCACTGATTAAGGCGTCGTCATTGTCTATCAGCGCAAGATGCTGGGTCAAGCTTTCAGTGTCGGATATCGAATCGTCATCACTGTAGACTTCTGAGTCGGTCTCAGAGTCCAACTCGATGTCGTCAATTTCCATGGTGCGTTTATTTCTGGACTTGTTATGGTAGTCAAATAATAAATCACACACTCACTTTTCTCACACGATCACTATAGCAATTTATTGTTTATTGTTTACACTCGGTGCTATTTCGGCCGTGTGCACCTTTTGTCGTCTGACGGTCTGAGTCACAGAACACATATACTCTTAGCGGAGGTCTGAGTGTAGATTTCGCGTAGAATCGTAGATCACATCATCACATAACGGTGTAGATTTACTGATTTAGGTACTGGATTTTCTTTGACGGCTTTGACGGGCTTTGTGGATTTTGACCATAGATAATAATATATATGAACAGCAGGACCACAGATTCTGTGCAACACTGAGCTTCACAGCACTCGACAGCTTGATGGTGGTGTTATTTCTGAATAATACAAATTTCTTGAAACATTTCATAAATAAGATACATTTGCTGTTGTTTTTAATTATTCTTTTTGATTACAGATTGAATTGCAACTGAACTGCCTAAGATGAACCCGACTAATAAACTTGCGTATATACGACATATGTATTCAGGCCCGCGAAAATCACGGAAAAAAGTGCAAGCTGCATTCAAAAGACATCATGGAAGTTCTTTTAGTGATATATAGTGAGTAAATCAGATTCCCATAAGATTTCGAATCAGATTTACGTGAGTGGAGTTTATTTGATACTCGTTGGTTCGTGTTGTAGTCTTCGTTTACCGCCATTTTTCCTTTATTATGAAAAAAAAAGAAAAGGTGGCTCGTTATGGTTAGTTTCAAATAGTATTATGTATTGAGCAAGTTTTAACAAATTGCAGCCGGGTGGAAGCATGGCGTAACAAGAAACAGAAGGTAGTGGAAGAAACCGCGGACTGCCCTGTTGTGTTTAGGTACCTACAGACCTATCAATATTTTTGTCTCTCAACATTGTTTTTATTAACTGTACCTATTTCATTTATTTATCTTTTATTTCAGTCCACATACAACTCGAGATCATCATCAGCTGTCCAACCTTTCGACAGCTGAAGATACGCCCAAAACCTATTCGCGTGGTAGGTATACCAAAAATTCGATACGAAGCCATAGCCTGCAGCTCTAGCTCCAATACAGTTGAATCTGTTACAGAGCAAGTAGAGACTGTTGATTTTGATTGGCCACAACCCGATTCAGAGACTGAAGCTTATCAACTAACTGTGGAAAGAACATCAAGTGACAACTTATCAGGTTTGGTAGGGTACCGTATTGTTGACTTGAAACATGTGATCCAATGGGCATTTCAAATGGAAAACCATCGACAGTCTTGTGAGTCATCTCAAATAGAGTATATTAGTGAACACCGGAAAGGATTTCACAGTTTGTTAACATTTAAATGTAGCATGTGTAATAAAATATGGCAGCAAAGCACAGAGAAGAAACAGAAAATTAACACCGCATTTGTATGGGCAACTGTGACTGCTGGAAGTTATTACACGCAAGCAGCACACATCACAAGTCTAATGGATATACCAACAATGACCGGACAAACGTTCCGTTTCATTGAAAAACAATTGGGCAATGTATGGCATGAACATTTGACCGAAGAAATAAAGAAAGCTGGTGAGCAAGAAAGGTCTATTGCTATTGATAAAGGAAATGTTTCTTTAGATGGTATTCCATACATTACTGTATATGTAGATGGCGGATGGTTGAAAAGGTCATATGGTCACAACTTTGATTCCTCATCTGGAATGGTAAGTCCTAACTTGATACCATATTTTTGTGTTCATTACATTAGTACGCTTTTGCTTGTTTGCAGCGATGAAGTTTATGTTTGACAATACCAAAGTACAACATATTTTACACAATGTTCAGTGTTTTGATTTATGATTTCTTACAATATTTAAACTAAGAACTTTAATTTTAGGCCTGCATTATTGGAAAGGAAACCAAGAAATGTCTTTATCTTGGTGTCAGGAACAAATATTGTTATACATGCCAGTATTATGAGCGAACAGGTTCAGACACTAAGAGTCATGGTTGCTGCAAAAACTTTACTGGGCCATCTACTGCAATGGAATCTGATATAATTGTTGAAGGATTTCAACAGAGTGAGAATATGCATAATCTTCGGTACCTAAGTTTTATAGGAGATGGGGATTCTTCAGTGTTTGCTAATTTGAAAGAAAAGGTGTCTTATGGAAACCAAATAAAGAAAATTGAATGCAAGAATCATGTTATAAAAAACTACACGAGTGCACTTTACAAGGTAAACAACCACTTTTTAGAGTTATAAATAATGATTTTACACTAGCTTTTACTTGCGGCTCTGCACGTGTCAAAATGTTTACCTGGATAAAAAGTATAGTAAGTCCTATGTTGTGGTTATAAAATATCTGTGTGCCTAATTTCATCCATATCCGTTCAGTCATTTTTCAGTGCTTGTTTAAATATTTTATAAAAAAAAACAAATATTTCACTTACAGTAGGATTTAGCAACTATAAAATAAATGTTTCTCTCTTTTTCAACCGACTTCCAAAAAGGAGGAGGTTATCAATTCGACTGTATTTTTTTAATGTTTGTCCACCGAACTACGCGAATTGTCGACCGATTTTCAAAATTCTTTTTTTATTTAAAAGAGTATACACCTGAAGTGGTCCCATTCACCAAATGAGATCTGATGATGGGATCCCAGGGAAATTGAGGGTAAACCTCAAATTTTATTGGCATTTTCAATGTTTTTTGTTGTATTTGTTTTAGAAGTCAGATATTATTTTCAAAAAGTTTTTTTATCTTCCTATGTTTTAATATTTTTTTTTAAAGATTTTAGGTAATACGAAACTCCCTCTGTATGGACGAAATATTTTGAGGCCTAAATTGATGAAATTGACACTAGTAGCGCGAAAGATTATTGTTCACAATAGCAGTCAGCCAGGTTCAATGGCTGATGATTTAAGGAATAGTCCACTTCATGTATTTGGACAGCATGAAAAATGTAAGGAATATTACTGTTCAGTGAAGCAATTACCACCTGACGAGAATAAACAGCAAGACAACCAAGTAGAAATCCTAAGAAATACAGCACCAGAGGTCTGGGCTCTTATTTATGCTGCAAATGAAAGAATCGCTTTGAAAGCTGGACGGTTGTCTAACGAAACAACAAATGTTGCAGAAAATTTTATGAGTGTCATTAATAAATTTAACTGTGGAAAACGACTCAGTCTTGGAAAAGGAGGCTCTTATCAGCGGCGTGTTCATGTAGCAGGTAAATAAGTTTTTTCATAGATATTTTAAAACAATAATTATATGATATCTCTAGCAACCCACATGATCTATGACTTCTTCTCTCCATAATATAAAGAGTTTATTCTCAACTTTTGATTACTTATGGAACTTTCAATGGTCATTAATAAAAACTTAGGTTGCAAACAGACATGTATGTGACTATGATTTGGCTTTTCAGGATTGTCTCATTCTGTAGGACATAAATGGCATCAAACTGCATGGAAAAAAAAGACAACAGAGAGCCCTGGACAATATTTTAAAAAATATGTCCATCAAAAAGAGAGAAATATATTGCGCCAACAGAAAATGACTCGAAAACGGCTTTTTACTGAAAAAAATAAAACTCAACCTGATAAGGACTATGGCCCAGCAGCAAGTGACCCTGTCGATATTAATGAGGTAGAATTAAAACGGCTCTGTGAATTGAGATTGCTTAAATTCCAAGAAGATACACAAAAAATAGTACTAATTGAAAAGCAGACTGTGGGTCAACATGATAATGAAAAGTATCTCTCATACAGATCTGACCGTCTCACAGCAAGCCAGTTTGGAATGGTAAGATATATTATCAGCCTCTATTGTTCCTCTATTGTTTCTTACTTTCTAAGAAGCCACAGCACAAGCCAGTACAAGAATTATGATTGTCACTTTGTTAATTTTAGGTTTGCAAACGTCGTAATGCCACACCATGTCACAATCATGTGAAATGCATTCTCTACAAAAATAATATTTGTACTAAAGATATGATGTATGGACAACAAAATGAACATGTTGCAAAGAGCATGTTTATGCAACAATATGGCAAAACTGTCAGGCCATCAGGACTTTTCATTGATGAAGAATTTGGATTCTTAGCAGCTAGCCCTGATGGTAAGATTATTGAATAATGAAAATATACAAATAACTAGCTTTTGCCTGTGGTTCTGCCCCTATGGATCTTGTGTCGCGTGAATTTTTTAAATTTGGTTCAGTAGCGTAGGCCTAAAAACTTTTCTTTTTTACAGGTATTATAGAAGCAGAAAATACTATTGTAGAAATAAAATGTTTTCCCTCCTTGGAAAGGAAATCTCAAAATATTAGAGGAGCATCAGAAAATAGAAATTTTCCTATTCATTTGGAAAATGATGTTTTAGTTATGAACAAAAAGCATAATTATTATTATCAAGTAAGTAACAAATATCATTATTTCTTGGTATGTATTTATAAAAATAATGTATTTCTTGGATTGTTTCTTTTTAACAGCTATTATTATTTTGATTCTAGGTCCAGGGTCAATTGCGAATTACCAAAATGAATAAATGTTACTTCATTTGCTTTATATCTGTCACCCAACCATTGACTGTCATAGAAGTTAACCGGGATGAGGAATTTATCAACGCTATGATGCCGAAGTTGGTAACATTTTTTAAAACATGTGTAGTGCCGGAAATTATATTGAGAAGAGTTGAGAAAAATGCTAAATGTCTAGACATCAAGGAATTAAAAGGTATAAAAATATAAGTCTTACTCATTTCCTAACTTATTCCGCAGGTCTCTGAGGTGTGGGTTCAGTAAGAATAGTCTAACAAAACTGTAAATTCATTTGTTGCAGCGAAAACTGCGTCTTCCAGCATTTGATTCAGATCGCACGGAAATTATATAAATGGAAGTAAAAAGTGACAAGCAGAAGACTGATACGGCGCGGCGGCGGCGGCGGCGGCGACTGCAAAAAGTAGCACGTAGAAAAGAAGATATTTTATTATAATATTTATAAGTATCTTTGTATGGTGGTACGAGTCGATGGTTCGAATCCAAGCCGGCACTACTTTGCTTTGTGTAAATTATTTCATCACCACAGTTCAGAGGAGGCCTGAGTCTCAGCAGTGGGAACATTATAGAATAATTAATAAGCTATTTTTGCACGTAGCGTTGTATAGTTTGTGTTATTTTGTTAGTTCATAAGATTTTTCTGTGTAGATAAGTTTCACTCATGTATTTAGGTACCAGCCTAACAATTCAATTGTAAAAGAATATTTATTGAAGTTCTAAATTGTATAATAAGTAGGTATTCTTGAAACATAAATAAATGTTATGGTTAGCTAGCAACCACTTGTGTGTTGTTGTGTAAGATACTTACATGTGCTGTTATAAATACTTACGTATGATGTTATTTATATTGTAATCTACATACATAATTCTTTCTAATACTAAATTCAAAATCATAATTGTAAATATCAAAATATTTAAAAAAGTATGTTATCTTTGTATGGTGGTATGACTCGATGGTTTGAATCCAAACGGAAACTATCTAAGTAAATGTAGTGAGAGTAAATAAAACGATTATTTTTATGAAAATATTAACCCCTTTTTACTAAATAAATATTATTAATTTATAGTAAGGTACAATAAAAAGCTTTACAATGGAATAAATAGTCTTTTATTTATACTTATACTTATTACTTACTTATACTTATTACTTATAGGTACAGTATACCTATATTACCTAAAATAATTTATATGAATAATTTGCTAAGTTGAAAGGTATCGAGTCTAGAAACAAAAGTATGCTTAGACCAATAATTATAATAATAAGAAATAGATTGGAACATAATATCAAGTGTTATAAATTATTTTTAGTCTTTCGGACATTTTAATTTTCAACTGTTTGAATAAAACGACATCTAGTGGTGTCGAAAGTTACTACTATTTACGTTGCAAGTGTGTGTAAAGAGTAAAGTCAAGCGGCTAAATCTTTATTATGTTGTAATCTTTGTATGAGACCAGTTAACAAGCACAGTGACTATCTAAAAAAATCAAGTTAATGCCCTAGGTTCAGCGTACAATAAAGTTATCTACTAAAGATTTCTAAGTTAGGCGTAAAAATTGAAAATGTTCCAAATTGTGGATGTTGCGCCATCTAGCGACAAAATGGCATTGAGAGCAATCATCCATCCACCTTAATTCGACATTTTGAGCATGGGTTTGGCACACGGTTGAGTTTGGCAGGATTTGTCAGTTTACTACTCCGTTAGGAGTATGTGTTCTGTGGTTTACTTGCATGGTCAAATTCAGGGATGCCAATTTAGCCCCTTTGGGGCTAGATCTAGCCCTTTTTCTTGTTGTTCAGCCCCGAATATAATGATTTAGCCTCTAGCCCGAAATCTAGCCCAAAATATGATCGTCATTCAAAACCATAAATACTGCTATACTTATGAAATCCCAGAGGATCTCTTAAAGAAAATTGGATCTAAAGAAAAATATACATTTATTCTGAACAAAGCTGCGCGCAATGAGGCCCAACCCCAACCATCAACGTCATCGTCAGGGCAAAATGAATTAGATGAAGATTCATCTGATGACGACTATGAGTTTTGAGCTGCTTCTAATAAGCAAAGTTTTGTTATTAGTATTTAGTAATCTTGTAGGTAACTTTATGATAAAAAAAATTTTTTTTTCATTAAAAATGTGCACAGTAGTTATCTATGCAAACAATTATGCTATTTTTTTTGTTGTTGCAAACTAGCCCTTTTTTAGGATTTTTGGGCTAATCTAGCCCTTTTTTGAACTCGATTGAGCCCCAAAACCTGGCACCCAGTTGGCAACACTGGTCAGCTTGTCATTATCAATATTTTTGTTTTGTAAACAAATATGCCGCGGCTGCCCGCCTGGCGCCTATTAATTTATTTGTATTGCTGAAAATAGACAAGATTATGGGTGAACCGGGTATTATAAAAAAACTAAGTGAAGAAGTAGTTAACCGAATAGCCGCCGGAGAAATCGTTCAGAGGCCCTCAAATGCTTTAAAAGAGTTGATTGAAAATAGGTTAGCCTTGCTTATTTTGCTTATTCATAACTTTTTAAATAAAATGCTAATTCTATTCTGTTCTATTCTTTAAATACTTCTTTATATTTTCTATTACAGTTTAGATGCTAAAGCCACTAATATTGTGATAACTGTTAAAGCCGGTGGATTAAAGTACTTGCAGGTTGTGGTGTTTGACACCTAGTTGACAGTGACAATTGACTGTCAGTTGATTATTGTTACAAGTGAGGGTACCCCACAGTATAGTTTAAACCAACCTGCAACGCTGGGCGAAAACCAATATGGACACCAAGTAAGTACATAATAGTGGCGACTGAGGAAAAACGTAAAATATAGTGAAAAAACCAGTGAAAACATTGTGAAAACTGTTTTAGTACAATGGCGGAAATAAGATTCGAAACATTTGATATTAAAAATGGGGATTGGGAATCATATAAAGAAAGATTTGGTTACTTCATATTAGCACATGGCATATTAGAACCGAATAAGCAAAAAGCCATATTTTTTGCGTCTTGTGGTAGTGATCTGTATAACTTAGTTAAATCATTAGTGTTTCCGGATAATGTGAGCCAGGTTACGCTAGGCCAAATAGATACAAAACTAAATAACCACTTTAGTCCGCGACCAAATGAGATAGTAGAATCATTTAAATTCCACAGTAGGAATCAGGGTAAAAATGAATCAATTCAAGAATACATTGCAGAACTTCGAAAAATGTGTAGATTTTGTAACTTTGTAGATTTAGAAAGGACCTTGAGAGATAGACTGGTGTGTGGCGTAAATAATGCCAAACTACAAGAAAATTTGCTGAAAAAAGCTAACCTCACATATGCAATAGCTGTGGAGTTGGCATGGCAAGCGGAAAGATGTCTTGAAGACCTAAAGATCCTGAAAGTACCAACCATTGAAGAATTATCAAGCACTTATACGGCAAATGCAAGCAGTGAGGTAGAACCAATGGAGGTAAATGTTGTGGAAGAGAAGAAAAAGAAGTTATACTGTTACAGATGCGGAGGAAGCCATTTGTACCATAAATGTAAGTTTGTTTCTGCAAAATGCAACACATGCAATAAAGTAGGCCATATTGCAAAAATGTGTAGGAAAAATAACAATGGAACTGGTGATATCAAAGAGATTCAAGAAAAGGAAGACCATTTCATGAATGGGATATACTGTGTGGGAGAAATTTACCGTGAACCGGCCATACATGTAGAACTTCATCTGAATAAAAAAATTGTCAAGTTCGAGGTTGATTCCGGCTGTTCTTATACAATAATGTCAAGGGAACAAGCAGAATTAATCTGGCCAAAGGGATTAGATTTACAGGAATGCAAGCTGAACTTGCACACCTGGACTGATGCTAAAGTACAGGTGCATGGCAGCACCAAAGTTTTTATTGAATTTAAAAACTTTAAAGGTTACCTGCAAATTATAATTGGACAGGGGCGAGGTAATCTCCTTGGTAGGAATTGGTTCAAGCCTCTGGGCATTTCACTTGAAGGTATAAATAATATAAACTCCCTGGATAGTGAAAAGGATGAATCTCTGTTGATAATACTTAAGAAATATGAAAAATTGTTTGAGGGACTTGGCGAATACAAAGGACCTGAAGTTGTGATCAATTGCAAGAAGGATGTACAGCCGAAATTTATGAGGAGCAGGTCAGTACCATTTGCGATAAGAGATAGAGTTTGTGATGAAATAGATAGGTTGGTTAATGTTGGAGTAATGGAACCAATAGCATATTCAAATTGGGCTACACCAGTGGTTCCAGTACTAAAAAAAGATGGTAGTATTCGACTATGTGGGGACTACCGATTGACTGTAAATTCAGCAACTGACACAGATACATACCCTCAGCCAACAATAAACGAGTGTCTATCTGAAGTCGCAGGCGGTGTAATTTTTACCAAATTGGATTTAAAAGAGGCGTATACACAACTGAAAGTATCGGATGAAACAGGTATGCTCCTGACAATTAACACATTAAAGGGATTATATAAGATGAAGAGACTACCTTATGGTTTGAAAGCTTGTCCAGGTATATTCCAGCGGGTTATGTCAACGACATTGGCAGGTATTAAAGGTGTGACGGTTTTGCTGGATGATATTTTAATAAGTGGAAATAAGATACAGCATAATGCAAGGCTGGAAAAGGTACTGGCATGTCTAAAAGACGTAGGACTCAAGCTGAACCGAACGAAGTGTGAGTTTGCAACAAATAAGGTAGAATTCCTTGGTTATGTGGTTGATAAAGATGGTATTCATCCATGTGATAAGAAGGTTAAATTGATTATGAATGCGAGGAGCCCTAGAAATGTTAAAGAGCTGCAAGCTTTTTTGGGATTGTTGAATTTTTATGACAGGTTTATGAAAGACAAAGCTACTTTATTGGAACCACTACATAGGCTTCTAGATAAAGATACTGTATGGAAGTGGGGCAAGCTAGAGACAGAAACATTCCAGAAGGCTAAAGCTACACTGTCGAGTGAAGATACTCTAATACATTTTGATAATAACAGAAAGGTAACATTAACATGTGATGCTTCAGAGTATGGGGTAGGAGCCGTTCTATCTCATGTTATGGATGATGGTGCAGAAAAACCTGTTGCTATGGGATCCAGAACTTTATCAAAATCGGAACGTAACTATGCACAAATAGATAAAGAAGCGGCAGCAATCATATTCGGCTTGGAAAAATTCAATCAGTATGTATATGGAAGACATGTAGTAATATATACTGATCATAAGCCGTTGCTTGGGATTTTAAGCCCCAATAAAGCAATACCTAAAGTGCTGTCACCAAGAATGATGCGATGGGCTTTAAAACTGAACTCACATGATTATGAATTACAATATAAACGCGGTACTAGTATAGGTAATGCTGATGCTCTCAGTAGATGGCCAATGGATACTACTGAAGATGAGAAGTCAAATACTAATGACGTTGAGGATATTTTATTACTGTCCGAGACACCAAGTGCCATTCAGTATTCAGCAAAAGATATTGCAGAACAAACAGGGCGAGACAATATTTTATCTAAAGTGAAATTCTGGATATTGCATGGATGGCCGGATACTGTAAACGACGGTAATACGAAATTATATTGGCTTAAAAGAAAGGAGCTATCTGTTACAAATGACTGCATAATATGGGGAACTCGAGTGGTCATACCGCCACCGATGCGGGAACATATGCTACAGGCTTTACACGAGACTCATGATGGCATAGTGATATCAAAATCAATTGCAAGAAGCTATTTTTGGTGGCCAGGACTGGATCATGAGATTGAAGCGTTAGTGGCAAATTGTGATAGATGTCAGGTAAATAAAAATATGCCAGCAAGCACGGGACATTCATGGATAACCCCTTCGAACCCATGGCAGCGTTTACATATTGATTTTGCTGGTCCAGTCGACAGAAGAATATATCTAATTGTGGTAGATCCTCATTCAAAATGGCCAGAAGTAAAAATAGTTAGATCAACATCGAGTGAATGTGCAATTAAAGCTTTAAGAGAAATTTTTGCCCAGCAAGGATTGCCTCAAGTATTAGTATCAGATAATGGAACGGCATTCACATCTGAACAATTCAAGAATTTTATGAAATGCAATGGCATCCAACATATACTGACTCCACCCTATACACCATCGTCAAATGGCCAAGCGGAAAGATTTGTGCAAACAGTAAAAAAGAAATTACATAGTTTGGCTGGATCTGACATAGATATTAAATTACCACGTCTTTTGTTTAGTTTGAGAGTAGCACCAAGCTCGGTTACAGGAAAGTCCCCAGCAGAATTGTTGAATAAACGTCGTTTTAGAACACGGTTTGACATCATACATCCCTTCTCAACAAAATCTGTTGCTGAAAGACAAATTGAAAGTAACAAAGAAGTACCAGTGAGAACATTTAGGTTAAAGGACAAGGTATGGCTGCGCAACTATACAAGAGGGGAGAAGTGGGTAAAAGGAGAAGTCTTCAGAATCAAGGGTCCTGTTCGATTTTTGGTAAAGATAAAAGATGGACCAATCGTGACACGTCACTTAAACCAGCTACGACGACGTGATTCTGAAGAAGATCCAGGTCCTAGTAATGAAATACGAGATATACTCGGCATACCAACAAATGCGGTAGTAACTTGTGAAGGAGGCAGGTTACAAAACAATTAAATAATAAGAGTGATATAGATATTAGGATAGTTAGGTTAGTTAGGTATAAAATATAGTTTAGTGAAGTACATAAAGACTATGGGGGAAGGCATGTGGTGTTTGACACCTAGTTGACAGTGACAATTGACTGTCAGTTGATTATTGTTACAAGTGAGGGTACCCCACAGTATAGTTTAAACCAACCTGCAACGCTGGGCGAAAACCAATATGGACACCAAGTAAGTACATAATAGTGGCGACTGAGGAAAAACGTAAAATATAGTGAAAAAACCAGTGAAAACATTGTGAAAACTGTTTTAGTACAATGGCGGAAATAAGATTCGAAACATTTGATATTAAAAATGGGGATTGGGAATCATATAAAGAAAGATTTGGTTACTTCATATTAGCACATGGCATATTAGAACCGAATAAGCAAAAAGCCATATTTTTTGCGTCTTGTGGTAGTGATCTGTATAACTTAGTTAAATCATTAGTGTTCTATTCATGTTCTATTCTTTAAATACTTCTTTATATTTTCTATTACAGTTTAGATGCTAAAGCCACTAATATTGTGATAACTGTTAAAGCCGGTGGATTAAAGTACTTGCAGGTATTTATATTTAACCCTAAAATATTTCAATGATATAGTTTTGGTATTAGAGCACGCTATAACAATTTATTAGTTATATATCTTAATCTAAGAGCTGTGGTGGCCCAGTGGTAACGGCCGCGACTTACGGTTAGTTGTTGGTCGTAGGTTCGATCCCAGACAGGCGCTTTACTTTGTGTGAATTATTTCATCACCACTGATCTCAAAACGGTGAAGGAAAACATCGTGAGGAAACCGGCATGTCAAAGAACCAAAAATTCGAAGACATGTGACATCTACTAACCCGCACTGGTGCTCGCGTGGTGGAATGCAGCTCACTCCCTCGCACCGAGAAGAAGTCTAGTCGCCTTTGTCTCAGTATTGGGAACATTATAGGCTGATTATGATATCGATTTTTATAATATTCAGATTCAAGATAATGGCACGGGTATTAGAAATGAAGACCTAGAGATAGTATGTGAGAGGTTCACCACGTCAAAACTGCGTGATTACGAGGATCTAAAAGAGATATGCACGTATGGTTTCAGAGGTGAAGCCCTGGCTAGTATCAGTCATATTGCTCATCTTACTATACTCACTAAGACCGCTGCTGGTAAATGCGCTTACAAGTATGTATGAAGTTTACATCCTCATATTCTTAAAACTTGATATTTATGACATAATAAATGCCAATGTAATTTTTATGACATTGAAAATAGAGCACTGAACATACCATTTTGATTGAAAAGCTTAGAATATAAAAAACATGAATTTTTGTAAATTATCCTTGGTTTTGATGTATTTTAAGAAAACTGGTAGGTAATACGGTACTTTGGGCTGGTGTCCGCAACTCCACGTCAAAGCGCGTATTTTGCGTACGGGTGGGAGAATCGGTTATTCAATTGACCCCAGCTCCTGGAGGAAGGCCAGCAAAACCTTAGTGTTAAGAAAACTGTTACTAAACAGGAATTGACTTATTTCTTTCACAATAAAATTTCAGAGCATCCTATGAAAATGGAAAACTTAAGGCTCCATTGAAACCATGTGCAGGCAACAACGGTACCCAAATAACAGTTGAAGATCTGTTCTACAATGTGATAGCTCGCAAGAAGTCTCTTCGAAGCCCTACAGAGGAATACACACATATAATGGAAGTGGTTGGAGGGTATGCAATACATAATAGCCATGTCGGGTTCACTTTGAAAAAGTTTGGAGAGAACACTGACTTGAAAACACCTATGAATTCTTCTGTCATTGAGAATGTTCGGATTGTGAGTATATTTTGTAAATATTGTGAGTACCTAAACGTGATCACGTGAACATATTTAGGTACATGTTGTGTAAAGATAAGACAATGATTTATTTGTCACCACTATCCCTACTAATATATACATGCGAAAGTAACTCTGTCTGTTACGCTTTCACGCCTAAACCGCTGAACCGATCGTCATGAAATTTGGCAGAGATATAGCCTTGGATATGGAATAGGACATAGGCTTCTTTTTTACTTGATAACCGACATCCACGCGGGCGAAGCCGTTGGCAAAAGCTAGTATCTTATAATTTACTCGTCCAAATGTATTCTGTGTTTCTATGAATTATATTTATTTATTTATTTTATTCTCTTCTTACATCTACCCATTACAGGGTAACCCAATGCGATAAATGCGCTTATCCTAACTTAATTATCTACCAGATAACTGACTGATTGTCGATGTCTTGATTATCTAGAGGGATCATATCTACCTATTTTCAGATTCATGGAAACGCCATAGCTCGCGAATTAATGGAGATAGAGCTACAGGAGCCGACACTACAGCTGTCTCTACACGGATGTATCACGAATGTCAACTACTCACATAAGAAGGGGACCACTCTACTGTTCATCAATCATAGGCTTGTAGATTCATTGTGTAAGACCTATTTTATCATTTTACTGTATATTTTATCATTTTACTATCTATTTTATCATATAAGCATTGTATATTTTATTATTTTACTATCTATTTGATTACTTTACTTTTGGCAACTATGTTGGGGTCGGCTTCCAGTCTAACCGTATGCAGCTGAATACCAGTATTTTACATGGAGCGACTGCCTATCTGACCTCCACAACCCAGTTACTGGGAAACACGATACCCCTTGGTAAGACTAGTTATCAGACTTTTGGGCTTCTGACGACCCGTAACGACTGCCAAAGATCCACTAGTGACAGCCGGGACCAACGGCTTAACGTGCTTTCCGAGGCACGGAGGAGTCTTGGTATGTAAAGATTGTCACCCATCCACGGACCGACCGCGGCAAGCGTAGCTTAACCTGATCGTTTGACCTGTGCTGTTATTAGTTAGTACTATCTATTTTATCATTTACTGTATATTTTATCATTTTACTATCTATTTTATCATTTTACTGTATAATTTCCAAAGAGTGAAGCAGAAATTTATGGTACACAAATATTTTACAAGATATTAAGTAGATATTATAATATCACGTCTTGTTGCCCCGAATGCTTGGGCAAAGGTGTACCTATATTATACCCACATTTCGCCAGTTATGTTTAGGTCCCATGTAATAAGGGCGAGCCAATTGCCATCAACCGGGCACTAATCCAGACTACAGAGAAGATGCTACTGAGAAAGTCCAGATGAAAAAACCCAATAACACTTTGCCCGGCCCGGGAATCGAACCTAGGACCACATGCTCAGCAGTAGCGTTTGCAACCACTAGACTAGACCAACGAGGTTGAGAAATTCAATAAAACGTGAACATCATGTTTGTCTTTGAACAAAACCTTCTATTGTTTAGGTATATTATTTAAAAAAAAATGTGTTTTTCTTTCAGCTATCAAAAAAGCTGTGGATTCCGTTTACTCAACTTATTTACCGAAAAATTCTCATGCATTTGTCTATCTTAGTCTTGAATTAGGTAAGTAGAGTTTTTATTTTTACTTTTTTTTCTAAATGGGTCTGCTCTTGACCTCGATCACGCCTGATAGAAAGCGATTGATGAGGTCTATGATGGATCGAGCGTGCCCAGAAGATGCTTGTTCACCCTTGTTTTAATGTTTTAGAACTTACTTGCATAATAGTATTCGCAATAGTCCGTGTCTGTCAAGAGGGAAGCGGACTCGAACTTCAGATTTTAATGTTTTTTTTTTGCAATTAATTAAATAATAATCATAATTAATTAATTAGGTTACGTCGCGTCCTTTCCGCAGGTAATGTCATTCCCATACATTTTGGCGTATCGTTTGGCGTGAACGCTAACAGAAATATGTTTTGTTTAGGCCTGCCTGTCCCTTGCTGCCCTCTACCGGCGATGCCCTAAGCCGAGGTCCGTATTCCACAGGGGGTGCCCTTAGCGAGCAGTCGCTCTAGTTTTAAGTCTTTAAGCCCTGGCTGGAGGTTTTAAATTTATTAAGGTTACCACAGGCAAGTCCGTTTACGCAGCCGACAAACTCATAGGTTGACCTGTGAGATGTCATTCACAAAAAAAAAGCGATCCGCGAGTGCGTTGCGCTGCGGCGCAGCCAGTCCAAATGTGCGCGAGCCAAATGTGGCAACAGTTCAAATTCGAATTTGGAATCTGTCTGAAACAATTACTGCGTTCCGTTGTTGCGCGCCTCAGCTATAATGCGCACTTAGGTTTAGTCCCTGTAATTATATAAATTTGTGGTCGCCCAGGGGTCGAAATTGGAGCCTCATCAATTTTAATCAACAAAAATCAAAAATATTAGCTTTCTACATTCCTTCTCTATATAAATAAACTGTGCCAAATTTTATACTCCTGCGTTCGCATAATTTTCGTAATGAAGGGTAGAATTTTTTTTGCTTCTTGTATTAATATATAGAAGATATTTCTATGTTTTTCAGATCCAAGAAACGTAGATGTAAACGTCCATCCAACTAAACATGAGGTGCAGTTCTTGTACGAAGAGCAAATCATAGAAAAGATCAAATCTTGTATAGAGAGCAGACTGTTGAGTTGTAACTCTACCAGAGTTATGTATACGCAGGTACATTGATACGTTCCTATATTCAGTTTCAAATACACAAGTAGGACCATATACCTTTAGCTATGACTAAAATAACAGTAGTTTTGATCAACCATTTAAAGTCAGCCAAAACTTTACATTTTATGCGTCAAAACCCCGGATATTACTTAACATAACATAAAGTTTGTTTCTACGAAGGGTTGGTCAAAGGTGTGCCTACAGTCAACCCACATTTCGTCAGCTGTGTTTAAGTCCTATGTAATAGGGGGCAAGCCATCATCATCATCATTTCAGCCGAAAGACGTCCACTGCTGGACATAGGCCTCCCCCAAGCACATCCAGCGGATTCTCGCGGCCTTCACAAGGTCATCGGTCCACCTTGTGGGAGGCCTTCCCACTCTATGTCTTCCGGTAAGCGGTCGCCACTCCAAAACCTTTTGGCCCCATCGGCCATCTCTTCTGCGAGCAATGTGCCCTACCCACTGCCACTTAAGTTTGGCAATTCTTCGGGCTACGTCGGTTGCCTTGGTTTTCCTGCGGATCTCTTCATTCCTGATTCGATCACGTAAGGAAACTCCGAGCAGAGCCCTCTCCAATGCCCTTTGGGTGACTTTAAGCCTTCTGATAAGGCCCATTGTGAGTGACCACGTTGCTGTGCCATAGATCATCACTAGCAACACACACTGGTCAAAGACTTCCTTTTTGAGGCGCTGCCCAGCCGAGTCGGATTCGACGATTGATCTCTTACTCGAAGTTGGACCTACCTGACTGGACAGTCTGTCCTAGGCAAACGTACTCCTCCACAACTTCGAGTGTAGCGCCTCCGATCGTCATGAGAGTGGGTGTTACATAGGCGTTTGACATGACCTTTGTCTTGTCCATGTTCATTTTAAGACCCACTCTTTCGGAAGCTCTACTGAGGTCATCGAGCATTGCACTGAGGTCCTCCATGGTCTCAGCCATGACAACTACACTCGAGAGCAATGAATCCGGGTCACTTAAAGAATGTTAAAAATCTCGGAAACTAAAAATGATAGGTTAATGCAATAAATTGTATTTAATAGACAATGTAATACTCCTTAAATGAAAGTAAAAAAAATATGAGTCACCATACATTTTATTAACACAAAATTACATAAAGAAAAAAACTGCTGATCTCTCCTTAAAACAAAAATAGGAAACATGAAATTTTTGAACTTTATTACGATTTTCTTGAATTTTAATACTTCGTATTGCCTCCTCGTGCTTCCATTACTGCGTTTACGCGGTTTGGCATGCTGTACACCAAGTTCCTTATACGATTTTGGGGAATATTCTCCCATTCCTCTGTGAGAGCAATTTTGAGCTCACGAAGCGTGATTGGGGGAGGGTTTCGTTGTTTTACGCATCTGCCTAGCTCGTCCCAAGCATGCTCGATCGGGTTGATATCCGGGCTGCGCGCTGGCCACTCCATACGAGTAATGTTCATCTCTTGAAGGTAGTCATTCACAATCCTACCTGTATGAGGTCGGGCATTGTCATGCATAAATATAGCATCCTCACCTAAATTGACCATAAATGGACCAACGTGATCATTGAGGATTTCTTCCACATATCTTACGCTAGTTAAAGAGCCGTTTTCTATGATCACCAGCTCTGTGCGACTTTCAGAAGAAATTCCGGCCCACACAAGTACAGACCCACCACCGTAGGCTACTTTTTCTTCGATGCATGCTTGCTTGAATCTTTCCCCTGGTCTTCGATACACTCTGTGTCTTCCATCGTGCTTGTAGAGCATAAATTTTGATTCGTCGGAGAACATGACTTTTGACCAATCTTCAATACTCCAATTTACGTGGCTCTGGGCATATCTTAGTCTTGAAATACGATGCCCACGCTCCAGTTTAGGGCCGTTTGCAGGTCTAAGGGGTTTTAAGTTAGATTCAGCAAGCCGACGTCTTACTGTCCATGCACTTGGGTTACTTCCTCCGAGGCGTCGAAACTGATTTGTGAGTTCAGTTCCTGTGAGAAAGCGATTTCGAAGCACGGTGTTCACCAAGTATCGGTATTCTCGTGCTGTGGTACACCTGGTTCTGCCCGTTCCTGGTCTGCGTAGGTTAGAACCAGTTTCTTCGTAACGTCGGAGAACTCTTTGTACTGTTGACAGCGACACACCGACAGTCCTGGCTGTATCGCGCTGACTCCGGCCGGTTTCCAGCATTGTAAGTATTCTGGTGCATTCTTCAGGCGTAAGCGACATAATTTCAGCTTGAATAATGAATATAGAGCACTATCAACATGGTTTATGTACCCACATAAATGACAGATTACAAACAAAAGCAAAACCAAATGCTGTAATTTCGTAGTTCCATCTTCGAAAGTGGCCCTTTTTCAAATTAGATTTTTTTATGATATAACTTTACAATAACTATGAAGTTTTAATACCTTCATTTAAGGAGTATTACATTGTCTATTAAATACAATTTATTGCATTAACCTAGCATTTTTAGTTTCCGAGATTTTTAGGATTCTTTAAGTGACCCGGATTCATTGCTCTCGAGTGTATATCATCGGAAAACAGTAGGTGAGTGATGTAGTCGCCCATCCATCATCAACCGGGCATTAATCCAGACTCCGGGTTGCTACTGAGAAATTTCAGATAGAAAAACCCAATAAAACTCTTGCTCGACCTGAAAATGGAAGCCAGGACCTCATGCTCAACCTCGGATATCTTAAAACGAATATTATGTGAGTAGATGGTAGCAGACGTTAGTTTCACAATAGCCCAAGATAATTACGAATTATCCATTACAGCTCTGGGTTATTTAGAACGTCTGTCCCACAGTAGACCATGGCATGCACGCATAGAAAGAAAGAATACCGTTTATTTGGACACAGTTCGTGAAACACAAAATATAATAACAAATTTTAAAAAAGTGACAATAAATAACAACAGTGTGTGCTTCACGGCTGCGCCATAATCAGCCTTGCGTAGCGTAGACCATAGGCTTATAACCAATGCGCCCCAATTGAGGGTCGTGGAATGACCCAAAGGGAGTCGCCGCGGCGCACATTCATAAAATTATATGTTCAGAAAAGGTTTAGACTAGATTCTAAAACTCAAACGTTTCATAATAATTAGTTGCTGTGAAATGATCTTAAACTTTTCTGCATAGGTCTATTTTTTTCTATTTCTGTTGTATATCCATATATATATTTTCTGTTGTATATAACCCCAAAGCCCTTTGGAACACTATTAAAAGTGTCACAAACACAGCTAAAATAAAAACCAGCCCTGTCGAACTACTGAAAATATGTGACAGTCCTAAAGCTTCCATAAATGAAGTTGGTAAATTCTTCAGTAATGTAGGAAAAAACTTAGCGGATAAAATTCTATCACATAGTCAGTGTCCCGCTAATATGAACAGTCAGATTCTGAACACTGGTAATGACACCCCACTATCTCCCGCTAACTCCCTCGTGCTGCTAGATATAGACGAAACTGAAGTGGAGTCCCTTGTTTCGCAGCTACGTAGTGACTGTGCTTTAGGTTGGGATTGCATCTCGCCTATAGTGCTAAAAATGAGCCGGCAGATACTGATAAAACCTTTGACGTACATTTTTAATAGCTGTCTCCGGGCAGGTGTGTTTCCGGACGCACTTAAAAAAGCAATTGTTCACCCAATCCACAAGGGTGGGAGCAAAAGTTGTGTCAACAATTATAGACCAATTTCGGTTTTAACTGCTCTTTCCAAGGTTCTGGAAAGGATTCTTAGCAACCGGCTTAAGAATTTCTTGGATAAATACAAGATATTAGCAGATAATCAATATGGTTTCCGTGCCGGTGTCTCGACTGAAGATGCTGTACTTGATTTGACACAGTTGGTTGCTGGGAATCTCGATAGAAAAACCAAATGTCTAGGAATCTTTCTGGATCTTTCCAAGGCATTCGACACCGTTTCTATTCCCATACTTATTTCCAAATTACAGCAGCTTGGTGTTAGAGGTATAGCACTGCAAATCTTCAAAGATTATCTGAAGAACCGTACCCAAAGAACCAAAATTGGAAATCACTTCAGTGATGAAGAAACCGTCTCCTACGGAGTGCCTCAAGGTAGCATTTTGGGTCCTATTTTGTTTCAAATATATGTTAATGACCTGTGCAGAATGACCCTTCCCAACTCGAGGATCTTTGTATATGCCGATGACACCGTAGTTATAATTGACGGGTCAACATGGGATAGCGTTAAAAGTAGCGCAGAATTAGCACTACGTGAAATAATAAAATGGCTCAACTTAAACCTACTTACCCTCAACTATAACAAAACATCATATATTCCTTTCGCCATCCGTCAGAGTTCCGCACCAGACGACACCCTTTCGATAATAGCGCACACATGTTCACAAGAGTCATCGTCGTGCCAATGTCCAACTCTAACACGTACCGATCACGTCAAGTACCTTGGTGTTCAAATCGATGCCGGGTTACGCTGGAATAAACACGTTGATGCCCTAACCTCAAGAACACTGAGACTAATATATACCTTCAAGTCACTCAGAGTTTCTGCTAACCCTGATACTCTAAAAATGGTTTTCTATGCTCTCTGTCAGTCCGTTCTTGGGTACTGCATCAATGTTTGGGGCGGTGCAGCTAAAACTACCATTCTTAAAGTGGAGAGAGCCCAGAGAGCAATACTGAAAGTGATGCTACGAAAACCTTATCGCTATCCGACAACTCAACTCTACTCAGATTGTAAGGTTCTAACAGTTCGTCAGCTCTTCGTGTTGCAATCTGTTCTCAGAAGACACTCCAGTGTCCCTCCGTCTGATCCCAATAAACGAACCAATGTTCCCCCAGGTACACGACACAAAACAGCTTTTGCCAAACACCAGTACTACACATTAAGTACACTAATCTACAAGAAAACTCATAAAGAACTAAATATACTCGATTGCAATAAATTTAAACTAAAAGCTAAGGTTATGGAATGGCTACTTGGACAGGACTATGCACAAACTGAATCACTACTCAAATACATTTCCTAATTTTTGCACTTTTTTGCACTTATATTCCTTCACACATAACACTCACACTCACTACTCTCATACAAAAACTCACTACACATACATCATAAACACATCCCCACACCCATTCACCCTTTCATTACATAGTTTAATTGATATTTTATATTATTTTTCCCTATCTTTCCTTTGTCTTAGAATTAAAAATGTTTAAAAACTCAATCATACTGTTAATACGAACAATAGGTTGGCACAGTCCGCAGTTGTATAATCCCTTTTTTATGTAACCTCACAGCTGAACACTGTCTCTTAAGATACAGGTTATCCTAGTTTGAGAGGCAGGGCTCACAATATCTGTATACAGACTTCTGCAGCGTAGTTAGCATCTTGTTAAACAGTGTATGTATACTAATGTATGTTTCTTTGAGACAATAAACTATATATATTATTATTATTATATAATGGACAAAGAAAACCGAAATATCCAACTCGGTGTTAAAATTTTCCGAGCTCGTTTCGGTCAGTCTTGCATTCTACATTCTTTTAATTCCTCAGCTTTTCTGCATAAGTCGACAAAGTAGACAGAGCAGTGGTAACCCAGTGCTAACGGCTGCGACTTACAAGTTGTAAGTCGTATAGGTTCGAACGCTGAGTAGCGTTTTACTTTGTGTGCGTTATTTCATCACCACTGCTCTCAAACATCGTGAGGAAACCGGCATGTCCTAGAATAGAACAAAAAAATCAAAGATATGTGACATCTACCAATCCGCACTGGGCCCGCGTGGTGGATTACGGCCCACTCCCTCTCACAGAGAGGAGGTCTGTGTCCCAGCAGTGGGAACGGGCTGATTATGCGACAAAATAACTCAGGAGACGTGGCAATTTTAAAAGAAAGTTATGTTGGGAACTAGACATGGGCGAAATAGCTCACTGAAAAGAAAAAGAGCGATTAGCTCTTTCACTCTAAAGAGCGATTAGCTCTTTCACTCTAAAGAGCTATATATCACTCTTCTATCTCACTAGCTCTTCTATAGCTCAGTGACTCAGACGCCTACTGCACGCGCGTCGAAGGAAACGTCTCGGCTCGCTCAGTAATTGTCTTGTCAATAGCTCTTTGGAAGTTTGGAGTTAATTTAAATATATTTTTTCTGTTTGTTTATATAATGTTATGACTTTACGTAAACAACACGCAAAAAAATAAACAATGCAAAAAATACTTTGGCACATTATAAAAAGGAACCTAATATGATGTGCCAAAGTATTTCTTACTTAAAAGCAATGGCCGTAAAGATTTACAATGATTTATGTCGTATGATAGTCTACAAGCCGGTGACTTCGGTCGGTCATCGGTGTCTCGCTGAAGTACTGAGCTAGTGAGTCTGAGTGAGCTAACTGAGCGAGTGAGTGAACGAGAGCGACGTCCATCAAAAAGAGCCTCTTTTCTATCACTCGCTCACGAGCTACTACTCTATTGGGAACCTCTACTGTAGACTTTTTTTATGCAAATGCCAATAAGCATAGTCCATTCTTTGCTTATGACTTATGAGTATGTTTTTTGTATTCCAGGCGCGGTTGCCAGGCGCTACGATGGTCGAGGACATCGTTAAAAAGACAACTGATGCCGCCAAAGCAAACCCAAGTTACATGGTCAGAGTTAACTCTGACATGCAAAAAATTGAAAAATTCTTTCCCACAGTTACTAAACCTAACGAAACTGCAGTTAACAATACTGAAATGAATTCAGAACATGAGAAAAATGAAGAAAATGGCGCTACAGTACCTAAAATTGTCATTGACACTGCACAAGATGACGAAATTCTACAAAATTCGATAGCTGAAGAACCGAAAAATGAAAACAAAGAAAAGTATAAAACTCACACAGCATTGGACCAAGCGAACTTAAGTTATATAGATCCAAAGGAATCCTTTAAAACAAGAACATTTAAGTATGAGAGAATAGAAACTAAGTTGACTAGTGTAAAACAACTTAGATTGGATGTAGAAAATAAGTGTAATACTAATTTGAGAGAAATATTAGCGAATTTGATCTTTATCGCGTGTATAGACTGTCATAAGTCGCTAATACAACACTCTACGAAGTTGTATTTGTGTGATACTACTCGGTTTGCGTAAGTATCAAGCATTATTACGGTAACTAGCTGTTTCCAGCGGCTTCGACTGCGTGGAGGTCAAAAATTATCCCAGGGGAATGTACTACCGGGATAAAAAGTATCCTATGTGTTAATCTAAGTTATAAACTATTTGTGTGCCAAATTTCATCCAAATCCGTTCACCCATTTTTGCGTGTTTGAGTAACAAACATCGAAACATACAAACTTTTACATTTATAATAGTAGGAGTAGGATATCAAAATATCGTGATCTCTTGATCTTGACACGAAAAGTATGCACTTCGGGAATGATCGTCTGTCTTCGAAAATACGAACGCGCGATGATCGAGATCTAATATAGAGCTATTAGAACAATGAAAGTTTTTGCCTATTTACAAAATTATAGAATAACAACTCTATGCAATTCCAAAAAACTTTTCAAAATCTTTGAATGACAAATAACGGTCTGTTTTTTTTTTTTTGCTTGGGAAATTATCAAATAACTTCTCCCGCTCTGGGTGGAGCAGGAGGGCGTGTCAGACTTTTACTGACTAAAACCCACCCGTGTTCCTTCAGTTGCCTGTGTGCCAGGGGCCACGGTATCTCTTTCAACCCGCACCCCTGGCAGAAATAACGGTCTATTGATAGAGTAGTGAACCCAGCAGAGAGAAAACTTTATATGTACGATGAAAGGTGACCTACTACAAAGTGCGACAGTACGAACTATTGCCTTTGCGAGGGGTTACTCTGTTTGAGCTGTATTTCGCCGAATGGAAACACGAATATTAACGATGCGCATACTTTGTCCGGTTTACCTGTTGGCATTGTTGTGGCCCATGCGGCCCCTGTGGCTCGTGCGGCCCGTGTGGTTGTGGCTGTGGCCCTTACTGTGGCCCATGCGCCGCCATGTTACCGGGCCCTGCGGCTGTACCTCGTACCTTCCTTTCGGCTGTGATGCATGCTGCGAAGATGCGCAATGCTCAAGCTCTACAGGACCAGAGGATCCAGGGATCTCTCTACTTTGTCCATCACCACCACCATCCATCCAGCCCAGCCGAGCTCCACCGGACACTGGTCAGGCCCATGCGTTCATTGCAAATGTACGCGTCCTATCCCTTTCAATGAAAAATCCTTTGGCCCCGCCCCTTTATAGACACTCACATTCAATATAGTTACGTGAGGTACATAACCACGTAATACCAGGATCATTTTGTAAATCGCCACACAGTTTATTTCTAGCATATAAATTTAGGCCACAGACTATAAACGGTTTTACAAAAACAGGTTTTATTCCTTTTTCAGAGAAGAACTATTTTACGAGACAATGCTGTATGACTTCCAGAACTTTGGACTAATAAAATTGTCCAGTCCATTGCCTTTAGAAGAGTTGCTTGTTCTTGGACTGAACTCACAGGAGAGTGAGTGGGATCCGGAGTTAGGTGCGTAATGTTAAGATAACTCATAGGTGGTGTTGGCCATATTACATATTTTTTTAGTACCTGGTACAGTCGAGTTCATTAATATATTGGCCCTTTCAGGCTTCAAAAATATGTGAACGTCAAAAAAGTTCATAATATTGTGACAACTACAAGCATCATTAAATTGAGGTCCAAATTTAGATTCATTAAAATGTGACTGCTTTTTCTCATAGTTTTTCATATTATTGCCTAATGCACAGCATATATTATTGAACCGTTCACATAAGGACATATTTTTGATCTATAGGTTCTATAGAATTGATTGAGCTATCCAACGCTCACAATATTTGAAATCCTTGACAGTGCTATTATATTAATGAATTCGACTGTACTTGTTGACAGGCCTTTTTTTTGTTATCCTAGTGAAACCTTTAAAAGGCGTCCGGGCTTGGGATAAGACCCGGGTTTGTAGGATTTTTACCTCACTAAAACCACCCCGGTGGTCACTATCTACACATGGAAGGGGTACCGTAACCTCAAGACCAATCCGAAACTGTGCAACGCCTGTTAGGGCACAACTCAGGGGCCACTAAAGGGGTTTTCCCAAAATCTAATTGCACGGCAGCACATAACCACTGCGATCTCTTCCCTGAGGTCAATCAGTGAGCGGTCAGAGTCCCACTCTGAGCGCTCGCGATCTCCAAATTCCCGCCGGCCTTAATTTAAGTTGTGAACCTTATGAATGTGTTTTTTTTAATGAATAAAGTTATTAAGTATTATATTTGTTGACAGGCCTACACTGTCCTCCTAAATTACAGTGGTCCGTGGAGTTTCTTGCCGGCTCTTCGTCATAGGAATCGAGCAATTGGAACCGTGCACCTAATATCTGACTTTTTATAATTGCCCATGTAGGTTTATGTGAAATAAAATATTTTAGTTTTGAATGAACTATTAATATCATTTGGAAAATCTTCTTACGAGACTGTATGCATGACTACCTACTGATTTTTAGCGACTTTTATTTAATTCAAAGCTTTTATTTCAATTAAACCATTTACAGGCACTTTTGAATTGTCAAAAAGACGGTCAGTAAGTTGAAGCAGTTGCCCATTCCAAAACGTAATCTCTATTGAGAAGAACAGGCAATAAACTCCAAGGGCACTCTTTTATATCAAGATATTACAAAATCCTGGGTACATTAAACTTGTTGCTATATGCATATCCATAAGTGACAACAATGTAAAAAAATAAGCGAAAATTTCTAATATACGATTAAAAATAAGCCCTGGAAGTTACGAGATGACCAGTCTCAACCGATGGCGCCCGTTCACGAACTTGAAGCGTGGATCAATACCATCCAGCTCCACCATTTTGTAGAGAACCGAATGATCCAGGACACGCGCCACCTTCAGTGAGACATTTCAGTGAGCATGTCATTACATAAGACAATTCTCCAAAATGCCTGCCCTTCATCAGTTCCTGCTGGTTTAGCTTTAACATTTGGTACTTCTAGTTACAGCTATGTGAACATAATGTAGCATTGCATACGTAAGTGGGCACGCCCTTTATGCATGGAGGCTTTAATTTAGGTTTAAAGTTATGTTTATGCTTGAGTAAAATTTTTAATGATTTTTTTGGTATATTGGCGTGTGCTAGCTAACATGGCAAATATTTTAATTTAATGTTTCGTAACGTTAATTACGTTCCTACTATTGTATAGAATCAAGTTCTTCTAACTTAACAGACAGCTGTGCTGCTGGGGAGTTTGTTGCGCCACTTCGTCCCAGCTAAAGCACTAGGAAGTGGTGAGGGGCGGGCGTTTTGGGGGACTGTCTTATGTAATTTTGACGTTCAAAAACGACTGACATCAATTTTAATAAAATACTTTTGATTTTGAAGGAAGAAGTGGCGCAAAAAATTCGCTAGCTATCACATCATCGTGTCCATGGAGTTTCTTGCCCGTTCTTGTCCATAGGTACCTACGCTTTGGAATGGGCAATTAGCTTCATCTTTCTACCTCACCGACCTTGACAATTCAAAAGTGCCTGTAATTGGTTTATTTGAAATAAATGCTTTGAGTTTTGAGTTTTTTTTTTTTTTGAGTTATCGCTTGTGAATGTTGCAGGTGACATGAGGGACATGGCCCAGCAGATGGCAGAGCTATTGATGAACAAACGCAACATGTTATACGAATACTTCTCACTGGAAATCAATGGGAATGGGGAACTGGTGTCATTGCCTTTACTGTTAGGTGTGTATAAAATGATTCTTCCCACTGTATCAAAATCCTTTGCTTGTATTGATTTTGCACAAAATCTTGGTTTTATCGTGACACTGCCGTATATTTTTTTCAATACTAGGGCCAAGGAATCTCGCGAAATTCTATTTTTCTTATTTTTTGTAATTTGCAGGTCAGTCTCAGGTTGTATCTAGACCAAGTATTATTCGCGACCGTAACAAGTCTGTATTTCCATAATTATACTCATTAAAATCATCAAAACAACCCTCTTAAGTGCATAAGCATAAACCTAATAGCATCATCACCCTATAATTTTCCCGCTACTGGGACACAGGCCTCCGCGAGAGGGAGTGGGCCATAATCCACCACGCAGGCCCAGAGCGGGTTTGTGGATGTCACATGTCTTCGAATTCGGTTTTTCAGCTTCCTCAAGATGTTTTCCTTCACCGTTTTGGGAGCAGTGGTGTTGAAATCATTTACACAAAGTAAAGTGCCTTTTTAGCTCGAACTCACGACCTATAACGCGTATAATTGCACATGACCTTATTAATTGATATATCAATAGGGTTATATAAACTAACGCTTGTTACTTGTTACGGTCGCGAATCAAGTTTTTTTAAAGATACAACGTGACAAAAAATTAAGAAAATTTGATTTTCGCGATCTACCTTAGCGCATGCCCCATATGTAAAACATCGAGGTTTTGTGCGACCGCGACGTCCGATTGCGATCATCATCGGCCTAGTCTTATCCCAACTATGTTGGGGTCGGTTTCCAGCCTAACCGGATGAAGCTAACTATCAGAATTTTACATGGACTGACTGCTTATGTGACCTCCACAACCCTGTAACTGGCTGTCAGACATTTCGCCTTCTGATAACCTGTAACGACTGTCAAAGATCCACGAATTACAACCGGGACCAACGGGTTAACGTGCTAAGATGGTCCCGGAACTTGATCGGCTGTTATTACTTAGCCGTGCATACATATTCTCAGTATCGACTCTTTTACACTATACAAACTATAGCTTTTTTGTTGTTGCAGATGGCCACACACCATTCATGGGTGCGCTCCCTACTTACCTTGTACGTCTAGTCACTGAGGTGAACTGGGACAGCGAAAAGGACTGTTTCGACACCTTCAGCCGACAGACAGCCATATTCTACTCACTACCAAACCCAGACACCACCCAAGAAAGCGTAAAGGCAGAGCAATGGAGACAGGAACATGTGCTGTTCCCAGCTATAAGGCGAAATTTCCTCCCGCCAACTAGTTTCGTTCATAATGGCGCTGTGTTGCAGATTGCTAGTCTTAATGATCTGTATAAAGTATTTGAAAGATGTTAAATTGCTGTTAAAAGAAATAAAATGGTTATGATGTTATTATGTGTTTTTTTTATTTACCAAACTTCGTACCGCCTCAGAATCAATAAAATGTTGTGTTAACCTATCAGCAAAACATCTTGAGCACATGAACTCCTACCGAGTTATCACAACCTGGTACTTCGAAGGCAAAAAGCATTCCCATCCAAAGTACCTACAGTAAATTTTTATGTTTTTATAACTCCATTTGAAATAAGATTAAACATTTAACTAAACCTTTTTTACAGTCCGATCAACCGATTTTGACTTCTATTGCATTGGTCGCATAAGAAAATGGCAGCTGCAGTAAATAGTTGGTATTGTAACTACTTTTTTGCTTTTAATGCCATCCTTATGCCTACGGTATAGAAGTCAGAATTGGTTGAACTAGCTGTAAAAAAAGTATGTTTAAATGTCTAATTTTATTTCAAATGGAGTATAAGTATTACTAAAAAAACGCCTGCGCGTAAATAATAGCAAATCTTCCATACAAAAATCAAAGTAACCCGCGTTTCTTTAGCTTATCTCTATTACTCTGTCTCTTTCGCACGCACGCGCCCGCTCCCGTCGACATTCACGCGGACGTAATAAAATCACGGCGGTGAGATTTTTTCGTGCACGTGAGTTTCAACTCTCGGTGTTGGACCGACCATTGAAAATTCAACAGAATGCCGCGCGTCGAAAAGAAACTGTTCGAATTTCGACTCGGCGCTAAGCAGTGCACTGAAGATTTTATTTTATTATATCCGTGGGAACGTGGCTAAAGGCTACTGGCAATCGGCCTTCATTTGTACTCTATTCCTAATTAAAGCGATTTTAACGTTTTGTTTCTCTTTCTTTCTTATAAGTGATAAGATTGCAAAATTAAAAATGAGAATGCTAGAAGAAAATACATCGCGACTTAGACATTTTTATTTAGAAGCAGGTATACCTTTTTTCCTATGGTTTCTGAAGTTTATCACGTGTCCACCATTCATTGCTTACGTGCGTGTTTGTGAAATGATTAGTTTTTTTGGGAAACTTTTCACTAGTCTTTGTTTATTTTACTGTTTGTTTCTCATATATTTGTTCTATATAGGACTTATTGGGCTGCAGCCCAGGGCGTCATGAATATAAAAGGGCCCAGCCCCCATTAAAGGCAATGAATAACACCTACTGTAAATAAAAAATCCTATCATAATCTAGCTTGTTTTCGGTGTATTTTCAGGCACACGCAGTCATTCGCAGTCGAAAAGGCTTCATATGCATCAATTTGTCGGCAGGCGGCAAATGTCTTTTTCACACTTCTGTGCTCGTCATCAATTTGACAAAACTGTCTAAATTCTCTCTGATCGTGGTAGGTGCTTCGTCCAGATAACACGAAGCGTGTTCTGAGCAATGTTGTTACCGACTAAATTTTTGCATGCGGCGTAGCAGTTGCAAAGGCTTCAAATCTCCAAGTTCCACGTTGGACAGTAGCCGCTCGAGTTTAGTGTGGTCGCTCTCGTTGTACGTTTGGATGAGCCTCATTTTCATGATAGCGTATCTCTTGTTTTCCGTTGCAGTTTTGGTATCGAACATGGTGTCTTGAATTTCGAATAGATCTTGTAGGTCGAGTTGGTGGAGCAGCTGTGACAGTTCCTTGTCGCTTAGTTTTCCATCAGACACAATCGCTTCAAATTGCAGGAACCATAGCTTTATTCTGTTTCTCCATAGAGGCGGTATTCGTTGGTTGTACCAGACTGCTGACAGTTCGTGCGAAACTTGATGTAGTTTGGCTTCCATCGTTCAAACTCAAAGTACTTGGGTCATTTTTGCTTCTTGGTTGGGGTTTCTTCAGTCGGGGTCACCACTGTTAGATACGCAGCGTATGAAAATGAGACGCAAATGCAGGTTGAGTATGGAATGAATATATTTCGAAAAATCGATTCCATAAATTCAATGTCTTTTGAAAAAAATCATACATGGTTCGCTACAGTTAAAAAGACCTGACCTTTCGCTTATTTTACCTACTAATAATTGAAACTAATTAGCAAAGCCAAAGTATAAAGAAAAAATTCCAAGCTTGTAGCAAAATTCTGGGCCGACTGTATTTAGATTGACATCGACACGCTCAGAAGAAAAAATGCTACCAATCAATATTGGGGCCTGTCCCGTAATTACCAGGGACGGCCAAGAATAATCTCACGTTGAAATCGAATGGTACTCTATCGTGTACCAGATTTTTAACAAAATGGCAGTTCGTTGATTTGGGCAGCAGGCCCCAAGTAGTATCAGCCCAGTGCCCCACACACTTACGGTTGGCCCCTGTACGTATAGAATTATTTTAATTTAATAATATATAAAATATTAGTAAGATTAAAAAACAAGAAATTGTTTTTCACTCACTTTTAGAAAGATTACCAACTAGCTCGATAGATGGCGTTGGCCGGTTTAAATGCGAGCTATGGTTTCGTTACCGCGATTTAGTTAGGTCGCGGAGCCAACTTTAATGGACTAGACATTCAGACAAACAGACAAAGTAGGAATTACTAGCTCTGCCCGCGGATTTCATCCGCTAGTATTTTTGAAAAGTCGCAGTATTCGTACTAGCGTCTTTAAGTGTAATATATTGTATTATTATAGGTACCTATTGTCATTGCCAGCAGCTTCGCCCGCGAGGAGGTTGAAAATTTACCCACGGGAACATACTACCGGGAGTCCGGGATAAAAAGTATCCTGTGTGCCAAATTTCATTCAAATCCGTTCAGCCGTTCTACCGTGAGTAATAAACATCCAAACCTATAATAATAGTAGGACCAGTGGGATACCATAGCAAATATAAATAAATTTAAACTATTGCTTGTATAGTTTATTTTATTGTGCGTTAAGACAATAATACCGTGCGAGGTAAATTAAACTCTGTTCAGTAATCGTTTTTTTTTTACAAATCAGTTTAACTGAGCTTGACCGCGACCATAGTTAATACTGATTTAAGTACATATATTGCTTATAGCTGTGATAATATTATTACTGTTGTAACTTGAAAATCTCTAGTGCTCATTCCACTACGCTGAATTTTGTCATCTGTTGAATTTAACTCAGACAACTTTATGAGTTTTTCGCAAATAAGTATCTTTAAAACTACGTCCTTGGTCAAATGATGAAATTTTCACATTCTGTACAATTAGTTATCCCAGATTCTGATGGTGTCTACATGGGATAATTGTCTACTGATTAATGGACGACTTTTATCGGGATAAAAAGCCGAAATAGTGTGCTCCTAGTATATCTTGTTAGATTGGAAACCCTCTTGCCTTTCTGTGATCCTCGCAATTGTTTGGATAAAACTACTGTTTACACTAATAAATTGACCAAAGAATCGATGGATGGACTATGATGAATGATTTTATTTCTGTAAGTATGTAGGTTTGTTTAAACTTTTTCTCTGTCAATCATATTTTAAAACTATGTATGGTCAGCGATTCCTATCTGAAGAAGGCCGAAACAAACTCATAGTTTACAGCCTCTTTTAAAGGCCAGGCATAATTTTGGTCAGATCATGCAGATTGGTGTCTGAAATGGTATTTTGAGGAAAGAACCACAGATTGAGTGGACCTGTCCAGTCAGTGCACGCATTCATCAGGATAATGTGGTTAGAAAAGGGATTAACGAGAAGACGAATAATAGGTATAAAAAAGATACATGTTGCGCCGACCCCGAAATAAATTGGAATGAAGGCAGGAGAATTATGACTACTGAATAAAAGAAATAATCAAAAAGGGATACAAATAAAAGAGATTATCACGAATTAATGTTATGTATTAAAAATATTCGTCTTAGTTAAATTACAAGGCAAATAATACATTGCGCATTATAAACGAATTGATTACATTCTTAAATATATTTCACCATTTTAAACACACTATATACGTCCATACACACAATATTAATAAGTATTTGTAAAACAATATAAGAAAAAAATATAGTGTTACTTATTGCATTCTTAAAAAGAAAATTGTTTTCTGACTTTATCTTTGATATTACTGGCATTGGTGAAGGAAAAACATTGTCAGGACTTATTGTTAAAATAAGTCTGAAATCCCCAATCTGACTTGCCTTCTTTGTTTGAGAAGGCCTTCGCTCTGCAGCGGGACACTAAATAGACTAGCTATTTGGCTAATAGTTTGTTTTTGTTTGTTATTATCATAGTTTTTGAGTAATTGTTACTAATACTTTGATTAGATTGTGATAACCAACTTGTAATCTGAAATAAAGAATAAATATAATATAATATTATTATTCTTAAACAACGCTGTCAGATTTTATATTTATCTCATCTCCAATCTACTTATTATATAAATCGAGATTTCCTCTGGATTTTAAAACAGGCCTTCTGTATTAGACAAATGTAACAAAAACAATTTAATAAATATAAATAGTTACACTAATTTGTTAGCTACATAATATCAGGAAGGCAAATCTTCGCAATTACGAATGCGTTTTTAAATGCATTATTCTAACGACTATTTACATTTTTATGAACACACAATATATAAAATAAGGATATAAATGTTATTTCATAGTTTTATAATTTATTTTTTCTGGAAGTTCGTATTTTTATAGTATATATCTATCTTATTACGATATTCGTAGCATTTGCTATTTAAAAATCTCAATGGGCTGACACTATCAACCAAATACTTACATAAAAAATGGGAAAGAATTTATATGAAATGATCTGCCGGATAAGTTAACTGCAAAGGACATCATTCAAGTTTCGAACAATTTTATTGTGCCTAAAAATTAAATTACGCGCCAGGAATAAAAAACGGTTTTATTATGGGAAATATCACTCAACATTTTTTACCATTACAACGAGAGTATAAAATTAACCCTTCCGCTGCGCTATTTAAGTCAGAAAATCCTAAAAATCTTATTTTTATTATATCTTTATAGTAAAAACTTTGTACCTCTTTTTACGAAATTTACGCGGACGGAAGAGTATGCAACTTGGCACATTGAAAGTGTATATGAACGAGTGCAGAAAGCTATGTTTTTAAAATAATAATGCATTAGAAACAAAACATGATCGAAAAAAAACATGATCGAATTTCTACCACTGGGCGCCCCCACTAGTATTAATAATAATAACATGTCCATTTATACCCTGGGCAATAACTGCCCACCTTTAAACGAATGCCCAAAATATTGTTGGCAGATATAGGACTTACAAACTCAAATAGCAAGGGATAATTGTAGACTTTCGTTGCAATATTAAAAATGTTCAAGCTGTCATTTATCATAAGAAAACGGCATGTATTTTTTTCTGCACCTTAATATTTGGGTAAGAAATGAATCTTATGCGGAATGAAGCCTGCCATAGGGTTCACATACTTGCCTCAAACTTTTGTAGTGTGCACCTTTACTTACTGGGTCGACCCATGTAAAGGATATAATAATGTTCAGTTATTAGTAGAGAGATTATTTCGACGGCTTTATAAAGAAAGGCTCGCCCTGAATAATGGAAGATAACTAAGCTCTTATTGTAGTGAACAGGAAGAATCGACATTAAAGCTTTTACATTCATTAGAAACATATAAATATAAAAGCTTTCACAATTTCACTTAATATAATCGACAATAAATAGAAAACTTCTAATATATTGCTTCAATTATTGCTATAATCATCGAAATTGAAAGATGTTTTGGTGATGGTAAATTGTATAATCTTACGAGGATGCTACCCAAAATCTTAAAGTAACGTTTGATGAAAATTACTTGTTTCATAGGACCATATACAGGGTGTAAGGGGAACGCTTCTGAAGCCAGAATGTAGGTTATATACAACCTAAATGCAAACGGATACCAATAACATATCGCCTTAAATTGGTTATTTTGCATCAATTTAAAACGTTTGGCGCTTCTGTAATGTTTCTACTTATTTTATTTTGGCGGCGCTTTACAAAGGATGCCTAAATCTAAAGTCCCGCCTGGACTTGAGGTCGTTTTTAAATGTGTTTAATCTCAAATAATCAGTTAACTGTTCTCACAGCATAGTGTACAAAAAAAAGCTTAATAAAAAAATCTAGATTTTTTGATGGTACTGTATCGAGAATCACTAGCCCTATCACCTGTCTGTCAAGAATGCCTCTGATGAGTTTCAATAATAAGTTGTGCGAATAGTTGGAGGATTTTTATGTTAAAGGGGAGCGCCAGGGTAGACTAACTGTAATGGGTAGCTCGCTGTCCGGTAAGGACCAAGCCCGGGTCGACGGCGCGTTGTGTTCCACGCGCGCCTCAAAGAGATGTCAGCACCAAAGGGTGGGGTCCGCAAGGGCCGATGCCTGCCAGGGGTGCGGGTTGTTCGAAAGAGATACCTGGCACACAGGCAACTGACGGCATAAGGCTGGGTTTTAGGCAGTAAAAGTCTGATACGCCCTCCCGCTCCACCCAAACTGGGAGAAGTTATTTGAAGAATTCTAGTGCTCTTGAAAAGAGGTAGATCAACGATATAATGAATAGATTTTGTAAAAGATCAAAAACGCTAGAAGACGGAGACCATTGAAATGATGGCTGATAGAAATATATGGGAAAAAATCACCCCAAATAAATTGACAAAAGGGCAGTCTTACTAAGGGGTATCGCTTTACCCAGTAACTGGGTCAATGAGGCCAAATAGGTATTTAGATGGTTTCGATTAGACTTAAAGCCGACTGCAACATAATTGGGAACAGGCTAGGTAGATGATGTTGAATGGTGGGAGAAGAATTGCTTGACGAAACTGTAAAGATTGATTGACTATTTTCGTAAAAAGATGTCAAAAACCAATTCAATATCTCTGTTACCAGGCGGTTCTCAGATATGGTTCAGTATAAACAAAAAATGATCGCAATGACGGGAAGAACTTGCGAGTTTCGGCTTCGATAAGCGTTTTTAAACCCTTTATATATACCGAGAAATTTAAATGGTTGTTTTCCCGCGGCAGAACAACTTGCCATAAGGAGTACTTTCGAAGCATAGAGTAAAAGTAAAAAAATTAAAACGTTTTTGTTTTAAAATAATTAAAAAAATATTCATCAACTCGAAAACGTGGGAATCAATAGTAACACTAGAGCTAACTTGTAGGTACTACTCGAATCGCACGCGCCGCCGATAAAGGGAACAACGAAGCATAAATGTTCAAAGCAAAATATCCCACGTGGTGAATTTTCACAATGGTTAATCTGCCATTTTTTGTATTTAATATTTTATTTGTTTATAAAACGATTGTATTACCAAGACAAAACCATTTCGCTGAGGGAAAACAACCATTAAAATTTCTCGTTGTATACAGATAATAGTAATAACGACATAAATAAGTTAGTCGTCATTATATGTGATGTAAGCGTTGAGATAGTCTCCGGGCGCGTCGTAGGCAGTAATCTTGTGTTGCGGCGGTAAGGTCAGCGGGGTCGACATTCCCGCTGTTTCTAACTCCTGGAACAAATAATTATATTTTTGTTATATACATGAAATTTGCTTTTTTGACCGTGGCTACCTGCTTGGGGTACGAAAACTGACATCATTTCGAAAAAAAAATCCACTGGGAACGTATCAGGTCTTGGTGTACCTCGTGCCCATTCAAATCCGTTCAGCCGTTATGGTGTGTTAGATTAACAAAGATATTGACATACCTGTGGCGGCATCTACATCGCCACGTGCAAACTACGTATCAAACTGACGTCACGCAAAATCCTGTATCGCGCAAGCAGATTTTACCGCGCAACTAGCTTATATATGTTACCGGCCAAACCCAATTTCAGGCCAAACTAGTTTGTCCTAGGCCAAACAGACTTAAACCAACCCAACTAGCTTAATTAGCCGTTTCGTTAACAGCCTTTGGAAGTAACGCTCGCTCGGCTCGCGCGCTTTTGGTCACAGTTCTAACCTAAACTAACCTAACCCATTTAATCGGGGTGCCCCGGCTTAATAAACCAGTTTGGCCTAGGACAAACTAGTTTGGCCTGAAATCGGGTTTGGCCGGTAACATATTCAACGTCCAGACGTTAATCGTCGGGTTCAATCCGATTCAGTTTGTCCCTTGCTGTCCTCTACCAGCGATGCCTTAAGCCGAGGTCCGTACCCCACAGTCGCTCTAGTTTGAAGTTTTTTTAAAGCCCTGGGTGGTAATCTTAATTTATTAAAATTTTATAAGTTCCATGTAATGTAATAGGGGGCGAGCCCATTGCCATCAACCGTGCGTTGCGTCATTGCGTTAATTGCGTTTTTGCGTGATTGAGTAACAAACATCTAAACATACAAACTTTCACATTTATAATATGATGAGTAGGATTGTACTCATAATTTTTTAATAGTTTTTGAAGGTTCCCTGGGCCATCACGACATCAATAACAATCTTATCATATTGCATAACGGCATGGGGCGGAGCCCCAAAGACACATTTGCTGAAGTTGGGAGAGAGCTCAGAGAGCTATCCTTAAGGTTAGTCGTAAGCTTCCCTTTCTCTTTCCAACGAAAGACCTTTACCAGCAGTGCAACGTACTGACAGTTCGCCAACTATTCATTTTGAGCACTATCATTCGCAGGCATACTCAACTTCATTACGACCCTGACGAAATGCTTAACAAGAGGCGCAAACACACAGTCTGTAAATCAAAACCTTTCAAAACTAGCTACAGCCGCAGATTCTTTTGTTTCCTGGGAGATTATCTTTACAACAAAATCAATAAAGCCATTTCCATTTACTCCTTATCCAAATTCAACTGTAAGTCTAAAGTACATAACTGGCTTCAATCTCTCGATTATGAAGCCACAGAGAGACTATTGGAAGTCGTTTCATAATTAAGTTTTACATTAGTCATCATTATCAAAAAGCCAGTTTTGATTATATTATCAAACACACCCACACACCCTATACACCCACATCCACAAACTCTACACACCCACACCCATACACCCTACCTTGCTGTCTAATAATACGTTGTTTTTTATTTTATTTTTTGTTCTATTAAATTGTTTTTGTCTTCACTCCCAAAATTATCATACTATTAGTAGATGTTTGTATTACAATGGCTCGTCCGGATAGTTTGGAGGCCTGGAGACCTGTAACACAGGTATTCCTAGTACAGGCTCCAGTCTCCACAACATCAATGCACCTATTTTTTGTAATCATTATTATGTTTTGTACTGATTTTTTCATTATGTGGTGGAGAAAATAAAAGTTTTTATTATTATCTCCTTTATTCCTTTCAATATACATATAAATTACATTTTTAAATATTAGTATAAAATTATATAAAAACATTTAAAAATATAAAAAATAGTGGCCCACCGGTATCGGGAACAAGGTCCAAGCTACCGGCGGTCAGGGCTCCAGAGAGAGGAACCTCCTGACAATGCGAGCCGTGTCCAGGAGTACCGCTTTCTGGATCAAGCCCTTGACCCAGCTGCCCAACGAGAGCCTCCTCAGATGTTGGTCGAGGCTCTTGGCTATCAAGCCATTGGCTGTAATTATTATTATTATTTTGTTTCCTATTTGTTTTTCTCGGCCTAGCCGGGTAAACCTGATGGCACGGGCCTAAGCCAAGTGTCCAGCAGTGGGGTTAAGGGTAGGAGTAATATTATGAGTAGACTGTGTGTTACTGGAAACTATATTTGCGTGGGAGTATTGGTGCAAGGTGTCAGACTCACACTGAAGAAATTTTCTAACTAACCTGCATGTGTTAAGAATCACTGCCTTCTGCAGCAGGTGGTAGGTGTTATTATTATTATTATAACGTGAAAAGGGGCTATCCATAAATTACGTCACACAAATTTTATGGTTTTTTGACCCCCCCCACCCGTCCTTGTCACATGCGGTCACACTTGTGAAACCCCCTACCCCTTGTGTGTCGTCACATATTTTTTAGTTTTGTGTTTTAGAAGCACATAGGTAATTAAATGAAAACAGCAGTTTTACCATTTTTTTATTTAAATTAAAAATAATCTTTAATAAAATTAACATAAAGTCGAATAATTTAGACACTTAATAGTGATTTTAACATGTGACGTCACAAAGCTTTTGATCCCTCTTGGCCCTTGTCACACAATGTCACTTTTCGGTGACCCCCTCCCACCTGCTCAACGTGTGACTTAATTTATGGATGGCCCCAAATCGTGAAATGTAACTATAGGAATATTTACCTTGCGTCGTTTTCGATTCTTCTTATTCCAGGGCGCGTAGGGTATCTTGAGGTGAACAGTCTGTATGTGAAGCTTGACGGCACTGCTTTGGGTGAAGCGGCGGTTGCAGTGCTGACATTGGTACCGTTTCTCACCCGTGTGGACCTGGAACAAACGTGAAAAACCATAAGTAATTTATACATTTTTATCTATGCTAATATAACAAAGCTAGGCTAGCTAAGTTTTATTTTGTTTGAAAGCGCTAATCTCAGGTTGGATTCGAGAAATCTTTTTGCATTTAATAGCCTAATTCTTGACGAAGGCTATTTAATCGTCGATTAACATCACGCTACGAACATTAGGGAGCCGAGCATAAAGAAAAAACTCAGGAAGAACGTTATGCGAAGTCTGGAGTGGGAGGAGTGTTGCAATTAGAGGGAAGACGAAATTTACGCTTATTTATTTTGCTAGTAGAGCATATGTAAATATAATCTTAAATCACAATCAAACAGAATCGAAGGCTAAGTACTATTCAGACCACGCATAATGAAGGGTTCCGTAGTTGGGATGAATATTCCTACGCATGCAGAGTATTGATTTTAGGGACCGGAAAAATAAGTTTGTACTTTATAGAATTACATGGAAAAAACTAGGAAAAAACAAAGTTACTACTGCTGTAACTGCAAATATCCCATATCTCAAAAACTATTGACTAAAAACAAAAGGCCTTGTGAAGGCCGCAGGGATCCGCTGGATGCGGGAAGCACAGAACCGGTCCATGTGGCGGAGCTTGGGGGAGGCTTATGTCCAGCAGTGGACGTCTTTCGGCTGAAATGATGATGATGAAAGGCAAAAAAAAATACAGTAGCTTAAGAGTTCTAAATAAAAACCCGTCATAAAAAAGGAGCGAGTTGATGAGAGCTGTATATTGCTGAACTGGTTAGAAATGTTGGACGGAGCTGGCAATCTGGGACTGGGGATAGCCCCAGTCTAGCCCTATGGGCATAGTATACTTACGACAAGATGTCTGTCTCTATTGCTGGGCATGTTGAACCGACGGTCACAGTGCGGACACCCGTATGGCTTCTCATTAGTGTGCGTCCGCATGTGGACTATGAGGTTCGCGTATTGCTGGAAAGAACAGAAGAATAACAGTAATAAGTCAACATGAACAAAATAAATAGGCTAATATAGATAGTTTGAATAACAAACTGATCAGCAAGATTGACCAGAATATTAGCAAGTTTCGTAGCGCTACTGACACAGAGCGCCAGACGTAAGTTTCGCCACTCATGGAGATTGTTTTTTTAGCATTTATCGGGTTACTTCTCATCCTCGTAATGACATGTTATTTCGCAAAAAAAAAGCAATTGTTACGGTCGCGAAACATATTTTAATCAACATACAGTTTGACAGTCAGTACTGACATGCAAATTTGACAAAAAAGTAAGAAATTTTGAATTTGGCAGACTTAAGACTCTCACACGGTTCAAATATGCTTAGAAGTATGTGGCGGCATCTATATCGCTACATGCGAACTACGATTACACTGACGTCACCCAAACTTCTGCATTGCGGAAGCAAAGTTTACCACGCAACTAGTTTATATATGTCACCGTATGACTGTGAACACCGTTAGTTTATAATCTCGCGAGATTATAAACTGTCGATAAATTGTGAACTGCCCCATACTGCTTACCGATAGAAAAAGTTAGGTTAGGTTAGAATTGCGAACAACCGCGCGCGAGCCGAGCGAGCTAAGCGAGCAAGTTAGTGGCAGTTACTAGACTATTTAGTAATAGCGCAAGATACTATCCGACTTGATACCAGTTCACAATTTGACGGTTTCACTTCGATAGATTATAATCTATCGAAAAATAATGCGTTAAATTGTAAGCAGTATGTTACGGTTCACAATCTCGCGAGAAAGATTTTAATCTAACGGTATTTACAATTTTACGGTGACATATACAACGTCCCGACATTGATCGTCGGGTTTCATTCCGATCCAGCTCATCTTTTGCTGCCGTCTTCCATTGACGCCCTAAGCCGAGGTCCGTACCCAACAGGGGGTGCCCTTAGCGTGTAGTCGCTTTAGTTTTTAAGTTCTGGCTGTAGGCCTTAATTTATTGAGGTAGCCACAGGCAAGTCCGGTTAAATATTCGACCACCTCCTTTTGTTTTGTTCTGGTGTGAAATATCGTCATGGATGTCCTCTGTTCTAGGGCGGGAGGAGGGGCTCTCAGACTCTGTGTGTGTCTCGATCTCCCTCTCCCTTTCTGCAGCTTGCTTCTGCTTCACAGAAGGAAACTACTGAATACCACGACTCGGTGCTGCCAACCATGAAACGAGGACAACCTCCTAAGATAACCTGCGAGATGACATTCCAAAAAAAAAACTTGAGAGGTGTCAAGGGACACCCGGATGGAACGAAGTTAAAAAAAAAAACATCAAAATAATAAATAATATAAAAGACGAAATGAAAATATCTGGCTTGCTTTCTATGAGAGAGAGAGACGGACAGAGAAACATGCGCACGCCGCACGGCTTACAATAGCTTACTATAGCTAAAAGTGTCGTGACAACTTTTCGTGTGAATTTTTTCAGTCTAGCCCCCTTTCACAACGCGCGATAAGGAACTTTGTTCCAAAAATAACTATCGTCGGGCAGTTGTTTAACAGACACAACACCAATCTGGTGTTGTGTCTGTTAAACAACTGAGGATCCTCCCGATCCTCAATTTTCTATGGAGGATGAGTGAACTTTACACTCTGTTCCTCATACCTTTATGGGTAAGTACAGTAAATAATGTATTATTATGTACCCTGGTGGTGTGCCCGCAGACGTCGCACATGTACCGCTTGAGGTACTCGGTGTCGGGGTGTTCTGACTCGTAGTGCTTGCGGGCTTGCACGTCGTTTGAAAGGAACTTGCTGCACTGGAACATATTATTAAATATCCTATTTATATTATACTAACTTCTTTCCGCAACTTCGTACGCGTATAACTTCTTGTTTGAATCTATTTAAATAAAAATGAATACTTATTTCCCTTGGTCACGGCATCACACGTGAACGGTTTTTTTTTTGGGTGGGAAATCATCAAATAACTTCTCCCGCTCTGGGTGGAGCAGGAGGGCGTGTCAGACTTTTACTGACTAAAACCCACCCGTGTTCCCTCAGTTGCCTGTGTGCCAGGGGCCGCGGTATCTCTTTCGAACAACCCGTACCCCTGGCAAACACGTGAACGGTTAGACCAATATGCTAATTTCATGTGGACGGTAACATAAGTTTGAACTCGGCAACCCGCCAACACCTAGCGTGGTTAACCACCACGCTTGGTCGAGGCGGGCTGGCGATGCTCGTGCCTTTTCTGTATGACAAGAGGCTTCTGCCCCAGCGAGACGACAATAACAGGTTGGTATTATTGAAAGAAAGAATACCGTTTATTTCGGAAACAGTTCGTGAAACACAAAGTACAATAACAAAAAGTGAAAATATATAACTAACCACAACAGTGTTTCCCTCATGGCTGCGCCAAAAACGTTTATTTGAGAAGAAAGGCCGAAACAAACTCAGAGGTCACAGTCTCTTTTAAAGTCCAGACATAATCTTGGTCAAATCATGTGAAGACCATGCAGATGCTATCTGACGCTGGTTTTCTAATGAACCTTTAGGGACGAGTAACGAGGAGGACAAACAGTTTCAACATAGGTACGTTTGAAATAAAACTCACTATATCGTTGTTGTAAGCGTTGTTCCCGTAGAAACCATTATATTTTTCAATCATTCCCTTACCAAATGAAAAATTAACATCGATCCCTTTTTCCTCGACGATCGACCATCAGTCAAGTGTCAAAACTCATTATTGCCATATTATAAAAAAAATATTATTCATGTAGTAATCGATTTACTCAGCTCGATAAGAATGAACACAATATGAACATAAATATTTTGAAAATAGTAAATAATATGAATTCTTAACATACGTAAGTAATACATAATACAGATAGTTACCACTTCACAAGTGCTGGAGGTGGTGAGTCCGTTGTTGACGATCTCGGAGCACGCGCCGCGTCGCGGTCGGCCGCGAGCTCGCGGCTCGTCCGACTTAGTGCGGCGAGACGACTTGATTGAACTGCTTGGACACGAAATGTACACGTTATCAAATACGCATTCAAATTATAATCAAGAACGTGACTGACAGGGCTCAGGCTAAGCCGGAGGACCTAGAGATACTAGTACTCCCCACAGCCCTGGTTTAAGATAAAAGAACACTAGAGCTTCTAGAGAGCAAGGCTGTTTGTCCACCGCAAACGATATCGGACCCGTCCGTCAGTTCTATAGTCCATCCCAAAAGTATCTAATAAAAGTGTAAATAAACCCTGTTCAGTGACGCTAGTGTGAGTTTCTTTTAACCATCTCGATCTAACGCATCGACCGCGTTCGATCAAGGTGGTGAGCGTGAAACACAACTGCGACGATAAGCTCGCATGGGACCGCAGCGCCGGAGCCGTGACAGAAACCATGCCTGCTGCATGTTGCATGCTTGCTTGCGTGCTGCATGCTTTGTTTTATACTAGGCGTTTTATCATATTAAAATAAATAGGTTTTATGTCTTTTGAGTGGTATATCAAACGATTTTATATTCAATGTATGTTATGGTTATAAAAATTAGTTACTTTAAAATTATATCAATCGTTTATTATATTAACTGATCATTATATCAAATTAAATTATTGATTCAATTGTTATCTATGTTACCGGCCAAACCCGATTTCAGGCCAAACTAGTTTGTCCTAGGCCCAACTGGTTTATTAAGCCGGGGCACCCCGATTAAATGGGTTAGGTTAGGTTAGAACTGTGACCAAAAGGGCGCGAGCCGAGTGTTACCGGCCAAACCCAATTTCAGGTCAAACTAGTTTGTCCTAGGCCAAACAGACTTATTCCTACGCGTGATATGTCGCAGCCAACTAGCTTAATTAGCCGTTTCGTTAACAGCTTTTGGTCACAGTTCTAACCTAACCTAACCCATTTAATCGGGGTGCCCCGGCTTAATAAATCAGTTTGGCCTAGGACAAACTAGTTTGGCCTGAAATCGGGTTTGGCCGGTAACATATATGTAAATATTAGAGATTTTGTAATTATATCATATATTACTTACCCTCTACGGTTTACAACTCGTAAGTTTCGGCTGTCGGCACTGGGCCACCACTGCTCTAAGTATATATTATTATTATTAAAATTAATTTCTTTCTAAAATTCTATGTTTCATACTTACAGATTAGTAGTGGCGTGTTTGTAGGAGCTGCCGAGATGCGTGTTGAAGGCATCCAAAGACATGAACTGAATTTCACAATCGGCGCAGTAGTGAGGGTCAGCAGTGTTTACCACTACCTTAGTGCTTTGTTCGATCTCCTGCAAAATGAGAGAAAACCTTTATTCTCAAAAATGCTTAGCAAATCTAGCATTATTTTGACAACCTTATTCAGAATACATTGAAAATGGTGTACTGGTCAAATACAACAGGAACAACGGCCGGCAATGTCAGTGCGAAAATCTGAAAATATCTGTCGTGCAATTTAAAAATGGACCGAACTTTTACTTCAAAACATGGCAACCAAGGAGGTAACTTGTCAAACTTGGCAATTTTATATTTCAAGTTGGTTTGCAAATGGAGCTGTTTAAAGTTAAAAAGAAACAAATAAACATATTGGCGCATGAAAAATGATTGTAGTTCGTCATTGATTCTGGAATTTATAAGCAATTTAGCAGAATCAGCTTATAATGTTCCCAATGCTGGGACACAGGCCTCCTCTCTGTGAGAGGGAGTGGGCCCAGTGCGGGTTGGTAGATGTCACAAGTCTATTAACTGCTCCCAAATTGCAATGTTAATTTTTATTCTTTTTATTTTTTACAATGTCTGACATATTCTCGTCATTATTTGACATTATACATCAATTTTACTACTATCTATTATTAGTGACTGTCATCGAAATCATGTCACTTGGTTCAAATAGATTCATTTTATATAGGTAGATTCTTTTACATATTGTGAATGAGAGAACGTTGTAGGCCTTAGAGACTAGATTTGTAGACGTTTTTCTATTCTGTATTTTAATTCCTCTAAGTACCTGGTACTTATTGACTGGCCTGCACTGTCCTCCCATACCTATTATCACTGTAATTTGAAAACATTGTAAAAGCCAATTATTTTTAAAAGAGTAACCGTGGAGTTTCTTGCCGGCTCTTCTCCATAGGAAACGACAAATTGGAACCGTGCACCTAGCTTCTGACGTTTCATGAGTGCCGATGCAGGCTTATGTGAAATAAAATATTTTGATTTTTGATTTTTCATGTCTTCGAATTTTGGGTTGTAGTTCAGGCTGGTTTCGTCACTATGTTTTATTTCACCGTATTGAGAGCAGTGGTGACGAAATAATTTACATTAAGTAAAGCGCCTGTCTAGATTCGAACTTACGACCTACGAACCTACAACTCGTAAGTAGCGGCCGTTACCACTGGACCAGCCCTGTTCTCTAATAATTAATTTACTTAGTTTAAATTTCCGCGCATTATTTGAGAAAAAGCCTTGGCCACAACTAGGCATTAATGGACTCACATAGCATAGAATAGAATAGAAAACATTTATTCGATACAGACACAACACAACAGCAACAAACATATAAAAAAAAAGAAAGTGAACAATAAGCATAACAATAAAATTGCAGTAAAATTGTGCTGAGCGTGCCCATACCGAAAGGGTTACTATCTCAGCATTTGCTGGGCGTTAGACACCCAGCGCTGGTTTTCAGTTGGCACCCCGCAGTGACACACGGACGTAGGTAAATTAAATTGATACATACTTGAATATTAGTACTTACTGAAAATGTTTATGAATACGTAAATAAATAATGTAAAAGATTTTTTTGTGTGCTACTCAGTTCAGAGACTTTTTTTTATACCTACGAAGCATATGTGTGTTTTCACGTTCGCCCATCAATGTCAATTTTGCAGGCTGCTGCAGGACTGTACTATTATATAAGGCTGGTTTTATATGAAAGCGGTGTTCAACTGTATCAATCTAACAATTTTACTTGTCTCCAGTAGTTGCTTTTAATTTTAATATTGTTTTTATCATGCACATTTGTTTCTTCTAATTCACTTTGAATGAATGAATCCCTAGCCGATTTCGGCTACGTTGACTGTTTTTGTTTTCGACAACTATAGGTTAAGAGCGTGTGCTCTGTAGCCTTGTGTAACTTTATATTGACCATATCGATTTAACGCATGGTGCGCGTTCCGCGCTCCGATTGGGTCCTTCATCAATCCAGGGCCTATCGGAGCGCCGAAGTTTGAATTCGAAATTGTTTTTTTTTTAATTTGACATTTGGATAATTCGTATGTGTGTGTGCGCATGTGTGTGCGTGAGGGTGTGTTTGTGAGTGTGTGTAATGGTGAAGTCTTGGGTGGGTGGGAAGGGTGGGTTATAATCAGAGAAATGCAGGCGTTCTGTATCCAGGCAGTTATTTGTAAGTAGAAAGTTTGTCACAGATTTCTTGAGGGACGAGGTAGAAAGAGAATAAAGTCTTAATTTCCTATTGAGTTTATTATATAATTGTGGCCCTTGGTAGCAAAGAAATCGTTTGGTAAATGAGTATTTACATCTGTAGTTCTGACAAACTATGTCGTTATGTCTTTTAGTGATTGTCGCGTAGGGGGTATCTTGTGTTGTAAAAGGAGTGTATTAAGAACAAAGAGTTGCCCGACAGAAAGTACTTTGCAACTTTTTTATAGATCTTCTGTTGGAAAAAAAATCGGGCGAAATGTGCTTACATTTAACACGGCTTTTTGGGCCCTATTCCTGTACAAGTGATTTGTAATCTTTAGAAATAAAAGAATTCAAACCGTTAATTTTGAAAAAAACAACATTATAAAAAACTACAAAACAATACTTAGTATTCCGTTGTAAATATGCAAGCCTTACCTCTTCAGAATGCGCGATTTGTTTGTGACAATAGAGTCCAGAATCGCTCACAAAACTGTGTCCGCAAATAGTACACAGACACATGGACGGATGCTTTAATCTTATGTGAGTTAGACGCGTTGATGCCTTCCTGAAACGTTAAAAATTCTTCCAATTAAAATTCTTTCTTCATCTTTTTTACCGATTCCGATGAAAAAGAAGAAGAATGGAATCTTCTTCCTTTGTGAAGTGACAGAAAAAAAAAGAAACCTTTTGAGATTTGAGACAGCTTAGGCAAAATGTTAGTTTTAGTTCATGAAATACCAAAATAAATTTTAAAATTCAATTCAAACATTTTCGTTTTTTTAATCTGTTTTTGAACACCATGAAATAGTCCCCGCATGTTATTACGTCATAAAGTTTGCGCACTGAATAAAAACTTTTCCTCTATAGAGTAAAATACCCTATTAAAACAGAGTTGAAATTAGCATGCACGAGACGAATCTCAAAGGCAAGTGTTCGCTCATGCTATTTCAAACTCTATTTCCGTTGTAATAAAGATCATTTATCTATCAATTTTATTATACTGAGTAAATAAAATAATGTGTAGCATCATCATCATTATTAGCTTATAACGTTCCCACTGCTGGGACACAGGCCTCGTCTCAGTCAGAGGGAGTGGGCCATAATCCACTGCGCGGGCCCAATGCGGATTGGTGTGTTATGTTGTTGTGAGTTATGTGTAGCATAACTTACATGAATTCCCTCTTGCAATGAGGACACTCGTAAGTCACGTTTTTATGCCATCTATAATGCATGTGAGCTTGACCTCTGAAAAAAAAAACCAGATGAATTAAGAATATATATTTTTTTCTACTGCCTGAAGTTTACCAATTGGTCCTGTTGTTTAAGCGTAAAAGGTTTTTTTTTTTGAGCGGACATCACCAAATATCTTCTCCCGCTCTGGGTGGAGCGGGAAGGCGTGTCAAACTTTTACTGACTAAAACCCACCCGTGTTCCTTCAGTTGCCTGTGTGCTAGAGCCACGGTATCTTTTTCGAAATATCCCCACTGCTGGGACATAGACCTCTTCTCCCTGAGGGACATGGGCAGTAATCCACCACGCGGGCCCAGTGCGGGTTGGTAGATGTCACATATCTTCGAATTTTTGGTTCTAGGACATGCCGGTTTCCTCACGATGTTTTCCTTCACCGTTTTGAGAGCAGTGGTGAGGAAATAATTTACACGAAGTAAAGGTTCGCACCTACGACCTACAACTTGTATGTCGCGGTGTTGCTAGTAATAAAATATAAAATAATTACCTATTACAGCACACATAACTGCACAACTGACAGGAATATTTGAACAAGTGCGTGATGTTCATATGTTTGTACAGTTTCCGCTGATCTTTAAAGTGGATTTTGCAGATGTCACACTGTAAAGGTCCGGATTGTACCTGAAAATATGAATACAATACTTACATTTTTATTTAAAAAAATATTTTGTTTATAAATATTAGACTATTTAACACTATTAATGTACAGGTAAACCAGAAAAGGAGTGCACTCTGGTAACCTTCGTGTTTCCAATTTAGCACGGACGTCTCGTCGTCGCACCACAGAGTAACCACACCACGGGGGCAACGAAGTTTTTACTTCCGCGATTTTTAGTAGTGCTTCTTAGATTGTACGTTAGTATGAAGTTTCCTCTCTGAATAGAGAACCATTGAAACCTTTGAGTGACAAATGACGATCTAAGACCGGAGTAGGTAGAATTACCCAATTGCAGTTTATTTGCTAGACAATAGGCAGAAAAACGATCCAGATCCTCTTGCAATTTAACACAGTCATCAGTCGAACTTATTTTACGAAACACTTTGAGGTCATCAGCATACAACAAAAAACTGCAGTTTCTAAAGCATGTATTTACATCATTTATAAATAAAACGAAAAGCAGTGGGCCCAAAATTGAGCCCTGCGGTACACCAGATGTCACGCTGATCACATCGGAGGAAAACCCCTGGACCACAACCCTCTGAGTTCTATTTTCCACGTACGATGTAAAGCAGCGAAGCAGACTCCCACGGATACCGTTAAATTCGATTTTTGCCGTATAATACCGTTAAATTCGATGGGTTCCCGGGATTGAACAATTTGCTTTTGTAAGAAAATAAATGGTGCTACACATAAAATTATAATAGTTTGAATTCCATAAGTTAAGGCTGTTGGCCTGTTACTAAACCAGTTCTCATAAAAACTTTCATTGAAAATTAAAAGTTCGTTTAGAATCGGCTTTTTAAATCTATTTTTCATTTTCACAACGAGTTTCAGAACTCGTTGTGAAAATATAGTCAGCTATATTTTGTATACAGGTAACATTTTAGCAATCTCAGGAATTTGAAACTATTCCGGGATCCGGGATTCTGAAAGGCATGTCCATGTCCGTATTATTCTTTCGTGGTAATAAAAGTGAAGTTTAAGTATATTAACGCCCGATTATCCAATCACCGGTGATTAGCCTGTCCTAAGCATTCTGCCCAATTACCAATTTTCTGACTGATTAGAATTTAAGTCAAAGCAGGAGCTTTCTCTTACTCAAAGACATATTATGCCATGAATGAATAGCTGTGTAAAATTTAAACTGAGCCCAAGTACGCACAGTCGATGTTTTTTCGCGCACTGTATTTTAGCGCACTGCTCAGCGCCGAGAACTGAAAAACAAACAGTGTGTTTGTTTTGACGCGCTGCGATGCGCTCTGTTGGATTCTCAAAGCTCGGCTCAACACCGAGAGTTGAAAATTGGAGCCTTTTGGCCTCGTACAGGACTTAGTGGGAACATTATGGGCTATTTGCTAGCCCTTGTGATCACAAGACCAAGGACACAGTTCTTGGAATAATTTGTTATTATTTGCTTAATTAAATGAAAAACGGGCATACATATATATATTTTAATAGAATCTCACCAATCATCATTGTATTATAAAGTCGAGCCAACACTCTATGGAACTTCCTGCCTTGGTTACGAGTCAATTGTCCAGCAAAAACTGGCAAGAGTTTGTGTTATGTGTGTGTGCGAATGTGGGATAATAAAGTATATACTCACAGGATCATGTTTCTTCATATGCTTATTATACGTCAGCGTACCCCTAAACCCTCGGTAGCACAGACCACACTGATACCTAGCTTCCTGATAGTTCCGCGACAGCTGTCTTTCCTGAACCAGCCGGTACTGTTCTTCATGCCCAATAGGAGAGTAGATAAGGAAGTCATCGGGTAACTTTCTATTCTTTTTAACAGGTTTTATGGTAACCACTCCTTTGACACGCTTGCCTCCCCGTGTCTGCAACCATTTCGGTCTGGATTCGTACCAGTTTGCGTTCTTTTTGCTACCGTTTTGTAAATGAGTCCAGATGTAGTGCTGTTTCGCCGATGATCTGAAAGTTTTAGGTTTTGCTATTTATTTGTGGGAACTGCGGTGGAGCACAAAAGGAGGGTCATGGTATGTATGTGTTTCTGTGTTCCGTCTTAGGGGCTAAACGAGCGAACGGATTTTGTCGGAGGTATTGTCGGATTGGAACGGTTATATAGATTTGGAAAAAATCAACATGGTGTTACACCGTTTAATCACAATCTTTTGTGGTCATTTTGTTCCCCTTTGAATCTTTGATACTCAACTAATTTCTACTTATGCCAAATCACTAACATTATGCTCCATTGGGAATAAGATTAGACATTTAAACAAACCTTTTTTTCAGTTCAGCACAAAGGCTCCTACACACTATGCCGGCGGCACAGCCGGCGGGTTTTTGACTTGCGGGTATGCTGCAGTGTTATTAGGCCGCCGGCACTTGCTGCAGAAACCGAGTATGCCGCCTATGGCTTGTTGGCGGCATGCCCGCCGGCCGGGCCGCCGGCATAGTGTGAAGGACCCTTTTGGATGGCATAAAAAGCTAAAAAGTAGTTACAATACCAACTGTTTACTGCAGATACCATTTACCATGCTACCAACGCAATAGAAGTCAACATCAGTACCTACACTCCGTATACTCCGTTTGAAATAAGATTAGACATGACACTTAATAGGTGGCACCAAGATTAGCCCCCGCTGTTGATTTTCTGCTCAGCGACGATAGTACAAAACTCAACAGCGCGCTTTTATTTAAGCAATCGTTTAGGTGCCATCTAGTGTAAGTTAAAACAGGCATTTGATCTATACTTAGTAAAGATTTGAATTTAAAATATTGACTTACCGATCAAAACTGACTTCAGTACATTTTCTACACAAATACTTAAACAGATGTTTATCAGTCATGTGTGTCTTCAGTAAAAAGTCAGTTTTATAGTAATACTGGCAGAGTCCACAATGGTAGTTGCCGCTCACATGCTGAAACATGGAAAATATTTTCATACATACAAATTACCCAGCCAACATACATAGAGCATGCAAGCATGCAAGGACTACAGCCCACTTCCTCTCACTGAGATGAGGCCTGGAACTGAATGGGCTGATTATGTTATGAAGGGGTAACTTGTGCGGATTGGTATTCATAGAAGATCAGTTATGCATATAAAATAACTGTATTATCTATACAGGAAAAGTTTTTATTCAGTGAGCAAACTTTAACCATGAATTCAGCATACCATTCTAGACCCCCCCCCCCCCCCAGCAAAGAAATTTTACGTCGGTTTTACAAAAAAAATCAGCTGTTTTATAGAAAAGTGCACCTACGCGGTCGAAATGTATGGAACAGCTGTTTTTTTTTTTTGTATAATCGATGAAACATTTCTGCGCTGGGGAGTCTAGAATGATATGCTGAATTCATGGTTAAAGTTTGCGATCTGAATAAAACATTTTCCTGTATCTTAACACATGAAGCAAAAAATTTGTACTGCTTTTTACGAAAATTATTATAAAAGTTGTCCCTATTTCTCTTGGTCAAGCATGGCATCACACATGAACGGCTGGACCAATGTTGCTAATTCTTTTTTTGTTGTTTGTTATTGTCAGAAGGTTCTTATGAAAGAAAGAATTTAAAAAGTTTTGTGTGACATTAGAAAATTTAAGAAAACTTATCTAATATTACACCAATGCGTATTCAATATTCATAGTTAAGACAGGACGATATCTGTCGGGTCAGCTAGGTTTTTAGAAGATATGTGTTTTGTTTTACAACGTCAAGGTAAAAAATTGGTCTCACCTTATCATGCATCCGTAAATGTATCTTCATTCGTTCTGCGTTATTATAAGCCTTATTGCATATCTCACAATGGTATTTACCCTGAGTAAACATTTTGTACACCTCAATCGCCGCTTTAGCCTCTTTTACCGAAATGGGGACCAATGTAGCATATTCTTCATCCATATCCGACCCATCTACAGCAGTATCCTCAACATTTAGTGACAAAGACAAATTGGGGAATTTATCAATATCTTGATCACTTTCAAAGTTCACATTATCCAAAAATGAATCTGGTATTTCGGTGTCTTCTGTGGTACTGCACACAAACCCACTGGACTCATCTTTGGAAACTTCATACTCAACGGGTACTTCCTCAGGTTCCGTTTCATCAATGTCTGTTTTGATTTTTTCTTCCACGGATTCCAATTCATTCGGAGTGGTTATTCCATCAAAAGTGAAATCAGAAGTGAGCGTACTGCAGTGAAATACTGTTATATTTGGTTTGGAAGAGTTACACCAGTCAATGCGGTTTGGTCTTTTCCACTGGAACGTTACTTTTTCAAAATGAGTTTTATCTAGATTCATGAATGATAGGGGTGGCATGATAGCAAGAAGGTTACGGTTTAAGTTTTCAAGATTTGTTTGGGTGATCTGTAAAGTGGAAATGGTCATCATTATTTACTAGATACCAATATTAGGTATGCCACATATTTTAGAATACTTTTTGAAACTATTTTTACTGTTTTAGCTGTTGTCAAGTAGTTTACCTCTTTGTTTCTGCTTAAAATTTCTTTCAAAGCGTAATGAGCTCGATGGCATTTATCGCGAAATCTTTTAAAATTTCGCACAACAGCTGCACACTGAAAACATAAATAATCCGGCATGCCATCCCCGTGGAAAGTCTGTAAATAACAAAAGGATATATATATTAGAACCAGCAGGATATTGAACCTTTAATAGTTTTAAATTTCATGATAAAACAAATATAAACAATGCATACCTGAATACCAGAAATCAAATGGAATTCATGTCGTAATTTACCACTGTTCATGCTAAATAATTTAACATCCGTGCTGAAACATACCATACACGCTTTGAGATAATACATTTTGATAATGTTTATCTCATATAAAACTAATTTTCTGAATAATTACAACTCCAAGCATTTTGTTTGATCTAGTTGACATTTGACAAAGAAATTAGCAAATTGACGTTTGAGGTCTGACAGACAACAAGACTGACGTTTTCATCAGGGCTGCCAGTACAGATAACTTATAACTTTATTGCAGCTGCCTGCATAGCTCTTCACAACCATTCGATACGCTTCCGTACCGAATTGAACATCAGACAATGTTATCGTAGGAGCCCTGATGCTGTACATAAATCTTAAACCCGAAAGTTTTGTCAGTAAGTAAAATAGACGACCCCTATTCTTGCAACAACACTTTGCTGTTGGGGGCATGGCAAATCGCTGTCGAAATGTGTCATTTTCGCACAGACATATAAAACAGTGTGTAAAACAGCGTTTTATATGTCTGTGCATTTTCGATACAATAGCCTGTCGAACGTGTCAAATGCTTGTATAGCTTAGCTTATATAGCTTTGCTGATTCCAGAAATTAAACAAAATCAAGTCTTATTGCACCAAAAAAAAACTGGTGGACTCCAGTTTATTTTGTTTAAGGAGGACAAAAAATTGAAGGCCATTTGTAGGTACTAGGTACTGAAACAAATGTAAGCACTAATAAAACTATGAGATAAATTGTACTCTTTAAATTAAAAATAACGGTATTTTTTTAAAAGTGATAACTTCTTAAGCGCTTTGGGCATTTATTGAGATGAGAAAAAACAACTGAACTGACGACACCGTTACCCCGTTCCTATGTTTTTTAGTAGAGGTAGTTCAATCTACTGTTTTATATGTCTGTGAGTTCAATAATAATTTAACATACTAACCATAGATAAAACACTAATGCCCGTTTTCACCGACATCCCCTATACCTACCTACGTTTGGGATTTTTAGCTTTAAAGCTCCCCTAAACTAGCCCCTAAATTAAATTTCCTGCTTATTAAAACTTTAGTAAGTTAAGTATTCACCTATTATCAAGAAATTCTAAGTTATGTTCAATCTTTTCCAATAAATTCAACACTGAAGATTTATCTTCTAATATATAAAATTCTCGTGTCGCGGTGTTTGTTCCCAAACTCCTCCGAAACGGCTGAACCGATTTTGATAAAATTTCGTGTGCTTATCGGCTAGGTCTGAGAATCGGCCAACATCTATTTTTCATACCCCTAATTGTTAAGGGTGGTCCACCCCAAATTTTAATTTTAATTTTTTGGACAAAATTATTTGTTTTTATTGTTTCATGATTCAGCATTAAAAATTACATTTAAATCTAAATTTTCACCGTTATACGATCAACCCCTGATTGTTAATCGCGATTTTTATATTATTCTGTTCCATCCCCAGATCAAAAAGATGGCTAGCTCTGCGAACGGAACGGGCGGGTGCCACACACCTATTCTATGGGAGCGTCGAATCGGCATCTCAGTAGCTGGTCATCACCCACCGGGCCTCCTCTAAAACTGGGGGTCTCACCTGGCGGTGACTGACCGCCTGGATGTCGCGAAGCAAGCGGCGTTGTATTCCAACGCCGTGGTGCGCTCATAGAGACACGAACAGCAACCACTCAAATGGGCTCACGTTTGTATGCACGCAGCGTGAGCTCAACTGTTCCCATAACCTATTGGTGGCGAGCAAAAGGAGGGCCTGTATTAACAGGCCACCATAATTATATGCGCCGCGGTCAGGGGGCCAAGCCCCGGCACCGCAGACCACGCTCCCTTGCGGGGGCGTCACGAATTCCACACGGAGGGCCAGAAAAGGCCCGAAGGCCCGCCGCACCGTAAAGAGCTCAGCTCCTATGTGAACCTGTGTGATCAAGAATGCTGTGAACAATAATGTATGAAGATTATGAATATAAGAGAAGTCAAGTCAAAAACGTTGTTTCCTTTTTCTCTGCACCTGAAAATCCTACATTAGCTTTAAGCCAAGAACTAACAACATTATGGAATGCAAAAAAGATATTAATATTATTATGAATACATCCTTCACGTAAACATAGGTAAACCTACTTTGGTTGCACCGTAAAAATACAGTAAAAAATGGTCACGCACAGCTCGCACATAATTTTCTTTGCAATTTTTTGCACACTAGTCGTGCGACGCCACTACGAATGCACCGACAGATTTGTGAAATAAGTATTTGTGTGTGTTTGATCCCTTAGCATAATCAGCCTATAACGTTCCCACAGCTGGGACCCAGACCTCCCCTCGGTGAGAGGGAGTGGGCCGAAATCCACCACGCGGGCCCAGTGCGGGTGAGCAGATATTATTTGTCTTCGAATATTTGAGCCTAGGACATGCCCGGTTTCCTCACGATGTTTTCCGTCACCGTTTTGATGGCAGTGGTGATGAAATAATTTATACACCTGTCTCGGTTCGAACTTACGACTTACAACTCGGTAAGTAGCAGCCGTTACTTACTACACTGGGCCACCCAGGGCCACCACTACTCTTCTTTGATCTCTAGAGTCATGCAATTAACATGTAAGATATTTAAGGATTTACTCTACAAATCGTACATTTTAGAGACACTTGTAGTTTCCTCTAAGATTAAAAAATCAAATCTCTAAAAAACAAAATTAACCATTACTACGGCGTAAATAGGAAACTGTGCTTTGATACTAAATTCAAATATACGGGCTGATTTTTTAGTCACCGTCCAAATTTTTCAGGGTGATAGTACCCGTTAAATTGAACAACTTTCTCCAAGGAACATGGGTCGAAATATGAAAAAAAAAATCGGACCTCCCATACAAAATCGACCAGCTAACTATTGATTTTGCATGGGAGATCGATTTTTTTTTCATATTTCGACCCATGTTCCTTGGAGAAAGTTGTTCAATTTCACGGGTACTATGACCCTGAAAAATTTGGACAGTGACTAAAAAATCAGCCCGTATTCAACCTGGACCAAGTTTCATAAAAAAAAGGGTACCCTCCTGCTTGGAAGTCGGTAATGACTACGCGATCTTATTATAATGCGTACTACGCCGTAACCATGGCCGTAGCGAAGTGCGATGCCAGGCCATAGTAAAAGCTACGCCGCCGCGCCGTAGCAGTGCGATCAATTACGCTAATCGTAGCGAAAGGCGACAAAACTCGCAATTCTCGCGCTGCGCCACTGTTGCTTTGGCTGTGAATTAGGTACTTGTCTTTTTATTTAAAGGCTATTCCATTAATATGGACTATTTAGGGTGTATATCGTATTCAGTAAGATAATCATTAAATGCGCCTGCGCTGACATACGACCAATCTGTACCACATTCCCACTTGTGTCAGGATGAAAAGCGCTGTCGTTTACAGGACAGAGAAGATGGCAAGTTGATATATTCCCCCTTATTTAAGAACGTTGTGGTTACAGTTAAGGGCTGTTCTAACGTCAAAAATGTATAGTTAAATAGACGCTAATCATTGTTTAATTTTAAGCAACGTTTTTAAATAAGTTTATGCCTGTTAACATAATAAAAAACTTCTAATGAATTGCCACCAGTATGAAAGATCATCACTTGAGAACAGATGGCTGATTTTTGATGTTGTTGGTAATTGTCAGGGTAAGGTCTGTATGAAGTTTCGGATAAGGCGGGAGGAAACGCCCGGGTGTTACCACTGCGTAGATCGCCCGGAGGACACGGTGGAGCATACGGTGCACCGGTACCATACGGTACGAGCACCACCGTGTCCTCGTAGAGGCGATCGGCGGCGGCGATCTCTCGTGTCCAGCCCCGGTTAGTAACTATTCAGTAATCTGTGCCCCGGTCTAGGCCATGGTACGGAGCGAGAGTAAATAAAGTAAAGTAATCATTATGTGATTGTTTGTTTCATTCATTCGTTTTGTTGTAGGTTTGTAACGTGTGATGAAGATGTTATTATAAATAGAAAATTATTTAAAATAAAATTACTTGTACTTCGTTTATCTCAGTATTTAGTAGTCTTAAATCTACCTAAAAAATTTAGCTTTGAAATAAAATGTTTTGTACTCTTGCTTCTACCAGCCTCTTTTTTCTAAAGCTATAATAAATGGAGTATACGTAACCAAATTTAATTGAATGTAAGTATGTTATTTCATTTATTAGGTTTTAATAGTATAATTTTGATTTTTTCAAAAGCTGTATATTATTGTTTGTTGTAATTAATTAATTGTGTGTGTGTCTGCCCACAATGTAGTATATGCTGTGCTTTTCTGCTAGATGCTATTAGATTTAATCCTTTTTATTTATAAACGTTGCTTAAACATAAATAATGATTAGCGATTGTTTAACCATATTTTTTTGACATTTAAACTATAATCATTGTTTACAAATTAACCCTCATTGCAATGTTTAAACTATAAAGTAACAGTGTAATCATTGTTGAGAAACCTAATAAATAAAGAAAAGTTTATATATAAGGGGGAGAATCTGCAGGGCATATTGTAGTGAATCGAGAAATTCAATAAAACAGCAACTTTGAACTCAATAGTGATTTATTTGTCTTAATAGCTGGCATGATTGGCATATTCTTTTGTTCATAACTACATCGATGTCTTATTTACACCTTGTACAAAAATCGAAGTATTCAGACACAGTAAACAAGACGTACATAAAACAGCGGGCTAACTACAAAACATCTTGAATTCAGAATTGAATCGAATTAGATACTTACAAGTTTACACAAATTCCAAGAAATCAATTCAGTATTCGCAGATTTTTGGGAGCAAACCTCCAGTACCTACTTACCTACTACTCGTATTCATAATAGGTCAATTTGTAGAAGATGTTACAGAATATCGGTTATACCACTTTAGTATGGAAAAAGTAGTGGTAAAAAGTTAAAAAGTCTTATAATCTTACCATCACAAATACGTATCTCTCTTGTAAGGAAGGCCCAAATACATAGACTATAGAGTCTAGAAGGAGACGGAAATGAGCAATCATTCCTCTTAATTCCCCAAACGAGAACCAAGTGAGTATTTGTATTTTGACCCAAAGAAGTACAGACCCGCCTTAGCCATTGGCATACTGAGAATATACTTAGACAACCCGGCAGTGCTTGGGTCGAAACATTTATTATTACAAGTTCTATTCACTCGCTGTTACAGTCCTTTGTTGTAGTACACTGTCGTCGCCTTCGGAGTTAACTTTAACGACGCATCCTGAAAAGTTAAGTGAAACAAGTTAACAAGTTGTTAAGATTCTCGGAGAGCTATTAATGCTCCTTCAAACTAGCGTTTGTCCAGCGTAGGCATTCGATGAACATAATTATGCGCGGCGTCTCTGCTGGGGCACAGGAGTATGCAGCGATAGCGTTGCGGGTGCGCGACATATGCTGCGCTAGCGCAGCGTTCAATTAACTGCAGAGGAAACGCCGCGAGAACGCGACGCACGCGTCCCGTTATAGTGGCGTCTGCGCTTCGCCTACGTTCATCCAACGCCTACGCTGGACAAACGCTAGTGCGAAGGGGCGCTAAGTTTTATTGGCTGAATTTTGAATAGAATATAACAAAAAAAATAGTCTTTATTATGGATACTATAAAAAAATTGCCTAGTTTAAGCCAGCTATGCTGGAATCGGCTTCCAGTGTAGCCAGATCCAGCTAAATACCAGTATTTCACATGGGACATAGACCCTCTCTCGTTGAGAGGTACATAATTCACCGTTTTTCTCACAATGTTGTCCTTCAACGTTATATAATTTGCAAAAAGTAAAGCACCTTTCTAGGTTCGAACCTACGACCTACAACTCTTAAGTTGCGGCTATTACCAATGGACCACCACACTCTTATAGACAAGGATACCATAACGGAAAAAGCGATAACTGAAATAATTACATTAATAAAGTTGATAAGAAGAGTTTATTTAAAGGAAAAGCAAAAGAATGTCTCCAACACAGTCCCCGTTCCAAAAAAAACTTTTAAAATGAAAAAAAAAGCTCTTTCCACGGTACGGAACCTTCAAAGTACGACTACTATTCGCACTTGCCTAATTGCTTTAACTAAAACAATTAATAGAACCCTTATTTATAAACATTGCTTAAAGTTAAGTAATGATTAGTGTCTTTTTGACCATACATTTTTGACGTTTAAACATCTTAACTTTAAGCGACGTATAAATATAAATAAGAGGGATTAAACTTTACCTTTAGATGCGGCTCAAGAGTATCGACGTTCATATTGGCTTTCTGCTTAAATAAGGCACAGCACAATGGCGTCGCGAAGACCATACAAATACACACAAGTGACAATTGGAAGGGGATTACAGCCATCGGGTAGTGACAGAACAACTTTCGTTGAACCGCCAAGTTTGTTATAAGTGGCACCAAGGCTAAAAAATAGTATTTACTGTAAAAACTCCTCCTCTGTAGGTCCAGAGCAACCTGGAGAATCAGCTACCTGTTAGCATAAACAATAATCGACTCATCATCATCATCATTTCAGCCGAAAGACGTCCACTGCTGGACATAGGCCTCCCCCAGGCTTCTCCACTTCGACCGGTCTTGTGCTTCCCACATCCAGCGGATTCCCGCGGCCTTCACAAGGCCATCGGTCCACCTTGTGGGAGGCCTTCCCACTCTACGTCTTCCGGTACGCGGTCGCCACTCCAGAACCTTTCGGCCCCATCGGCCATCTGTTCTGCGAGCCATCTGTTCTGTTATTTGTGGATTGCATCATTGTACTTTAAACATTTTATCCGTCTCGAATTACGAATTTAAGGTGTAAAGTACCTGAAAACTGACTTATACAAGTATCTGTTTGTATAATTATATCAAGTCAGAAGTGTGCTCAAGTTTATCTACGTGCCTGATGCTGTGGTACCCTGGACCAAGGACAGTTTAACGTCAGATCTGAACGTATTACTTCGTTTCCCTGTGATTTTGAGGATAAAACTGTTGTTTTTATTGCATAAGCACGCGTGTGCTTGAATTAAGGGGAATCTACTCGCTGGCTCGAACTCACTGGCCTGGCTAAAAAGCACACTGTCTCACCAGTTTTCGTGTCCGACAGAGTTAGTATCAGTGATGAGCAGTTAGAGGCTAGTCTACACGCAAAACGATATTGAGTGAGATGCAGGATCATTTATTATAGTAAAGCAGGCGCGTGAAAAATTAAGAAAAATCCTTCGGACGATCGGGTTTTTTTTAAACCACTACATAAATCACTGACCAATAAAGTTTATTGAACTTTTCGTTGATTGAACTTTGTCGGTACTGACTTGGTTGTGGAGATTATACACTTCTTATATTACCTAAACAAGCCCAAAATTAGGTTAAATTAGCATGAAAAACTAATCATTGTTGGCTCATAACTTTTTAATTGCTTTTTATTTTAGTATTCTGTTTCCGTACAGACAATATTACTATTGAGACAAAACCATACATTGTTCAATTTTTGATGTAAATTGTTGAACAGTGGAGTACTTAATACACTTCCGAAATATGTATGGAAAAAATGTCTAAGATTGAAACATTAAAAATAAGTACTAACATTTTTGTTTTATCTATCTTATTAAATTATATATTTCTACATAGTGAAAATGTGTATTTAATAACATTAAAAGGTGATCGTTGGGCAGTACCTACTGAAAGTGATACCAGCACCCTAATTGCGTAACTCACGATTCATCATAATTTGTTTCGTTTTGAAACCGATGGCTAAACCATTGCTTCATATGTTCGAAAAATGTGTCTGCCCAACAACGTAAATAACGCAGTGAATATTGTTCAACTATCAAAATGAAACTGATTATGATTAATCGCGTGTTACGCAATTAGGGTGCAGTTTTGGTTGTTTAATTACATGTATGTAAGCAAAAATAATTTGAAGTGAATATTTACAATGGATTTGAATAATTCATAATTGCGATGGAGTTATTTCTTTAACTATATATTACTAGATTACGATCGTTAGAAAATATGTACTTATTTGCTGAGTAAACAAAATTAAACTTTTTTTTTGTTTTATGAAGTTTCTAAACTGTTTCTTAGTAATTTGAGTTCGCTGATTTCATATCTACCCTCAGTTTTTTTTCTAGCAGCTCTAGTTTTTGTGATAGGTACAGGTACTTCTTAAAATTTCGTTACGCGTTACGCATCGCAGATCATAGAAAGGCGGCATATTTACTAAGTAATATCTTTTTTAGTTCAAAAATTATTAAATTACATAAATAAATCGATATGTCTAGAAGAACTTGCTTAAACGATCCAAATAGTATTTGTGCTGTTTGTGGTGAATATATGTTTCGGGAATGTCGTCTATGTGCGTCTGACTTTATAAAAAAGGCCTACTTGGACTTCTTTGGGACGCCATTACAAGTGTTTAGTACGCCATGAATCCCAAATTTTGTATGTGGCAGTTGCGTAACATCATTGCTTTTATGGGCTAGTGAAAAATACCTACTTTGAAGTTCAAAAGTCCTATGATTTGGCGTGAACTGACTAATCATCACGATGACTTTTAATTTTGTGTTGTGAATATTACCGGAATAAACCGCAAAAATCATTCCAAATGGACTTACCCGAATTTAAAATCAGCTATTAAACCAATTCTAAATACCAGCGGAGAACCTGTGGCAGATACGCAACCTAGTACTTCTAATGTAACACTACAAGTTCTTTCAGAAGCCAGTGATGTTGAGGACAGTGATATTTCTTTCCTGAGTACGTCCGAACCTAAACTATTCAACCAAAATGATCTAGATGAGTTGATTAGAGATTTTGGTCTATCAAAAGTAGGATCAGAACTTCTAGCTTCACGGCTTAAAGAAAAAAATCTGATAAACCCCAGAGACTAATGTACTTATCAGTTTACCGTACAAGAGAAAAACATTTGATCCCTTTGTTTTCTGAAGAAGATGATTTTGTTTTTTGCAACAATATTCCCGGTTTGATGGCCTGAAATGGGATTAACAAACTATGATCCATGAGATTGGCGTTTATTTATTGATTCATCGAAACGTAGTCTTATATGTGTGCTCTTACATAATGGCAATAAAATGGGTTGCTTGCAATGCACATTCCACAAAAGTTAAAGAGAACTTCCCACAATAGCCTTGGTTATAGAGAAATAAAATACATAGAACATAACTGGCTGATATGCCTTGATCTTAAAATGGTCAATTTTCTTTTGGGTCAGCAAGGAGGATATATACCAAATAGCCTTGTTTTATGCGCTTGTGGGATACCGAGCCAAAACAGAACACTGGACTAAAAAAGTTTGGCCTTTGAGAGTGGATTTAGTGCCGGGTAGTATGAATGTGATAAATGTACTTCTAGTAGCCAGAGACTGCATTATATTACCCCATCTCCATATACATTAGGTCTGATAAAACAATTTGTAAAAGCTCTCAACAAGGATCGGGAACGTTTTTATTAAATCAGTAAAATATTCCCGAAATTGAGCAGAGAAAAAATTAAAGCTGGTATTTTTGACTGTCCTCAAATCAGGGAACTAATAAAGGATAAAAAAATTACTGACTGTATGGCTGATAAAGAGAAATCTGCATGGATTGAATTTGTTTGGGTTGTGCAAAATTTCTTAGGAAATAAAAAGTCTCCAGACTACATTCAACATATTGAACAGCTCATGTTGCACTTTCAAAGACTAGGATGCAACATGAGCATCAAGATGCACTTTCTCTTCAGGCATTTAGACCGCTTCCCAGAAAATTTAGGCGATTTAAGAGAAGAATATGGAGAACTCTTTCGTCAGGACATTCGCACGATGTAGAGCGATACCAGGGTCGTTGGAATGCATGATGGCTGATTACTTCGAGAGCATTCAAAACAAGGCTGAAGTTTCGATTCGTGCAAGAAAATCTTATAAGTTTTTTTCATGTTAGGTTAGAGAAACAATCATTTTATAATTCGAGTATTTTTCGCTAAAAATGTAATATTATATTAATATTTCAAAAACTAGAGCTGCTAGAGAAAAACTGACAACAGATTCGGAATCAGCGTGGCAGAAACATACAAAATCAGGTATGAAACTTCATAAAAAAAACTACTGCTAACCAGTGTTATTATTAAATTCAGTTGTATTTATCATTTACCTTTGTTAGTTATCTTTATTTTATTTTTTTGTATATACAAATACTTATTTTATTAGTATAAATAATTAGACAGTATGTACAAGGTATATAAAGTAAAAAAGGGAAGAGCTCACTGGGCATCAAATGTCCTTAGAAAATACGGAGTAGGAAACATCTGGATCTTCGGCCGAAACTACGTATTTCGTGCTTAGAGAGAAGACCCCCAGACCCAGCACCCTAATTGCGTCGCGTGTTACGCGTACGCGTAGGCCCGTACCCCACAGGGGGTGCCCTCAGCGTGCAGTCGCTTAGTATGTAATTTTAGTTATTAAGCCCCGCACCCGAATTGCGTAACACGCAATTAATCATAATCGGTTTCATTTTGACAGTTCAACAATATTCCTTGCGTTATTAACGTTATTGAGCAGACACATTTTTCGAACATATGAAGAAATGGTTTAGCCATCTGTTTCAAAACGAAACAGATTATGATTAATCGTGAGTTACGCAATTAGGGTGCACGTCACGAAGAGACAATTGAGAATAAAATGGTTTCGACTTGCTGAGCAAACATCGCTTTGCTGAGTAGTTCATGATCGAGAATTTTGCTTATTAAGTGTAGAGCCCTATTTCGTTTTTTTGTAATGTATTTTTGTGGTGTACAATAAAGAATATTATAAATAAATACATACACGATGGTCGTCGGTGTGCTCCACCAGCCATCATTGTCCATCGTTTAAATGCACAAATAGTTATCTTATACGTACTCATGCCGGGCAAAGCCATAGAAACTCGCGATATGCACACGAGTAAGATTCCTGTGCGCGCTGCTTTCTTAGAGTCGCCAACTCTTTTGCCTTCCGGTGTGAACACAGGCGTTCCTTTTAATAACTCACTGCAAGAAACATCAGACACAGTTACACTTGGAAAAGGCATACTTAATATCGAAAACAAACTACCTATATTAGATAAAATAATCCTATAATTTACAGAAGTCATGGGACACTGTCTGTCAGGGAATTTCATTATTTTTCAAATTGACACATTAAGTCAATTTGCCGTGATGAAGTCATTTCATCTATCTGTACAAATGACAGTTGTGATAGAACCATAATTCCTTTCACCTACCTCTGATTTTGTATCTTTTTTCTCTCTTTTTATTTGTAAGTGTCGTTTTAAATTGTGTGTAAATATTTGCCAGTCCATGGCGAAACGTGAGATCCTAATTTAATTAATAAAATCTTGTTTTTGTTTTTTTGGGTCAGAAATCATCAAATAACTTCTCCCACTCTGGGTGGAGCAGGAGGGCGTGTCAGACTTTTACTGACTAAAACCCACCCGTGTTCCCTCAGTTGCCTGTGTGCCAGGGGCCGCGGTATCTCTTTCGAACAACCTGCACTCCTGGCAGGAAGACCTTATTGTAACTAAGTACCATGTTTTTAAGCAAATAAATATACATATTTTATTCTATTCTCACGTTGGCTTTTTAAACTTGCGTTATTTTAGTGCAAGAACAATAATAATAAAAATTTAATAAGCATTAGCAATTAAAGTCCGCGTAAAAGAAGTACTTGGCAGTTGACTCATTTAGTTTCCTTTTTTGTAATAAGTAGATAAAGACAACCAGGTACAGTATTTTTGAAAAAAAAAAAAACAGTTATTGGCCTTACCCATTTCCTTGGTAATGCTCTATTACCTAAATGCTGTAAAACAAAAGAAAAAAGCCATGTTCTCCTATAACTGTCACAATTTTTGCGTTCAAACGCTCTCCTGCACCCTAATTGAATAACACACTATCAATCGTAATCTGAATCATTTTGAAACAGATTGCTCATCCATTACTTCATATGTTCGAAAAATGTGTCTGCTTGACAACGTAAATAACGCAATGAATATTGTTGAACTGTCAAAATGAAACAGATTATGATTGATCATGTGTTACGCAATTAGGGTGCTATTCAATTATGATTTTGTAGATATAACCGTACTTATATAACTTGCGGCCGTCGATGTGTATGTATAGATACCTATATTTCTGTAAATATAAAACAATAATATACACGGTAGGTAATGTACCTATGTGTGGCAACTGAGTAGCTTACCTGCTTCTCATCATAGGGACGTTAATGAAATTGGCGGCACCTACGGCTATGAAGGGTACCAGTCGCGCGTAAACTGGGTTCATGTTCTAGAAATAAGAGTACAATTAAAAAGAAAGGTTCTTTTGGGTCAGTTTAGACTATCTGATCGTCATTTCTTTCTCCTTTAGCACCAGAATTACATTGACAGGGGCGGTTTTAGTTCCGATTTTGGCCACACGCCAAAAGAATTTTGTGGCGTTGTAGGCGTCATCCGCAAATATTTAGGGTGCGAATCACTCAGTAGGAATAGGCCGCACGTTGGTAGCAAAACCAGAAGGGTATTACGACTAACACGTGGGAATAAGGTGTGAGTTTATGGAAGTATGGAACTGAGACAGTAACCGTAGTCAGTAACGGTAACGGTTGTCGAATTCACTCACAATAAGCCTTTTTACACGCTTTATACGACGAATTCCTTTTACATATCACATCATTTTAAGTCAGTGACAGTACTACAGTCAACTTCAAGAAGACATAACTACATTGACAAAAATTCATTCGATAGTCTACAAATAAATTTGTGTTCCATATTACTGTAAGTATCAATATTTAACCAAAATTAAGTACCTACCTACCCATTGTTTAATATTTTTTGTGGCTGCACATTGACAAAGTCTAATGGAACAAGGATATCTATGAGGACAGTAGATAATTCAATGAATTCTTCTCGATGTAAAGAGTTTATCTTTTTGAGCAAAAATCCAAGATTACCTACTGCAGATATAAATGAATAGATAACTGAAATATAACACCGACATCACATTATCATATTCGTGAAATTATGTTATACATAAAATAGCAGTAGATCAGGACATACTTCGCTGGTGTCGAGGGGAATAGTGATTCCAAGGGTGTTTTCCATGCTTACCTTAACTTTATTGTTGAGGTAAAGGGCGGTACTTAAGGCCCCTCCGCAAGCCGCGAAATAAGATGTAAATATTTGCCTGTCAATGTCGAAAAACTTTAGTTTCAAAAGTAATGATCATGGATAGCGTGATCAGTCTATAATGTTTTCACTGCTGGAACACAGGACTGCTCTTGGTAAGGAGGAGTGGGCCGTCCACCACGCGGGCCCAGTGAGGTGCAAGAAATGCAAAGAATTTATTATTACATAACAAATACTACAGACACACCTTAATTGCGTAACACACTAAATCACAATCTGAATAATTTTGAAAGTTAACGCTAATCCATTGCTTCATATGTAATTTCGCAATATAACGCAATGAACGTTGTTGAACTGTCAAAACTAAAGCCATTCCTACTGTTAGTGTGTTACGCAATTACCAAACTGGACCGTAAATCAATAATTATTTCAGGAATAAAGAAAAGCACTTACTTCGTGGTGATAACTGCGTCACCTGAACGATTCGTGTAATTAACTATTGCGTTGAACGTCTGATTGAACCACTGCCAGAACATAATAGCTGGCTTTGTCTTGTAGAACGTTATCATACCTGAGAAAAGCAACCAATTTCATTAAGAAAAACAGTTTTCGAACAAAAAAATCTGTTTCATAGACAAAAGTAGATATCATGTTCGAGTTCAAATTCCATTGCAACCACATTTCGGAACGAAAGTGAAAGCTCAAGGGTAACTCGCGAAATTCAAAGTTTCTTACGCTTTTTGAAGCATACACATTATAAGACCCGAGTTCACCAACTACAACAAAACTATTGATTACGTAACCGTCCTGTTAGCATTAAACGTATGTTTAAACAAAACCGCGTTTTTCGAGTTCACTATTCAATTCTAACCAACTGTTAAATAACCGAACGAGTGAGTCGACAATTATCGAATCGTTTAACATTATTCTGTGAAAGACGCTACAACAAATGCCGAAAAAAATGGGGTCGGAAGCATCTTGCTGACAAATTTCATGCTTTTGGCACTCACTGGAAACGTGCTTGGCTATTCAAACTTCTTTTCAATTGAAAAGAAGTTAAAGAAGTTAAGAAGAAGAAGAAGTTAAGATTTAATTAAATCAAGAAATTCCAGAGCACTCACTACGTTTGTATGTACGAAATCTTGTACCAAATGATTTCTCTTCCTATTCCTCAAAATAATTGGCGCCGTGTTTGGAATATGCGGTGAGTGCGCAAAATTCTTTCTATATCTTCAAAAAATAAGTAACTCAAAGCGTCTCGCATTTTTATTTTGTAATTAAAAGTGATTCACAATGCAAAACTTCAAATCAGAAAGCGTAAACCAACGGTTAAACCGAGTTGGCAACGTCGTTTAAGTTAACCATCCGATTACAGAACTTAACCAATAGTTATTGCGTGGTGAACAGAAAAGTATTATTCTGTTTCAATTTTTTTCTTTAATGACACAATTACAATTCACCTTAGCATCCGTCCTTAATGCTGAAGGAGATAATTGAGTGAATAAGTTGAGATTTAATGTAAATGATCTAATATGAATTGAAGAAAAAAATATTGTCTTAGTTTATATTTACTCACATCCAGCGATTATAGTGTTCATAGGCGCTTGCGCAGACATGCGTCCGATCTTGATCATTTTATCACCAGTATCGGGGTGGAATGCACTGTCGGCGAGGTATTTGGTAGCCCATAGTTTGTCCTCGTTATAACCGTGGGGCATTAGTTTTGTTTTCCTGTTATGACAAAAAAAGTAGGTTAGGTTTGGAACGTCTTTCGCCCATGTTACAAAACAAGGTTTATCTTTAGAGCCCTAGCTTTAGATCATCAAGCCGTTTTTCGAATTTTATAAAACTAAAGTTTATATTACAAAAACTGACGTTAAACCCGAGTCTAAATGGTCAATTTTGTATAAAGAACTTTTCGTTTTCGGTTTTCACCATGAAAAATACATCAAAGTCGGAAAGTGCTAATTTTCACTAAAATAAAACCTACATCAAAAAATATCGATAATTTCTATGATCCGGCAGGATCGGCACTGGCAGACCTGTTTTTTTTTACGTGTTTAAGTGTTGGTTAACGATCTAAAGTAGGTATTTTTGCAACCGGCTCTCGGACTATTTTGGTAGTTTTTATCCCGGTGGTACGTTACCGTGGGTTGATTTTGGACCAGCATGCAGCACACGGGCGAAGCCGCAAAAGCAGAAAGCTAGTATTAAATAAATGAACCTGTACTCATCCACGATACTCTTGGCTTTATCCAGATCTCGGTCGGTAGCTAAGCAGTTAAATGGGTTAGTGAGCTGTATGAAGTGCATGGCGCGGCCCCAGTATGTGTTCTGGTCCCACCGGGGCTGGTCCAAGTTTATCGGCGGCCCGGGCGTCCCCTTGGGCGGCGGTGGCTTGGCCGCCGGTGGCGGCGTCTTCGCCATAGTTTTTTACGCTACAACAATTTACGCATGGTTGAAATTAGGTACACATCAGTCAAGTTTGTTTAATTGCAATACAAATTTTAAAAAATATACATAAATAACTTATACAAAATTACAAATAATTAGGTAGGTACTGAAGTTCTCCCTCCCTCAGTTAATATTTGTAACATTTCAATGATTTTCGAGAAGTTTTGCCCAAACATAATATATCCTCAGATACCGTAATAATGCACTACAAGGCAATCCGTGTTCCAATTATGGGGAGGACTAATATTACCCCGACTTATCAGACTACTATTAGATTGAACCACAGTCGTTGGTTTACTACGTCACACCGGACCAGACCGACGGGACTAATGACAAAGAAATTAAACAGTTTCTCGGACTCCTCGGTTATTACCGAAAATTTATTCCAGACTTTTCTCGTGTTACCAAACAAAGCCACAATGTTTAAAGAAAAGAAAAAAGTAACTTTAGACTCAGATTATATCAACTGTTTCGAGAAGTGTAAGACTTTACTGACCAACAATCCTATCCTTAAATACCCCGACTTTGACAAAGAATTTGCAATCGATGCGATACTCTCACAAGGTTCCATTGGCTTGGATAAACCCGTAGCTTATGCGCCACGAATGCTTTCATTAAGCGTTCAGTAAGTGAGGTAAATTACAGTAAGATAGAAAAGGAATGACTGGCCATTGTATGTACTGGCAACAAAATACTTTTGGCCTTACCTCTTTGGACGCAAGTTCAAAATAGTAACGGGCCACAAACCATTACGTGGGTCATGAGCCTCAAAGAACCAAATTCACGATTAACCAGATGGCGGTTGAAATTAAGCGAATATGATTTTACCGTCATCTATAAAAAGGGCAAACACAACACCAGTGCCGACGCTCTTTCTCGTGTCGAGATCTATAACGAGGAGGTTAGTTCGATGATTGCAAACGCAAATGACAGACCACCATCCTTAGCTAACTCCAACACCCTGATAGCACAATACCTCTGAGGAAAATCCTATTCTAGAAATACCCATCACTGACGAACCACTTCATAAATTTCACCGACAGTTGTGCCTAACCGTAGTAGGTGACTTTAAAAACGGACTACTGCAACTAAGACATTTGACACCCACACTAGAACATCCGTTCAACTATCTGAATCTAACCTGGAAGAGGATCTGATTAACGCCATTAAAGAGTATGTCAACCCTTAGATCAAAACTGCCCTATTAATAAATCCACCCATTGCAATGTACAATATACTCCTTCTGTTACAAAAATATTTTAAAAGTTCATCCATGAAATTGGTATTGGCAAAAAAGGAACTTGAAAACGTAAAAGAATACATGAGGCAGCAGGAAATTATTCGTCACTACCACGAAGGCAAGACCAACCACCGTGGCATTAACGAGTGCTTTCTAGCTTTATCTGTTAAATATAATTAGCTTAAGATGCGAGAACACCTAACTAAATTCATAAATGACTGCACAATATGTGGGCAAGCAAAGTACGATAGGAGCCCCATAAAGAAGAAGTTTAATATAGCACCCCCGGCCACCAGACCGTTCGAAATAATACATAATAGATTATAAAGAAAAAAATGTGATTGTTTGTTATGGATAAACTCAAAAACTACTTAACCGATTTTTAACAAACTTGGACCTATGGAAAGCTACATTATATTGGAGTAACATGAGCTGTAAATTTTACGCAGACAAAGTCGCGGGCGAAGTGCTAGTAATACATATGGACAGCTTTTTAGCACAAAATGAAAAATATGTAACATTCATAGACACCTTCTCAAAGTATGGTCAAGCTTACCTCCTTCGAGATGGGACTGCAGTTAGCATCATACAAGCTTTACTAACTTTCAGCACGCATCATGGCCTACCACTAACCATTATTACAGATCAAGGGACCGAATTCACCAACCAGATATTCTCAGAGTTCTGCAAGGTGCAGAAAATAATTCATCACCAAACACTCGCATACTCACCCAACGCTAACGGGGATATTGAACGCTTCCACTCCACTATACTGGAACATCTTCGTATTTTGAAACTAAAAGACAAAGATGAGCCAGTTGTACATCTGATGCCATATGCTGTCATAGTGTACAATAGTTCGATCCATTCTTTCACACGAAGTAAACCATACGACCTTATAATAGGACATACTGATCCACGAGACCCGATCGACATAGAGCTGACCGGACACCTACTACAACAATATACTGAAACACATAGAGAACACATGCAAAAAGTATACGAACAAATCAATGATACGTCTCTTGCTAATCGAACGGCGCTTAGAGTCGTAATAAAACCAGTGAGAATCGATTATGAACCCGACCAACAAATATTCATCAGTAATGCCTCCGCTAGTAGATCTAAACTCGTACCCAGATACAACCAGGACACCGTCCTAGCTAATTTACCTATCCAGATTTATACCTCCAAGAAAACGGGACCTATAGCTAAATCTAGACTAAAGCACGTCCCTAAAACTGCGAAATTGTTGCTGGATACCCCTGATGCTGACACTTAGCCTAACATGGGCGCAGGAGATAAATCTAGAACGACTTGAGAATGGACCTGGACTATTGCCCTTCAAAGTAGGCCCCATGAAACCTATTACTCATTATCATACACTCCAGCAGAACATAGAACTAACAGACATAGACAACAACATTAACGAAATACGAATCCAACTTATTAAAGTCACATACTCGACAATTACACTCGCACTTTAAGCTCCAACAACAGGGGGCCGATTCTACTAATTTGCAACGTTACACGTTAAATTGTGTTTCCACAACAGTTCGATTTCGATCGCCGTTCGATAGTTACATAAAAAGTCATTCTACTATTTTATAAACAAAATGGAAACTAAACTTAAAACGAATTGCAACTGAACTGTAGCGGGAACACAGCGAATTACTCGCGTTACCAACATGCCAAAATAATATGTTTTATTAATACCACAAAGAAAAAAGTTGAATCTAAAAATGTTACTAAACACGAATATGTGGCACTAAAAGTATTTTCTATAATTAAAAGACATAATGATCATAATTTTAGGTATCATTAACTTTGTCCTATAGTAAACGTCACGCTCATGTTCGATTTTGTTAGTAGAATAGGTTTTGACATTGTTTCAATCGATCGTTGGCGTAACTAAAACGTAACCGCAGCTGTGTCGCAGCTGGACCGTTGTTCATTTTAGTAGAATGCGAAAACGCTTAAAAGTGGTGATTCGGTTGCGGTTAGCTATTGCGTTTTTTTAACAAATTTGTTAGTAGAATCGGCCCCCAGATAGTTTGAACGTGAAATTAGATAAAGCCTCATCTCATCTACAAATCCTAAAGCCCAATCGATTCAAGAGAGGTTTAGTAGTTGGTTTTGGATCCGTAATTAGAGTATTACAGGAAACTTGGATCATACAGATGCCATCGAATATGATAACGCCCTTAAAGCCCTCAATGATAATCAGCAACAATTGGCTAGTGAGCAAAAATCATCATATAAGCCTGAGCAAAGGTTTGATGAATGAGCATACAAAAATGATTACAAAATTAGTAGAAAACCAAGTACAATTAAATTAAAGTCTGCATATTATACTTTTTTTTTTTGGGTGGGAAATCATCAAATAACTTCTCCCGCTCTGGGTGGAGCGGGAGGGCGTGTCAGACTTTTACTGACTAAAACCCACCCGTGTTCCCTCAGTTGCCTCGGTGCCAGGGGCCGCGGTATCTCTTTCGAACTACCCGCACCCCTGGCAAGCATCGGCCCTTGCGGACCCAACCATTTGGAGCTGACATCTCTTTGAGGCGCGCGTGGAACATAACACGCCGTCGACCCGGGCTTGGTCCTTACCGGACAGCGAGCTACCCATTACTCGCCGTCCGCAAGCCTGCGCCTACGGTGGCCGGGAATCAGCCTGGGATTCCCGAGCCCAGGGCGTCTCCCGCGGCGACTACGGCTGTGAGGGCGCATATACTGCCTCTTCCTCACGTGCGTCGCCTCCCTCTTCGCGAGCATTACTGCTTCGCAGAAGGAGGTGACGGCTAACCATTCACTCTCGCTCCGTACCATGGCCTGGACCAGGGCCGGACGCGAGAGATCGCCGCTGCCGATCGCCTCCACGAGGACACGGCGGTGCTCCGCCCAAGCCGGGCAGACCTCCACCGTATGCAGGGGGGAGGTGTTAGGCGCATAACTATTAAGGAAAGCGCTGACACAATGGCACGAGGCACGACGTGTGCGCATCATCGACTCAGTTGCGACGAGGGGAAATTGCTGACAGAGAACACGAGGCCCGAAGACACCCTCTACGTGAGCGAGCCCGCGCACTTCGCATCCACCATCCATCGAGTCAATTTGATTTTCCGATAACTGTTTTTACACGCTTTATATTAGCTACACTTGTATGTTTGTTTGTGTGTTTGTTTGTTTGTATGTTTGTATTAACCGACTCCTTTGAGCGCGATTTTAACCAACTTTAAACGGTCAGATTTCATTGAAACTTTGTAAACTTGTCGAGGACCGATGACAATTCAATAATTTAAAAAAAAATTGAGAAAAAAAAAGATTTTGTAGTTAGCAGAACTAAAAAATAGAAAATTAATCATAGTTTAAAAAACTAAAAAACACGCTTTAAAAACCAAACTAAAAAAGGAGAAAATAATTTAATTCAATTTAAAAGCATGGGGTGCTTGACATTAATTGATTATAAAAATACCTCAAAAAGCACCCCACGCTTTTTAATTGAATTAAATTATTTTCTCCTTTTTTAGTTTGGTTTTTAAAGCGTGTTTTTTAGTTTTTTAAACTATTATTTATTTTTTACTAAAATAAATTAGTTTTTTTTTTAGTCCTCCGGCCGTAGCCTACGTAATTTGCTTCTAGCTGACCGAGTGTGTTGTACATGTTTATATTTTATTTATTTTGAGGGTTCCTGTATATTTTTAAATATTATATTACCACATCGTGATTGAACGGAATAATCGTAAGTATTAACATTTGCCACATCAACTATTATAATTCATTTTTTTATTAGTTGGGGTTTCATTTAAAAATTGTTTATTTGTATTTACATTTATTTCAGTACGAAAATAGTATCTTATCGTCCGATCTCGGGCTGTTAGGCGTAGTAGGCTGTAGGTTGAAGTAGCTTTCGCTCTTTGTTGGTGCATATTTTCTATAAAATATGGAAAACGTTTAGCAAAGTGAATGAACCATGAGATAGTACCTATTAGTGAGGTCACTTATTATATCAAGCATGTTTGACAATAGTGTAAACGTAGATAAAGCTACAATGTCCCTTGTGTATGTATATACGAAAAACAGTAATTTCTTACATTCTTCAATATAAGATTTGCTGAATTTTATACGAACTACAACGATTCCGTACGGTTCTCAAGTATGGAATTTTGACAGTTCAAACCATGCATGCTAACTTCGCGTTCATTTCGCGCGGTTTCGTTATTTATTTATTTAAACTTCTCGCACACAAAAAGGTACAAAGGCGGACTTAATGCCTTAGGCATTCTCTACCAGTCAACCAAGGGTGGTACAGTTGAGCACGCCACGATAGCGGCGGTAAGTCCCCTCTTTGAGGAGTGGATTGAGAGGCGGCACGGCCTCCTCACCTTCCGCCTGACGCAGGTCCTCACCGGACACGGTTGTTTCGGGAGGTTCCTGTTTCGAATAAGGCGGGAGGAAACGCCCGGGAGTTTCCACTGAGAAGATCACCTTATGGAGGCGATCGGCGGCGGCGATCTTTTGCGTCCGGCCGTGGTCCAGGCCATGGTATGGAGCGAGAGGGCATGGGTAGCCGTGACCTCCTTCTGCGAAGCAGTAATGCTCGCGAAGAGGGAGGCGGCGCACGTGAGTGATAGGCAGTATATGCGCCCTCACGGCCGTAGCCGCCACGGAAGGCGTCCTGGGCGTCGGGAATTCCCGGCCACCGTAGGCGCGGGCTTGCGGACGGTGAGTAATGGGTAGCTCGCTGAAAATATACTTATCAAAATGCAAACAACCTCCACGTCCGCCTTTCTGAATAAAAATGGAGCACGCTTGAAACAAGTGTTCTGCAAAGCAGTAATCCTCGCGAAGAGGAGGCGGAGAGCGTGAGGGAGAGGCGCCCTCGCGCTCCTAGACGCTACAGGAAACGCCCTGAGCGTCGGGAGTCCATACTGGACTATCCCAGCCACCGTAGGCGCGCGCTTACGGACGGCGAGCAATGGGTAGCTTGCCGTCCGGTAAGGACCAAGCCCAGGTCGACAACGCGTTGTGTTCCACGAGCCTTAAAGAGATGTCAGTACCAACTGGTGGGGTCCACAAGGGCCGATGCCTGCCAGGGATGCGGGTTGTTCGAAAGAGATACCACGGTCTCTGGCACACAGGCAACTGAGGGAACACGGGTGGGGGGTATTAGTTAGTAAAAGTCTGACACGCCCTCCTGCTCCACCCAGAGCGGGAGAAGTTATTTGATGATTTCCCACCCACAAAAAAAAAGGTTGGTACAATGATTAGATGGCAGGTGCGTTGGATGAGAGGAACAATGATAAAAAAAAAACTATAAAATATATCATAATGAATTATAAGTAAGATTACATAATTAGGTTATTAACGAAAGTTTCGTTCATTGTGTCTTAGAGAATACGATAATAGAAGATGTCGTGTGTGTTTCCTTAGAATTGACGTGGTTTTGATGAAAGGAATTGTTAAGTTGTCACTGACCACTGGTCATAGTCAATTAGGGCCTAGCTCGTAACATGGGGCAAGCTTGAGCAGGTTAGTCCTAGCCGCAGGCACGTGTAACAGCTGACCTGGCAAGTTTTATAGATGCTTAAGCAGCTTATGACCACTATAATATTATGCTGTATAGCAATAGGCAAATACTAGTTAACTATGCCTATATCTAATGTGCGCTTTTATCATTTCTAACCCGTCCACGTCACAGGCATCACCTCATCAAATGGAAGTGAAATAAAAAAATGGAAATATATCCTAAAGAACCTTTTTAATTTCCGTACACGATAACGTTTATAACGTGCACGTATTTCCATAGGTACATCGTGGACGTCCATGATAACAGAATAGAATACATTAGAATACTTTTATTGCAGACCGGAGTCCGTATGGTTAGTAAAAATTTAAGTTATCTTTTAGTTTTAGTAGGTTACAGCCAATGATATAATTATTACTTTTAGATGCGTTACCGGCGCTCAATATTGGCAAGATAAATGTAAGATAATTGCCTGTCGTGTAATTAGTCACGTGCCATCCAGTGACGCATATATGGTTTATCTCTTTCTAACAACAGGAATCGGTACGAGTCTTTCATGTTCTTCGCGCACTGTACGATTGTGTACTAGTAGGTAGCTACATTCATGGTGCAGGCTGATTTTGAGTGCTCTAATGATCTTGTATGACGCGTCTATTTAGTCATCATTGGTTACAGACACAATAAATAAATACAATTAAATTCAGCGTGGAGCTGCATCCACCTCTGCAAAATCGAGGAATCCCACCGATCTGCGATCATACACTGAGAATACTGTTGGTGCTGCCGCGAACACGCGTCATTAGGGATGCATATCGGTTCCTAATAATATCAGTAAAACCATTAATATTATTCTCTGCTACCTATAATATTGTGACGTTAGAAGTTATAAAAGCGCATAATGCTGTACTATGCCTCAATAGATCTTCACGATTTCCATTGGCCGTTTTGAAGTGATGAACACTATGACTGAACCTGGATGAATGGTAATACGGTGAAGTAACTTATCGTGAGAAAACAAATATGATGTCTTAGAACGCACGGCCCGCTTTAATGGACTAGAGCTCGCAGGCTATACGCTGCTCTGAGTTCCTTCAGTGGAATATTATTATAGGGTGAAACATCATGGGGTTACCAACTTACCTGGTTTGTAAGCGTGTAATCTATTAAGCACGAGTGTAACGTGTTTCACTTTATTTAGATTTATAGTCATCTACAGAGAAATAAGCTTATTACACATTTATAATTTGTAAATACACCGAAATTTTATTTCGATTTTCAAAAGTGACATTTGTTTTCTTGGCAAGAATTGATACAAGGAGTATCTTAGTTTTTTCTATGTATAGATAATAACCTTCTATAATAGAGAACTGAGAATTTAAAGAGGTTTTAAAATAATTTATGGAGTTAGACCATAAGACTGGGTATGAACCTATAATGCCCCTAATAGAAGGAGGAGGAGGAGAGGGTGCAGTGCGATGCGCACTCGAACACGGACGTGTTTCCACTGTACACGGCACGAATTTTATTCGCGTATTGCGCGGCCATAGCCGCTGCCCGTAAACGCTATGAGTTCCAAACCACTCATAGTAAATGAGTTGTTGGCATTCCTAGTCCATGCTATCGACTACATGGACGAGGTGAGCATCCTGCCGATATGCCGGTCCAATTTCAAGGAGGACGAGATCAGCAGCGGAAAACTGTTACTGTTCCAGTCACTTGGAAAACTAGACCAGATGCCGTCTCGCCGCAGAGATGGAACCGAGAAGAGTGTTCAAGATATCATAGATATGTTGAAGAAGACTGACCCGGACGACATGCCTGATTTAGTGGCGAAGGAGCTGAGTAAGCTGCCCCCTGTCACGTTCGATCACGTCGACGTTACACGGCTGCTAAAGGACATCACTACCTTGAAAGTGGAGATGACCAAGATGCAGTCCAGATTGGAGGTTTCTGAAAAAAACAATATTGAACTACGTTCAGAAATAGCATTATTGCGCAACGTAGGTTCGGTATTTGGGTCACCAGAGGCTTCAAAGGTGAACACGCGTCGAGGGGCGCAAAATGCATCCATCGGCAGTTTTGAATCGGCGAACGCAAGTGCGTCACCAGCTGCCGATAACGCTGAGCAAGCGCCGCCCGCCGCCGCCGTCGCCCGCGCCACAACACCGGCTGCGATAACGTCACATGTAGGTACGACAACACCTAAATGTATCTACGCTGCTATTGTTACCACCGGCAAATCTGATGCGTCGCAGCCTAAGCGACAAACCGGAAAAGGGGACAAACTGAAAACGGGTACTCAACCTGCCCTGACTGCGGTCCGTAGCTCCTTGCCAAGAACCGGCCTAGTTGATGAGGAGGGTTTCACGAAGGTAGAAAAGAAGAAGACGAAGCCCTGCTCTCGTAACTTGTACGGTACCGCACCAAGTGGACCCAGCATGTTGCTGCGCCCTGCTGTACCTACGACGCAGCTGTACATTTCACGTCTGCATCATTCCACGAAGATTGGGGAAGTTGTGCAGTACTTGAAAGTGAAGACCAACTGGACTCTGTTATTATTATAGTCCAACCAACGCGGCAACGTAAGAAGTTATTTAAATGTCGTTGAGTCAAAAATGGGTCCAACCGTAGACAGAGAATAGAGTATTTATTTATTTTACTGTATTCTCTGTCTACGGGTCCAACAAATGGTAACATGCGCTGCTTATAGCACTCTGTGCCGTGTGACCGTTGAGATTTATCATAGACAAACATGAATGAATTTAAGGTAGAATATAAAAGGATCTCATAATTATAAAACCATCTGCATTATTTTGTACCTACTTTCTATGCAAATAAATAATTATTCTATTCTATTCAAATATTTTTCTACCTTTACTCTAAGCTTCCATGGTGTTGTCAGAACTAGGTATGATTTTGCTTTCACGGTTATGACGTTTGTAAAATCGACTTTACACGGCTGCATATGGACTAAGTTCTTCACATGGACTTATTGTCCTTCCACGGTTATTTTACCGCTTATTTTGCATTACTATCCAAAACACGGTGATCTTCATTGTCTTTGCAATAAAGTTGCTGTGGTGTCATGGCTTAGGTTAGGTATGATGTACAATAAAACCACTGTTCCAATAGGTATTACCAACTGGTTTAGGCGTGCTGTCGCTACGGCTGCTCGGATAAGACAGCGAGTGTGGCGGATCACCTCACAGTCCTCACACTCCCTCAACCGCGCAATCCCCACCAAACGTCTGTTATTGTTGTGTTGCCGCTAAAATGTCTTTGAAAGAACTGGGAGTTTTGTAAAAGATGGGTGTACATTTCTAATTCCAAATAAACTAATTTGTCTGCCACTTTCAACGTTGTTATGTTGGGGAGTTCAAGTTGGGCGCCACGGTTGCGTTTGCGCGCGCGCAACAGATGTTGACTGACTTGCCTGACTTCGAAATCAAACCGAGTTTTTGTGTGTGTCTCCGTCTGTGTCGCGAATCGAATTGTTATATTGGGTAGTAATATAAAACAAGGGAGCAGAAGTGAGGTAATAAGTGCGCTTCAGCCTGCAGTGAAGACTGACTACCGGAGGACAAGTGACACGGCTGACCCCTGGCGGCTTAATCTTGTGAGACCGTTCCTAATATTTCAGGGATTTGTTCTCTAAAACAACGTACAACCGGCCTTGGTTTGCCGCGCGCGCGCCCAACTTGAACTTGTACTTACTGTGGCCACTTGTGGGCCCTTGTTGTGGGCCAGTGTGCTAACACTAACTATAATAGGGCGGCACAAACTAATTTACACTATTATTCTAGCCCGAAATACGGTATCGCTCAAAACACAATATCTAAAGATTTTATTATTGGAGCGTTTCTCTTTTTTTTTGCCATGTTTTTAAAAAGACGCCAATAATAAAAATATCAATAAATCGCTGTTTTTTTCTTGATGTGAAATAATTTGTTTCATAAATATTTGGATTTTTCACAAGGAATTCTATTTTATTTAGGATTTATGTAAAAATATTTAAAAAATCTAATTAAAGGTACACTGAAAGTTCTTATTTTGTTACTCCTTAAATGTAAAAAAAACACTTATAGGTCGCTAATTCTGTGGCTAAAATTATATTTTTCTGAGACTTCATGATAAATTTAATAACATCATCGCAAAGAAATATAAAGAAAAGTAAAAGATCATTTCCAATTTAGGCGCTATAATATTTTTTTGTTACTTTTGAGCCAAAGTAAATTAAAAGTTTTGATTATTTGAAAAATAAACAACATTTTAAGATTTTGCTTATTTCTTATAAAAATTTTCAGCAACCTTGAATTTATTTAGAAGTTATATTTATTTATAGAAAATAAATAAACACTTTAAACCGAGTGTAAGAACGGTAGATTTTTGGGACAGTAACAAAAAAGGAGTAACTGGTAACAAAATAGAAAACATAAGGCTAAGTCTATAATGCCTATTTAAAAGATTAAAGATATTAACAAATAAAAAGACGGATTAGTGGTTAGTCATAATCAACGTTTAATAAACTTAATTCTAATCAGACTCTTTGTATTCGTGTTTCTCACACTTAATTTTTAATAAAGAACATTGTCAGGACAACATGACAATCTTATAAAATTTTGTTATTTTAGGACAAATTAAACAACATTGAAAACTTATTTTGCTTTATATTTATCATTTTGCTTTTGTTTTTCTTCTTTCCACTTTTTTCTCTGGATTTTTCGTTCTGTTTCTGTCATTTCCGATATTTTTTTATATTTATATTTGGATTTTATTCTTTCTAAATTTTTCTTTCTTATTTGTTCCAACTTATCCGGGTTTCGTTTTAATTTTTCTCTATATCGTTTCATTTTTTCTGCAGGCGTTAGTGGCATTTTCTTTTGCTGTTAAATATAAACATAGCTTTATAATTCCGTTTTTGTTACTATTATTTTCCGCTTATACGTTACTACCCGAAAGTAACAAAAAAAAAGTAACGAAACAAGTGTTCGATTTTTTCAAAATATTATTGTGGTGGTTCAAATTGCAGTTTCACCTATTATTATACACTATATTTTAATGGAAGTTACTAACTATTATATTATGATAAAAAAAGTGGTAAATATTGTCAACTTACCTTGAAAGAGCAATAACAAAAGCTGGAATGAGATTTACACTACAACTCGATACGTGTGGACGATACAAACTTCGAAACGGCAACTGACACAAACATCAATATGGCGGCGTTTAATGGCGTCTGCGGTGTTGTTATGTCCAAAAAATGATAATTATTTGTTTTTTTTTTATTTATAACACATAAAATGGGTAACAAAAACTGAAAATAATTTTTGGAACTTTTTCTGGGACAAGTTTAAAATACATTTTTAACCATCAAATTTTAAACAAATTACCTAACAGGCAATACAACGTGGACCTTTTACGTCGCAAAACGGTTTAAGAGCAAAATCTCAGTATATTTTCTTTGAACCTTCTCAAAATAATTGGGTTTGAAATTTCGATTGGTAGACTGGGACATACTGAATATCATACATTGCAATTTTCGACAGTTGATATTTTGTTGATTTTTTATTTAGATACTATGTATTTATGTTTTGTTAAAATATTTTCTGTAAATTTTAATACCAAATGTGCTCCTAAACAAAACATTATCAGTAATTTATAGATTACACCAAAGTTATTTATCTAAAATATCGTGGGACATTCCACAAACGTGTAATGGCAAAAAAAAAGAGAAACGCTCATTGTAACATTGTAACGCCACGGTTACCGGAATTTGAGTTGGCTAGAGAACACGTGGCCCACGTGTGCTGAAGTGTACAAAAAAAAGTTACCCTTAACTCTTAAGAACACATCGTACGATTTTGTTCAACAGATGAACAAGAAAAAAGGGTCAAGTCAGCCCTTTTGCACGTGTTTTAGACTTGCACTACCAACATAAATGTTTACAATTTTTTTTATTTAATTTAACACTCGATCATAGGAAATGTCCGTCAAGATCTCGCTGCATATGTTTGGAAACATTGACACGATGATAGAATTTGCCTATCACTTCTAAATAATATACATGATTTTCTCTTCAACAGCATTCTCTTCCAGAAAAAAGGATAGCAAAATGCATATAGCAAAAGGATGGCAAGAAACTAGATGCTATTTCGGAAACTGTATTTTTGGGAATTACTTTAGATTCAAAATTGCAATGGGGTGCCCACATTAGAGCGCTTTCAAGCAGATTAAGCTCAGCTGCTTACGCAGTAAGAAAAATAAGGCAGTTGACTGATGTAGCCACAGCTAGGTTAGTATACTTTGCTTATTTTCACAGTATTATGTCTTATGGCGTTCTGCTGTGGGGATCGGCAGCGGACGTAGATTCAATTTTTATTTTACAAAAGAGGGCAATCCGCGCAATCTATAAAATGGGGCCTCGCGAGTCTCTTAGAAACAAATTCAACGAAATTGATATACTTACTCTGCCTTCTCTTTATATTCTAGAAAATATCTTGTATGTTCGCAAAAACTTGGGTCTTTTCAAAAAAAGATGCGATTTCCATAATCTAAATACACGTAGTAAAGATGAAATTGTGATTCCAAAATTTAGATTAACTAAAACTAGCAAGTCATTTCTAATAAACAGTATCCGCTTCTATAACAAGTTGCCAAAGTCGGTTACAGAACTTAGCGATGGAAAGTTTAAAACTCACATCAAACGTGTCCTTATCAAAAAAGCATATTATAAGATAAAAGACTACGTTGAAGACAGGGAAGTTTGGCATTAATTCCTTCTGCACATGTGGCTTCCCTGGTACCTCATTAACAGCAAAACCGTGTGAAAGTCTATTAACTGCTCCCAAATTGCAATGTTAATTTTTATTCTTTTTATTATTATTATTTTTTTACAATGTCTGACATATTCTCGTCATTATTTGACATTATACATCAATTTTACTACCTACTATTTATTTTCAGTGATTGTCATCGAAATCATGTCACTTGGTTCAAATAGATTCATTTTATATAGGTAGATTCTTTTACATATTGTGAATGAGAGAACGTTGTAGGCCTTAGAGACTAGATTTGTAGACGTTTTTCTATTCTGTATTTTCATTCCTCTAAGTACCTGGTACTTATTGACTGGCCTGCACTGTCCTCCCATACCTATTATAACTGTAATTTGAAAACATTGTAAAAGCCAATTATTTTTAAAAGAGTAACCGTGGAGTTTCTTGCTGGCTCTTCTCCATAGGAAACGACAAATTGGAACCGTGCACCTAGCTTCTGACGTTTCATAAGTGCCCATGCAGGCTTATGTGAAATAAAATATTTTGATTTTGATTTTGACATAACCGCACAATTTAATGTAACCTTCAGAGGTGGCGAACATATCATCATCGCCTTCTCAGAATACCACAGAGTACTTTTTTATATAGGGAATAGAGGTACAACTCCGCGACAAAAGTGAGTAACGTCAATTGTCGCCCTCTGGACGCGTGTTTTGGAACTAATGCCAACATAGTCTTACGCACACACTCACACACGTAGATACACACATACGTACGTCGCCTACTACTTTATGCATTGATATTTTTTATTTAGATAGGTAATTTAAAATGTGAATTACATATTCGCTTGCAACTGCTATATAGAAAGCGAAAGTAATTCACATTATTAAACAATAAAACAAAGTTAGATTTCATTTCAAACTCAAACTCAAAGCATTTATTTCAAATAAACCAATTACAGGCACTTTTGAATTGTCAAGGTCGGTGAGATAGAAAGATGAAGCTAGTTGCCCATTCCAAAGCATAGGTACCTGTGGAGAGGAACGGGCAAGAAACTCCATGGACACTCTTTTAAAATCATGATTTTGTTACAATCAGTTGGTTACATTATTATGTTGAAATTATCAATGTGAGAACGATAACAAAAATAAAATAACAATTTAGAAATTAAAATAAGCCGTGGGAGCTAAGAGATGACCAGTCCCTACTGGCGGCGCCCGTTCACGAACATGACGTATGGATCAGCACCATTCAGCTCAACCATTTTGAAGGGAACTTAATGATCCAACACACACGCCACCACCAGCGAGACATTTGAGTGAGCATGATACTCTCAGCTGCCAGGGCACATTCAAGTCAATGAAAGACGTACCCTGTAAATGTTAGCTATATAGAAAGGACATAGTGCTCACACATATGCTATGCAATTATACAATACTAAAAGTTTGAATTTATACAATGCAAATGTATCTAGTTTTACAGTCTTCAGCAGCTCCAACAATGTTTACAAATGCTGTTCAATTATTTCTTTCTTTTGAAACACTTCTTATTCAGTTTTTTGGCTTTAATTTTATACGAATCCGTATCATCATCACACTCCCTCTTATTCATTAATATATTATTAATATCTTTACAATAGTTGTAAATGAAAAATCTACAGGATATTTTTATTAAAAAATCTATTAATTTTTCACTATGAATCAAGCATTTTATGAATGAAAAATCTACAGCAATAAAAATCACAGTAGTTATTAATTCTCTTAAATATTGTTTGTCTAAATTTTCTTTTAATATTACATAGTTTATATCCTGCAGATTTGAGATACAATTTATGAGGGAGTCGCTGGGACTGCAAAGCCATTTTTTATTTGCGTATTCCCGATATCTTAAATATTCGTGCTCACTGTTTGATATTAAACCACTTACGTACTGTAGGCCTCCAATTACGCGTGGGTCATTTTTTTCTGCAAGGGGTATGAATGTAATATCGGGAATATTACTAAGTTCGCAATTAGTTTGCTCTTTGCCGTCCCCGCCTGTGATGAGTACTTCATGTAAAGTTTCACAATTATCTATTTCACAATTAGCACCAGGAGCATGGACGCTAGAGAGACTGTTTACGAGTAATGTCGTGAATGCAGCTTCAAATCGTTCTGGAGTAGGGTTTACGTTGCGGCATCCGTGGCTTCTTATGGACCCAAAAAAGTTTTCTATCGGGTCTTGATTCAGATGCCGCAGCCAAACTGATGATACACCATATTTTGTTTGCAATTTTTTTAATATAATAATAATAATAATAATACCCCTAAACAACCACACGTCCTGATTGACCATCTAATCACGTGGGGGGCGGACACACGAATGAGAAATTACTGACGTGGCTAACGTGGCTCTGGAAACCCACTTAAAAATGGAGACTCGTTCGAAAAGAAAACGTATAGGACCGCTGCCCGGGGGCGATCGCCGGGGCGCACTTGGAGCTGACGCTGAGTGTCACAGCATGCGAACCGTCAGCGGTGAGGAGTTGAACAGGCGGACTCCCACCGACAAAGATGCTACAGCCGAAACCATTGACGATGGTGATAGACTGACAAACAGGACAGACACCCCTGTAGAGCCTTATAGTCCAAGTACAGTATCGTACACTCCCTCAAGAACATCATCATTGTCAATACCATCTTCACCGGTACACTCCATAACTAGTTTTAATACAGTTTCACCCACTCCGGCCTTGAATGTTGCGCGGGAGGTATCTACCTTTTTACCCGCGTCCACCAAGGCTGGCAAAGCAAGAGTTCGCATGAGATGGAGCAAAGAAGTAAACCTATTCATCATGCGAACTTATCTATACATCACTAAATTAGAGACCGACATGACCACCTACAGACACCAACTGCATGAACTTTTTTCGCGTCAATATCCTGAGATTTCTGTTTCGGAACAACGGATTTCAGATCAACGAAGAGCTGTAGTTAGAAATAAACTGTTGTCGCACGAAGTAATAGATCAGTTAAAAGAAGAAGTACGCACACAATTACTACAAGAATCAGAAAACTATGCAGACATTGGCACTATCACAGTAACCCAAAACACAAACGAAAATACCCTACACGAACAACCACAATCACTCATTCAATTACAACCTAATTATCAATCTCAACCATATAACCAATCGCAAGGTTACACGCAAACAGCACACACATCCACACAAACCGAATTTTTAACCCTAACGCTCGAAAATGATATTGAGACTTTAGTTGTCGCAGATCAAAACCTTATCACAGATACATACATACAAGAAATACTTGATAAGTTTCGAACAACAATAACGCAATACTCCGGAATGGATCCAACAGCAAGACCAAAACTACCTAAACTTAAATACACCCCTAACCTATTTCGTTTAGTTAATTTATTTAATGAAAATATCCTTATACAATTTATATCTGATGACACACAACTTATAGACATACATTTACTTATATATTGCACAGCGGTAGTTATATCTGAAGAACTAAACTTTAAAATCACAGACCACATAGGAACCACAAGAAGAAGCCACACTATCAAACCAGCGTGGCAACAGAGACTAGAAAAAGATATTGAAAAGTTAAGAGCAGATTGTGGTAGACTGACACATTATATCAATGGCATCAGATCGCAAAAAGTAGTTAAGAGAGTTGCAACTATATTTAATAACTATTCTAATCACACTAGACACGAAACTAATAATAGAAGACCCGAGGAGTTTCTAGACACATTAAAGCAGAAACTAGCACTTAAAGTTCATAGGCTTAGGAGATATGTGAAGGCACAACAGCGCAAAAATGATAATGCAACATTTGCTATGAATGAAAAAGTATTTTACAGAAACATACAGAAAACACACACAGATACAATAGAAAACAACGTTGACGCACCATCAAAAGAACACCTAGAATCATTCTGGTCTAGCATATGGGAAGAACAAGTACGACACAATGATAAAGCAACTTGGATCACAGAAGAAGAAACAAAATGGAGAGCAATAGATGAAATGGAATTTAAAGAGATAACAGAGTCTGATATTACAAATATAACAGCCAGATTACATAACTGGAAGTCACCGGGTATAGACAAAATACAAAATTTTTGGTACAAAAAACTAACGATCCTCCACAAGTCTATGGCAAAGAACTTGACGGACATTATTTTAGGACAACAGAACGTACCCGATTTCATTGCAACGGGAATAACATACATGCTACCTAAAACTACAAATACAACACAACCTTCCCAATACAGACCAATCACATGCCTACCTACTATTTACAAAATATTAACATCAGCAATCACAACAAAAATCAACTCACACATTGAACGTCACAATATAATAGCTGAGGAACAGAAGGGTTGCAGGCGGGGCCACATGGGATGCAAAGAACAGTTAATTATAGACTCCACTATTCACAAACATGCCACTACAAAAAATAGAAATCTTCATTGTACCTTTATAGATTACCAAAAAGCTTTCGATAGTATACCACACTCCTGGTTGATTCAAATCTTAGAGATTTACAAAATTAATTCAAAAATAATAGATTTTTTACGTAACATAATGCCACATTGGAAAACTACACTACAGCTTAATAACCGCAATTCTTCTCTTATAACACGACAGATATCTATTAGGAAGGGTATCTATCAGGGAGATTCCCTGAGCCCTCTGTGGTTTTGTCTCGCCCTTAACCCTTTGTCTCACTTGTTGCACCGGTGTCAGGCCGGATACAACCTTAAACATACTACTGAAGAAACAGTTATCTCACACCTCATCTATATGGATGACATTAAGTTATATGCAAAAACCGAAAAAGAAATGAAAAAGCTTATAGAAGTCACGACAGAATTTAGCCAAGATATAAATATGAAATTTGGGTTAGACAAGTGCAAGACATTACATATCATAAGAGGTAAAATCAAACCTGGCAGCTATACAGTTAACGACACCGACACCATTGAAGCAATGGAACCAACACACCTATACAAATATTTAGGATACAAGCAACTTAAGGGACTCGACCACACAGCAATTAAACAGACACTAAACACAGAATATCGAAGGAGAATTAACGTAGTTTGCAAAACACAACTATCAGGAAAACATCTTATTAAAGCCTTAAATACTTTTGCTATACCAATATTGACCTACTCATTCGGAGTCATAAAATGGTCAAAAACCGACATCGAAAAGTTAGAGAGAACCACGCGCACAATACTCACAAAACACAACAATCTGCACCCTAAATCTGCAATTGAACGTCTTACCATCAAAAGACAGAATGGAGGGAGAGGCCTAATCGACATCCATCACCTTTGGAAGAAGCAGATCACTGGTCTTAAAACATTTTTCAATTCAAAATCTCACTCTAGTAATATACACAAAGCTGTTTCTCTAAATGATTATAACTACACCCCACTTAACTTAAAGGAACCAAATATACAAGACTCAAATAACCCTGACCCACAGAACCAAAAAATTGAAAACTGGAAAAAGAAAGTCCTTCACGGTAGACACCCTCACGATTTAGAACAATCCCATATTAATATAGTAGCGTCTAATAAGTGGCTTAAAATAGGAAACCTGTTCCCTGAAACAGAAGGCTTCATCATGGCTATACAGGATCAAATCATCAATACCAAAAACTACAGGAAATTTATCATTAAAGACCCTACCATCACTAACGATAAATGCCGCAGATGCCACATTCAATCAGAAACCATCCAACACATAACCGGAGCATGCACAACCCTCACACAGACAGACTACACTCACAGACACAACCAGGTTGCAAACATTATTCACCAAAAACTAGCTCTCAAACATAATCTCATAAAAAATACTAATACTCCCTATTATAAGTACGCGCCACAAACTATCCTAGAAAACGACACACATAAACTGTATTACGATCGTGCCATACTTACAGATAGGACCATCCACTACAATAGACCAGACATAACCCTTCAGGATAAAATTAGAAAAACTACTTACCTCATAGACATTGCAGTTCCGAACACCCATAACTTACAAAAAACAATCACTGAAAAAATAAGCAAATATGCTGAACTTAAGGA